>CAWUFW010001107.1:145000-1345000 GCA_963921515.1 Calotriton arnoldi | reverse complement strand
AGAATGTACATTGCATATTTTCTTAAAAAACATATATCGATCAATCATTACAAAATATTTACACAATATTAAAAAACATCAGAGAGAAATAAAAACAGATCTAACAATTAATCTTTGACAATGGTTATTCCAGCTTGAATCGTTGACAGTATTAACAATGTTTGATTTCTTATAATCAATGCTATTCGTTCAGTGGATGTAACCTCTTAAAAGCAGCGTCGACGCGTTTCGGTGGTACCCAACCTGCATAAGACCACCTTCTTCAGGATAATGTATATTTTATCTCTCTTTCAAATTCATAGCCTATTTTATTAAGGTGATAATCATTTTAGGTGAATCGTTCTGTGTATTCTTGACAATAGGATCACTTTTATCTGATGTCTTTTGGTCTTGCCCAATTCTTATTTCAAATGCCTGGGTGACATCTTATTAAAAACAAATAGGTACCGCTCAATGGTCGGTTCTTATATTCAATTTTTATCAGCAATAAATTTCTTGGCCCAATTCCACCCAATGAGGCGTGAGGGAGATACAATATGGACACGGCCTGCAGGACCGCTTAATGGTCGGTCCAATATACACTTCTCGCCTTATCTGTAGGTAGTACAAAGCATCGGCTTCAAATTTCTACGTCTTTTTTATTTTTTGCAAACGTCGTTTATTCACCGCAGTGGTGCTCAGTGTATTCCCTCTATTCTTTGTTGGTTCCGTGGCAAAAAGTACTCCGCGTCTCGATGGGCGCTGACCTCGGTGGTAGCAATGTGAGTTTGCCTGTTTGTAATATGCACCAATGTTTCTTAATGATTTTTTTGATCCTGTTGGAGTCAGGGGTGAATGTAGTCACACATGTTAGGATGTCTTCAGTGTTTCTTAGGCTCTGTTCTAGTAGTGCCTCTGTATTGTTGTTACGGGCTCGCTTTTTGGCTATGTTGATGTTGTGTATGGGGTATTTGCGTAGCCTCAGGTTGTGTGCCAGTTGGTCAGTTTTTGTATCATAATCTTGGGTAGTGCTACAGTTGCATAGTAGCTGTAAGAATTGTCCAAATAGCAGGTTGTCTCTTTATGCTCTGGGGTGGTGACTACTGTATAAGAGGAGGCTGTTGCAGTCTGTGGGTTTCCTATAGACAGTAGTACTAAGTTGGCCCCCTGTAAGTTTGATCATAATATCTAGGAAGGGGATGCATGTGTTGGATATCGTGTGATGAAGTGGAGGTAAGGATTAAAAGTGTTCATCCACCCACAAAATTCCTCACAAGACGCCATGTCACCTTTCCAGAATATCAGGATGTCGTCAATGTACCTGCACCAGAGAAGTATGTTACTGGTGTAAGGATTGGTTGTGTCAAAGATGACCCTCAGCTCGAAGGCCGCCATGTAGAGGCATGCCAGGCTCTGAGCGAATGTACTCCCCATTGATGTGCCTTGGGTCTGATGGTAGAGTTGTTTTTTAAATTGAAAAAAGTTTTCAGTCAGGGCTATTGTGGCACATTCCATTATGAAATTAACTGGTGTGGGGGAATCCCATTCCTCTGCCAGGAGGGCAGCCTCTATCACCTCCAATGTTGCTGTTTGCGGGATGTTTGTGTAGAAGGCCTTCACATCTAATGTCACCAGTAAATCTATTTCAGGGGCTGTGTTAATATTTTCAATCAGACGTAGTACATCCCTCGTATCTTGTAAGAATGAGGGTGTCTTCTGAACAACAGGTTGCAGAAAGTGGTCACAGAAGCGTGAGAGGGGTTCAAGAAGTGAGTCAATCCCTGAAATGATGGGACGTCCAGGGGGTGGAATTAGTCCTTTATGAATTTTGGGGAGGACATAGAAGTAGGGTATATTAGGTTCCTTCTTGATCAAGAAGTCCGCCTCCATTTGGCTGATCCACCCATCTGTTTCGGCGGTGAAGATCATGGATGTAATTCGGGTAGTGAGGAGAACCGTAGGGTCACTGTCGATGGGGGTGTAGTAGTGGCGGTTAGCCAACTGACGGTAGCATTCATTGTCATAGTCCACTGTTGACATAATCACAGTGGCACCGCCCTTATCTGCTTGCTTGATGGTGATTGAAGGGTCACTTGCTAGAGCATCAACTGCCGCAGTTTCTGCGGCAGAGAGGTTGTGGAAGGTAGAATTGTTGTTGCCCCTGGCCACTTCTTTCAGAACTGCCTGTTCGAAGGTCAGGATTTCGTTCGGGACTTGGCCAGCATGGGGGGTGAACTTAGATGGATTGCGTAATCCGGTGTCTCCTTGTGTGTGTGCGGGTTTGTGTTGGAAAATGCTTTGAGGCATATCTTTCTGAAAAAATATGTAGTTCACAGGTGTCTCGGAACTTGTCCTGTTTAGGAGTGGGGACAAACCTGAGGCCTTTCTTCAGGACCTGGGTCTCTGTCTCGGTCAAGGTCCTGTTAGACAGGTTGACAATCAGTTTCTCTTCCCTGTCTGGCTCCGGGATTGCACAGATTGTTGTGGCGGAAACTCGTTTGCTTCCTCCTTTGCGCCCTCTTCCTCTGGCCCAGCCTCTGTCTAAATAAGGAGGTGTCGAGGAGTGGGGGCAGAACTGTTGTGATCCCTGTGGGAACATTGGGTATTGCAAAAATGCGGGCCCCTGGAAAGGGGGTCCCTCGTATCTAAAAAAGGGTGGTCGTGGGCCACGTCTGGTGCCATTGCTGCCCCAGCTGTCGTTGCTAGAATTACTATTAGAGGAATTTCTCCTCAGGGAAGTTTGGCTTTCGTCTGATGAGACATCGCCTCCCAATCGTGTGTAGTCATCTTTCAGGTAAGGGTGCACCTTCTCCTTGTCAAATTTCTTTATATCCTTTTGTAATTTGGTTATTTTCTGC
This sequence comes from Calotriton arnoldi, assembly GCA_963921515.1. Classification (NCBI taxonomy): domain Eukaryota; kingdom Metazoa; phylum Chordata; class Amphibia; order Caudata; family Salamandridae; genus Calotriton; species Calotriton arnoldi. The sequence goes on along the minus strand of CAWUFW010001107.1, from coordinate 1,342,163 downwards.
TTCATTAGGTATCCCTTATGTTCTGAAATGTCATTGTTAATCTCAGCCAGTTTAGTTTTCTAAGCAGTTATTAGGATGCCCGTTTTTAACGCTCCCTCTGCAATCTGGATTTTGACTAGTAATACATCGGCCAAGTGCTTTGCCGCGTTAATTATCAAAATGAGCCAGTCCCTGGTGCATTTCCATGCAACCAGGGACCATTCTTTCTTGAAGGTGGCATCCTCCAAGAATAACCGAGGAAAGTTGCTCACTATTAGGCCATTTGGGGCAATGTTTGCCCTCAAGTATTCAGAAATGATCGCTCCATGGAGGGTGATATTGACCCATTCTTTTTCATGGTAGCCAGGGACTGCCAGTCACCGGATTGGGTGCCTGTTGAGGTTCCACCATCGGCTCCTAATAGTGAGGGAGTCATAAGAATCTCCACCACCATCTCATCTCCAAAGGTCAGTCCTTGGATGTCTACCATAGTTGTCGTGTGTGCCTGAGGGTATCAAAAAGGGAGAAGGAGGGGAATGCTTAAAAGGCACAATGTGCTCAGAGTAAGGCAGAGTGTCAATGAACTACTGCTTAAGACAGAGGTCCCATGGTTGTGCACCGTGCTTAAATGTTCCACAAAAAAGGGGGGGACGAGGGGCGCTTAAAGGTCCAGCATAGTCCACATTGTTATTTTTACTCGCATTTTTAGATGTTTTTGTATTCCACATTGAATTTTGATTCTGAGGGTCGCCGCTCAGTGCCCTCTTGGCCTGCGTCCATTTCAGCCTGACCCCGCCTGCATAGCCTGGCTCCCGTTAACCCTTCCTTACTTTTCTGCTACCATTAGGACGTTAATAATATTAACGTACCCTCTGCCTGATTCTCGAAGGAGCTAGTTAACCTCCCTATTTGGGTGAGTGTTTTACTGCATACATACCTCGGTGGTTGCGTTACCACCATACTCACCTTAGTCCTTAGATGTGCTTCACGTGTGCCACTTTGTTGCTTTCATTTTCACTGAACTTACCACTCATGAGTTCTACTAACCACCTGAGCATGATGTTTGGCATGATGTCTGCTAAGAGGCTGCTTTTAACTTTGCTGTCAAATTTGTCTTTTTCGTTTTTTTAGGTTGGTCTACTAATAAGGTACCTCATTGTTAGGTTACGTGTAGTGCATGGTTCACATGTGACACTAATACTGAACCAACCACTGTGTAGATAGTGTACTTATATTGGCCCTGAGGAATTGCCACGTGATCCTCCGGACACACTAGGCAAGAAACATGTCGACCACCACTCTGTAGCCATTACTGAACATTATTTCAGCGGTGGCTTACCTCTGTAGTTTTTAATTGGAACCAGTGGACTCGCTGATTAAATTGGAATTGGAGTACCACTGAGCCACATTTTAGCGTTCCCTGCACTATTCCTGCACATCTTTCACCCACATCTACACTACAAGGCCCTATACCCACACTGCACCCGACGGCCTGGGATAAAAAGATCTCCAACAAAGAGCCCCTCATAGGGTACCCGTCAAGCATTTCAGCGCCGGCCTGACGAGGAGCATGCTCTATGATGAAGCATGACACCCAGCCGGGTGTGTGAGGGCCCCATTTCCCAATTTGGGAGACACCCTGTGTCCACGATTGGGGCAGGGTGGTACCCGGCCTAGCCTCTTCCTTTCCTCCTTTCTCCCCAAGGAACCGCATACTGTTTTTGCTTCCATATTGCACTTGCCTACTGGAAGTGTGCCCTCCGCTACACCAATCTACCCCCCTGACCATGCCCTGAGTATTGCCCTGAGAGGTTTACCCACCTCCCTGGGTACACTCACGGTGGATAGATTGTCGCTCTGGGAGCAGGCTGGGATAAAGACCGTGTGCAACCTCTTTGTGAACAACACAGTAATGATGCATCAAGAATTCGCAGAACTCCATGGTATTCAGGAATCACTTTTTCTGACACAAGCTAGCATCATTAGATATACCCACAAACATTGGGCCCCTCTGGGCTCTGAACATACCACTCATTAGTTAATTCATGCAGCACATATCATGGGTCATGGTAGACGCTTAATGAAATGGTTATATCAGGGTTTACGTACACATCTAAATACTCCACTGGAGGTCCTGCATGTTAGGTGGGAAGAGGACCTGACCCGGGCTCTACATGATAAGGAATGGCACTTTATTCTTGAGCACCAAAGCAGTTTCTATTATAATTCATGCTTCTCAATCCTACACAGAGCATACCTCACAACGCGGAGACTTCATTCAATATTCTCTGCTGGGTCCACCAGCTGCCCCCGATGTCACGCAGAAGTCACGAACCTACTGCACATGTTATGGACTTGCCCTTCATTGACCTCTTACTGGTCAGACATACAGACTACCCTGACCGCACTCACTGGATTCACCCACTGGGATAGTGTCGAACACTGTCTGTTGGGTTTATACCCTAGACCTAAAAGTTTTAAAGTTGTGGCATGATTTGCTGATCTGGCACTCTTATTAGTGAAGCGCCTCATAACAAGATGCTGGGAGTCCTCCACGTTCCCCCTGTGTCTCAGTGGCAGGAAGAAGGGCTATGCTGGGGCACGGCAGAGAGCTGTGCATTGCGCAAGGAGGAATATCGCGGCCTGCATAAATGCACCATTGCCATAATATGAGACGATCTGCTCGAAACCTTTAAATCCCAAGTGGAGAATGCGGAGGAGACTCCTTTTCCTCAACACAAACAAAATGGCATTTCTTATTTCACCAAACCCAAATAGCGATTAGGTAACATGTTACCGAATCTTCCTGAATCGCTAATTGGTTTTGGGAATAAATACAGATTTGGTATTTGGAAGGGGCATGTTAGGGGCGCCCTTTCCAGATACAGAATCTTTAAGTTATGTATTAATGTTTTGCAACCAAAATCCAGTTGCAAAACATTAATATTTTACTTCCTCAAAGGAGGTGGTAAGCCATTCCCAAATGGGAAGAGATCCCCATGGGACCCCTTACACTTAGTGAATGGTCGCAAAATTGTTTTTACGAGCAAGCAGTGGTCTACAATACCAATACATGCTCATATAAAAGATTTGTGTAATTTCTTTTTTTTTTTAACGCAGCCGGTTCTCCTTTAACAAAAATGGGTTGCATTTAAAAAATAAGATTGCTTTATTTAAAAGCAATCACAGACATGATGGTCTGCTGACCCCAGCAGGCCACCATGCCTGTCATTGTAGCAAATAGTAGTGGGTTGCAATTTGCGACCTATCTCATGGATATTAATGAGGTAGGTTGCCTTTCAACCCACTACAAATTGGTATTTTGAGAAACATCCTATTAATACATAGCTCAATTCGCAAAATTTCAATGGATTTGTTAGAAGTCAGTGCGCAAATTGCACCCACTTCTAACAAATCCATTTTGGTACATTCCATTTAAGGAATCGCAAATTGCAAATCTTTATGTGTCGCAATTTAAGTGGAATCTTTGTACATGAGGGCCCTAGTTGCATGCTTTCCCTGCCCGTCTTCTCCATTGTTCTTCCCCTCTTTCTCTTACTTATTAATTTTCTTTCAATGTGTGTTTCCCGATGTTTTCTCAAGTATGAATTTTCACATTGTTTTCTCCATCTGGCTCATTCATTGTTTTTACTTGTTCAAAAAAGTTTTGCCAAAACCAATAGGTCTGGCTGGCATGAATGTGTTAACACACAAAGTCTTGCAAAAATGCTGCTTCCTTGCATCAGCAACATGATACCAGACCAACTGGCTTTGCCAAAGTTTCTTTCATGTTAGCAAATGTGTGCCTGTGGACTTTGAAATTAGTGCACATTATCTCAAAAGGCAAGACAAGAAGAGAAACATGAGAAAGGAAACACTAGAGAAGAAATGACGGATGATGCTCCTCTACAACAAATTGGTGAGGAGAAATGCTAGGGTTCGCGACACACAATATGAATTCATATTTAGAAAATACTTTACCCAAAGGATACTCAATATAATGTACCCAACAAAGACTTTCCAGGTTCAGTAAACTCGCCCATATGATATGCCACTGCCCAGTGGTGCATGCTTACTGGAATAGGGTGATATCACATGCATGCACAGGTGTTGGAGCAGCCGATATAACGTTGGAACATTGTATAATGGAACTACACCAAAGACCTAAGAAGTATAAAATTAAATATATATTGGCAGCTTTAGTCCTTCCCTTAAGGAAGAGACGAATAGCCATACACTTGTTCAGGGCCGGACTGGGATAGCAAACCAGCCCTTGCAATTACGTCTGACTGGCCCTGGGGTGGCGGGGGTGGGTGCTTGCAGGACCATAGCTGCTGCTCTTTTGTTACAAGGGGCTGATTTTGCAGCAGGTCAAAAATAGGCCCCCACCCTTCCGGCCCACCGGGGAAATGCCCAGTGTCCGCTACAGCCAGTCCGGCCCTGTGCTTGTTGAGATATACAAGACCTCTTTATTTGAGGGTTGGGTCAAAACTTTGAAGGAATAGCTGATGGCTGAGTAAATTCACAAGGGGGATGAAACAAGCAGACGATTAACAGCTGGAAGTCTTGATGATGGGGCGTGTGAAATTCCCGTTATTTGCTTAAGTGTACTTGTGCAAAATTATGGCAAAATGATGCAAAAACCACACAAATACATGAAATGCAAATCCGTAATTTTGTGCTATATTTTATTGTGAAATACACTTTCATATAAATTTTTCGCACAAGGAACCATTTAAACAAAAGCACTGCGAACAACAGCTGCTTGCGTTCTGTTGTTTCCACGTGCTTGTGATACATTTTCACCACAAATGGTGCTATTCGATGTACATTTTTACCCCAGATGGCACACAAATACGTGAAATGGAGTCATGGAATTAGTTTGGGAATTTCATGTAATAAGTGTAACGCTAAATTCCCAAAATTACACAAATTATTCTGGCGTAATTTAAATTTTGCCAAGGCTATTGATGATGTGGAGGGAGATGTATGATGTGTTGTGTAATGGAGAATCAAACAAAGAAGTAATTGATGGAAGTGATTAGACTCCCGAAGTCCCTTGAGCAAAAACTGATTTCATCCAACATCAGTGCGTGCCGTTTGCCCAAAGTAAGGATTGTATTAATGAATACTCTGCTTGGATCTTGTTTGACTAACGGTTGTTTAAATGTTGTTTCTTTTTTTTTTTTTACTTTTCAAGTTATTTTTGAAATCAATAAAAGGATTTAAAATATATATTTAAAGAAAGCCAAGACACAATCAATGAAACAGAGGGACATCCATGGCTTTGAGGCTCTGTCTCTCAGTGCCTCACAAATACTGCCAAAAATAATGTGACATTGTTTGGGATTAAAACCAGAAAAGCACTGTAAGTAACAGATATAACTAACAACAAATTTCTTTCACTAAGTGTAACTACCTTGGAAGGATGAGCCTGCATTGCTGGGATTCAAACTCATTGCATTCAGGATGCAGTATTAAAATTCTAGGCCCTTCCCTCTTTTATCCCTCCACTATTCCTTTTCAATCCATATAACAGACTACCATGACCACCACTCAAATTAATTGCATATTTCCCTATACTAATTCCCACTATTCCTGTTTGGGTATCGGAGTAGCATGCTACTCACCGAAAAGCGCTTCAACACCTTATAATGGGTAGCAAGCGCTATATAAATGCAAACCTTTTCCCTCTTTTATCCCTCCACTATCCTTCTCAATCCAAATAACAGACTAACATATCCACCGCTCAAATTACTTCACATTTCACTTTACCAGTTCACCACTAATTCTTTATGAGTTCCGGAGTAGCGTACTACTCGCAGAAAAAACCCTTCAACACCTCATCAGGGGTAGCAAGCGCTATATAAATGCAAACCTTTTCCCTCTTCTCTCCCTCCACTATCCTTCTCAATCCAAATAACTGACTAACACATCCACCACTCAAATTACTTTCATATTTCCTATACTAATTCATCACTAATCCTTTATGGGTTCCGGAGTAGCGTGCTACTCGCAGAAAAAACGCTTCAATACCTCATCAGGGGTAGCAAGCGCTATATAAATGCAAACCTTTTCCCTCTTCTATCCCTCCACTACCCTTCTCAATCCAAATAACAGACTAACATATCCACTACTCAAATTACTTCATATTTCACTATACTAATTCACCACTAATCCTTTATGGGTTCTCGAGTAGCATGCAACTCTCCGAAAAAGCGCTTCAACACCTTGTCAGGGGTAGTAAGCGCTATATAAATGCAATTACAATACAATACAATTTGTTAAGAGAGATGTCCAGTTCACTGGCCCATCCTTCCAGCAAACACCAAAAAGCGTGCTACTTTTCAGAAGGCTGCGAAAAATGAAATAAGGAATTAGTTTAGGATTGTAGCAGATGTATACGCTACTCAAAAACATAATAACCAATGCACTAGTTTGCACTAGTGACGCTAATGTGTCACTGCACCACAAATAAAAACCATAAACCACTAATATGGATAAAGTAACTGGGGAAGTGCGATTTCCCCCTCCACCCCTTCATACAGATACACGGGGAGAGTAGCAATGGCGGAGGGGTATTTAAAAAAGACCTTCTCTAGACCTGGTGAATACTATGATGTGGGCAAAAGAGGGGAACATTACACTATTTTAGCCAGGCCGTAACAACAATGTTTGGTTCACAGTCTACATGAAATTTAAGAGAGAGGAGAAGATTGAGGGATGCAGGAACTGGATAGCTGGGGAATAACACCTTCCTCGCTGCCTCTTTTTGGTGTGTCCTTGGCGATAGTTCTCCACTCTCATTGAGTTTCCTTTCAAGGTGACAGCGTGGACAAGTTCATCTACAAGTTTCAGAGACCAGAGCAAGGGACTGTTCGAATCATACCATTAATGTTAATTGACAAAAAATGGAATATGCTCTTGCGTTGGCCTTGTCTCATAAATGTAATGCTATCTATGATCTTCTGCCCATTTGCATCTTATTAGATGTTCCTAGCATATATTAATACAACGTAGACGATTTATGGTAATGCTAATTTTATTAACTGTACCAAACTTGAGATGTAAAAGTGAACTTTTGTGCATTTTCTCTATAGCTTCAGTTTCTGTGAAATAAAATGTTCTGTTTTTTTCTTATGTCTTTGTGGTTTAAGATGAGATCATTTTAGTGTTGCGGTACGTATAGGTACACACATTTCCAAACTCCCGTGGACAAGTCATTCCAGTGAATTACGAGTTTCCACGACTGAAAATGTGAAAAAAATAAAATAAAAACTAGCATTATGTTATATACAAAATGCAAAAGGTGAGTGCAATGTGTGTATTATGCCGGAGAAGGACTTAGGAGTGAATCAAATGTTCCAAATGTATTCATTTAACACATACCTGATAAATAATGCTTTCAAAGAACAATTTATGAGTTTACTTATCAGCAATTTTTTATTTTCCAGCCTTGCATAAAAGCATCATAGCTGACACGTGTTTCACATCTGCCCTGTCACTTTTTCAATGAGAGAAGCAAATTCTACAGAAATTACTGCTCAAATATATTTTGTTTTACCATATGTATAATATAACTGAAAATTGTTTTCTATTTAATGTGTTTACACCCTTGCCAAAGTGATGTCAACACTGAAATATTAATGATTAGTTATCTTATAAGTTTGTCTTTGGAAGAATTATTTGTGAACTTTGTGAGTAATTATACATATCATATTGGACATTTGAGTGCCTCGAAATGTCTTCATGGTAACACTTACATATCACTCATCATTCTGTCTTGCGCTTTAGCTTGTCAGTAGAACCCTCTCACTGGCATAACAAGTGCTTAACTATCGCATTCACAGCTACATAACACTGTTCTACATGTTGTGAATTGTGTTCACCTCTAGGTGTATAACACAGGATTAAAGAACACTGCTGAGGGCCATAACGATTGCCAAAGCGCCTGGACCTCAGTTATAGGCCCGAGCCTAGAGACTATAACAAGAGTGAGAGCATTTAACAACCAGTGTAGCCTGAGGCAGATGGGCTCTAATGTTATTGGAATAGTCCACCCACTGGGTGTAGAATTTTCTAAATTAAAAAAAGAGAGGAACAGAAAGAAAAACATTGGAATGTTGGAGCAGAAGATCTGTACTAGCAATCATTTGCCCCGACCCGGCTCCATGTTCTAATTAACTGCAAGAGTATCCTGGTTCATGTACTACGAGTTTTTAATTCGCGTAGAGCAGATGTTTTAGGAACATATAGGATCCTCATTAAAAGAAATGAACGCAGGTAGAAGATGTTTGCATTTTACTCTGGGATCATGTTTCCTCATCCTTACACCAATATAAAGGCTTAAAATGGAAGAGAGGGTTAACATGAAGATTAGCACTTTCCCATCACTAACATATCGTTTACTGTCAATTTGCTGGAGAAATGCATTATTCTATAACTCCAAAGTCATCTTGAAAATCATATCTTATCCTTATTGGTTGATACTATATCTTTTGCCACAACAGGCAATTCACCTTACTGTACCTTTATGATGGTCTGCTGCTAGGTCAGTTCTCCTAGCTCTAAGGAAATCAAGGGCAATGGTCTATCATTGTAACAAGTACTGCCTGTTGCTTCTGGGACCTCAGGAAATAGGAACTGCTGCAGCTCACAAAAATGCCAAGTACCTCCTTTCAAGGTTTTGATTTTCAGTGGATAGTGAGTGTAAACAGTTAAGGCTTATTGTTAGAAACTTATTGTTCAGAAATTCAGATACGGTTAACACTTCTCACCTCATTTATTGCTGGGCGGCAACTGGATATCTGCCAGAAATAGACAGATATGGCACCTGCCCAACCTTCAGGTACCGAATCTCATTGAGAGGTCGGCAGAATACCATGTTACTGGTGGAAGTCACGCCATTACGTAGCACGCTATCGGAAAAAGTCCTGTCTGCCTCAAAACCATTATTAAGAAAAGTGTTGGATGGATGAAACCACAAAGGGCAGTGTTGCGGGCATCATTCTATTGATGTTTTTGGGACCCAAACAAGACAAATGTTAAAACGTTTGCCAGTCTTGGGAGACTACTCCCATCGTACTGGGGGCACTAGTTTTAGAGTTTCCAGGGGTCTCTCTACAGAAAATGTGAAATGTGCTGACCAATATGCCATGCTATGTTGGGCCTGGTAGTGCAGGTGCTTTTTCATCAAAGTGACTCTTGCCATGTCAGAAATGGCAGTTATGGTGGAAAAAAACATGCTGCCCAGTGGGAAAAGCAAAGTACAACAGCTGACAGTGGCTGTGCAATGCCTCTGCCATTCCAGTGGTTTTGTGGCTTGGCTGCCCAAACCTAAATAACTGTCTACATGGAACATAATTTAGATTGTGTAGTCTGTGTTGTTTTGAAAAAAGATATGAGATTTTTATTCATCAATACATTGAATAGTTGTGTAAATATGTAATAGCTTCACAGTTAAAATATGCTTCTACCTTGATAAGAAACAACCTGACTTCTCTTCCAAAATTGCAGTTTGCGCTATGAATGAATGTGTAGATAACACAGGGAACAGCTATGTGTTGACAATCACAACTGCACCCTAGGACATGCATTTATAGTCTTCACAATCATCTCAGAAAGTCCTGCAAGCATACTGTTTCAGTTCTACACATTGAGTCAGACATGTGGCACTTATAGGGACATCTGGGTGACTCTCTGGATACCAAGTCAATTCAAATGCTAGAGGTCAATGCCTCATGCTAAGAGGATGTTTTGGAGCCAGGCAACATACTTGGGGTTAGTGCAGCTTGTGTAAGTGGGATCCAAACATTAGGTAACACTTGTGTCCAGAAATCAGAAGGATACGTTGGTCAGCAACTGGCGTCGGCATCTCCATGACTGGAGGCAAGCGGTCATGCAACTTTCACAGTCAGGCTAGTGGCAGTGGCTGACATCATGGAAAATCACAAGAAGACCCACAACAATATGACCATCAGAGACAAGAGCAGAACAGTTTTTCAAACAAACAACACACTGATAGTGGTTCATGCTAGTGGTTCACTCCAGATGCTGTTGAGCCCTTATGCCTTTCCTGGAGGTCCGGTACAGCATCTTGATTCTCTTGAGTTGAGACACTGTGGGAGATGTGGTGATATGTGGTCCATCTTCTATCTGAGGCATCTAGGGTCTTACTGGGTGGCAACAGCAGCATTCCATTCTCATGAAGCTCCCTGTCTCAAGCAGTGTCTTCTTAAGGCAGAGCTCAAATCAGCAGAGCCTTCTAAGAACTTGTGATAAGTCAGACAGGATCATAGCAAACAGAGCCATCTTGCCCCTTTGTTTCAGCTCCAATCAAAAAGTGAGCTGTTTCCCTTAGTCTTACTGTCTATCCCTGACTCCTAGTTGAGAGCAGTGTTGGTGGTTTGCTCTAACACATTTGAGAAAGGGGCGATATGCAGGATTAGGGCCGTGTGAGTCCCAAAGGACGAGGGCCCAAGGCAAATAAAGGAAATCCCTACCGGACAATAATCAATGTCAAAACCATGAAAGTTTATTTAAAATGTAAGAGTCATTACAGAAAGCAAAAAGGCAATTGATTAGTCAGGTCAAATCATCATAAATTTCTGGCTCAGAAATAACCTAAGTAGAGAATTAAATAACAGTCCAACATGAAGACTGCTTGGTATTAAAGCATGGAAAGGCCTGCAATCAAAAATATTCTAAGTACAGAATGTAATAACAAACTGACATAGGGACTGCTCAGTTTAGAAGGCAATTCAGGTCTGGCAAAATATTAATATAAATCAAAGAACAATCTGTCATAGGAACATGCTTTATAGAAGTCTCAGAAAAGTCTGGCACACATCCCAGAATCAGAACTTTTTATAGTTTTAGAAAAGTGAAAAAAGCACTCTTTCGACATAACATGAGGTGGTATCATAGGGCTGAAATGATAAAGTTACATGACATAAACCAATCAATATTTCAGAAATTGTGTTATATAAAACAGGCTACTTTAAAGACAGCCTAAATATTAATATTGTAGTATCTCCTTTAACCTGCATACAAAGGGAAATGATGCTGCACTGCTAAACGATAAACCATTTAAATACATTTTTTTTAAAGAATTTGTGGCTGGGAGCAGCAAAAGCCTTCATTGTTTGAAACATTATGCAACCAGCTCTGGCATGGCTTCCTTTGTAGTACAAGTTGGATACAGTACGAGTAGCTGCACCACAAAACAGATCATATTTCAACTATTTCCATGTTAAAGGGAAAGAACTCCAGCAGGCCTTTAAACATGAAGAATAAAAAGCATTTCTTTTACAGGCAATCTGAGACCCTCCTATGTCAACTTGGAGCCTGGTTATACTAAGTAAAACACACGCAAATGAACATTCATTTTTAATTAAGAAGTTCTGACATCAGCAAGAGTTCTGCCTCTTGTACAGTTCTTCTCTCTGTACAGTTGAACAGAGTTCGGCTGAAGTAAAAAGATGAACTGGTATTCCCGCTGACGAGCATAGCTTATATCCAAGATTATTGGTAACTGATGCTAAGATATTCCGCCACCCAGATCATGAGCTTCTCTTGAAAATGTGCACCACATTCAAATAGGTCTACAATCAGTTCACTAGCTTCCATGACCCAACATATGAAGGAGCGTTTTTACAGAACATATAATACATGCAATAATAAATACAAATGATCCACATTGACATGGATTCTACTCTACCATCAGACAAAGGGACAAGTGGGTAGATGTGCCTCAACCAAAACTTCTGAAAAAATAGGCTTCACACACAGAGGAAGATGCCCTCTTGCAGTAAACCAGTCTCATTTATGACCTTATGTTAAAGATAAGGCTTTAATTTAGAAGTGATGGAGTGGAAAAGTTAACCAAACAACACAATTCAAACAGTCAAAAGCATCTACATCAATGAAAAGGAAAAACTCTACGACCAAGTCTTATACTTAACTAATCGTCTTATGAACAACATGGTATGGGAGGCCCGGAACATTTCAGGTGGGGATAAAGGCGAGGCTGAAAATTAGTCATGAATAGTTCAATTTGTGAGATACCGCTTTTAAAGAACATAAAATGATCACCAGAGCCAGATTGGTCTATCTTTATACAGAAACCAGGATATTATACACAAATCTTAAGCTCAAAGCGGTGTTAGGGTATTTATTTATTTTTCAAATCCCATTAAAACTTTTTGACAAATGCACTCCAATTCGCCACTACGAAAAAAGAATGGTACTCAGTTACTCATTATCTCTAAAGGTACTGCAAAATAATTTGACACACTTTCATCCTAGTATTTAATTTATATTTTAACATGTACATCTTTATATATACTGTAATTCACACCATATTTCTGACCTATTAATTATCATCAAAATTATTTAATTGAAATCAAAGCATAGTTGAACATATAAAATACACTCTAAAGCGAGTAAGTACAAGAATCACACATTGAATGTTTCTTGCCCCCTTATCGCCTATCTTTACATTGCCTTTACTTCCATGATGTGTAGCCATTTACTGCAGAAGGCACTCCACTGCAGAAGCCTATTTTCGCAAAACAAGATCCTCCCTTTGATAGGCCCTTCCTCTGCCAGATGAAAGGCTATAATGGGAGACCCCGTCTGGAATCCTTCATGTTGTTTCACAGGGATATCTACTGGCTTCTTCTTTCAAAAAAAGTACATTGGCGTGGGGCAGTTACAGGGCTCTTCATGTTTATGTTTTTGGGATAATTGGAAATGTTTGTCAACATTATGTTCTAAGGTTTTTGTAATAATGATTGCAAACATTGGGACAGGTGTGCATGGAAGATGGTTTGCAATGGCTTACAGTACATCTGTCCTTAAGGTTTCCTCTTGCACAACCACTGATAATGGCATTTTCAAGATGGTGGATCAATGGTGCTCACTGAGGACAACAAAGATAGGACAGCCCTGCACCCCACTTCTTGTTCCTTCAATGTTCTTTTGTATCCGAGTAGTGCATGCACTTGGTTTTATGACACAGCATGCACCTGGAAATTATGCATGGCCAGCTGTAGGCAGGGAACACCCCAATACATTTAGTGAAGAGGACAAGGTATACCCTTCCCAGAAACCCTGTAAGGATTGAAAAACTTCTTCAATCTGTTTGGTTCCTGTTTTGGAATTTACAAATGCATCGACTCTGATTGGCAGTGGAGCTGAGGTCTGCCCATTTCCTCCTAAGTGTGAACAAGCCAATCCTCTGCTGAAGCTTTGCTGTCTAGACCTGCTAATGACCTTTACTGGATGGAAGCCACCAGTCAGACCAAAGAGTCAGGAGATGCAGGCACAGCACCTAAAATTTCTCTCTTCCCTTCACCTGGCACCAGAGAAGGGCTGTCCCAAGGAACTACTGCAGATGATCTGAGGGGTGACTTTGACTGGTGAGCGCACTCTTTTCCTCTACTGACTTCTGTTGTTTTGTGCTTTGTTTGACCCTGCTTTTGTTGCCGTCCCCCACACTGTTGGCGTGAGTGCTAGCCCAATCTAGAAGGGCTTGGAGGGTCCAGTTTGAGCCCTTTGGGCGCGCACAAAGATACTTGTGGGTCAGACATCAATATGCCCATTTTATCAACAAGGTTGGATTAAGACCTTGAGTTTATGAGCTATCTGCTATGCCTCACTTGCTTTCTGGCCATCATAGTATTTAATGGTGTAACAGTTTTGGAATATTACGTGGATTTTAAAGTGTGTGTTCTGGAAGCTGGGGCAGTTCTCGCCGTATAGTGGTTCCTGTTGGTCTCTGTTGTAGGCTGGATAAAAGATTTAATTGACCACACTTAACTGTCTTAATGTATTACTAACAATGAGTTGCCAACCTGCAGCATTCAACAAATCCTTGCATCAGTAGGGTGCCCATCTATCTTGCTCTGGAAATCTATGGTAAGAGGCTGCCTCATTGCGGTGTTTGCGGCTGCTGGGGCAGGAGCACGTGCATAGCAAGCTAAAGGAGAAGCAGCCCAGCAAATAGTCTGTTCCTGGTCCTTATCAAGGCACATTTCATGGTAGCCCTAAGGGTGCAGCAGTACCAACAGTGGGAGGATCATTAGAACTTTATTACACTCACACGCCTCTGTGGATTTATTGAAGCTGGCCTCTAAATGAGTTGCCAGCCAACTATGTGGACATGGACAGCATCATTTTGCTCACTCACTGCTGGAAATTTTCAGGAGTGTTGCTATGTTCACAATCACATAGTGGTAGCGAAAAGTATGTACAGTACCTATCCAAGGGCCTTGGTATATTAGGTATGCCTTAACAGCGCAACTTTCGCCAGGCCTTATTTGATTTAAAAAAGAGCTTTCAGGAATACTACCGTGAAGGACTGTGGCTCCGCCCAGATTTTGGTTAATCTGAGTACAGCTTTTGATTTGTCAAAAGATGTGTGCTTCTTCAAAAAGAGTGCTTATCCTACAGGCATCTGTGATCATTTGTTTAGTAGGTTGCTTGAGCCAGGCTCTTTATCAAGCAACGCTAAGGTGTTTGACCATTTAGGTCACACATATGTCACTGTGATGGATAGAGCTTGCCATTTAAAGTCACACAATTGCCAATGTGATGCTATTAAAGGACTTCTCCTGGATAATTATGGTGTTTGTTCTTCTCTGGTTGCCATGTGTGTAAGCTTATGCTCAAGTTACAATACAATTAGTGGACCTGACTTATTTATTGTGAAAAAGATATGTTAAAGTCAATAGGTCAAAAGGCATTTAAGGGTGGATTGTTATCACTTTCTTAAAATCTGCAGAGAGGTATTTTGTTATGTGGTATTTCACAGTTTACCTTAATAGGCAAGGGTTGGTGTGTTGGTTACCCTCTCTGACAAACCATTGGGATAGAAGATTTCTAATGTGATAATCCTTGCTAGGCACTCTTATAAAACCTATTAGAACATTGGAATGTGGAGCACTCCATTGAATACAATGGAGGGCTCCGAGCTTCTACTGACCAGTAAAGGCCCGCAGAGCAACATTCCAATGTTGCTTTTGTTCACAGCTATTGCTGTGAACAAAGTCCTCTCGGAGCTCGAGGGAATTTAAACCCCCTCGGGCTCCGAGAGGCCTTTGTTTTATTTGTTAGAACATTCTGCCCTCTAGTGGCAGAATGTTCTAATAGCCTTATAGCCCTTCATAGCTGGGCTATACCGGCTATTAAAGTCCCGCTCCCTTGTTAAAGGCCCTCGCCCGAGGCCTTTAATAGCCGGTATAGCCCGCTACGGCGGGCTATAAGGCTATAGTATTTTGCTTCGTCAGTGGTAATGTTGTTTATATTTCTAAATTAGTCACTGTATGCCTGATGGTTGCCTTGTTGGGAAACATGCACTCAATACAGTAGGCCTGAGTTGGTCATGGTGACATGTCCATGATAAAAGGTGCAGGCATGATTGGTTCACTGGTAAAAGTTACACCCGAAGCCTTAGGTCTAATCTCTTTAAGACATTATGACAAAGGCAAAAGGCTTGGCTTATTTGTCGTGAAAAACATTTGTAAAAGCCAGTAGGTTGTAGCAGTGGATTGTTACCATGCTGTGTTACAAGTTGTATGCAGGTATTTTGTTACATGAAAACTCACAGATTACCGGAAGAGGCAAGGGTTTTGGTATTTGTTAACCCTTGTAAAAAAAACCCAGGGGTGGAAGATTTTAATTGCGATAATTCTTGTTATGCCCTTTTGAGTTGAGTTGTATATTGTTTTGCCACCTGTAATTCCGTGCATATTTGTAATTTTATAACTGTATGTGTTATGGTTGCTATCATATGTGCACTTCAGAAGCCCTGTGTTTATTTTGAAGCCAGACCAATGACAAAGGCTTGAAGACTTATCGAGTCATTGGAAAATGTTAAAGTCAAATTTCATAGGTTTGATTTGTTTACTGTGAAAAGGTATGAGAAAGCCTGTAGGCCAGACTTACTTACTTACTGTGAAAAGAATATGTTAAAGCCAGTAGGCTTTTAATGCTGGATTGTTATAACACTGTACACAAAGCCTGTAGGCATGTATTTTGTTAAATGCAATATCAAAAATTACCATAGTGGGCAAGGGTTTTGGTGTTTGTGACCTACTCAAACAGCCATGGAGATAGAAGAATTGCAATGCGATAATCCATATTTGGACCTCTGAGGAGGGATTTTCTATTGTTTTGTCAACTGAAATATTTCCACATATTAGTTATTTTATTACTGTGTACCTGATGGTTTCCTTGTGGGAAAGATCATGCCCATGTGACGAAGATGGCACAGGTAGCTGCAGGCGCATCTTTTGTGCATGTATTGTTATTGAATGTGAGAAGACAGTTGATTCCAATATACACTGAATGGCAAAGAAAGAAGCTAGAACAATTGATAACCATTTACCAATCCCTGTGTGGCTTAGCAGGAAAGAAAGAAAGAGAATGTTCCATCTAAACTGAAGTTGTTGAAAATGCAACAAATGCAGCAAACAGTGAAGGGAAGTGAAAGGGAGGACAGGGAGGTGGAAGAACAGGGTGAGGAAAGGGAAGGGGCATATGGGAAGCACAGGAACTGGAGGGTCTTCTTTTTGCTTTTGGTCAACAGGGATATTGTAAGCCCGATTGTCCTAATGCCTGTTTTTTGAGCCAGGTCTTGCCAATCAACCCACATTTCATTAGGTTACTCAAAATTCTTATCCTGAATTGCAGGATAGACGGAGATGTTCCGGCTGTGTCATGAATACCTTAATTCCAGTAGACCAGATAGGCCCTTATGTAGATTGCCTTATTAATGGTGAACACATACCTTGCCTCTTTGACAGTGGTGCCAGCCCCTCTTCCTTAAAAACTTCTGAGTTTCCCTCATTACTTCTCTTGGGCTTGTCCATAGATACAGTCAATATTTCTACCTAACAAGTTCCCCATCACATTTCAGATCCCATCTCTAGCTTCATGGGACTGGATCTGACAAGCAGTCATTTCTACTCAGTCCTTCCCCACCCGCCAATCTGTTAGGGCATGATATACTCTGTAATTTAAATTGCACTGCATTTTGTACCCCAGACAGAGATTATTTACACATACCCCAACAATGTGAAAATGAGGCCCTTGGTCACCTATGTTAGAACACTCTGGGTCTGTTTACGAGTCTGGCGATCCTCGGACTGCCAGGCTCGTGGTGGCGCCGCAGTGGCATTCCAGCCACCGCCACACCGGAGCTCCAACCACCCCATCACGGGTTGGGTGGTCGGACTGCCCTGGGACCATCACCACCACCAGGGAACCGCTGCTCCCTGGCGATGGTGCGGCAGAGTAGAGGCAACAATATGCTTGCCGGGACGGCCGTGGTCCCGCCAAGCATATTACGAGTTTCCTCTCCGCTGGCAGTGTCATGGAGGTTCCTACTCCATGAACACCGTGGTTGAGAGGAAACAAAGGGGGCCCTGCCTCCTCCGCATGGGGATGCATGCAGGGGGGCACATTATGTTCCCCCCTATGTGCATGCACCCCAGTTCCTGCACAGCATGGACTTTCGAGTCCATGCTGTGCAGGAAACTTGTTGTGCGGTCCCATTGCAGTGCCTATTTTCTAAGGCACCACAATGGGACGTCGCATTCCTGACGGAGACCTGGCTGAATCCCGCTTCAGCCCCCGACATCGCCATTGCCATCCCGGACGGATACAAGATCACCCGCAGGGACCGCACCAACGGAGTCGGAGGAGGCATCGCCATCGTCCACAGGAACACCCTCAGAGTCTCAACCAACACCGACGACACCCTCAGCACCGCCGAACACATGCACTTCCAGATCCACACCGATCCCAACACCACCCTCAGAGGAACCCTCATCTACAGACCCCCGGACCCCGACCACAGTTCAGCGATTCCATCGCTGACTTCGTCAGCACACACGCCATCGCCTCCACGGACTACATCCTCCTCGGGGACCTGAACTTCCACCTCGAGAACAACAAGGACACCAACTCCACCACCCTGATCGACAACCTCGCCACCCTCGGACTCAGACAGCTCGTGACTACACCCACCCACGTCGCCGGCCACACGCTAGACTCCATCTTTTCCGCAAGCCCACACGTCTCCTTCAACCACACCTCCGAACCCCACTGGACTGACCACCACTGCATCCACTTCACCTACAGGAAGCCCACCACGCACCACCGCACCGAACAAATGCCTCGCCGCTGCTGGAGCAGAGTCACGGAAGACCAGCTAACCACAACCCTCGCCCTGAGCCCACCCGCCGAACCCTCCGACCCCGACACCGCCGCCCGCAACCTCAGACAGTGGATCGACGACTGCGCCAACACCTCGCCCCGCTCAAGAATCCGCCCAACAGCCACACCAGCAAGAAAGCCACCTGGTTCACCGAAGACCTCCAGGCCTCCAAACGAACATGCCGAAAACTGGAGAAGATCTGGCTCCACGAACGGACAGCGGACAGCTACGCCGCCCACAAGAGCGCCACCCGCAGTCACCATCACCTCATCAGATCCGCCAAAAGGGCCTCACTCAAAGACCGCCTAGACAACAACGCACACAACAGCAAAGAGCTCTTCAACATCGTGAAGGAACTCTCCAACCCCAGCTCCAACACCAACGACATCCAGCCGTCGCGAGACCTGTGCGACTCACTGGCCACCTTCTTCCACCGCAAAATCGCCGACATCCACGACAGCTTCAACACCACGACCGCCCCGGCAACCACAGAGACCACTGCCCCCACAACCACCAACCGCCTGCTCTCCTGGACCAACATCAACGACGAGGACACCAGCGAGATCATGAACACCATCCACTCCGGTTCACCGCTAGACCCGTGCCCTCACCACATCTTCAACAAAGCCAGTACAGCCATCGCGCCCCATCTCCGGAAAATAATCAACATCTCCTTCGAGACAGCAACCTTCCCGGAAAGCTGGAAGCACGCCGAGATCACCGCCTTACTCAAGAAACCCAAGGCAGACCCCAAGGACCTCAAGAACTTCCGACCCATCTCTCTGCTCCCGTTCCCCGCAAAGGTCACCGAGAAAATCGTCAACAAACAACTGACCCGCTACCTCGAGGAGAACAACATCCTGGACCCTTCCCAGTCCGGCTTCCGCAGCAACCACAGCACCGAAACCGCCCTCATCGCCGCCACCGATGACATCAGGACCCTGCTAGACAACGGAGAAAAAGCAGCCCTCATCCTCCTGGACCTATCAGCCGCCTTCGACACGGTCTGCCACCACACACTACGAACACGCCTTCATGACGCCGGGATCCAAGAGAAGGCCCTGGACTGGACCACATCCTTCCTTTCCGGCAGAACACAAAGCGTCCGCCTCGCCCCCTTCCGATCCAAGGCCACCAAGATCATCTGCGGCGTACCCCAAGGCTCCTCCCTCAGCCCAACGCTGTTCAACATCTACATGGCACCCCTCGCCCACGTCGCCCGACAGCACAACCTCAACATCATCTCCTACGCCGACGACACCCAGCTGATCCTCTCCCTCACCAAAGACCCTCACACCGCCAAAGCCCACCTCCACGAAGGAATGAAGGCCGTCGCCGAATGGATGAGGACCAGCCGCCTGAAGCTGAACTCGGACAAGACGGAGGTCCTCATCCTTGGTTCCAACCCTTCAGCCTGGGACGACTCCTGGTGGCCAACATCACTGGGAACAGCCCCACCACCCACCGACCACGTACGCAACCTAGGGGTCATCCTCGACCCCACCCTCTCCATGACTAAGCAGGTCAACGCCGTTTCCTCATCCTGCTTCAACATCCTCCGAATGCTCCGCAGGATCTTCAAGTGGATCCCCACCGAAACATGAAAAACAGTCACCCAGGCCCTCGTCACCAGCAGGCTGGACTACGGAAACGCCCTCTACGCAGGAACGACGGATAAACTCCTGAGACGGCTGCAACGCATCCAGAACGCCTCTGCACGTCTTATCCTCGACATCCCCGACGCAGCCACATCACACCCCACCTGAGAGACCTGCACTGGCTCCCTGTCAACAAGAGGATAACCTTCAAGCTCCTCACCCACGCACACAAAGCACTCCACAACTCCGGACCAGCCTACCTCAACAGACGACTCAGCTTCTACACCCCCACCCGCCAGCTCCGCTCGACCAGCCTCGCCCTCGCCACAGTCCCCCGCATCCGGAAAACGACCGCCGGCGGCAGATCCTTCTCCCACCTCGCCGCCAAGACCTGGAACACCCTCCCCACCAACCTCCGACAGACCCAAGACCTACTGGCCTTCAGAAGACTCCTCAAGACCTGGCTCTTCGATCAGTAGCAGCACCACCCCCTCTTCCCCCAGCACCTTGAGACCCTTGCGGGTATGTAGTGCACTTTATAAGTGACATGATTGATTGATTGATTGATGCAGCCCGCCCGCCAGATCACTTTAAACTTGTAATCTGGTGGCCGGCGATGACCTTCAGCAGTGCAGGAGCACGGCGGTGGCTTACCATCCGCTGCTGCCCCACCGAAAGCCATAATCAGGCCCTAATTGTCAATCTAATGAGAATACAAATTTAACGCCTCCAGATTTAACCGATTTCCTTTATTTGGTATCGCCCACATTGTGCTTCACAGGGACCAGTGTGGTTTATGTCATCAATGGAACCCGTGAAACTAAAGATCTACCAACAGAAAAATCTACCAATGATACCTCAATACCTGCTAAAACCCGAAGCAGGGAGAGGGATTCACCCACGATAGCTGATTTGCTTAAGCAAGGGGTTCGGGTGCCTATTGTCAGCAGGTATAACAGCCCGATTTTGTCAATACACAAAGTGGGTAAGGCCAACAAGTATAGATGTGTTCAAACCTGTTTGTGATTAATAATATGGTCATCCCAAGTTTTCTTGTCGTCTCCAACTCCACCACCATCCTTTCCTGGATCCATGCAAATGCCCAATGGCTCACAGTGGTAGGCCTCTGTTTTGTTTTATTTTCAATCCCCCACACGAAAGGGAGTAAGTACCTCTTTGCATTCTCATTCAAAGGGTCTCAACATTTTGGTTGAAACCTTTCTCAAGGACTTAGAGAGTCTTAGTCAATCTTTTTCCAAATTTTAAAGAAGGATCTAAATATACTGTTTTCCCCTCCAGGCATCAACTTTAGTTCAATACATTGATAATTAATTGTTGGCAAGTTACTCTAGATCACTGCAAGGTGAAATCCATCTACCTCTTCTCCAAAGTGGCTAAAAATGGATACAAGTCTTGAAAAGAGAAACTACAGTTTTGTTTTCTCTGTGTATGGTACCTTGGTGATGAAATCTGTGGTGGAGAGTGCCATCTTTCTCCCACGCGAGTTTAAGCCATCTGTAAGTTACCTCGTCCTGTGACAGTTTCCCATACGTGGGTATGGTGGGATATTAAAGAGCATAGGTCTTGGGTTATGCCGCTATGACAAAGTCCTTGCAAGATTACGTCAGAAAGGACACCCCAAACCCTTTCAATGCTCTATGGAAGCTGAAAATTCATTTCATAAAACTGGCATTAACTTCTGCACCCGCTTTGGGACTTCCTGATTATGCTAAACCCTTTACCCTGTATTGTCACGAATGCAATGGGTTTGCCCTCAGGGTGTTGACACAGGACCATGTGGATCAAAAAAGCTTACTATTCTACAGCCCTGGAACCAGTTGTGTCTGGACTCCCACCATTCCTTCCCTCTGTGTCTGCCACTGCACATCTCGTTAAAGTCATGAAGAAAGTGTGCAGAGTTCTCCCTTGCTTGTTGCTGTACCCCACACTGTTTTGGCCCTTCTTCTTACCACCAAAAGCCAGCACATCCCTACAAACAGATTAACCTGATATGAGATCTTATTGTTGTTTGCTTCACATGTCGCTCTGATCTGTTATCCCTCTCTGAACTCTGCTTTCTTGATGTATACCCTTGGGGAGAGGGAGTCTCATGACTGTCTAATTGTTATTGCTCATGTCATCAAGCCCTGTGTTGATATAACTGGTGTGCCCATTCTCAGTTGTGAACTGATATGCTTTGTTGATGGATCCTGTCTCTGAGATGATGATGGTGTCCTGGTTGTGGTTTATGCACACATGTGTACCCGATGTGGAAAGCTGTTTGCCAAATTTGAGATCCACCCAAGTCGCTTAGCTTGTTGCACTCATCTGAGCATGTGTCCTAGTCAAAGAAATGATTGGGGCTGTGTATACAGATCCAAAGTATGTATTTGGCGTGGCCGATGACATTAGGATCCTTTTTATGCAATAGAGGTCCTCAGCATCTGCTGGAACCTCTGTTAAAAAAGGTCAATATGTGCAAAATCTTCTTAACACTCGAATGATGAAGTCAAGTGTGCTGCTTACCACTCTTCACACAAAAAAAGTGTCTACAAAAATGCCCTGGCTGACCCAGCAGCTAGAAAAGCTCTTTTATCTGAAAACACTGTTGTCATGTATGTTATAGGAACTAATGTATTTTCTGTACAGTCTCTGAAAGATCTGTCTCTGTTGCAGGAACAAGTCTCTGAAAGTGAGAAAGAATATTTCATAAAGCAGAAATATGAAAGGGACCCTGAAGGGTATGGCGAGACAGCATTGGGTATGTGGTCACACCAAAATTTCTTCTTCTAAATCTTGCACTGTAGTATCACTGAGCAGCGTGTCGGTAGGGATTGCATGTTACGTGCCGCAGCTACTCACTAGTATGTGCCATTCTTTCCTTCTATGGCCCAAAATCATTGTCACTCCTGTATCACTTGTCAATCACTTGGAAAGGGATTAGGACTACCCCAGATGCTCACCCTCCTCCATGGGGCCTCTTTGTGCACCTGCAGATTGATTTTATCCAGATACAACGTGCGCTTCTTATTCTTATGTCCTGGTGATGGTCTGCATGTTTTCAGGGTGGGTGGAAGGTTACTCCTGCGCAAGAGCAGATTCCATTATAGTTGCAAATGCTTACTTAGGATTTTTATTCCCCATTTTATTCCCTGTTTCATCTTGACTGTAGTGTGGGAGATCTTTATTGCCTTAGGGATAGACTAATATTTCCACTGTTGGTAAAGTAGAGAGGAATACATACACCCTTAAGAAAAATATATGATTATAAATACAATTGAAGTGGCCAGATTCACCGCCTCTGGCTTGTGGTCCCTCAGAACCATAATGACTCAGAAAACTAAATTGAACTCTAATGAATTAGTGATGGGTGACATATGATGTTACCCTCAAACCTTCCAGTCTTTGCAGCTAAGTATGACTTACAGCTCAATGAAAAAGCAGTTTTACAGTATTGCAGAAAGGTTATGTGGTGCCTCTTCAGTTTTTCTTCTCAGGCCCAAGCTGCCTTACCTGATTGCCCTACAGAGGCCAGTTAATTCTTTCATCTAGAGGACTGGATATACATCTGAGTGGCTCTGAAGAAGACTGCACTGCAACCTTGCTTGCCCAGCCCTTACCAGGTCCTGCTTATCACCAACACAGCCATCAGATGTCGCATGTCGTCATCTGGATCCACTCCTCTCTGTGCAAATGAGCCACACTGCCTAAACATGACAGTCCATCATCCTATTCTTCTGGGCCTGCTTCCAGCCTAGGCCTGGGCCCTCTGCTTGAACTGTTGCCACTGTAGTCTCACCTCCTGCCTGTGGGCCAAGAAACTAGTGCCTCCTTCTTTGTCTGCCCTTCCATAGGCGTACAATGCTGCGTCCATCAACCCTCATTGTTACCATCTCCATCCGAGGTAAGCAGCCATCACCTAGATACTTGGTCCCTATGTGAATGTAGCCTGCTGAATTTGCTGCTGCTTGGAGTACCTAGCTATCGGTGGAAAACATAATTGCTGTGAAATGGAGACTTATCAAAAGGAGTCCCTGTACTGAACCTGTCCTTGCGCGGAGCCGTCACCCCATCTATGTGAATAACTCCTATGTGCTGTTGCTTGAGAAATAGAGACAAACAAATTCTCTCTTGTTGCTGGATCTATACTTATATGCCCGCTGATGTCATGGAAATGTGCCCTTGATCAAAGTGTCCCTTGATAATAACAAAATTTTCCTCAATTTCTACCACGGGCACATACTACTAGAATGTGCTGGAATTTTCCCTCAGTCTTTCACAGCACTTAAAAAGCATAACAAACGCCATTAGCCATTACGGAACTGATGTTACTCATTTTGCTATACCAGAATGAGGAATGATTTGTGAGCGACGCAAACCAAGCATCTGAAGTGTCTATGTGGACCAAAGCGAATGTGACTGTGTGGTAGAGACCATACATTTTTTATGTGCTCCAGATGAATATTGACTTCCTACTGGTATAGTGCTTTACAAATGTCACCATCAAGAAGGATATGTTCACTTCATCTGCAGATCTGGAGCCTACCCCTGGCAGACTCAAGAGTGGGCTGGAGCCGGTTACTCTGGTTGTGTTGTACCCGCTGGCTGCCATTCTGTCCTTCACACTCTCCAGAGACGTCATACTGCTGTCATATTTCTGAAACAAAGAGATTATTTTCCATTCTCTTTCCCATGTATGGAGTAAGGCAGGGTATTTGAGCAACTAGACATACTGCTGAGAATTTAGAAGCAGCAAATACAACAGCCAGCACATTTGGACAGATTACTGATCAGTTACATACTCAGAAAGGCTTGCTCCTACAGATTAAAATGGCTTTACATTACCACCTGGCATTTAAGAGGAGGTGCCTGTGCAGTATAGGGATTGAGTGCTGTGCACACCTCCACAATACCTCACTTAACATGCAAGACCAAATAGACCACATTAACTATAGTGTTAAGAAACTACATGAGGTTAAAAAAAGATCACATTTCAACAAAAGTGGCATCTGGTCTTGGTTGTCAAGGATATTCAGGAATTGGGGAATAAAAACCTTTGAAGTAGTAGTTGCCTTATTTTTGAAAGTGGTTAATCTATATGTTTTAATCAAACTGATGATGTGCATCATCTAACAGATTTGTGCTAATGAATGCTCTATCCACAATGATCTGCTTGTTACATGTGAGGATGATGAAGATAGTGATAATGATGATAAGAAAACTGAAATAATGCAACTTTATGCAGTTGAATCATTGTAAGGAGGTTTGCCTACAAGCAAAATAGGGGTGGCTGAGAAGGTAGAATTAGTTGTTTCCATACATTAACACCATTAATTTACTGTGAAATCACCAATGCTCAGGCATGCCTTAACATGTACTGATACATTTTATCACTGAATTTTAATGTCATTTTATATTGACCTAAAGAGCACATTAATTCTAGCATTTCTGCTATGTTTCATGTATTTCCAATGCACCAAAGCCATTTTATTTAGTGTTGTATAATTGTACATTTTCTGTACTGTATAGTAAATATAGCCATGCTTGGAGGATTGGCACTGCGAAACATGTTTTTGAGAAAGTAGTGGAGTCAACGCTTGTATTTGCTTTTGGCATCTAGTCTTCAAGGACTTTTCATATTCTCTCTTGTGAGAATATCCTGACACCAACTCAATATTTAGGTTAATTTAGTAACAGTATCAATCATGCACTCTTGCTTCCATTAACTTGGACTGAGAAAAAAACTGTGTAAAAATGTGCGCAGATTGTATGGGTTTTAGAATTATATGCTCCAACTGATTGAGGGCAGAAGCTCAAGTCTTGAAACTGCAACTGTCGCACATTGTTTTGCTTGCACACTGGTAATTTTTGTATTAAAAGCATGTTAGACTTTTAGTCTTCCCCAAAGTGTTGTGTTTCCTTTTACAATGGGATAAAATTATGTTTAAGTCCCACATAAATGGTGAACTGGTGCAGTTCAGGTTCATTTCCTATTATGTAGTAACTACACTGTCTCTATTTCCTTGTCTCAAACTGTGCTTTCTGCTAACATTATTTCTGAAACTTTTTCCTATTCCCCCTAATATTTGACTCTATTAGCCTACAAATTAAAAAGAAATGAGTGTGTAAAAGGACGCAGTACTTTAAATTGGGGCCTATTCACATACTGTATTTCATAGACAATTTAGTAGTACTATTATTGTACTACAAAATGCTATCCAAAAACCTACATGCGGAGATTCTGCCTCCACCTCTGCGATCTTTTTCCGTGCAAAGATCTCCACCGGATTAAGGGAGTCCTCGTATGTGTACGTTTTAGTAGTAAATGTGCGAGGGACAGAGGAGAGTGGCTGGAAAATGTGGAATACTTACCATAAAATGGTAGGGTTAAGGCAGGAGTAAGGAAGGCTTAAGCTCATTGCTACTCACAAACAGCGCTTCTAAAGTTAATGCAGCTGAAAATGACCCACAACAATCATAAATGTACTCCAGCTCAGAGCTGGGGTAAGTACAGCACCACACATGACCAGCCACTGGTACTGCAACACCCTCCCATAGACAATATGCCCCATACAATAAAATCCATAAGAAACAATGAAAAATTGAATTAAATTAAAACATTTCTTAAAGTATAAATAATTTGAATTTAATGTTAAAATGTTTGTCTAATATTTATCTAAAAATAAAACATATTTTTGATATTTTAACATAATTCAACAAAGATGTTTTAAATGTAAAGATGAATGTAACGTTAATACTTGTATTTACATGGTGAGAATTTTTGTTTATATTATGAATTAAAGAAACAATTTTAATTTAATGTAATGTATTAAAAATAATTACATTTTCATTTTATATTAAGCTGTTAATGCTGTACCTTATTATATTGTTCTACAATTAAACTTTATATATACAATTAATTAAAAATATTTTTAAGGGAAATATAATTTTTTATTTAATAAACTTTTACACTTTCCCTATAGTTTACCATAGTGAGATCTTAACTTATTTTACATAATTGTTAAATTACTTTAAATGTATTAAATAAAAATTAAAGTTTGAATATTTAATACAAAATCCCACTTAAAGTATGTTAGTATGTACGTATTATGCATTATAAACATTAATGTACAGAACTAACGGAAATTCATTTACATTTTTCTTAAGAAAGTAATTGTAAATGTATTTATAAATTTAAAAGGTTATTAAAATAGCTTACCATTACAAATATGTACTTCAAATATAAATATAATTTCCTTTATATTCAACTTAATTTATATATATTTTTAAAAAGTCAAAATAGGTTATTTTATTTTAACGTTATTTCCTAAAGGATTCTGGGGCATATTAGCAAGGCGATTATCGCCACTTTAGCGGGTCTTTTTCCCGCTAAAGCGGCGATAATATTATCGCCTTATCAACAAGCTGTCGCTAACTGCTGTTAGCGACAGCTTGTAGGCGATAGCGACCGGGTTGAGTGCCGCTTTGCATGCCAGCGATATTTATCGCTAATGGCATGCAAAGTAGGCGTTCTCCACCTAACAGCGACTGGAAACAGTCGCTGAGGTCGCTAACGCCTATCAGCGAGGCAGGGCGGTGATTAGCGAACCAGCGCTAAACACGTTTAGCGCTGGTTTGCTAACACCTGGTCCCACCCTGACTTAGACATGTAATCCAATGAGAGGTGGATTACATGGCTAAGTCCCCTCGCACTATCAGCAAGCAGAACTGGGGAACAGTGTGAATATCGCCTGTTTTCAGGCGATATTCACACTGCTTCTCAAGGTTTCTATCGCTTTGGAGATTAGCATTGCTGATTGCACGCTAACTCCGCGATAGAAACCGGCGATGCCTGGCGATAATTATCCAAGCGCTAATTGCGCTTTGCGATAATTATCGCCAGGCATTGCTAATATGCCCCTCTATTTTAAGTCCCCCCTCCATTATTTTCTATGGAAAGATATTCCAGTATCACTGTTGGGCCATGTGTGGGGCGGAACTTACTACTGCTTATTTTTTGCTGTAATAACTTTACATGTGTTTATTAATCTCCACCCTCTCAGGGGGTAGAGACATGTACGTCTACACTTTTGAGCAACTTTACACTCGTAAATGATAAATAACCTAAAGTAGTACAGTTGCTGAAAAGTGTAAAACTAAACTTACTCATGTAGATTTACTCACATGTTAGTTTATCTTTGTGAATAGGCCACATTGTCTCCACCTTTATGGCAGGCACATTGTTAAAACATCAATACCGATTGTACGATATGATTACATCCAACTTTCCTATATCGTTTGCCTGGTGGAATTCTGGCTAACCCCAAACTGTGGCCATTATCAACTTGGTGCCCCATGTGTGTTTCATTTTACATCAGGACAGGAGTCTTGGTCAGGTAGGGAGAGTGACTGTTCTTTACAGAAACAATTTAGCCATCTTTATGCAAACCTTTCCCATGGTCAATATTGGGCGTGAACATCTAGGACCCTACTTACCAAGGTAAATTTGCACATGTAGATTTACTCACATGTAAATTTGCTCTTACAGCTAAGAGTACCTTTACTACTTTTCATTATTCACCATTTCTGAGGGTAAAGTTACTCCTAGGTGTAGGTTTACATGTCTCTACTCCCTCAGTTTAGGGGTGGAGTCTGCATAAAAATTATTTACATTCATAAAGTTAAAACTGGTAAAATCTCAACAGTATTTTACGTTTTGCTTAGTTTATATAAACCTTCGGAACCAGCGCAGAAATCTCTGCAATTGGGTCTGAGATCTCGGCATGTGGGAGGGAGTGTACACAGGCAGGAGCAAGACCTCTGCATGGAAGGGAATAAGAGAATTATATGCACCTGAACCGAATCACACACACATAACAGAGATTCCCTTCCAACAACATAAATACTGCAATCACCATAGGATCTGCTTTTTTTCTCTTCGTCTTTCATATCCTGTGGTGACCACATTATTTTGGAAATATGCAGACCACAATTTTAAACAAGAAAAGAAACTTCACTGAAGAGGAGACAACCCTTGCAGTTAAAGTTGTACAAAAATGCTACAACCAACTACAAGGAATACCTCCATTCTCATCAGTAGAATACAGAAGGCAGCCTTATGACATGAGGTGACACACTCTGTCTATGGGGGAAGGCATGCAACAGTGGAGATATCAAAAGGAAGCAGCAAGATGAAAGGAGGCAAGTGAAGAAGGATTTAGCTGCATAAGCTTTTCAATGAATGGCACCTGGATCCAACCTCCATTTCACCCCCTTGAGAAGGCAGTCCTCATCACAATACACCAACGCCTGATATATGTGCTGACTCTTTTAGGCAACACTAACATAGTCCCAAATAAGAATGTAAACCCCTCTCTCTCACTTAACATAAACCTACAAACAAAAATGTACCCATAGCTGTTGTTTCCCCATACCTACCTTGTTAGGCACATATCACATACATACCCCCAAAATCACCCTCTAACGGCTCAGGAAAAGGAGGCACCGCTCTATCCGTCGGTACCTCTGGCGGTTCATTAAGCCATACGGCTTAATGAACCGCCATACGGCTTAATGAACCGCCATACGGCTTAATGAACCGCCAGAGGTACCGACGGATAGAGCAGTGCCTCCTTTTCCTGAGCCGTTGCCAGGCGAGGTGAGGCCTTTTTCTCGTGCAATACGGATGCTAACAGCAATCCGTCATTTGCAGAGAATTCGTATATCCCTGAAGACAGGTGACTAGGTTGTATCTGTTGCCAACCATTTCTTATTTATATTGGTTTTTCACTATTGCAGTAGTAATATTTATGTGGTCCTGAAGAAGGCCTAGGATGAATATATCCTTTCTGGCTGAAACATGTTGACCCCTAGTTTCTACTCAGAGACAGTTATTTGTTGAAAACTGTCATTGCACTGTTTTTAAGTTTGAGCAATGAGAGATACCAATTAAAGTTTTTCTCTCTCACTGTTCAATTTTAACTCACTATTTTTCACTATCTTGCACTGCACTCATCACTCCTACACGAACTGTTTGCTCACATCTGTAGGATCGCACATAGTGTGTTATACCGCCTAATTCTGAACAGCATAAAAACATCCGTGAGCTCCCCTTTCCTTCTGAAAGGGTTGCAGCCCTTAGTGACACTAGCGTGTTACTAGGAGGAGACCCAGATGATGAAGCATGTCACCAATGGTGAGTGATGGGAATCCGTCCTTTTAAAAGATATTTCTTTATAGCCTATAAAGAGGTGTATAGGTTGCGGTGTCTTTAGGTCCTATGTAGGCTCCAACACACATTAATTCAGTGGTTTGTATGAATAGACCCGTGGATATTGTGGTTTGTATGTAGCATGTGAATGGGGAATATATCCACGCCAGGTCTTTAAACATTCCCTTAGACCCTTTCTCTACATCAAAGTGTTTCTTATACCATAAGATAGTCTGTTAGGCGATGTCCTAACTTGCAGGAGAAGAATCTTTGGGGGTCACAAACTTTGTAATTTGGCGGTCAAAGTATAATCAACATGTACAACTTAGAATGGCTTACTCTGTTATATATGTCTCTTCCTCCTGTCAGCATCTGTCATACAACAGCACCGGGAGTCCACATTGCGAACATCAACACCAATGACAATAGAGGTCCTCCTGAGAGCAGCATTTAAGCCCTTTACCACCAGTCGGTCAGGTATGTTTTGGAACCTCTGAATTCTTTAACTCTATATCTCATTGTTATTCCATTCACTGAGTTATTTTTTTATATTTTTTAATCTATATAAAAAGTTAATTGTTTTTATTGATGTTGATTGTTTCCTTTCATGTATGTGTCTCTAATGTGTCAGCATTTGTGGACAAGATCACTTTTGTAGCCTGTCACTTATCACTGAACATAGGGGCTGATTATGATGGCGGTAAACCCACCATCGTAAGGCCAATTACCGCCCGCCAGATTGTGATGCCTGGCGGGCGGAAAGCCCGTCCACCACGGGTCGTTATGATTGCCTGTCGGACCCGCCCGCATCCTCAGAATGGTGGCAGTGCCTAGCAGGCACCGCCCGCCAGATTTGGATGCTGGATCCCCGCCAGACTTCCCATGGTGGTACCCCCGCCATGGAAAGGCTGGCGGGGATTGACTTTGGGGG
Source organism: Calotriton arnoldi (assembly GCA_963921515.1). Taxonomy (NCBI): domain Eukaryota; kingdom Metazoa; phylum Chordata; class Amphibia; order Caudata; family Salamandridae; genus Calotriton; species Calotriton arnoldi. The sequence continues at coordinate 1,311,222 of CAWUFW010001107.1, read as the reverse complement.
CCCGTTGCGGGCCCCCCCTGTGCAGGGGCACTTCAGCTTTGCACTTGGGGGGGCACCTATGGTGCCCCCTACATTTCCCTGCAACATGTGGCAGGCACCGCATGGTGCCTGCCACGTAGTGCAGGGAAATGCACATCCAGCATTTTTTTCCATTGCTGTGGGTGCTGCAGCCAGCAGCACCCGCCGCAATGGAAAACATGTACAATGCAACCACCACAGTGGTGGACACATTGTAATCTGGCCTGTGGGACCCCCGACACTATGTCGGGTGGTCCACATCTCTGTTAGGGTGGCAGGCGGACTCCTAATTAGGCCCATAATTCTTCTCTATATCTATCTATCTATAGCTCTCTGATGATAGATGCTGGACTAAGAGATACCTTAGCAACACCAACTACGAAGATACTGGTTTGGCTGCTTACTTCAGGGATATCATTCACAAATGAAACATCTGTGGCTCAAGCTAGTGAGGTGACATTGGTGAGACATAATAACACCATGCATGGATGAACCCTTAAATTCTTAGGTTTCTTTATGTTCACATGGTACTTAATTTATTATCTTTTTTTGGAACAATGTCAAATACAGTACTGTGTAGATCTTGGGACACAAATACTATATTTGATGTATTTCCACTAGTTACATCTTCTTCTTGCAGCTACTGGGAACATAGTGCCAAACAATGATACTGAACTATATGCAAGTGGACAATCCGAAGGAAGGATCCAGTCCTCCTCTAAACAACAATTTTAGCAGTCAACACTACTAGAGAGGCAATGGGAGGAGGAGCCGGTTGATGAGAAGGAAGACCTGGACGAGGAGGAAGTTATTGTTGCCCCCATACAGAACACCTCTAAAAAGACCACTTCACAGCCGGACAACAGTCTTAATCCCAAAAAGTTCTGAGGATTGCCAGTCCCCAGCTTTTAGCTAAGCAGCCACGGATAAGGATTGTTTTGCCTAGGCAAGAATCACCTACCCACGGTCTTCAACTCTAAGGTACCTCTCAATGACCTCCTACACACTCCTCCCATGAAGGTGCATCTCCTGTATTCTCTCATCATCTAAGAGAGAGAACAACTCTGGTGAGGAACAGGTTTGCACCATTCATCATTCTACCTCCCAAATCCACCCAGATGGTACCCCTCTCCATGATGGTCAACATGCTGGCTGGATCAGCTGGCCATGCAAATGGGGGTGATTTAATCCTTCTCTCTGAGGGGATCATTTTTTCCAACAATAGTCTAATATATGGGAATATATTAATGCAGTGGTGGCTACTCTCCATGAGATAACAGTCTCCCTTAAAGGACTCCCTTAGATGATTTACAAGCAGACCTGTTCCTTGGAAAACAGTGAAAAATTTTACCAATATTTGTCAAAGATATACCAGCAACATCTTCTAAGTTTGAGGAAAAAAGTTTCTTCTTTTCTTTTTTTATTTAAAAAAATATGGTGGTTTGATAGTATGGTACAGGTATACTATGTCAGCCTCATATAAACAAAGTTGAACAAAATGGAAATATTACATATTCCAAATGTTAGCATTGTGTATTAACTGTTATCTCGTCACAAAATACAAGATAGAAAAGCATTTGCATTATCTCATTATAAGATGATTAGTAAATCTAACCAAAAACTCAACGTCACATGCATGTTATTATTTGCAAATTGTCATTCTGGTCATAAGCCACAAATAACAGAGGTTAAATACAGCATGGAATATTAGACCAAAGCTCAGCCTACACACTATCAAAACTCATGTGCTCTTAAGTGATTATGTAAATGATACACTTATCATCTGCCTGCTACACAAACTCTTCCATCTGACGGTGGCGGGTCAGCTCGACTGCTCTCAGAACCTCCTATACAGTGGTGTCATGTGGGGGTACCAAGAATGTGGCTAGGAGGACACACCCAGAAGGCCCTGGGTTGTAATACAGGCCCAGCGATGAATGTCCTCCCAGCACTTCAAGCATTCTTTCCCTCGCCAGTTGTCTACACCCACTCTACAGCAACATGTGCTGATGTCTCTCCAAAGGTTGGCCGCACTGCATTGCTCAACTGGTATCTAGACACCCATAAAGCTGAGGGTACCTTTAGAGGGCCCCCTCACAAATAATCTCTAAGACTTCATTAGTGAATGGGTGTCCTTCTCATTTTATCCACAGCCATGTTGGGGGTTTGGAAGTAGAAAGGAACAGCAGGATGAAGAAGGATGCTAGTGCGGTAAAGCGAATGGCTCAGAATGATAACAAAATGACTGACATCCTCTTCCTCAATGTAATTTCATGTTTGGCACAATAGGCTGACTCCTCTGTCCTGACTCCAGAGATCTATGGGAACTCTACATACAGGAGGGATCCCTCCACATATGGAGGAGGTACCTCCGCACGCAGGAGGGAGATGTCGGCACGTTGACAAACCCCCAAAAAATGGAGATGATCCCAAAAAGTGTAACAACTGTATGTAAATTATGTATCAAAATAAGGTTTTTAGTGTATGTAAGAAATTGGGTTATTAGTTGAAGGGGTGGAAGCCCCACGCAAATCATAAACACAGTCCCTGTGAGGGTGAACCACAAAAGTCACTAAATTAACCTCTGCTAGAACTTCTGGTAGCATGGCAAAAAACAGTCAGGCTTGACTTAGAGGCAATGTGTAAAGTATTTGTGCAACACACAAACAGTAATATGGTGGAAACACAACACAAGGAAAATCCCAAACCAACTTAGAAATATAGAGTCATTTTTTAATGAATAAAATGACACCAAAATGACAAAAATCCAATTAGTAGAACCAGAGATATTAATTTTTAAAGTTTCTGGTGAAAATAGCGCCAAGAAGCACAGAACACCACTCGCAGTTATCTGGTCGCGCTGGATTTGGGAAAAGTCACAAGTTCAGGCCAACCGCAATGGAGTGCCGGCTGGTTACAGGGACCGGGTTAGTCCTGCGGAGGAGTTACGTTCTCAAAGTGTGAACAAGAGTTCCATTTGCGTTGGCAGGGGCTGCGAGGAGGAGTTGTCGGCGCAAGGAGCAGATCAAACGTCAGTGACAGTCTTGCTGTAGAGTAAAGAGCCAGTCATGGCTGGAGCTTCCCGTTGGTTGATGATCGCGAACTGTCGCTGTCGGCATGAAGTGCACATCTCGCATTGCCAGACGTTGCAGACAGTGGCTGTTGGTGCAAAGATCAGGTCCCGTTGGAGCTTCGCATTGTTTTTTTTTTAGGGTGGTCGATTCTCGGTGTGAAGAGGTCACATTGTGGTTGCGAAGAGCCCAACACTGCTGTAACTTTACCTTTTCTTCAGAAGGAGTTCTCTATGATGCCAGCCAAGGGTTCATGACCTGAGGCACACCTCTTGGGGATCAGGATTCACTCCAGCAGAGGCCAGCAGCAGCGCTCAGGCAGATACAGGAAGGCCCAGTTGGTGCTGGCCAGTTGCAGGGAGGGCTCTAGAAGCCTGTAGTGTTCCTGTAACTCACACAGGAGGTTAGCCAAATGACCTTTGGAGTCCCTCTGGGTAACCTAGAATCAAGGCAACCATGTCCAGTCTTCCTTCTTCAGACAGCTAGGCAGTCCCTCAAGCAGCAAGGCAGTCTTTCTGGCAGCAGGGCAGTCCTTCTGAATCTTCCACAGTTCCAGGAGTGTTCTGATGAGGGGTTCTGAAGGTCCCATATTTATACTTGGCACCAGCCTTTGTGTGGGGGAATTCCCTGACCAACTCCAAAACTGGTCCTTGTCAGTTCATCCCCAGACCCTAGCTTCAACCTGTCTTGGATTACAAAGGCAAGGAAGGCCTGGTGTCAGGTTCCTTTGTGTGTGCTGCAGGCAGAGCCCTTTTTATTACATTAGTCAGGGTAGAGGCAGCTCCTCCCCAGCCATCCCATCAAGAAGACCCTCTCCCCTCACACCAGGCTTCCTGTGTCTCACTGAAAGCAATACACACCAACACCAGCAGAGCCATTCACAGCCATGTGACCGAGGACACTGGCAGAAAGACACATTTGGTTTAGGAAGAAAAATGGTAACTTTCTAAAAGTTATATTTTTTAAGTTGTAACTTAAAATTTGACTTCACCATTAAAGAGGATTTAAAATCACAGTTAATTTGAGTGTAAACATCCTTTTTAGGTTTCGCCTGTATAACGCTTGCGCTGTGCTTGTGAAATATCTTGTATTTAATATATCTTAAAAGGGGGCTCTTATCAGTTCCCATGGCCAAATTACTGTGTTCATTGCTTTTGCGTAGAACTTTTTTTTTTGTTAACTTCCCCTGGCTGCACGCATTTACAATACTTCTACTAAATCTGTTCACACTGTTTAAGCCCCATTTACTGTCAAGATAAGGGGCCGGATGTACGAAGCATGCATTTTGCGACGCGCAATTTGCGAGTCGCAAAATGCAATGTACAACAGTGTCTCAGACACTGTTTGCGATTCCCAATGGGGTCGCAAATTGCATGCCTCATCAATATTCATGAGGCAAGCGCAATTTGCAACCCCATTCGGAATGGCTAGCACTCACAGGGTTGGTGACCACCATGTCTGTGACTGCTTTTTAATAAAGCAGTTTTTTTGTAATGCAGCCCGTTTTCCTTAAAGGAAATCGGGATGCATTTAAGAAAGAAAAATGAAACTTTTCAGATTCATTTTTTAAGGGCAGGCAGTGACATTTTTAACTAGAGCATAGTATGTTTGTTGTTGACATTATGTAAATTAAACAGAGTTGTCTCAAGATGGTGTATATGGACAGTGTGGCAGTCTACCATTCACCACTGACAAGAGCCTCCACAACGTTATAAATTTAGCAACCAAACTAGCAGCTCAAGAAAAATAGAGTTTACTGGTCGATCCCACACTAGTATAGTCTGACCACAATTCTGTACCCCACCTCAGGTACTTGGATGTGAGCGTAGATCATGTTCTAGGTCTATATATCAACCCTGTTGCATTGCAATGCTGTGTAACACACACAGCAGTGCCATGCCCCATATGGTAAGACATCTGAATCGCAACTTAAGGATCCCAATTCAAGAATTGGTTGTGTATGTACGTGTGCCCTTTCGTACCTCTGTTGAGGTAGTGTGGTTGGATGTCTGTAGGATGTGAGGAGATGATGAGAGAGAGCACACTTGACATCAACTCCAACAAAGATATGATACTTCTTAAAACAGGGCTCTATTCTAAATGTGATACCAAAGGGGATGATGGACGGAGCGCTTGAGCAAATCAAACACTCACCCCCAGTCAACTGATCTGGGTTTAATCCATCATCATTCTTTAGCTCACTCCACCACCCCAGTTCAGACATGGCCATATGCAAATCAGTCTGACCCTGTGCCTCATGGGAACAGTCCAGCCCAAACTGCCAAGCCATGTCTTCCCTGGACTGGAAACAAGCATCCTGGGACCGGTTTCTGGCTATTCAGCCGTCATCAGCCAGGCTAGCTTGAATCCAGTGGCAAAGTGAGCAAGGGACCCACTTCTGGGCATACCCTGCCAACTTAGGGCGAACAAAGCGATACCAAAGGGGATGATGGACGGTGCGCTTGAGCAAATCAAACACTCACCCCCAGTCAACTGATCTGGGTTTAATCCATCATCATTCTTTAGCTCACTCCACCACCCCAGTTCAGACATGGCCATATGCAAATCAGTCTGACCCTGTGCCTCATGGGAACAGTCCAGCCCAAACTGCCAAGCCATGTCTTCCCTGGACCGGAAACAAGCATCCTGGGACCGGTTTCTGGCTATTCAACCGTCATCAGCCAGGCTAGCTTGAATCCAGTGGCAAAGTGAGCAAGGGACCCACGTCTGGGCATACCCTGCCAACTTAGGGCGAACAAAGCGATACCAAAGGGGATGATGGACGGAGCGCTTGAGCAAATCAAACACTCACCCCCAGTCAACTGATCTGGGTTTAATCCATCATCATTCTTTAGCTCACTCCACCACCCCAGTTCAGACATGGCCATATGCAAATCAGTCTGACCCTGTGCCTCATGGGAACAGTCCAGCCCAAACTGCCAAGCCATGTCTTCCCTGGCCCGGAAACAAGCATCCTGGGACCAGTTTCTGGCTATTCAGCCATCATCAGCCAGGCTAGCTTGAATCCAGTGGCAAAGGGAGCAAGGGACCCACGTCTGGGCATACCCTGCCAACTTAGGGCGAACAAAGCAATACCAAAGGGGATGATGGACGGAGCGCTTGAGCAAATCAAACACTCACCCCCAGTCAACTGATCTGGGTTTAATCCATCATCATTCTTTAGCTCACTCCACCACCCCAGTTCAGACATGGCCATATGCAAATCAGTCTGACCCTGTGCCTCATGGGAACAGTCCAGCCCAAACTGCCAAGCCATGTCTTCCCTGGACCGGAAACAAGCATCCTGGGACCGGTTTCTGGCTATTCCGCCGTCATCAGCCAGGCTAGCTTGAATCCAGTGGCAAAGTGAGCAAGGGACCCACGTCTGGGCATACCCTGCCAACTTAGGGCGAACAAAGCAATACCAAAGGGGATGATGGACGGAGCGCTTGAGCAAATCAAACACTCACCCCCAGTCAACTGATCTGGGTTTAATCCATCATCATTCTTTAGCTCACTCCACCACCCCAGTTCAGACATGGCCATATGCAAATCAGTCTGACCCTGTGCCTCATGGGAACAGTCCAGCCCAAACTGCCAAGCCATGTCTTCCCTGGACCGGAAACAAGCATCCTGGGACCGGTTTCTGGCTATTCAGCCGTCATCAGCCAGGCTAGCTTGAATCATGTTTATATACATGCAGAGAGTGTCTGGGTAATGTGTGTAAATATTATGTTGCAGTAATTAATGGGTATGTCTGAGATGCCACCGCTCCAGATGCATATGTAGCTCCAGTGTGAGATGTTTTTACTTACCAATGAGCAACAAGTCACTGAAATCCCTGGGAACCAAGCAATGATCAAGAGATGACTGATGGAAGATGTAGCTGTCATGTGTGCTTCCAGGGAAAGCAGTGTACTTATCAGTGAAGCAGCCTGTGGCGTCATAAACAGCTTGCACATGAATGGAGTGCCAGCAGTGTCTGTTGCGGAAAGGATGTGCTATGTAGTGAGGTGGCTGAAGTGCCATGTAGGTGCAGTAAATGGCACCTACCACATGAGTGAATTGAGAAAAGGCATAATATTCCCTTGCTGCCCTTTGCGTTTCCACCAGTGCAAGCATCAAGACTAGGAGTTGGCGTAACTTACATAATTCTGTCATGCTCAGTGAATTTGTTGTTTCTGTTCCAATTTAACCCCAAATTACTCTTAATTACACGAGCATGCTTAATTGCGTAATTATTGGTAATTCCATGTCAAAAAGTAATGTAGAATTACTGAAATTAATCTGATTACTTAAGCAATTACTCCCAGGCCTAATTGAAACTAACTTGCCTGTAAGATGTCTACATTGTCATAGTGGACACTCTGGAAGGATCCAGTGGCGTTGAAATGGAGTGTAGCAAGTGTTTTGACATGGGCAGTGATAGCTTTGGAGCGGGCTGTAGGTGAATCAAGAACCTGCTTGCAGTCTACAACCATATCAAAGATCACTTCCAGTAAGAAACAATATCTGGCCATGACGGGTTCCCTGGACATTCCAATGATGTTAATCCTTTCCCAGTAAACCCTCTCTCTCCTCCTCAAATAATTTTCCTCAAAATGAGGGGCAAACCAAAAAAAACACATTTGTTGATTTATTGCAGGCAGAAAAAGTTATTTGGTGTGTATATGTTCATTTCTTTATGAGATTGTTTGGTGTTGAAATGTTTTTCACCTGTACATGGGTGGTAGAGTTCCTTGCATTACAAGGTGTGTTTTAAGTGTTGAAAGCCTTGTTATAAAATTCAAGAGAATTTGCTTTATAGAAAACAATATTGTATCTTGCAAAATAAACAAGCATTTGCAATGCAATAGGTCTCGCATTATTAAAGTTTGAGCTATTGGTGTTGCATTTGCAAGAGTTTGAGCTATTGCCATTGTAAACGACAATGCCTTTTATTTATGTGTTTCGAAAAGCTGTATGCGGTGCATAAACACGCCCTTTGTACTTATAGTCCTTGCTTACAAAAGGAAGGCTGGCAGTAAAAGAGGCATAGTTACTGCCAGCGTTGCTTCTCGTAAGCAACGACTGCAAGTACAAAGTGCCTGTTTACGCACCACTTGCAGGTTTTTAAAATACAGAAATAAAAGGCATTGGTATTTACAATGCCAATAGCTCAAACTCTGCAAATGCGACACCTATTGCATAGCAAATGCTCGTTTTCTTATTGCGTAGTAGAACCACTCTTTGTGGAAAACAACAAATATGCCATGCCAGATAGTCTTACAGGCATTCACAGATATACAAACCTACAATAAGTTTCCTATATTGAGGTTTTGGAATGTTCCATTTTTTTAAAGCACAATAAAGATGGGGGGCTGTTGGTGGGGGTTGAGAGGTAACTCCCAGCTTTAACTTGTGAGGGCCTGAGCCTGGTGAGGTAGCCCGTCTGCTTTGTTTCACTGTTCTACCAAGATTTTAGGAACTGTAAGATTCCGATCAAAAACAGCAAGTGATGGATGATCTGTGGCTCAAAACCTAATCCCAAGTAGTAATTGTAATAATTCATTATTATTATTTAGACCGGACTAAATATTGATAATGAATCATTACAATTACTACTTGGGATTCCGCTTGGTTTGCCCACAGATGAGTGCAAACATCCTTTTGTGTGAATATTAATCCAAAATGAGGGATGAATGCTAGCCACTAAAAAACAAAAGTGTCTGTCCATCCCCTATTTCTCCTTGCTATTTTTCCAGATGTGGTCTGGATGAGATGCCCACAGATTTGCCCGAGCAGCCGGGAGTGCACATCTGTTTGGTGGGAAGGGATAGCAAAAGATGGTGAGGGCGAGGAAGGAAGTAGGGGGAAAAGTAAGAGTAAAAAGGATAGAGAAAGTTGGGAAGGGATAGGAAAGGATGGTGAGGAGGAGGAAGGAAGTAGGGAGCAAGGCAAGAGCAAAAGCATTTGCAATGCAATAGGTCTCGCATTTACGCGAGTTTGAGCTATTGACATTGGAAATAAGAATGCCTTTTATTTTTGTTTTAAAAACATAAATAAAAGGCATTGTTATTTACAATGCCAATAGCTGAAACTCTCGTAACTGCGAGACCTATTGCATTGCAAATGCTTGTTGGCTTACAGCACTGGGCAAAGGGCACATGGTTTTTGCTATCACAGTGCCAATAAGGGGAGTTACAATAAGAACAGGACCAGTATTTTGAGGAGAAGAGGGTCTCTTTCCTTCATTGGTTAAATCTTATTTATCATTGAAATTGCACTGTCTGCCACTTCTCCACTCAATTTCGAGACACTATGAAAGAAGCCACAGGCAGTGGAAAAGACCAGCATTGAAAGAGTGTCTCGACTCAAAATGTATCACTGCTACTCAGTACTAAGGCATGTGGTCCAAGTGCTCCTTAATTTGGAAAAAAGTGAAGTTGAGTTGCCCAAAGATTTTCTTAGGAGCTTACCAGCAGGACAACCCAAAAGTTGGGGTTGCTGAATATGCCTAGTTTTGATTGCAATCTCATGCCTTACTTTCCACCAACCTGAACTTGTTATCTCTCTTACTCTTGCAGGTAATTTATTCACCTCCAATTTCTTCCTATAATTCTCTTCCTCAGTCTTTCATACCCTTTTGCTCTGGGTCAAACCCGGATGATTAAAAATAAGTCTGGGTCTCTAAAAACGGGTGGCGCTGCACAACCCCTCCAAACACACACACAAATTAGGCACTGCAAGGTTCCAGAACAATGGCTCGGTGGCTGCCTGGCTAGTCCCTTCTTCAGTGATTAGAGGAAGTGCGCTCATCACAACTGTCAGTTGCTGGGAAGGGTCTTCTCTCCCAACATCGTATACCTGACATATCTACATGTCCTGCCGAACGTTCCATTGGGGTCTCAACTGCAGCACCCTGGTATATCCACTGCAGTGCTCAGTGACAGTGGGCCAACGGCTGTGTACTCATAACTAGATGTCAATATATACAGAGCTACTTTTAAAACACATTCAAGTATTATCAATGGTTCCCAGTAAGACGTGGCCAGAAGCTGTAGTATTTGCCACAATTTTCCCGAAAGGTGCCTTGACGGAGAGCACACAAGACTTTGTACAACTGTATGTGTGTGCTCTTCAGTTTAACAATTTTTACTGGCGCTTTCAAAACATCACTGGACACATTTCTTTGACATTCTCAATATTAATTTCTTAATGTGCTTAAAAAACCACAATTTCTTAGCAATTTTCGCAAACAGTTTTAAAGGTAAAATAATATTAATAGGATACAAAATACCTGCACATATACCTTGCTCTCTAAAATCTCACTATATTGTACCATTATTAGGTCGAGCCTGGGCAGCACATGCGCTGCTCTGCTGTCACTGCAGAATTACCACTACATAGAAAACCGCATATTCCGAGGGTCGTCCTGTATCTGGAGGAACTGGTAATGTGTAAGTAGAATGGGGATTGGAGCATTGCCGTTACCTCGTATAATCCTAATAAGCTTCGTGGAACTTCGATGTGCCCATTGGCTGCGGAGTCCTCGTCTGCTTCGCTGGTATGTAAACACTGACCTGAACAGTGTGTGTGTGCCTGTGTGTGTGCCCGAAGTTTACACCGTTCAGAGCGGGCATAACGAACCTGGCAGTCAAATGTGTGCTGGGCGTTGACAGCTGGTAGTGTCCCGGGAGGCCCTGCAGTTGACACCCGGTTCTTAGTGGGACAAGGAGGGAGATGAGAAGAGGAGGGCGGTGCCGGGAGAATTAGAACGAGTAAGCTAGTGGTGCGCGCGCACCACAGAGGAGCGGGGGAGGGAGCGCGGCAGCGGCAGCAGACGAACGCGCGCTGCTGCGCGTTCTGGCCACCGTCAGGAATGGGCGCGGCAAAGGCGGGACATGCGCCCGCCTTTGACCAATCGCGTGCCGTCTCCATCAAAAAAACGTACGCTCCAGCCAATGTGGGCTTCCGAAAACAAAACCACACGCACGAGCGTGTGGGTCGTTTTCAGAAGCCCTTTCTAAAGGTCTCGCGCTGCGCGAGCAGTGCTACGCACTGCAACGCTAGGCGCGAGACCTAAAAAGTAATGTCCCTTTATTTTCCATTTTTTTTATTTTTTATTTCGTGACTCCGTTATTTTTTAAGGAAGTGTGTTGGAGTACTTGTGAGTGTCCATGTGTGGTGCTGGACTTACTCCTTGACTGAGCTGGAGTACATACACTATTGTTTTATGTTTTTTTGACAGTAGCAGTTTTAGAAGTGGTTTGTGAAAAACATTAGGCTCTTTTGTGGATGGGTGTTTGTCCTTCACTAAACCCCTCCTTACTCCTTCCTTAACACTTACTTCCTCCTTCCTAAACCCCTCCCATTTAGTAGTAAGCAGTTCCTATTTCCCAGCCATTTCCTCTGTTCCTCCCACATTTACTACAAAAACATATGCATACATGTGGAGAGATCTTCACACACGGGACTGGGATCTCCAAATAGAAAAGATAGGAGAGGACAAGATCTCTGCAAGTAGGTTTGTGAATAGCATGTCATGGTACATGAGTAGTACTACTCTAGTGCTACTAAAAGTACTACAAAATGCACTTTGTGGATAAGCCACCAAGTTTTAACTTGGCAATGCTGCCTAAACAGTCTAAACTCCAAATGCTCTGCTTTCCTCCTTCAGGTAGAAATGCCTATCAGTTGCATTCCATCATTAATTTTCTTCAGCCAGCTATCAATTAGGTTCAACTTTGTGGTAGGTGTGGAGGATTTTATTCTGTGGTTGGATAGTAACACTGACACACTGGCCATTGGCTTCATTTCCCTTATTGTTTGATATGGGAGGTTTCTGGAGCCATTCACAGTGTATGGATGCACTATGGACACTCTTTCTATTCAGAAGATTCTGCCTATCAACTGAGTGAACCATTTCCTTGTTGATTTTCAATTCCACATTTTGATCAAATGCCTAAGTTCTGCCTCAATTAGAATTCAGGTTATGAAGCAGTCTCATTTTCTAGACATCCTCCTCTTGTCACAACATTCTTTCCACCTTGAGAGTGCCATTGCCAAGTTTAAAGGTACTTTTGAAGTGGCTGCTAAACGTTTAGGTCCTCCACTATTGTTTAAATGTTGTTAATATTACTGCCCCCATACTAGTCTTGCTGCTGAAGAAGTTTGTGTCCTAATTCTGACTGCTGCTTTGCCACCTAGTTTGATGTTTCTTCGTGGAAATGACCGTGCCCAATCAATTATGGGAAAGAAGAGTAATTTTGCTGTTAAAAAGGTCCAATCTAGATTCTTCATCTCTCTCCAAATTTACGACCATTACTAATTTACCAGTCCATGCATAAGTTGCTGAGCCAAAATGTTTTTATATAACTTATAGGGCTATTGGCCCCAGAACACTACATCAAGGTTTTATGAGGATTAATTAATTTTACATATTGGGGCTGATTACAATGTTGGGCGGAAAGCCTCCTCCTGACAGTTCAAATCTCCTCGTCCGCGTCGGGGCTCTTCCGACCAACTTGGTCGGTGTAGATTCCGACTGCCCGATTACGATGTTCGCGGTTGGATCGTAAACAGCGCGGTTATTCCGAATCGGTTCGGAGCGACTTGCGGAGTATTCATGTCGGTCGGAAGCGCATCGTACACCCCTATGGACAGCATTTCCGAAGTCGGGATTACAATGTCTATTTCCAACAGCCTTTCTGCGTCGGCCTGTCCGACACAGAAAGGCTGTCGGAAAGTGACTTTGGGGGGCCCCTGGCAGGGCCACCTAGCCCCCTTGGCCTACGGTTGATGGCCGAGGGGGGTACGTAAGGGACCCCGCCTGTAAAACCCTGCACTGTGTGTCAGGCACCGTGGTGTGTCTGTGACAGGGTGCAGGGTTTTCCGCAAACACCCCATTTCCCCATAGGAGCCTGTGTTACAGCCGGTTGTAGAGCGTAACACGAGCTCCCATAGGAAACCATAGGAAACAATGGGAATCCGACCGAACAGTGTTTGGTCGCATCGTAATCCGGAAGTCGGAACCGCCGACCGCAAGTCGGTCGGTCCCGATTCCGAGTCAGTGTCGGGCAGAAGCTTCCCGCCCAACATCGTAATCAGCCCCATAGTGTGAAAGCTGTTAGGCCTATAGGACCTGTGTTTTATTTGTTTTAAAATGTTTTACTATCTACTATGTATTTTAATCCTGGTTGTTTTAAGATATATGGATGTTGTAATATGTTTGTATTAATTGCGATGTATGCACTTTTTATGCATCGGAAATGATGTGAAATAAAGTCTGTAATGATGATGATGATGATGATGAATACGCTCCCAAAATATCTGGTTGCCAATAATCGCCTTTCATCTCTCCAGCCTCTGGTTTGAGAGAAGTAGGGCACTGAAAGCATCTTAATGCGCTTTTGAGTTGATACTCATCATTTCACTGACATTCTGGACCATATGATCCTTGCTTAACAGTTTGTGCACGGTGGTGCAAGCAATCGCTCAGACGATAAAATGGCCTGAATTCATGTCATTTTTGCCAACAGTTGCTCTGGGTCCACACCTTTCAGGAGAAGCTTTTCCATTTTGCTGGGTCCCACAGGGATCGCCACTATCACAAATCTTGTTTAATATTTATTCATCTGACCTCCTTTTATCCTTTTTAAAAACATGCAAATTGGGGTCCAGTCTTTTTCAAATGACACACAAGTCAGTATGCTCTTTTCATGTAAAATATCCGGAATTATGGATCTGCAGAAAATTTTGAAGAACATTGAAGTCTAGATGAACTCTATTCAGTTACAACAAAACAGTCCCAACTCCCTGCTCATCGTTTTTATGAGAAAAAGCACCTTTGACTTCTCTCTTTGTCCGTGGTGGAAATTTTTGACCGAAAACTGCCACCACAGCTAAAGTATAACATCTGGGGCTCATCTTTGATGATGAAATAACCCTGAACCTCCAGGTAGAAAAAGTGGTAAGAAATGTTTTCATCAACTGACCAAACTTGAGGCATTTCTTCCTGTGCTATCCTTCAAACAATATTCTTTAGTAGTAGGAATGCCTAATCGATACCTAATCAATAATGCCTCTTTGGAATACTGACAACTTTTACATACAGGTTTGCCAAATTTCAAGTTAACCTTCTGCTAAAACTTCAGAATGCTGCCCCAAGATTAGGATAAGGGTTGAAAAAAGAGATTGCGTCTTGTAGTTAAGAAATAAGGTTCATTGGCTCCTTGTCAACAGCTGTATTCATTTTAAGCATGGAAGTTGGATGTTTAAATGCATCAATGATTTGGCTCCAACACACCTGGCTTGCCAATTTCATTTATTACCAGCTTACAAGAGACGTACAGAGCCAGGTCAAAAGACTGCTCTGTATTTTCAGGATAAAACTCTGATCTAGAAGAGGACGGGTCTTCTCCACTCTATGTGCAGTGTTTTGGAACTCATTGCTTCTACATCTGTGATTCCCCTCTTATTTTATCAGCTTCAGTTGAGGCTTAAAACATACCTTTTTAATAGCAGTAGTAAATAGAACTAATCCTAGTTAGTGTGTACAATATAAATCTCATCATCCATTCATTGATCCTCACGAAGATATCATATTCTGTCCAGGGCTAAAATTGACAGGGCTGAAGGAAGCGGTGCTAGTGCGGGTGGACCCAGTCATGCCACATGCCTGAGTGTGGTCATCCCTCTTTCTGCATCCTTCACATCGGGAGGGGTGCGAGCTCAGAGTATGTGAGGTCCAAGGCAAGGTCCTGGCTCAACATACCGTTCACTGACTGCTTTCTATGGGATATTTCGTAGAGTAGGGGTTCCTGTCAATATTATCAACTACCTCTAAAGACTTCGAAAAACATTCAACGGTCATCAACCTGCATTACCAAGTTTTATGTGTTAGCTAGTCTGACTCGGCCTTTCATCCATTTGAAGTTGATAAAAATGAGTACAACTGAGTGGTGTAATTGTAACGTTTGACAGTCATTCAAAGTTGGCAATTTGTCACACGTTTGTGGTTGTCTAAAACCAAATGTTTGAGGAGAGCATAGAAGATTTTCCCGGAGTCCTATTTCCGTCGCTTTTCTGACCACCAAACCATGCACTCCCATCGCCAATCCTTTGTCACTCCTACATCCCGATTTGGGTTGGCTTCCACCACTTTTCCAGCCTTCTTTATCTGTCTCTTTCCACCTTTCTGGCGTACATTATTTTTTAGCCCTTCCATTCACCCACCCAATGCTCCTATGTTTCTAGCCCCTCTTTCCTGCATTCAAGGAGGCACTTGTGGGCTTATTTACTAGTGTCACTTTCAATATGGGAAAAAGTGACGTACCGGCGGCGCAAAGGGCTTCTAAATAAGCCCCTTGATATGAAAAGAGGAGCAGGTTCATGCGAGGCGGCCATGTGCACTAACGCGAACAAGGAAAATGGATATTCCTACAAAGGCTGGGTATTATTAACAGAAAGCCACAAACTGGGTGAAGCGGCACCTACCAACCCAGGGTCCTGGTGCTACTGCACTGTACCTGCTGCACTGGTGATAGCTGCGCCCCTGCCAGTGCCGCAGCGGGGCTCTTTCAACTTGTGTCCCATTGTGTCGCAGGACCCAGCTTTAAAGCAACCGCATTGTAAATACATAGCGCCACTTACATCTTTTGTACAAGGTCCGTTGAAGCTGCATGACTATGGATAGGCCATATAATAAAACAAGTCATCATTGCTAATATTAATACAAACAATATTGCAACCGAGATGATGATGGTGATAATGATACTACATCTACTAATAGTAATAAAAATAATTGCAGTTGAAGAAATCAGTTTTACTATTATTGCAATAATACTAATAATATTTATTAGTCGCAATAGCAGAATTAGTGTTGTTATTATTGTCTTTATGATTCTATTATGATTGTTTTTGTTGGTGGTTGTGGTGTTGCTGCTTTTGTGGTTTCTCCACAAACCCAGGTGACTTTCTGACCAATCCCAGTTGCACTTTCTCTTTCACATCTGCCGGTTTTCCACTATTCCCGATCATATAAGTTGCTAACTACCGCGCCGAGGGGAAATCAAAACTAGCCAGACACACCCTGCAGGGGGCAGTAAGCAGATTGGGGCCACGGGGGCATGTTTGGGTCACGGCAGCCCTTCCTGCTCGGAAAGAGTCCCCTCGCCTGCATCCCGCTGGGAAAATCCCAGAGCGGCGCAAATACGAGTTTATTATGTTAAACGACTGTCAGTGCAAAGTTCACTGAAATGTTTACTTCTGTTTCCAAGAAGGGAGGCCCGGCGTAGGCTCACATCTCCAGAACACACTTCCCAAGCATGCAAGATGCACGGAGGTGGCAACGCTGCCCGCAAAGGCAGAGCATTAAGGCGTTGACAGGGAGGAAGCCGACGCGGGATGTGGCGCGTGGTACTCCGCGGACATCTCCTCAGGTCCGCCTGGGAACAGAGACGGTTCCCCCTCCGACAAGTAAGTGATTGGATTAAGAGGCCCGTTTGACAGCATGTCTGTTCAGCCACAGAGGCTAATCAACCTCCCCATCCCGCCCGCTAATAAATCCGGCACCGGGGACCATTCCGCTTCATGATGGCTCCCTGGAGGGTTTTTAAGGCTTCTCTCGGAGAAAACTGCGCGGAGTCTATTAAAATCGCAGCTCTGCACTTGTCAGGGAGTCCCGGGGAGTCTTGGGAGGTGCCCATCACCTCGGCTGCGGTGGCCATTACGTATGCGCGCGGGAAATTGGCTTCCTCGCGGAGACCGAGCAGAGGCCCACTGTCAGATCTGGAGTTCAGAAACCAAGAGTTGGGCTCAACAAAGACAGTCAGAGGGACTTAGCCATAACTGTGGTCTTCAACAAACTGCTCTTGTTCAGACGCCCTAAATACATTCTGCTGCTTAATCTCTCCGAGTATGCAGGGGAGACTAGACTCAGCTAATGGAGGGAAAGACTCAGCCTTTCAACAACCATCGGCCGTGTCATGTGGGCAGATTTATGTCTGTGCGATTCCAGTTGTGGTGAAAGCTACTTTGTGTTATTGTAATTTGCAACTAGTAAATTGAACAGTGTTTGATGTTAGCACTTTGCACTGTAGGGTATATTTGTCATGGTTGGCAACAGTATTTAAAAAAAAAAAATTTTGCACAGCAGATGAATTTACAGTTGACACCTTTTTTTGCTAACAAATTCACATACCACTGACACAAATCCATTTACATGATATGGCCACTACTGTTGGCAAATTGTGATACTGCTGACACATCTGTATACATGATTTAGCCAACATTGTCAGCAATATTAGATAAAAATCAAGCAAAATATGTTTATGTGATATGTCCAAAACCTCATACAAATTTGGATACCATTGGCAAAAATCTCTTTACACAACACAGTCAATAGTGCAGCCAAATTGAGATACCACAGGCGCAAATTGATTTACGTGATACAGTTAATAATGCAAATTCAAACAGCCCCAAAACAAAACCACTTTTGTGATACTGCTCTACTCTTTTATATCTAAAAACATCCATGGTACATGCATTTTATTTCTTAGGAGAGAGATACTGCCTACTGCTATAATGGACTGTAAAGGGCTGCACTTAGAAGAGGTGAGCACCCTCAGTTCCAGTGGGAACAGCTTTCTTCCAATAGGTCAAGCACAATGGGTTCTGTATCCTAATGGGCACTTTAAAAGTGCAAGCAGGCCTTCTCTACAAATGGGTGACGCTAATTTCAGGGCCATTGCTCACTTCCCTAATACCTGCTTAACATTAGCAATGCAGATGTACTGCATATATTAAAAACAATGTTGTCATTGCTTTTGTCTGGTGTTGCTGTAGAAGACAAGCTCATACTGTATATCTGGGCCCTTTTCTTCCCTAACACACAAACCTTGCTACATAAGCATCTCGCAGTCCTGATCCAAAGTCCCCACTGTTGGCAAGGAGGTAGGTAAATCTTGCGCTACCAAAGCGCTTGCCTCTCTGTCAAGGTAGTTGAAAATTTGTAATGAGATCAGATGGTATTTCAAAGTCTGCACATCTGGGCGAGAAGGGAGTTGTGGCTCAGAAGAACAAGTTACCTACCTTCGGTAACAACTTTTCTGGTACAGACTCTACCTAACTGCACATTCCTCACCTTAGAATATTTCCCAGTCAGTTGTCACATTGGATCTGGAAAACTTTGAAGTAGTACACCTGCTCGCTGGGAGGTGGAACCTGTAGCTCAGAGCTGACGTCATTTGGGCTGGATGTGACTTACATGGGCCCACACAGGGCATCAGTTGCTTTTGTGATCATGCGTGCCTGCAGATGCAGAGCCAAAATCAAATTGGACATCACCAGTGTGCAGATTCCTAGACTATTATCTTTTAGCTGAAAGAGTCAAGTTTGCAGAACTGGGAGGGTCGTTGAGAAATCAGCGGTTTAATAGAGTCTGTACCAGAAGTAAGTAACTTGTTCTTCTAATAGAGACTTATAACTGCAGATTCCTCACCTTAAAATAGATACCATAGCAGTATCGGGAGGTGGGTCTGTGAACTGGCTCAAACTAGAAAAGTCCTGCAGGGCCAAAATACCCATCCCGCCAGACCTGGCTGTGCAGACAGTAGTGCTTCGTGAGCGCATGCAGGATGACACCTTGCAGACTGACATATGTCCAGGACATGCACTCCGCATGTCAACGCACTAGTAGCCTCCTTGGGTCTCGCTGGTTGAATGAGCCGGCAAGCCTTCAGGAGGCAGCTTCTTTGCCAATGTGTAGCAGATTTTAATGTAGAGCATGATCTAGGGGAAAATGGTCCTTTTCTGTACCGATTTTCCTTTCTCTGCTCCTGCAAACCTGACAAAAAGCTGATCATCCATTTGATTGATGATATTCCTCCTCCTTAGAGTGGTGAGGTGGAGCCAAGAATGTTGGCATAGTAATGGTGTGAACAACATGAAACTGCATCACCGCTGTAAGAAGGATGCACAAGTACAGGGAATCACCATGTCTGGGTAGAAGGTAGTATAAGGAAAATTAATGGAGAGTGTCTGAAGCTCGCTCACCCTCCGGGTCAATGTTTGGACACTAAGAAAATCGTCTTAAGGGTAAGCAGCCTGAGGGGGCAGATATAGAAGGATTCAAATGGGGAACATATAAGGAAAGTCAAAACCAAATTCAAGTCCCACTGGGGCAGAACAAAAGGTGAAGGGGGAAGAAATATTGAAGCCCTAAAAGTAAATGCATCACAACTTGTGACTTAAACAAAGAACACTTGTCTAACAACTGTAAAAAGGTCAGATTAGCAGATAGATAACCTTTAACCATATCAATCAATCAGAGATTTGTAGAGCACGGTAATCACCCCAAGGTAATCCAGGCTCTTGCCTGAGGTGGAGCTACTCGAACAGCCAGGTCTTGAGTCTACCTAAAGCAAGGCCTCGCTGCGCTAAGGCCAACGCAAACAATAAAACCTTCAACAGTTTGGCATGAAGTGGGTCAACAGCAGACATATATTGACTTGGTAGAGGGGTGCCTGGCTGCCAGAATAATATCCATAACTTCGGTGGGAAGATCAAAAATACTCAACTGCCACCGCTCAATCTCCAAGCATGGAGGTGGTGCGTGCGCAGGGCCTAGCAGGACAAGGCATAGCCCAGCTAAATGATTTACAGCACCCAGTCGTCCGAGGTGATGGCCTGCCACCCTGTCAAAAAGTGCTGGATCCTGCCTCTGACAAGGTGGCTGTGGGACATCAAGAGCACATTAAAGAGACTTAGGGAGGGGGGGGTGCAGCAGCAGGAGGGGCGGTGGTCTGTGCTGCTCGTTGCCCCTGCTGTCCACGCAACCTATGTAGCCCTCCACTGCGGCCATGAAAGGACTGAGATAGTTGGTGGGCTGGCAGTGTATGCTGAAGGTGTTGGAACCCCCTTCCAAATCCAAATCTGGGGAGCTGGTTGGCGCAGAACGGTGGCTAGGCCAAAGGAGCAGGCCATAGCCCTACTATCTTTGAAGAGCTCCAGCACCCAGAAAACCCAGTTGAGTACATCCAAGCATGCCAACGGATGGTGACACAGGTCATAATAGCTCAAGGCCGCAAATGATAGAAAAGTTTTCTGTATTCTGGCCATCTTGCATGGCTTGGGAGATAATGGCGCAATCCTTCCCCGGCACCAAGGACAAGACCTGACTCATGGAATCCCATAAGGCATGGCTATAGTGACCGAGAAGACAGGAAGCATTAATTGAACCCAGGAAAGGCTTGTGAAAGAGAAAACCCTGTGTCTAAAAGTGTCAATGCGTTTGGACTCCTTGTCCAGTGGAGTGGAGTGAAACGCATTAGGCTGCCCCCTGCTAGCCAAAGTCTGCACCATCAGACTCTCAGGGGAGGGGTGCTGTGTGAGGAAGGCCGGTTCCTCTGGTGCAGGACTGTGGCATCTAGCCATCTGGCGATTGACTGGGTCCCCTAAGTAAGGCTTAGCCCAGATCCCTAGAAGGGTATCAGTCAAGGCCTCAATAAAGGGCAGTAGAGGCTCCTAAGAAGTGTAACCAGGGTGAAGGACCTCAGTCAGCAAATTGGTTTTAACCTGTTTACTGGTGAGCTGAAGGTCAAGAATATCCGTAGACCTGCGCACCACCATGGTGAAGGATACAGAGTCCTCTGTGTCTGGACCTGAGAGGGAGAATAGTATGCTGTCCTAGGCAGTGTCCAGCCTACCTGCCTTTTGAAGCTCATTATACAAGTTGTCTCCTTGATATGACTGGTCAATAGCATCATCATATGCTCCATCATCCGAATCAGTGCAAAAAACTTCATGGATGAAATGTTCCTTGCGTTGGGACAAGGGAACTGTGTTAGGAGGGGCCTGACACAGTCCCCTTGATTAAGCAGCATCGAGCTCGGCTCCGGACGAAGTAGGCATGGCGCTGCCTCAGTGTCAGACAGCGGTATAGGCCGATCAAACAGCACCAGTGCAGTCATCATTGGTGGTAGGGGGTAACGCCCGACGTGGGGTATGTCACTGGGAATGGTGCCGATGCAGCACTCGGTACAGATCTGGAAGTGGATCCAGAGGACCCAACTGGCACCGAGGGAGGTCCCGATGGTGGAGTCCCAGTGAGGGGCCTCTCGGCTCCATGGGGCCCAAAGGCACTACAGAGAGAGTCGGCTGCTCGAGCAAGTGCATCACTGCCTCCTGAAACTCTCAGAGTTTATCAGGAGTTGCCCCAGGCCTGGGAAACGCAGGCTGGCATGGAGTGGAAGTCAGGGCAGGCGCAGGAGAGCGGCTTCAGGAAAGGGTCCTGGAGGCATGGTGTCCATGCGCCTTCTAAGGGGACATAGAGCCCGTTCAAATTTTTTCTACTTCTTCTTGGACTTACTGGAGGAGTGTGACCACAATCACAACTTCTTCCAGGACCGCTCAAAGGAAGATCAGGAACGGCCATGTACCTGCAACTTCGAGGGGTGTGAGGTCTCCTTATGCCGGGCGACTAACAACTTTGCCTCCTGTACCCAAACTGCATGTGCATACATCTGGTCAAAGTTGCTGCATGCCATGGGGTCATGGAAAGACACCAGGCACTACAGGCAGACCAAATGGGGATCAGAAACATACATCTTCGGTGGTATTCCCCACAGGGCTTAAACCCTGTAGACTTATTGGAAGGCCATGTCCCTTGCACACTGCCCAGACCTGCCAGAGGAGCCTTCTTGGCCCAAAGGGATCGGTGGTGTTCAAAAGGTTGGTAAAGCTGTGCCACTCCAGCCTAGTGTTCTCTAAGAAAGCAGGCACTCTCAAGCAGATTTCTTTGAGAGGCTGACTCTCCAAAGCTATATCTGGGACAACTCTGGACCCACCGGGATCTGAGAGGAGTCTGAGGCTGATGAAACCGGACATCAGGACCCTGAGAACTCCAACGACCTGGAAGAAAAGGTGGCGGCCGCCTCAGTGGGGTGTGGTGCGGTAGGCCCAGCAGATGTGAGACCCAGGATTGCAGTGAAAGGGCAGTTAGTACTATGCAGGGAAGATGGGTCTCAAAGTGGCTGATGTGGGCTTGCGCTGCCTTCTGAGGCCTTCTGAGAATGTTCCTGACCAGCTTGGGCTGATGGATGGGCCTTGGGAAAATAGGGAAGGGGCCTGCAACCTCATAAGACTGGAACCACCACAATAAAGTGCTGATAGATCTCACTATGAGGGCCTGTGGAATGCTCTAATTAGCGATGGAGGCAGTGCTTAGTTTGTAAAAGAATGAGCACCAGGGCCCAAAGCTCTTGTAAGAGGCCTGCGGACGGTGCAATTAAATGTCAGCACAGTCTTTTGCTTATCTTGTTAAAAGTATTACAACTTATTGAAAGTTAAAATTGATTTTAAGAAATAAATTTAATATTTTAGAACTATATGTTTGTGATTTTGTATACCATATCCTATTTTTTATGTTAATTTTGAAATTTAGTATTATTGTACTCAATATTTTTGCGCTGGATATTTTTAACTTCAGCTATTTTTGTAGGACGATATTCCGGAACCAATATTTTTGTTGCATTAATTATAAGTGTAGGGATGTTGATATTATGGTTATCTATATTTTGACCTAAAAATTATTGTAGGTCAAATTTTTTTGTAGTGGATTTTCAGAACCACAACTATCCCAGAAATGAAGGCGAAACTGGGGAAAGTGACAAACTCAAACTTTACTGGGAAGAGCTGAAGTCGTAGTATGGAGAGCCTGCCAGAATAAATTATGCATAGTTGGCTTTCCAGAAGGAGCGAAAGGCAACCATCCCAAAAACTTCCTTAATGACTGGTTCTGCTTCTATGTGCCAGCGACGGAACTCGTGACCTGTTTGATTATAGAGAGAGCACACAATCCCAAACAGAGCAGCCCCACTCCCTAAGGGGCTCCTCCGCAACCTCTTATGGCCCAAGTATTGAACCAAAAAGACTGACATATAATGCGTATTGCATGGCCCACATGAAGGGGGACTCAGTTTAGTTCAGTAACTAGTCGAAAGTCAAGGACAATCATAAAAGTGCGTATAAAAAACAATCATATTAAAGCAAGTTAAAAAAGTATAAATTTGCTACAATATGCACCTGATTTAAAAAAAGATCCAATCCTAAAACAGACCTCCTCATAATTCAACAGTTGTAAGAAATGCTATGCTACTCTACACTTGATAAATGTATATTCTTTTAAATGACAATAATAATTGTTTTGTCCAAACTTCATAAAATTTACAAAAAAGATTAAGGGGTCGATTCCGATTCGGGCCGGAAAAAGCACCGACCGACTCGGATCCGGAAATAATACCGACCGACACGTACCCGTGGCGCACGACACGCCAAGTACGATGCAAGGCGCGAAAATCCGACCGACACGTACCTAAACCAAGTCGACCGACCGAGCCGCACGGAAAACAGCAATCCGGCCGGAAAAACACGCGAATCCAACCGACCGACACGCACCCGGAACAAATCCGACCGAAACGTACACGCGAACTCCAAACCGCAAAGTACGATGCAAGGCGCGAAAACCACGAGCGAGTCGGACGGAGGACAAGCCGTACGACCGACACGCATACAAAACCGAGCCGAAGCAACACAAAACACCGCGACCGACGCGTACGCAGCATAGAAAACTGCACAAACACAGCGTGAACAAAACGGAGAACACCGTACGAGACTAATGCAGGGTCCGACTCGGTCACAAGAACGTTTCCAACATACACAAACAGCACAAAGGAAAAATCACCCAAAAAAGGCCAAACAAGCAATTACCAAGCCAATAAATACTGGGGGGTGGGGACAGAGAACAAAGACACACCCACAACTCCACCTATATAAAGGACACAAATCACAACCATGAGCCTTTGCAAATGCCATTCCACTGCCAGCACCCAAGAGAAAGAAACCACACACCCACAGCTCAACCCTCACACAAGCCACACACCATCAGCACACCAACAAATACCTACCTCACATACACCCAGCAAAACACACACTCACACACCCTCACCTGCACACCAACACACACATCACCCACCATCACCACCCATCACCATGCCCCCCAAGAAGAATCCCAAGTTCCTAGATAGTGAATTGGAAGTCATGGTAGACGAGATCCTCAGGGTGGAGCCACAGCTGTTTGGCACACTGGTCCAACAGACCCCATGTCGCAGAAAACCAAGATGTGGGAGAGGATCATCAACAGGGTGAACGCACAATCACCATGTCGGCGCACAAAGACCGACATCCAGAACAGGTGGTATGACGTGCGCAGGAGGGTACGGGACATGCTGAAGAAAGACTACATCAACAGCCAATACACCGGCAGTGGCCCTCCTGCCAAGCCAATATACCTCAGGCCCTGGGAGGAGAAGGTGCGGGCCATCCTTCCGCCAGTGAGCGTATATGGACTAGAGGACATCCCAGAGCCTGGTGAGTACACAACAAATGTACACAATATACTGCCACAAAACACACACATCACTGTCAAGGGGAGAGTCAAACCATGCACTCATAGCAATTACACAGCAACCAGAACAGAATCATCCCAAAATGTGTATGTCAGTCAGATAAACACAACACATGCCATCAAAAAAGTCACATCCAACTGTGCCAACACATGTACAAACACAACTACAACTACAGCTAGGCAGTGGCACAAATAGAACTAACAAACACATCCAGACATGTAGCCACCACAACAACACCAACACACAGTGAAGACCACTCAAAGGAAGGAATTCTGTGTATGCTGGCCAAGTCAGTGTAGCCAATAGCATCATGGGAGTCGCAGTCACACATATTGCCCCCCCAACTGTCCCATCAACACCACCATGAACCATGCTCACATCACAGGAAGTGGAGAAGGACTCACAAGATGGCTGACACTGGCTACTGCTGTGGGGAGCACAAGGCCCTGCTGGCAAATGTGCACCAACAAACAGCAGGACACCACTGACTGACATCCTGAGAGACAACTTACACTCCCTGCAATGCAAGCACGTTCCATGGTGGGATATCTGGCTAGCTGGGTGGGAAGGGGGACTTGCAGCACTGACCATAGTCACAAGCACCTCCCCTCACACACACCCCAACACAAACTCCACAGAACCCACCTGGTAGAATGCAATGCCCCCCATCCTAACACAAGATCCCACAAAGAACCCCCACCCTGGGTTATGTTGTGTGAAACACAGGGACACTCTTGGGACCTCTAGCCAAACAACTGCCAGGACAACACTCCCAGCCATCCTGTCAGCACAGCCAGCCCACCCCACAGGGAAGCAGAGTCAAAAGGAAGGAAGCATGGGCATGCTGGGAAGGGGGAGGAGGCAATAGCATGATGGGAGTCGTAGTCACAGACATAGCTCACCCCCACAACTGTCCCATCAACACCACCCTGAACCATGCTCACATCACAGGGAGTGGAGAAGGACTCACAAGATGGCTGACACTGGCTACTGCTGTGGGGAGCACAAGGCCCTGCTGGCAACTGTGCACCAACAAACAGCAGGACACCACTGACTGACATCCTGAGAGACAACTTACACTCCCTGCAATGCAAGCACGTTCCATGGTGGGATATCTGGCTAGCTGGGTGGGAAGGGGGACTTGCAGCACTGACCATAGTCACAAGCACCTCCCCTCACACACCCCCCAACACAAACTCCACAGAACCCACCTGGTAGAATGCAATGCCCCCATCCTAACACAAGATCCCACAAAGAACCACCACCCTGGGTTATGTTGTGTGAAGCACAGGGACACTCTTGGGACTTCTAGCCAAACAACTGCCAGGACAACACTCCCAGCCATCCTGTCAGCACAGCCAGCCCACCCCACAGGGAAGCAGAGTCAAAAGGAAGGAAGCATGGGCATGCTGGGAAGGGGGTGGAGGCAATAGCATGATGGGAGTCGTAGTCACAGCTCTACATCCCCCACCACATGGCCCAGCAAGCTCACACTCACGCATGCACATCCCACAGAGAGTGGAAAGGCCCATCAAAGATGTCTGACACTGTTGCTGTGTCGTGGGGAGCACAAGGGCATGCTGGGTACTGCACACCAACCAACAGCAGGACACCACTGTCAGCCATCTTGCCATTGCTCTCACACCCACACACACTGAACTCCACACAAAAGCAAGTAAGTATGGGAATGCTGGGAAGTGGGGTGGAGGCAATGGCATGATGGGAGTCGTAGTCACAGACATAGCTCACCCCCACAACTGTCCCATCAACACCACCCTGAACCATGCTCACATCACAGGGAGTGGAGAAGGACTCACAAGATGGCTGACACTGGCTACTGCTGTGGGGAGCACAAGGCCCTGCTGGCAACTGTGCACCAACAAACAGCAGGACACCACTGACTGACATCCTGAGAGACAACTTACACTCCCTGCAATGCAAGCACGTTCCATGGTGGGATATCTGGCTAGCTGGGTGGGAAGGGGGACTTGCAGCACTGACCATAGTCACAAGCACCTCCCCTCACACACCCCCCAACACAAACTCCACAGAACCCACCTGGTAGAATGCAATGCCCCCCATCCGAACACAAGATCCCACAAAGAACCACCACCCTGGGTTATGTTGTGTGAAGCACAGGGACACTCTTGGGACCTCTAGCCAAACAACTGCCAGGACAACACTCCCAGCCATCCTGTCAGCACAGCCAGCCCACCCCACAGGGAAGCAGAGTCAAAAGGAAGGAAGCATGGGCATGCTGGGAAGGGGGAGGAGGCAATAGCATGATGGGAGTCGTAGTCACAGCTCTACATCCCCCACCACATGGCCCAGCAAGCTCACACTCACGCATGCACATCCCACAGAGAGTGGAAAGGCCCATCAAAGATGTCTGACACTGTTGCTGTGTCGTGGGGAGCACAAGGGCATGCTGGGTACTGCACACCAACCAACAGCAGGACACCACTGCCAGCCATCTTGCCATTGCTCTCACATCCACACACACTGAACTCCACACAAAAGCAAGTAAGTATGGGAATGCTGGGAAGTGGGGTGGAGGCAATGGCATGATGGGAGTCATAGTCACAGACATAGCTCACCCCCACAACTGTCCCATCAACACCACCCTGAACCATGCTCACATCACAGGAAGTGGAGAAGGACTCACAAGATGGCTGACACTGGCTACTGCTGTGGGGAGCACAAGGCCATGCTGGCAAATGTGCACCAACAAACAGCAGGACACCACTGACTGACATCCTGAGAGACAACTTACACTCCCTGCAACGCAAGCACGTTCCATGGTGGGATAACTGACTGGCTGGGTGGGTGGGAAGGAGGGCCGGCTGTCAACCAAACACAACCAATGCAGACCATGTTCACACCCCAGAAAATACATAGAAATGCCCAAATAATGCAGGACAATGTGCCACACCAATATCAACCCCTGACTGTGACGACTTAGGACAATGCAATGTACAGGCCCGCACCCAGAGGCACAGTCACAACTGTCATGTGTGTCAACCATTGATGCCTGCAGAAACACAACATACTTTGTTTGTGTCTCCCAAAAACAGGTGATGATGGGGACACAGCAGCAGACGCTGAGGAGTCCCAGTCCCAGGCTCAAGAGGATGCCGAGCTCACTGGCGTCGTACAGCCTCTGTCCTCCTCGGACGATGAAGAACAACCTGGCACATCCGGTGCAAGTCAACATGCAGCACCAGCAGGACCACCAGCTGCAGCACCAGCAGGACCACCATCTGCACCCCCTGCACCCACCCCTCCAACGACTGTCACCACGAATACCATCCCTGCCGACATGGACAGAACAAGGAGCAACACCAGCACAGGGACCCTGGACCAACCTGGGGCCATGGACACCACCACCACCACCAACCCCCAAGGTGGACCAGGGTTATCTGTGCGTGCCACTGCACACACTGCACATGTCAGCAGGGGTGGTGGGAGGGGTGGGAGACAGAGGTCGCTGCTTGCAGACGTTGCTGGTGTGCATGATGACCCACAACTGGTACGCATAGCTGATGCGTACCAGTCCAGCACCGGAGACCTCAGCCAGGTAGTGGGGCTCCTCAGAGACATGAAACAGCAGCAGGCTGCCCATCATGCCCGCTTGGACTCCCACATGTCCCACGTGGAGTCACACATGTCCCGTGTGGACTCACACATGTCCCGCGTGGAGTCCAAGTGGGATGCACTGCATGAGATGACGGCGGTGCACAGGGACATTTTACAATGCCTCAGCCAGATGAACAGCAACCAGTCCACACCTCCCTGTGTGCCAACAACATCTGGTGCCGAACAAACTGCAACTGCCACAGGGAGGGAGGAGGACTCTGGCGGAGAGTCCCCTGCACCGCAGCAGCCTGTACTTGAGGGCCCCCCCAAGAAGAGGGGTCGTCCGAGGAGGGAAAAGTGAGAGGCCGATGGCCAAGCGCAACTCCCAGGAAGCCTGAACCTGTTCTGGATGTTCGCCTTTGTGCACAGACTGTTCACCCTGTTGACGGCAACACTACTCCCACACATTGCATGGGGAGTACAAGTTGGACCAATGTGTCAGACAACTGTGGCCTCGATACTGGGGATCCTGTCTACCAGGACTTTCAATTCACCTAGGAACTTGGGATTGCAAGATTTATGTACAGCACTACCCATCCTATGCACTATTTACACAAATGTATCACAATAAACACACTAATACACCATACTTGCCTCTGTCGTGATTGCAACGTGGGTGCTGTTATGGGGATGATGAACTGCAAAATTACACTGTGTATGCGAACTGCAACAGCAAGGACAACACAGGCATGTGAGTACAGGCAACGTGACACACATGAGGGAGACACACCACCAGGGCTACACAACACATACACACCTAGGCCATCTGACTCATTGCCTACACTGATGTTGCCAGGGAAGACGGTGCAATGCACAGACACCACACCCATTCCCAGTTGTAGTCAAGTAGCCCACAGGTGCAGTAAGCAAATGGCAGTCAAATGTGTGACCACAGACAACGCACATCACAAAGTGAAGCACAGGTTTATTACACAGTTGCAACATGCCGTAACCACTACAGATGCACGGTAATCCCACCTGGCAGCGGGCACACAGTCAACAACTGTAGACGGAAGGAAGTCCATGGGTGTGGCGCACATCACATGTAGGGACACAACAGCTACCAGCCTGGATGTGCAATCACGTCGTCGGTGGACACAGTTGACCAAACGAATCTGAAAGT
This sequence comes from Calotriton arnoldi, assembly GCA_963921515.1. Lineage (NCBI taxonomy): Eukaryota > Metazoa > Chordata > Amphibia > Caudata > Salamandridae > Calotriton > Calotriton arnoldi. The sequence continues at coordinate 1,281,928 of CAWUFW010001107.1, read as the reverse complement.
ACCCTGTGAAGGACAGAAATGACACTCAGTCAAAAGCAATGGAGTACAGGACAGAACAGCAAAACTCATGCACAATACATGTTACAAGATACCCACCCAGAACCAAGTTAGCATGTCAACACTGTTGGGGAGTACAGCCCACCTGTCACCACACATCGCAACACACATCCAGTCAAGTAGCCCATGGACACACTCCAACAGCACCAGAGCACCACCCACACATCATGCCAACTCACATCATTGACATGACACCTCAGGATACTCACATTCAGCTAAAGAAGTTGGTGATGAGCTGTGTGCGGACATCACCATCACCATCATCATCATCGTCACTGGCATCGTGGTCCAGGCCAGGATCCTCCACAGATGGCGGATGTTGGTCATTGTCATCCTGGATGAGAGGCAACTCCTTCCGCACTGCCAGGTTGTGGAGCATGCAGCAGACGATGATAATCTTGCACACTTTCGCAGGGGCATATGGGAGGGACCCTCCGGTCTTGTCCAGGCAGCGGAAGCGGCTCTTCAGGAGACCAAAGGTCCGCTCAATCACTCTCCTGGTCCGACCATGTGCCTCATTGTAGCGCATCTGGGCTGGTGTCACAGGGTTCCTGAGGGGTGTCAGCAACCACGGCATGTTGGGGTATCCCGAGTCACCTACGGACAGACAAGTGCACATTAGCTGACTTGGAAAAGTGGGCGGAATACTACAGATCAGATCACACACAATGGCACAAAGTCAGTACACACCGACAAGCCAGGCACGCTGGTTCTGCATCTGTGCCATCATCCTGGGGATGCGACTACTCCTCATCACAAAGGCATCGTGTGCTGAACCAGGGAAACGGGCACACACGTGTGTGATGGTCATGTCTGCAAGACACACCACCAGTGCATTGACCGAGTGGTAGTGCTTGCGGTTCCTGTAGGCCTGCTCCTGGGCCTGTGGTGGTACCAAAGCCACATGTGTCCCATCAATGGAGCCAATTACATGCGGCATCCTCCCCAGGGCATAAAAGTCACTCTTCACGTCAGTGAGTCGTCGCAGTCTAGGGAAATAGTTGTACCGGTTCAGGAAGAGCAACATTGCCGCCAAAACATCGCGGAGCACACGGCTGAACATGGTCTGTGACATCCCACCAGCAGTCCCCACAGTATGTTGGAAGGTACCAGTGGCAAAGAAGTGTAGGGCTGCCATCACCTTCACCTTGGGGGTCAGCGCTCTAGGATACGGCCGGCCAGGCTGAAAATGTGGGGACAACTGCACTGCCAAATCCTCAATCAGCTGCCTGGTGAAGCGGTACCGTCGGATGCTGTCCCGTTCCACCATCGTTGCCAGGTCTGGGAATGGTCGATGGACAGCAGGAGCCCTGCAGTGCAGAGGAGAAGTAAGCAAGATTGTCAGTCACCCCACATATGCGGCATTGAACACACTCAAGATCCCAACATACATCATTATGAGGCACAACTACATGAAGTGTGCAGTACCGGAAGGACATGTATGGTACATACATGGCCAACATCTGTCAACACGGTCCAACAGGTGGCATCAATTAGTCCCAGGTTGGCCCATTGGATATCATGAGGCCGTGTCACAGTTCCCATCTCCTGCTGCCGTGTCACAATAACCCCCACAGTGACATGTGAGGACAGGCACCACAGCTCAACGACAGGTACATTCCCAGGGACCCTGTAATGCCACATGGACACTGGCATTACATGGAGTATCATGTATACACCACAGCAAAACAACCATGACCCCCACAGGTAGTGGCCCCACTTGCCACGGCAGGACAGACATGGACGTCTGTGACACACACGCACAACATCAGAGTCCATGCACACACAACGTGGATGTGGAGACTGTCTCCCATTGTGCACATGAAATCAGAGACATTGTAAACACTACATGCACAAAGACTGTGGAGGACCATCACTATTGTGCCACTGGGACACCCTGGCTCAAACATACCGTCCCACATGGGACTCACGGGGTATGTGACATGACATACACATACACCACTGTGAAATGTGACCATGGCACATGCACAGATATGAACAGTTGCACATCACAGTGGTCATGTACACGTAACACCCAGGATCCTGTCCCCATGAACACGTGCACAGCCTGGGGGTGGCTGCCCACAGGTGACACCCACAGGACAACATGTACACCAACATACACACAATAGGAAATGCAGCCTTACATGCCTAATGATAAAGTTTGGACAGGCTGTCGTGATGTAGGTGTGCCCCTCACTCCCTGGGAGCTATCTGTGGCTGGCATATGTCCATCTGAGACAGGCATGCTGACATATGCCAGTCACATGTACAGTGATGCGTTGTACTGCAATGGACCGATCGGTGCCTCCGGCCGGCCCATTGCATTCAATGTGTGCGGGTACGCGTTGTACCCCTGTGCGCGTTGTACTGCAATGGACCGATCGGTGCCTCCGGCCGGCCAATTGCATTCAATGTGTGCAAGTACGCGTTGTACCCCTGTGCGCGTTGTACCGCAATGGACCGATCGGTGCCTCCGGCCGGCCCATTGCATTCAATGTGTGCGGGTACGCGTTGTACCCCTGTGCGCGTTGTACCGCAATGGACCGATCGGTGCCTCCGGCCGGCCCATTGCATTCAATGTGTGCGGGTACGCGTTGTACCCCTGTGCGCGTTGTACCGCAATGGACCGATCGGTGCGCACCCATTGACAATGGGCTTGCCTGGCAACGGACGCGTTTTCGAATTTCGAAAGAGTCGGTTGCTGTAAATTCAGTTGGTCACCCACAACAATGTTGCAAAATCATGTATGTCATGAAGTTGAAGATTTGAAGGATGCTGTGGGCGTGTTTTGGTGCTGCTATTCCATGGATTGGCCAGATTCAGAAGATGCAAACGACTTGGACCTATCACTTTGGACACAAGGGACAGTATCTGCCTCTCCAGCACATATATATTGCTGGCTGTTCCCCTGAGAGCTCACTTGCCTGCACTACATGCTCCAGGACGACATCTGCCACTGCACTGCTGCTGTCTCTGCCCCTCTGGACCCTGCAATGGCACGTACTGTGGAGAGAGCCCCAGCCTTCAGCCTTGAAGAGAACCAGGCCCTGCTGGACAGCCTACTTCCACAGTACAGCAAGCTGTATGGGACACCAGGGGAGCAGGTGAGTGTTCTGTGCACTGCCTTTCTGAATGTGCATTTTGTGTGACTAGCACGGCTGAGAGTCTGCACGCCACTGGCTAGCAGGCTCACTGAGTAGTTGTCACCCCCCATAGTGTGTAGTGACTTGCACTGGACAGGTATGGTGCAGTGACAGTGCATTTGAACATGGTTTTACTTCCCATGCAATGATACCATGTAGTGACGTCTGGCAAACTGTCCATGGTCAGCTTTGCACTGCCTGTGTACATCATGTGCCCCTGTGATTGAGACATGTATATACAACTGTGTCATGCACGGATATGTTGCATGTGTGGTAATGGCCTTTTCACTTTGTCATCCTGACAGGTTAATGCCCATCGGAAGCAGGAAATCTGGAAGGACATCGTCCGGGCTGTCCGGTCCGTGGGGGTCTACAAGCGCCGGATCCGCAACTGCCAGAAGAGGTGGCAGGACCTTCGGGGCTGGACCCGGAGGATTGCACGGGTCCAGCTGAAGCTGTCGCCTCCTCGCAGGAGGGGCGGAACACGGACCCTGACCCCCACATGCTCCAGATCCTGGCGGTGGTGTTTCCAGACCTGGATGGGCAGCTGAAGGCCAGACAGCAGCAAGGAGGGGGTGAGTCAAAGACTGCACTGTGAACTCTGTATTACATGCTTTGTGCCCTCCTCTGGCCTGGTTCAACTGCCACAGTGCAGCAGTCATGTTGTCCAGGAGCCATGTCCCTCTATTGTGCACTGCCCACTGCTCATCTGATACCCAGGTGTGGCCCTTACATTCAGGGAATTGTGTCACTTGGGACTGTGTCCTTGCAGTTTGCTTCACTAAAGGTGGGGGACAGCATCTGTTTCCCTAACTCTGTTGTGGGCATCATGGGTGGGTCCATTGTTCACACAACGCCTGGGTTTGGACATGTGATCTGCGTGTTGCTTTGATATGCGTCCACTTGCTGAGCTGAGCCACCACATGTGCCTGGGGTATGTGGCACACGCCCATGCAGCGGGTGGGAACAATGTTTGGGCCCCAGGAGTGTGCAGATTACGTGTGTCACACATACATACCCAGCTATCCACTGTCCAGGGCACATCCCTCATTCATGTGGAGCAGGACAGTCATGCCTACTCCAGGCCATGCAATGCACTCTGTACTCCCACTCCCGTGTATCAGCTGACACATTGTGCACAGTGATTTGAGCCCTCAGGTGTCTGCCTCTGTGTCAGTGTGCTGTGGATTAGTTGCCAGGACTGCTGGGGTGTTTCTTGGTAGGGGCTCAGCATGCCCCTGGAGATGTGACCATAGGAGACGATACTTGTGTGTCACATAGGTGTTTGATCAGCTGCCCGTGCAGACTGGGGTATGCGAATGTGAAGTTCAGGCAGCTGTTCCCCATTCACAGCAAATTGTGAGGGGCTCAGGTTCAGAGGGTAGTGTCACAGGTCTCCCATATGTCCAATAGGTGTGACCTGGACAGATGAGGGTTAAGATGATGTGTTGTGTGGGGGATGTACATGTGCACTTGTGCAGCTCCAGGACTTGCATTCCCCATGACCTACTATTGTGGCACAGTGCATAGTGTTGTTGTCTGGCTGCCAAGTCATACATCACTGAGACAGTGATGTATGACTTAGCAGTCATGCCTCTGCCATGGCATGTGTCAACTTATTGGTGGTCCTGCAGGGAGTGACATGTGCTACATGCACACCATAGTGGCGCTGGCTATCAGGACATGGGTGCATCATGGTGTCTGTCGCTGGTATGCATCACATGCATTTCCTATTTGACTCTGGGCATCCCTTTCATCCGGAAACCTGTACTGACTCAGTGGCAAGAGCTGTGATGTGTGCATGTCCACATGCCACACCGTGTCCTCTGCAGTGTCCAACTACTGTGTACTTGGTGCATGTGTCCACACTGGGGTGTTGCAATCCAACAGACACCAGACAGATGGGTGCAAGGCCATGTGGGATGTGAGTGCCATGCTTGGCATCAGACTGACAATTGGCTTCTCCTGTTCAGTTAGGGCACTTTTAGCAATGTACAACTAATGATGCCAGGGCTTGCTCTGTAATGTGCTGTGCTCACAGTGGTGTGTGCGTTTGGTGCAGGTGACTGATGTCTGTCTGTTTCCCCATTGTTTGCAGATACATCCACGGCCACGGAAGGGGACAGCTCCACGGACCAGGAGGAGCCAGAGAGCCAGACTGGGTCAGCAGCCGAGGAGTGGTCGGAGGGACCCAGTGGCATGGAGGGCGAGGGAGCCACACCGAGGAGTCCTCAGCACCATCCACCTCAGCTGAGGACCAGAGCAACTCGGAGGATGACTCCCTTGTGGAGGCGGGTGTCAGCAGCCACCACACCCCAGCTAGTGTTGCTGTCCCCGCCACCACCAGCACCACCACCGCCCTCCCATCGGCTCCCATTCCCCAGGTCCGTGGAGGCTCCCATGTTCGGGAGCGTGTCTCCTTTGGCCCAGGCACCGCACCCCCTGCCCCTGTGTCCCCTGCTGCCCTGAGTGAGGAGTCTGTGTACCTCCTTCGCCAGCTCCATGTAGGGCAGACAGCCATGCTGAGTGTCCTCCATGCGCACACCGCACTGTTGACTCAGCTGGTGTCGTTCATGGAGGGCATCTCATCGGGCATGTCTGACCTACAGAGGGGCAACAGGTCCATGGACTCCTCCCTGACGGCAGCAGTGTCCCTCCTCAGACAGTCCCTCACCCCTCCTGCCTCTGCTCCATCCACACTCCCCAGCACCTTACCCGTCCCAAGCACACACACACCGGCACAGGCACACACCAGCACACACAAGTCCAGCACACAGACACACACGCCACAAACTAAACGCACACGCACGCACAGTCAGGGGACTGAAACCAGACTCACAGGGGATGGGGCCCTGGTACACACACATGCATCCACGGGCACTGCGCAGTCCTCAGTTGCCTCTCCCTCCAAAGCACCCTCCCTTGCCTCACCTGCAACTCCAAAGACCCAGCGCCTCTTCCTCAGTGACCTCGGCCTCTTCCCCTCCGATCCAGCTGCCCCAGCATCCAGGGGAAGAGGAAGCCCCCACATGGAGCAGAGTGCCCCTCGCCCCCGGACACCCTCCCCCAGGCGCAGACAGACTGAGGTCCCCACCCGCAAGTCCCCCGGAGTGCTAAGAGCAAGACCCCGCCGCCGCCCTGCAGCTCAAGCACCAGGTCTCCTTCCTCCATCCCTCAGGCCCCCACTCCACAGGTGCCCCCACCACACCCTGCCCCAGGTTCCCCCACCCACAGATATACCATCCCCAAGAGGCTCCGGCCTTCTCCCCCTGCCACTTGCTCTCCCGGCACCACACCCCCGCTGCGCTTGTCTGTGCCACTGATGTGGTGAGGGTGTCCTCCCCCTCTGTCCAGCCCACCTTGCCTGTTCCCCATTCTCCTCCCCTGGTGGTAGGCACTGCAGTGGAGTCCACTACCACCCTGTCTGACTTGGGCATTGCAGTGGCGGACCTGTCCACTCCATCTGCAGGGTCCACTGCAGTCGTGCCGGCACCCACAACATCTGAGCCATGCCCCCCAGTTGTGCTGGCACACACCATGTCAGACACCTCCACTGCAGTTGTCAGTGGCTCTCCAGCACCCACCACCCCTTCCCTGCTTCCTCCTGGTGAGCCCTGATCCTGTCCCTGCGGTGCCTGGCCTACCCCCGGTTGCCCCTCCTAGTGGATTGTCCCTGGTTTTGTGCAGGCATGTGTAGGGTGGCATCTGCCACTGTCACCCACTTGTGACTTTGTTGATGGACTGGCCATTGGCCTTTGTTTATGTTCTACCGGACTTCTACTTTTAATGCCACATATGCTGAATAAAGCAACTTTCTGTTCTCTAGTGCTTTTGCTTCTGATGTACATGATGTTGATGATGCTAACCATGCCCTTGCTGCAGTGATGGTGATATTTGGTCTCATGATAATGAAGTGTTACTGTGCAGGAACCCATGTGGTCCAGGGGGAATGTGTCCTATCCTGTGGTGTATCCATGTCATCCATAGCAGCATCTGAGGGTGTCATGTGTTCAGTATTTGGCAATGGGATTTCCTACTTAGATTGGCAATTTCACATCTGTGGCTTCCACCCCTGCACATCTGTTGTGCCTGCCATTGTTCTATTCGTCTACTTCCCTGACCGTGTGGCCATCTCCAGTGAACATGCAGGTTTGGGCATCAATGGGGAAGGACTCATCTGTGTTGTCAGTGCTGATGATTCCGTTGGCACTTCCATGACCAGGCTGATGGGACGGGAGCCCTCATTTGGTGCTAATTGTTGATTGTGTGTCCCATTGCTGCCATGGTATGGTATCTGTTCACCTCACATCTGCAGTCTCCACAGGGTATCTGCATGTGTGTGCCCATTGGTGCAAATATGTGGGTCTGCATTCGGATGGTCACTTCTGTCATTGTGTCATTGATGATTGTTGACGGTGTCAGCCCCCATGGGTGTTGTTTGTCTGCACATGGCCAAAGTTATGTCTTATTTGCACTGCAGGATTTGGCTCCCCCAATTTATGTTGCAATGGGACACATACACTACTTTGCCACTGATGTGTTTGTTGTTCTGTGACCAGGAATCATCCATGCAGTTTGGCAGTTGCACCTCTTACTTTGTCAACACTTACCTTTTGGTCACTGTGATGATGGGGGTTTGGACCCCATTGCCACAATGTTCAAAATGTGCTGCAGCTATGGACCCCACACTTACCTTTTGGTCACTGTGATGATGGGGGTTTGGACCCCATTGCCACAATGTTCAAAATGTGCTGCAGCTATGGACCCCACACTTACCTTTTGGTCACTGTGATGATGGGGTTTGGACCCCATTGCCACAATGTTCAAAATGTGCTGCAGCTATGGACCCCACACTTACCTTTTGGTCACTGTGATGATGGGGGTTTGGACCCCATTGCCACAATGGTCATGGCCTGCTTGCGTTGTGTGTGCCACACACATATTTGTGTGGCCCATGTGCTAGGGGTCACATTGTATGTTCGAAGTCATGTTCGGTGTTGTAGGCATTTGACACAGTCTACACACGCTTGTCATGGTGTTGGGGGGATGTCTTCTTCTTGCATTCCCTAGGTTGTGGTGTGCTGGTTGTGTCATGCATTGTCCATCCTATGGGTGGGGGTGGTAGTGGTGGTAGGCATCCTGCCCCCCTGGCTAAGGGTGGTAGTAGTGGTAGGCATCCAGCCCACCCTGGGTGAGGGTGGTAGTAGTGGTAGGCATCCTGCCCCCTGGCTAAGGGTGGTAGTAGTGGTAGGCATCCTGCCCCCTGGGTGAGGGTGGTAGTAGTGGTAGGCATCCTGCCCCCTGGGTGAGGGTGGTAGTGGTGGTAGGCATCCTGCCCCCCTGGCTAAGGGTGGTAGTAGTGGTAGGCATCCAGCCCCCCTGGGTGAGGGTGGTAGTGGTGGTAGGCATCCTTCCCCCCCTGGCTAAGGGTGGTGGTAGGCATCCAGCCCCCCCTGGGTGAGGGTGGTAGTAGTGGTAGGCATCCTGCCCCCCCTGGCTAAGGGTGGTAGTAGTGGTAGGCATCCAGCCCACCCTGGGTGAGGGTGGTAGTAGTGGTAGGCATCCTGCCCCCCTGGCTAAGGGTGGTAGTAGTGGTAGGCATCCTGCCCCCCTGGGTGAGGGTGGTAGTAGTGGTAGGCATCCTGCCCCCCTGGGTGAGGGTGGTAGTGGTGGTAGGCATCCTGCCCCCCTGGCTAAGGGTGGTAGTAGTGGTAGGCATCCAGCCCCCTGGGTGAGGGTGGTAGTGGTGGTAGGCATCCTGCCCCCTGGCTAAGGGTGGTGGTAGGCATCCAGCCCCCCTGGGTGAGGGTGGTAGTAGTGGTAGGCATCCTGCCCCCCTGGCTAAGGGTGGTAGTAGTGGTAGGCATCCTGCCCCCCTGGGTGAGGGTGGTAGTAGTGGTAGGCATCCTGCCCCCTGGGTGAGGGTGGTAGTAGTGGTAGGCATCCTGCCCCCCTGGGTGAGGGTGGTAGTAGTGGTAGGCATCCAGCCCCCTGGGTGAGGGTGGTAGTGGTGGTAGGCATCCTGCCCCCTGGCTAAGGGTGGTGGTAGGCATCCAGCCCCCCTGGGTGAGGGTGGTAGTAGTGGTAGGCATCCTGCCCCCCTGGCTAAGGGTGGTAGTAGTGGTAAGCATCCAGCCCCCCCTGGGTGAGGGTGGTAGTAGTGGTAGGCATCCAGTCCCCCCTGGCTAAGGGTGGTAGTAGTGGTAGGCATCCTGCCCCCTGGGTGAGGGTGGTAGTAGTGGTAGGCATCCTGCCCCCCTGGGTGAGGGTAGTAGTGGTGGTAGGCATCCTGCCCCCCTGGCTAAGGGTGGTAGTAGTGGTAGGCGTCCAGCCCCCTGGGTGAGGGTGGTAGTGGTGGTAGGCATCCTGCCCCCTGGCTAAGGGTGGTGGTAGGCATCCAGCCCCCCGGGTGAGGGTGGTAGTAGTGGTAGGCATCCTGCCCCCTGGCTAAGGGTGGTAGTAGTGGTAGGCATCCAGCCCACCCTGGGTGAGGGTGGTAGTAGTGGTAGGCATCCTGCCCCCCTGGCTAAGGGTGGTAGTAGTGGTAGGCATCCTGCCCCCTGGGTGAGGGTGGTAGTAGTGGTAGGCATCCTGCCCCCCTGGGTGAGGGTGGTAGTGGTGGTAGGCATCCTGCCCCCCTGGCTAAGGGTGGTAGTAGTGGTAGGCATCCAGCCCCCTGGGTGAGGGTGGTAGTGGTGGTAGGCATCCTGCCCCCTGGCTAAGGGTGGTGGTAGGCATCCAGCCCCCTGGGTGAGGGTGGTAGTAGTGGTAGGCATCCTGCCCCCCTGGCTAAGGGTGGTAGTAGTGGTAGGCATCCAGCCCCCTGGGTGAGGGTGGTAGTGGTGGTAGGCATCCTGCCCCCCCTGGCTAAGGGTGGTGGTAGGCATCCAGCCCCCCCTGGGTGAGGGTGGTAGTAGTGGTAGGCATCCTGCCCCCCCTGGCTAAGGGTGGTATTATTGGTAGGCATCCAGCCCACCCTGGGTGAGGGTGGTAGTAGTGGTAGGCATCCTGCCCCCCCTGGCTAAGGGTGGTAGTAGTGGTAGGCATCCTGCCCCCCTGGGTGAGGGTGGTAGTAGTGGTATGCATCCTGCCCCCCTGGGTGAGGGTGGTAGTGGTGGTAGGCATCCTGCCCCCCTGGCTAAGGGTGGTGGTAGGCATCCAGCCCCCCTGGGTGAGGGTGGTAGTAGTGGTAGGCATCCTGCCCCCCTGGCTAAGGGTGGTAGTAGTGGTAGGCATCCTGCCCCCTGGGTGAGGGTGGTAGTAGTGGTAGGCATCCAGCCCACCCTGGGTGAGGGTGGTAGTAGTGGTAGGCATCCTGCCCCCCTGGGTGAGGGTGGTAGTAGTGGTAGGCATCCTGCCCCCCTGGGTGAGGGTGGTAGTAGTGGTAGGCATCCTGCCCCTGGCTAAGGGTGGTAGTAGTGGTAGGCATCCTGCCCCCCTGGGTGAGGGTGGTAGTAGTGGTAGGCATCCTGCCCCCCTGGCTAAGGGTGGTAGTAGTGGTAGGCATCCTGCCCCCCTGGGTGAGGGCGGTAGTAGTGGTAGGCATCCTGCCCCCCTGGGTGAGGGTGGTAGTGGTGGTAGGCATCCTGCCCCCTGGCTAAGGGTGGTGGTAGGCATCCAGCCCCCCTGGGTGAGGGTGGTAGTAGTGGTAGGCATCCTGCCCCCCTGGCTAAGGGTGGTAGTAGTGGTAGGCATCCTGCCCCCCTGGGTGAGGGTGGTAGTAGTGGTAGGCATCCAGCCCACCCTGGGTGAGGGTGGTAGTAGTGGTAGGCATCCTGCCCCCCTGGGTGAGGGTGGTAGTAGTGGTAGGCATCCTGCCCCCTGGGTGAGGGTGGTAGTAGTGGAAGGCATCCTGCCCCCTGGCTAAGGGTGGTAGTAGTGGTAGGCATCCTGCCCCCTGGGTGAGGGTGGTAGTAGTGGTAGGCATCCTGCCCCCCTTGGTGAGGGTGGTAGTAGTGGTAGGCATCCTGCCCCCCTGGGTGAGGGTGGTAGTAGTGGTAGGCATCCTGCCCCCTGGGTGAGGGTGGTAGTAGTGGTAGGCATCCTGCCCCCCTGGCTAAGGGTGGTAGTAGTGGTAGGCATCCAGCCCCCCTGGCTAAGGGTGGTGGTAGGCATCCTGCCCCCCTGGGTGAGGGTGGTAGTAGTGGTAGGCATCCAGCCCACCCTGGGTGAGGGTGGTAGTAGTGGTAGGCATCCTGCCCCCCCTGGGTGAGGGTGGTAGTTGTGGTAGGCATCCAGCCCACCCTGGGTGAGGGTGGTAGTAGTGGTAGGCATCCTGCCCCCCTGGGTGAGGGTGGTAGTAGTGGTAGGCATCCTGCCCCCCTGGGTGAGGGTGGTTGTAGTGGTAGGCATCCTGCCCCCCTGGCTAAGGGTGGTAGTAGTGGTAGGCATCCTGCCCCCCTGGCTGAGGGTGGTAGTAGTGGTAGGCATCCTGCCCCCCTGGTTGAGGGTGGTAGTGGTGGTAGGCATCCAGCCCCCTGGGTAAGGGTGGTAGTAGTGGTAGGCATCCAGCCCCCTGGGTAAGGGTGGTAGTGGTGGTAGGCATCCTGCCCCCCTGGGTAGGGGTGGTGGTGCGCATTCAGGCCCCTGTGTGCATATGTGGCATTGGTGATGGGCATCCCGCCCCTATGGTGCTGCTGTTGCTGGTGTAAGTATATTCTGCATCCCTCTGTGTGTGTGTGATGTGTCGTGTACGTGTTGTATGTGTTTTGTGGTTGGTGTCTGGCTTACCTTCTGCGCCGTACGCGTCCGTGCCTGTTCCGGTAGTATATGTAGAATATTGGTATGATCGGGACGAAGGGATTCATGGTTGGTTTGTGTCGTTCGTCCTTCTCGTTGCTTCGCGTCGTCCTCGTCGCTTCGCCTCGTCCTCGTCGCTTCGCCTCGTCCTCGTCGCTCGCGTCGTCCTCGTCGCTGCCGTGTTCGTCTCGGAGCCGTGGATCGTGTTGTGGCGCGAATCGGAGCTTATGTGCGCCTCTCCCGGATGCTTTGACGTGCCGTGCGTAGCGACGGGTTCGGCGCGTACGGAAGCGCATCGTACTTGTCCGGCCGGACGGGGCTGCATTTTTCCTTCCGTGCGACTCGATTCGGCGTTTCCGGATTCGCCTCGGTCGGGGAACAGGACCTGGTTTGGGTGAGTACGGCTCGGCCGGATTCTTTGCTGTTGTGCGCATTGTACTTGCTCGTTCGGTGTGCTGTACGGATCGGTCGGGAAACAGGCTTTCGCATGGCTTTTTTCCCGACCGAATGGTGTTGGGTGCGCCTCCGACCGAGATCGGAATCGGCCCCTAAGTGCAAAATGGAATGAACTGAGACACCATCACCAGGACAAACACAGACACTAGAGCTATGGTATTGCTCTTAAGGAAAGCATAGGAGATGTGGAATTGTACCAGCTCTAAATATGAATAATACAGACCTTTCACAGTGGCTGGGTACATGGATAAAATAGGGCTCCATTCCGCTAAAGGGTTTTAGAGTAGCAGAAAGCCTAACAGTCAGGTTACTAAGCTCTATGTTTTCCCTCTGTAGGAAGGTGGCTTGTTAATAGGTGCAGGTAGGCACCTACAGCTAGTAACAACACCACAATCACAAATAAGTTCCAGAAAAGTCTCAATAAAGTAGTCCGTGCTCAACCCTTGGTAGCTTGGCTCATGAACAGTCAGGCTTAACTTAGGAGACAGGTGTGTAAAGCATTTAAAAACACCAGTACCAGTAAATAAGTGAGACACAACACACAATAAAAATCCAAAACCAATTTCCAAAAATAGGAAATATTTTTATGATTAAGTTGACACCAAAATGACAAAAAGCCAATGTAGAGAACCAGAGATATGAATTTTTAAAGATTAAAAGTAAAACTAGCGCTTAGAAGAAAATAGTGCTTAAAGGGTTAAAAAAGGTTGCGCTGGATCGGGACAAAGTCAAGAATTCAGGTGCCCGCAATGTAACACTTTTACACTTACTTCCAAAAGGGTTTCTTGATGCAGGAAAGGGGTCCACAGCACTGGCCAAGGGTTCAGAAGCTTTGGTTTGCCTCTTGGGGTCTGGGACTATAACTCCCGGAATGCACATGGTCAATCCAAGTAATATCCAGGTGAAGCTTGTCAGCTGGAGTTGTCCTTGTTGATTTTGCAGGTAGCCCTTCCAGCACTTTTCTACTTGTTGCTGATCAGGGAGTCCACCCCTTATCCTTTAAGACAGGCAAAGTCCTTTTCTGTGAAGCCTTGTAAGTGGAGCAGGTGCAGTCCTTATGAGTGCATTCCTTTCTTGTGCAGTCCAAGGGTTTATCAGGGCAGTCCTTCTTCTACAGATTTTTCTTTTGGGTCTTTGAATGTCCACAACACCAGCCACGTGTCCAGAAGCTCTGATTTGCCTCTTGTAGGTTTGGGACTGTAATTCCCAACATGCACCTGGTTAAATCCTTTAAAGTCCGGGTGAAGCTGGCCAGCTGGGCTTGTCTTGATGGAGGTGATGCACATGATTTCTTGGTGCTCTTTTGTACCTGTTGCTTTCAGGGAGTCCACTCCTTAATCTTTTTGAAGCCAGGCAAATTCCTCTTTCCTGAAGCCAAAGTGTGCAGCGGGTGCAGTCCTTATGAATGCAGTCCTCTTGAGGTGCAGACCAGGGGTTCAGCAGGGTAGTCATTCTTCTCTTAATATTTCTGGGCAGGGATCTGAGTTGCTGGGCAGCCCTCCCATATTTATCCAGGTTTCTGGGCTGGCAAGCAGGGGAGCACCCCTGACCAATGGAGTGCAGTGTGCCACCTTCTATGATGGCAACTTCCTTTTGAAGTGTGGCATATTTTTGACCCAGAAAGCACTGTTCACAAAAATCCAAAATGGAGAAAATCTCTTCTGGAGGTTCAGGTCTGGCTAACCCAACCCACAGGTGTGGCTAACGTTTCCCTACACTCCCTTTCCAGCCCCTCTCCTAATTTAATTCTGGCTAGGGGGTTGAAGGAAGTGGGGGTGGGCCTGGTTCCTGTCCTCACTGTCTTTCTCCCTCTGAATTATAATATTTTAGATCACTCCTGTCAAACATTAGGTTTTATTAAATTTTAATAACGCCTTCCCATGTTAGCCTATGGAGTTAATGTACTACAATGGGAAAAACGAAATTGGCAGTTTTTCCCTCACCAGGGCAAATAAAACATCCTATATAATGTCTCTGCTTATTACTTCAATGCACCGGTGCAGAAACAGAATATCAAATCCAAAATATCGATTTACACAAATATCGAGTTAAAAATATCGTGGGTCAGAAATATCGACAGACAAATATCGATGTTAAAAATATCGAAGTGTAAAATATCGTTTGCAAAAATATAGTTGTTAAAAATATCAATTTTTTATTAATGTTATGTATTTTAGTATATATTTTATATGTATGTGATGTATGTTTTTTTGTATAAGATTTGTTTGTATTTTTAATATATGTGTTAAATGTTTAGTAGTTATTAACATTTTTTTATTTGTATTTTGCGTTTTTAGTTCCGTAGCGGGTTGTGGGTTTATAGGGGAATAGGGTGGGAAGTAATTTAATTATATTAAATTCATTGAATATTTTGTATTTATTATTATTTGTTTAATTGAGATGTTATAGTGTTAAATGGGTAAAGTAATTTATTATTAATTAATTAATAATTGGTTGTTAATTAATTTTAATTAGTTAATTGGTAATTAATTATGGTAATTGTGTAATTAATTTTAGGTGTGTTTTGTGGTGTTTATAGGTGTAAAGGGTGGGAAGTAATTTATTTTTGATTGATGAATTAATAATTTGTTGTTAATTAATTTTAATTAATAAATTAGTAAATAATTATGGTAATTGTGTAATTAATTTGAGGTGTGTGTTGTGGTGCTTATAGGAGTAAAGGGTGGTAAGTATTTTGTGTTTAATTAATTATTATATAGTTGTTAATGTTACTTATTTGATATTTATTTTGTGTAATTTTTTTGTGTGTGTTGTTTTTACTTTTAAAGGGGTAAAAGGTGGGTATTAAATACCTTTTTAAATATTTAATTATTAGTTGTTAATAGTAATAGTTTTTCTTTTAAAAATATTATTTAATTGTGTTTTTATTATTTTATAGTTTAATTTAGGTGTATGTTCTGGATATTATAGTGTTAAAGCATGTGTACTCAATGAATGTTTTTTTTAATTAATAAGATTTTTTTAATTGATTATTAATTATGTTAATTATGGAAATAAATGTAATAAAAAATGTTGAAGTGTTTTGTTATTGGTGTGGTGTTATATGGTAGGAAATAAAATACATACATTTATGTTTTAATTAATTTTTGGTTTGTTAATATTTGCTACTTTTAAATAATTATTGTTTATAAATGTATTTATTAACGTATTTTATATATTATTTTTAGGTTTGTGTTATATGCATTAATATTATAATATGTGATCTTTTTATATGTTTAATATATTTAGTTTTCTATTTTTAAAAAATTGTTTATTTGTTTTAAGATTTTTAAAATATTGTAATATTTTTTGTTTTTTTCCAATTGTTTAAGTGTTATTAGTAATTTTTCTTTCTCTGCTATCCAACACTTTCCCTACTCTTGTAATCCCTGGAGTGGGAATAGTAATTTTTACACCTCCGCTATCCAACACTTTCCTTACTGTTGCACTCACTTGAGTGGCAATAGCAATTTTTGCCTCTCCGCTATCCAACACTTTCCCTTCTATTGCACTGACTGGAGTGGGAATAGTAATTGTTACCCCTCTGCTATCCAACATTTTCCCTACTGTTGCACTCATTGGAGTTGGAATAGTAAATTTAATTCCTCCGCTATCCAACACTTACCCTACTTTTGCACTCACTGCAGTGGGAATAGTAATTTTCGCCCCTCCGCTATCCAACACTTTCCCTACTGTTGCACTCATTGGAGTGGGAATAGTAATTTTTACCCCTCTGCTATCCAACATTTTCCCTACTGTTGAACTCACTGGAGTTGGAATAGTAAATTTAATTATTCCGCTATCCAACTCTTTCCCTACTGTTGCACTTATTGTATTGGGAAATGTAAGTTTACATTTTTTAATAGTTACATTTTTTAATTTATTATAGAATGTTTTTTTATTTTAAATTATTGATATATATATATATATATATGTATGTATTTTATTTTTATATAATTTTAAAGTTTAAAAATCAAATAAAGATATTAGTTAATAAATGACATTTAAGTAAATATAAGTATATGTATACATTTTTATGTTTGAGTGTTTATATTTTTTTAATTAAGTTTATTTGTTATATTTAGTTAAAATGTATTTTAAATTTAATTTATTTTGTTACAAATAATATTAATATTTAATATATTTACTATATATTATTTTATTTTATATATATTTTTAAATCGAAATTTTTACATCTATATTTTTTACCTCGATATTTTTGATTCGATATTTTTGTACTTACCTGTTAAGGTATTGGAGTCGATATGTTTGTTTTTTTTATATTTAGAACATTGATGTTTGTTACATCGATATTCTATCAGTGAACCCAATGCACCCTACCCTTGGGGTACTTAAGGTAGAGCTTTAGATGACATATATAAAAATAAGGTAGTTTAAGACTATGGAAGTACTTTAAATTCCAGAGTCGAATTTGGACATAGTTTCATTTTAAAGTATCTTGCAAAGCTGGGCTGCCTTTAAAATGACAGCAGGCGGGGGGCGTGGCCAAGATGGCGATCGTGTAGGACGTGCCTACCCGTCGCTCCGGCCCGAGATCCAGGCCCGAGACCCCTATCATTCCAGGCATCGCTGTCAAACACACGCCTGACACCTCTAGCCTCCCTCTGACCGGCCGGAGTCCTCTGGTGCCCGCGATCGCCCCGCGGGGTGCCGTAGCCGGCCGGCTTGAGCCGCGACGCTCCATCTTGAGCAGTGAGACTTGCGGCCTGCCCCCGGTGCCAAGAGTGGAGGAGCTGCGGCCCGCCGCGTGTCGAGCGGGGGCTGGACCCGCGAGTGGCGCTGGACCCAGCGTGCGTGCAGAGAAGATCGGAGGTGAGAGCGGCAGCCGGTAGGGGGGAGGTTCGGCCCCCCGCGAGGTGCTAGCAGCGAGGACTCCCACCTGCTGTGGACATGGGACACGGCGCGGACCAGCCGAGATCCCCTGCGGGCCCTGGTGACTGTCACCCGCCCCCCCAAGTACCTCGGGCAGCGGGCGGTGAGCAGCCAGAGAAGTAAAGTTGGGCCCCAGAGACAGCACTGCAGGCCATGGATATTGCTGAGACCAGGTGGTGAGGCCCTGCCGGCCCTGGCACGCCACCTGCAACCGGCGGAGGACCCTGACGGACAACACAGAGACGGCCCACTAGCTGAGGGCGTTGGGGCACCTTGAAGCCGTTGTAGCAGGGGAGGCCCTCCCCATCTTTTTGAGCTCCAGGCTGAAGAGACCCTGAGACGTGGGGGAGCCATTTGCCCCGCATCCACCCCGGCCCCTGATGAGCTACACTGGGTGGAAGCCCACCATAGTAAGGAGATGCCCGGGCCGACAGCGAGGCGCTGGTAGACCCAGTCACGACGAGAGGGAGCCAGATTGCGGGCATGCACGAGATCGTCCCCTGCAGCAAGATGGCCGCCGCCGCCAAACAACGGAAGGAGAGGTCAGTGAAGGAGCTCCTTCTCAAACCCGGGACAGGGGGTCTGAATCACCTAGAGCGAAGGGAGGCTCCCCGACGACCCAGGAACAGAGCGAAGCAGATGGCCCAGTCACGCGGGGCATCCTCGAATCCCTGTTCGCCACCCTAACCGGGGAATTCCACGCCATGAAGAAAGAACTGGCGGCTGAGCTCCGAGACCTGCGCAGAGACATTGACTCAGTGGGAGGACGCGTGGATGAACTGGAGACGCAGACAACAGCCAGGGATGACGAGGTGTCTCATCTCGAACAAGAGGTACTACGCCTTCAAGAACAGCATATAGACATCCAGGCCCATGCGGAGGACCTGGAGAACCGCTCCCGGCGGAACAATATTAGAATTCGAGCGGTTCCGCAGGGCCTGGAGGGAGAGGATGTCGAGGGCTTCGTCGAGGACCTGTTCCGGTACATCCTGGGGGCCCCTCCGGAGCAACGCATCAAGCTAGATCAGACACATCGCGTCGGACCTAGACGACCGGCGATGGCCCCCCTCCTGACATCTTGACTTGTGTCCACGATTTTCAACTCAAAGAGCAGATACTACGCGAGGCCCGAGCCAAACACCCCCTTGATTATCGTTCCTGCAGGCCTCTCTTATTCCAAGACTTGGCAGCCTCCACATTGCAGAAAAGGCGGGAGTTCCGACCTGTCACAGAGTTCCTTTGCTCCAGAGAGATCTCCTACTCTTGGGGGCATCCATTTAGGCTTATCTTCAAATGGGAAGGCCGGCTGCGCCAGGTGCGCTCCCTCCGAGAGGCGACATCCCTCCTGCAGCTGCCAGACACGGTCGACTCAGCGCCCGAGAGAGGGGCGCCCCTGGGCGAGAGAAACAACGCAGCAAGATGGCACCGGGTGGGGAGGTCCCCACCACGTACCCGCCCCGACCCAGAGGCAATGGCAGCAGAACGTAAGGCCGTCCTAAACTCATTGGCGGGGGACTCTAACACGGCTGATTGAGGTGGCGGGATTTTGATCTGTTTAGTTAACATGACACCGGGATGTGCATTGCCTTAACTTCTCGGGTCTGGGGTGGGGCGGGGCGGCGGGTGGTTCCTGCAGTCTGTCTCTCGTTCCTCCATGGGGCTGACCGCCCAGGACAATGATCGACTCCCACTGTTGTGGTGAAATGTTCTTTGTTTGTTTATGACTGTTTTGGGGTTTTTTCTTCCTCCCTCATATTGCTTCAGTGGGTTACTTGACGATTTGGCTTTCCCTTTCTTCCTGTGGGTCCGAATGAGCAGTGGGTGGGATTGGTGGTCTTTGTATGGTTCCTCTGGGGATGGCTGGTATTAGAATAATATCCCTGAATGTCAAGGGGCTCAACAACCCCACTAAACGGAGGGCTATTCTGTCCTACTTGGAGAACTCAGGGGCTCACATTTGTCTCCTTCAGGAGACACCCCTCTTACCCACGGATACACACCGACTGCACTCTAGGGCTTTCCCTCACCAGCTATTCTCCTCCAGGACCAACAAGACGGCAGGCGTAGCTATTCTGGTATCTAATAAATTCCAAGGCCGACTAGGTGACAAACAGGCTGAGATAAAAGGCCGACTATTGGCATACTCCTTTACACTGGGCACATCCCACTTCACAGTCGCTACTGTTTATGTCCCTAATGAGGGTCAAGAGGGATTTCTGAGGGAGGCGGTGCACGAGTTAACCTCTATACCAGACAGATCGATCCTACTAGGGGGGGATTTTAATTTGGCCTTTGATGACACAGTTGACAGATCGGTGCAGAGATGGGGTCAGGCGGGAGCATTGTCCACCTCAGGGAAACGCTTACTGAGTGAGGCGGGCCTCACGGATGTTTGGAGACTTCGTAATCCACGCTCCAGAGAATACACGTTCTATTCCCATCCCCACAAATCCTACGCACGGCTTGATTATATCCTCACATCCGACACATTGACCCAACAAATACAAACAGCCGAAATACTCCCGTGCCCATTGTCCGACCACTCCGCAGTGCAAATCACACTGGCCCTCTCCAATGATCGGCCCACACGTAGGTTCTGGCGCCTGCGAGACACTATGCTTCAACGCCCCTCCGTATTCCAGCAGGTCGACTCCTGTATTGCCACCTATCTTGCCCTTAATGATACCCCTGCAACACGGATGACTACCCTATGGGAGGCCTTGAAAGCAGTTGTCCGAGGGGAACTACTGGGTATTGCAGCCGCGGACAATAAAGCTAGACGAGAGAAGAGGGAGCGACTTATGGGAGAGGTGACGGAATTGGAACGTATCCACCAACGGACAGGGGCGCCTAGGGTTTGGAGACAGCTCAAGGCAGCTCGGGCACAGTTGGTGGGTCTTGACGGGGACAGGGCTGAGTTTGCCGCCCTCCGCCTGAAGCACGCCTTTTATGTGGGGGGAGATAGGTGCGGGAGGCTCGTCGCCAGTAAGCTGCGGGTGCAAAGGCAACTGTCCTGCGTTACCGGAATCTTGGACCGACAGAACCGCGAGCTAGACAATGACCACGAAATAGCTGACGCATTTTGTTCCTTTTACGAGGACCTATACTCAGCGCAGTCGCTACCCGCTGACAGCCCGCACAGTATTTAGAGGGGGCCAGACGGCGAAACTCGGACAAGGTCAAGCGGCAGACCTTGCTGCTCCTATTAGAATTGAAGAGGTTATTGCAGCCATTTCCCGCTTAAAACTCCACAAGTCCCCAGGACCTGACGGCTTCTCTTCCGTTTTTTATAAGAAATTTTGCCCGGTCCTAGCCCCACTGCTGGCGCGTCTTTTTAATTCTATAGGCACGGGCCCGGAGGCGACACTACCTTCCACTATGTTGGAGGCCTTGATTACGGTTATACCCAAGCCCGGCAAGGATCGACGCCTATGTGCCTCCTTCCGCCCTATCTCACTCCTCAACGTGGACTTAAAAATCTTCACTGGGATTTTAGTGCAGAGGCTCTCTTCTCATCTCCCTGGACTGATAGACCCTGATCAGTCCGGGTTCGTACCCGGGCGCCAGTGCCCGGATAATACCAAGCGACTACTCCATCTAGTAGACCGATCGGAACGCTTTCCGGCGGAACGCTTGATCTTCTCAGTCGATGCAGAAAAGGCGTTTGACAGGGTCCACTGGCCGTATCTCCGGGCAACACTCTCACATTTCGGTCTCCCAGACCGATTTATACAGTGGGTGTTCTGTAACTACGCGAATCCCACCGCCACTGTGCGGGTGAACGGGACTGCCTCGCAAACCTTCCCTATCCGCAGGGGGACGCGGTAGGGTTGCCCTCTGTCGCCACTCCTATTTGCTCTGTATATGGAGCCTATGGCTCAAAGAGTCCGGGCCGACCCAGTCATCAGAGGGGCACGGTTCGGGGGGACGGAGCACAAGCTTAGTCTTTATGCGGACGATGTGGTGGCCACACTGGAGCAGCCCCGGGAGTCTTTTCCGGCCCTTTTGGCGGAGCTAGACAGCTTTGCCTCAGTCTCCGGGTTCAAAATTAACGTGCACAAATCTCAGGCACTTGCTCTCTCATTATCTCCTGACACGTTGCGGCTACTACAGCGCTCTTACCCTGTCCAATGGGCCCGGGAATCTCTTCCGTATTTGGGGGTGCAAATCACTGCTGCTATAGATTTCACAAAGACGCTAAACTACACGGCATTGCTCCGACAGGTTCGGGAGTGTCTCCGGAAATGGCAGCCACACGCACTGTCCTGGCTGGAAAGATGGTAATCCTACCTAAAATCCTTTACATATTTCACACTCTACCGCTGGTCCCCCCAGCCGGGGTTATTCATTCCCTACAGCGAGCCATGGAGCGTTTCATCTGGCGTGACCAGCGGGCTCGCATGAGTAAAGAGCTCGCATATCGCAGCCCGGATGAGGGGGGGTGGGGGATCCCGGATCTGGTGGCTTACTGGGGAGCGGCCCAATTGAGGGCACTTGTCGAGTGGTCGCGCCTGGAGTCAGAAAAGCACTGGCTTTTTATGGACCGCTCCCTAGCTGGCCAGTCCCTGTGGGGAGTCCCTTTCCTTGCCCGTGCGGGGAGACCTCGCAATCTGTACCTTTCGGAGGTGACCTGACTCACACTCTTGGCCTGGGACAAGGTGGCCACCAACAGAGGACTAACCACCTTCCCCTCCCCGATCACACCGATAGTGCACAATCCTGATTTCACGCCGGGACTGGATGAGGCGGCATTCAGACACTGGTGGGGAGAGTCATGCCGCTCAATTGGTCACTTCTTCGACCTTGAGGGCCCCCGCTCCTTCGCGGACATGCGCAGGGACCAGGGTATACCGGAAACTGAACGGTATAGATATCTACAGATTCAACACTGGGTTCTCCAGGGTGAAACCCGCGCGGGCCGGAGAGACACCTTACTCCCTTTGAAAAGTGGCTTCTCACCCGCCATTCAGACGCTCGCCTGACCTCGGACTTATACAAATTCGCACGCCCTGTTTCTAAAGGTGGGAAGACACCGGGACAGCTACGATGGGAAAAGGAGCTGGGCAGGGAACTGACGCGGAGGGAATGGACGGCGATTTACTATAGGGCTCGACACTTGGCCCGCAACGTGGCCTCCATTGAGACGGCCACTAAAGTGGCTACCTATTGGTATTTGACTCCTGTACATCTCCATCACGGCAACCCTTCCCGAAGCCCACTTTGCTGGAGGGCCTGCGGCTCCCCAGGCACACTCACTTATATCCTTTGGGATTGTCCACTACTAGGGGATTATTGGCAACAGACACTGGACGATATCGACTCCCACTTCGATACTCAACTCCCACGCTTCCCTGCGTATGTACTTTTAGGCCTCCTGAATACTCTCACATTCCCCCTTAAATCCCGAAGGGGCAAACAGATGGCCCTAGCACTAGGGGCCGCAGTACAGAACATCCTAACACACTGGGGTACTAAGACAGCACCTACACGCCTCAGATGGCTTCACAGAGTGTGGGGAATCTTGGGGATGGAGAAAATCTCACTCACCCTGGCCCATCCTGAGGCTTCTTTCCACGACCTATGGAAGCCGTTTCTCACATTGCTCACCTCTGAATTCACAGAACTTACCAGCCCTAAATATCTTAGACTCCTACGCCTGGCAGATCCACCGCGTGCATCAGACTCGCACACCACCACCACTTAACGGCCCACACTAGCGCAACCCCACACCGACACACGCTTGTGACCCACCACACCTGGATGAAGAGCACTGAGGGGGGGAAAGGGGAGGGGGGTTCCTTTTTTCTTCATTGTATTTCCAAGCCAGCCATGTGAAATTTGATGCCGGATTGCAATCCGATGAATGTGAGGCACCTACTGGCCTGTTTTCTTTGATCTTGAAATTCAATAAAAGAAATTTAAACAAAAAAAAAAAATGACAGCAGGCACCACAACAGTGCACACTCATATGCATTAAAACTTCTCGGCTTCTAAACCGACATGCCCTACCATATACTAGGGACTTACAGGTAGGTTGTCAGTACCAATTGTAATTACACCTAATTTCCTTATGCCTTTTACACAGAGCACTTGCCCTGGGCTTGGTTAGCAGCATCCAGGGCACAATCAGAGTCAGAAAACACCAGTATCGGTCAAAAATGGGGGTAAAACGTGAGGGGATAACTGCAAAAAGCCGTGTTTTCTCACACCCTCCTTAAGCGCTTTCTTTCTAAAAACATACATTTGACCTGTAATTTATCCTATTTACTCACTGAGGATAGGTTCTCAAAAAGGGAGCCCGTCCCAACCCTTCTTGGCTCTGTTTAACATATGCGAGCCATGGCACTTTCATTCCTTTATCACAAATAAACAATCTCTAATTATCAAGTGGTTTAAGGATGCATGAGGGTTAAGCCAAATAGATACCCACAAAGATAAAGGGCCTGGCTTAACAAAATCTTCTAAATAGAGGAGACAAAGTTCCTAGTGACAGATGCAATACAATGTGGAAGGGGGTACAGAGAGGAGACATCTACATAAACAATTTTTTCCACCTGTAAGATTTCAAATAGTGATACAATTAATTTGCCACCGAAATATTGAGATATATTGGAAAGGGCACCTATGGTTTGGCAGAACTTCAGGTTTCGGTGGTAGATGTTAGTCGATCAAATCGCAGAGTAATTGAACATCACCCCATGATATGGGGAATAATTCACCCATTCCAGTCTGTTGTTATCACTGGATACTCACCTTTTTCGGACTATCCCAAACCTGTGTAACAATAGAGGAAACCATTCAAATAAGTAAAACAAAGAAGCATGAGAAGAAGGATATATAGACAAAGCACAAGAGATGTAACCTGGCAAATATGGCCACTCAGACAAGAACTGACTGAACCGTAGAGGTGGCAGACAACATCAGCGATCAAGGCCACATGGAGAGGAGATAAAAAGCACACAAAGATGAGACTCTTGTACTGACTTCTCATCAGACACACCCATCAAAAGTGAAAACTCCTCAGCTCCCTTCACCTAGGGATACCCACATTGAGGTAATGAAGGACTGGAGCCTGGCCCAGAACATGTGGGTTGGATAGCTGGGAATCATAACTGCAGATACAATATTTTGAGGGTTCTACATCAGTGAGGAAGACATCCCAGCCTGAAAGGCTAACTAGACTGAAAGATTGAAGTAGAAACGTGACTGATGCCTGACAGTAATCCACACACCCGATCTCAGATGATACTGAAGAAAATGCACCGGACTCTTGAAAGTTTTGGGGCCGGCTTTACTCTTCCAAATCTCTTTTTCCCTTAATTTTTTTCCTTTCTTCTCTAGGGGCTTTCCCCATCTTTTACTTTTTTCCGGTGTGCAGACACTATTGGGATTGCTCTGTTTAATGACATTGGAGGTTTTGTTGAAATTCAATAGGGGTATGTTTGAATACTGAAAGAAGGCGAATCTCTGTTCCCTTGCCACATTGGAGGCTCCTATAGACGTATACAGAGACAAGTACTTCATGTTCTTGAAGTGTTGGATGGTGGAGGGAAATTGGAAGTTTAGGTTTTTTTCTCAGTTGTCCTAAGTGGTAGAGCATGATCACGTCCAGTTACGCTGCAGGCAGGGGATCCAGGCAAAAATCACTAAACAACATACTATCCAATGACTGACAATGATGGGGAGACCTTGCCTGTTTTTCAAGACATTCAAAGATATAACCCAAACATACTCCTTTTGCAGGAGACACACCTAATGGGCATCAAATGTCCCTCTCAGGCACATCATGTTTTTTACAAGTTGATCAATGTAGGCTTCAACCTGGGGAGTGGGGGTAAGTGGAGTAGCTATAATAATCTGATATCACTTGCTTCTCCAACTTACATGGGCATGGTGGATCACTATTGGGAGAAATGTAACAAATACTGGGACTCTGCATGGGAAACCCTATCTCTGATGAGAGTATATGTTCCCATCCGCCACTGAGTATGGCTTTCTTTGAAACCATTGGTAAGCTTCTGGTGTGAATCCCATCTTCGGACTGGATGTTACGGGGAGATCAAAATGGGGTAGCTGATTGGATGCTGGACTGAATCGGAACAGCTACATTAGCCTGACAGTGACCCACCAACCTGGCTAAATTTCTTAATGCACTCAGCATTGCAGATGTTTAGCTCCAGTTCCATCCTAGAAAGTGCTACTACACATACTATTTCAGGGGCCCTTAAATATCTTTCCAGATTAGAGTATTTCTTGATAGCAAATGCAGATATAGATAGTGTCAGGCACACACATACTGGCCCAGAGTCTCTCAGAACGCACTTCAATACATGGTGGCCTACTGACTCAGAATTCACAACTAATATTGCGGTAAAAGCAAAAATGTATTTTGTGCAAAACCGGGGCATGGTGATATTGCCTGCGTTACCCTGAGAGAATTGTCACCAGTAGCAAGAGTTTGCACAATTAGTGGTGCATGTCCTAGAACTTGAATCCTGATATCTTGAGACACCAAATTCAATCACACTGTGCAATATAGAGCAGGGCCTTTGAATAACTGATAGAATGTAAATGGAAATACTGATAATAGCACTGGCAAGAATTGAAATGACTCAATGAGTTAAGGACAAAAACGCTTCCAAGTTGTGTGAATTCACTGAGTGGCAACCACCAGGAGACCCCACAGAATGCACCAAGAAGAATGCAGGTGCTGTTCTGCCCAAGGTCAGACCCTGAGTCAAATGCAGTGAAACTAGAAAATCTGTCAGCTAATGAACCACACAAACCTAGAAGGAATTCAGTAATTAGGCCAATAAGAAAATTGAGCGGCCTGAGGATCACTCACTAGGTTGTGCGTATCTCCAAATGGGTATCGTTGAAGGGAAGGCTTGAAACTGATGGAGGACAAGATGGAATGCAGACTATGGGGGTCTGTGAAGACCTAAGACCCCCAAACGGGCCTCTCAGGCAGTCGTGGCCGCTGCAGGTAAGAACGGTGGGGCCGGGTTGGGGGGATTTCGAGTGACGACCACTAGGGAAAATTAAATAAATAATACATTTTCACTCGTGGTCATCACTCAAACTCCCCCCCACCCGGCCCCACCGCCCAACTGCTCTTACCTGCAGTGGCCGTGGCTGCTGTCAGGTTAGGGATGGCATCAAACCCATGCAAGCAGCGACAGGCCCATACATGGAAACAGATACGTACTGACAGACAGCAGGTAAAACTAGAACAGATATGTCACATTGCACTTCAGTTTAAGGAAACTTGGCAGAACATCTGTGGTTAGTTGAGATGAGCCATCATACCAAATAGGTCACAAAATAGGTCACCACAATCTTTATCTGCCAAGGAAATGGGCCGAGATGCACTATTCACGCAAGACCAGGTGTCTCATCCTGCCCTAGAACAGATGCTGACAAACGTGTGCATGGTGCAGCAGAAACCACACATAAGGGTCAGATAGCTTGGCCAATTAGCAGCTAGCACAAAATAACCACGTGCTGTCTGGTCACATAAACATGCACTTTTTTCACTTCTATTCAGAGAACTGAAACCCACATTGGGGCTTTTCACTTATCATGTATGGAAACTGTTTAAAGGACAATAGGTTTCGAAACTAACATCTTGTGGTTTTTGTATAAATATCTCTGCCTGGAAGCAGTACTTCGGACATCAGATTTCATCTCCAAGGAGGTGACTGATCTCCCCTGCAGTAATTGATTAAACCTATATTACTTTGCCAATTGTGTCATGGTTTTTTCTTTCTCAAATTTCCCTCCAACGAATTGGTGAGCCAGCCAGGAGTTTCATTTAGCCTCACCGATTGCGAAATTTGAAAGAAGGTAAGCAGACACCTGTTTCATTAAAGTTCTGCGGGGGCGGGTAGGACACAGAGTTGCCATCTTTAAGGTGAGGATATTGCGAATTCTGTTCCCTTTTAATTACAAATTCGACATTTGGCATTGTAATATGGATGATTTTTGTATTGGCATGCAAGGTTGTGTATGAATTATATGACACAATATTTAGTTATCTACGTGGTAAGTCTGGAAGATGCAGGATACTTAACTATTCAGCCAAAATTGATCAAACTAGAGTAGGTGATTCGAGGCTGGGCAACCAGTGTACGTTGTGGCAAAGGGACAGTTGCAAAACCGGTATATGTAGACTTCACCCTGAGTAAGAACAGAACACTCAAGTCAACATACTACTTAGACCATAAGCCTGGAAGTTGCCTTTCTGTAATCACAGAGCGCGGAAGAGTTATACCCTTCTTGGGTGCTGACGGAAGTGACCAATGATTATTGACTTAGTATGTAGTTTAGAATAAGGAAGTCTGATTGGTTCTAGAGGTAGTTAAAAAAAAGAGTGTATATCTAAGAAAAGAAATATGTTGCCGATGAATGTGTGTACAATACATGTAAATAGAAATGTGGCCACAGAGTAATGTTGTTTTATAATTTTATTTATTATCACAAAGGGAGAGCGAGAGAAAACGGGCCTAGTTGCATTCTCTCAAACAATATCCCATACCAAAAGGGCAACTAGGTGAAGACGAACAAGAGAAGGAAAACCACTTGAAGGTCCGACTAAGACACCAAAGGTTTTGGAATAGATACCTCACCTGCTACAGAGTGGCATGCTTCATCACTGGGTCCTATCCACACCCTGGTAGGGTAGAACCACCAGGCCAAAAATGGGTATTCTTATATAAAATATATCTCTGGATAAACTGGGGATCCAGATAAATAAAAAATGCTAAAAATGCATCATGGTATACCCAAACAGAATTCCTTTTTAATAATAGGGTACAGTGGGCATGATTTAAAAACAGATATAGTGTTTTAATTGAGCATTAGGGTCTCAAGTGCTACCTGGCTTTTGCTAACATGCTTAGGCCCTCACTTTGAGCCCCTCCAGGTCTGGGGCTTTTCGTCTGGGGCTGTGTGTATATCCCTGCCTACCTATTCATGCACTCCATGCACATTTATTAGGCATAAAGGCTCTCACCTGAAAAGGAACTTTCTAATTCAGAGGTACCCTAGTATTGGATGTTTGAGGGTTCATGCATGCTTGGCGTAAGGAATCATCCTATAGTCGAACATACATCAAGGAGCCAGTGCTGCTGATGCCACCTAAACACGCCTCTCAGACCACTGCCGAACCGAAACATCCAGTAATAGCTGTCTCTGTTTTAATCATGCCCACTGAACCCTATTAATAAAAAGAGAAATACTTTATATAAGAACTCCCATTTTTGGTTGAGTTTGCCCTGGTGGTACTACCCTACCAGAGTGTGGATAGGCAGCAATGATGAAGCATGCCACTATTTAGTGGGTGAGGCTCTATTCCAAAATCTTTGGATGTCTCAGTAGGACCATCAAGTGGTTTTCCTTCACTTGTTCTTCTTCGCCTAGTTGCTCTTTTGGGTATGGGACTTTATAATTTTATGTCACATTATGTATAACTTAGTAACAAATTGATGGATTTTCTATCTTATGGGGGTAGTGTATATTTCAGGAAAGAAAGTTTTAAATAATTGACTGAGTTAGGCAAATGACTCAACAGTCCGCAAGTGATCAATCCCAACAGGTCTCTGAATTAGTTATCCATCCTTATAATGATCAGGCTGTTGCCTTATCCAACGACACTCACTCCAATTGATTACTAATAACAGTACCATCTAATAATCCCTTAATGGGAGAAATTCTCGAATGCCTAGGTATTGATGGTACATCACCTTTAGGTCTCCGGACAACATACATCTACGTTACAGAAGTAGATCCCTCAGGTGATTAGATGAGCCCTCAAAGGAACTGATCGGCTACAGTTCTAACATAGAGTACTTGAGTCACCATATTATCCGCACCTTAAGTTCGGAAGTTTATCCCATCTATGAATGTTGAGGAAAGTGACCAAAATATAATATATCATAATTATCAAAGTCAAAAAGGGAAAACTTGATCAATCGCCCCATTGACCCCCATACCAACCGATATAGATCATACTAAACTTCTTTTACAAAGATATTTATTTTAACATATAAAGATTTTCATGTATGACAGTGATACCACGTTGCAGACAGTGACAGACGATAATGAAGTCTTATTAATATTTCAGTGGGCCCTTGGGCAATCGTTGTGTTGCACAGGTCCCGAAATAGTTACAGATTCCTCCCTAATATTAGAAGTCCCAATTTATGCGTTCCTAGAGGACATTCAAAGTGTAGAGATTTAGGACATGAGAAACGCAACAAAATACCACATAGAAAATACAATTAGGGAGATTGATTATCTGCATTAGAAACAAATGTTGGGACTAAATGTAGGATTGTTCATTTTAGAAACGTCCCATTGAGAGAAGGAAATAATTACACACAAAGGGCCCAAAAGGATCACCGAAGTGACATAGGATCCCCTGTAGAACATTTGGTCGAAGTCTTCCCCGGAGACAAAGACAGGATAGTGAAACATAGTAAGAAAGGGCATAAAGCCACACAACACCACACACACCCGTGCCCCCAGGAGCCTGCCAGCCCTCCCACGCAGAAGAGACACTGTGCCAGTACAAAGAAAATCCACTCACAGGCACCAGCCCAGAAGAGGCCAAGAGGAAGGCCCTGAAAATAGGCAAAGCAAGAGGGTCCTAGTGATAACAAAGCAGAAGAGGGGACTCAAGCAAAAACCAGAGACATCATGTTGTGTTCTCAGTTGACTCACATCATCAGGTAGTTAAGCCTCATACAGTCAACAAGTTGCCTTCCTTGCACACCCCATCACCACTACAGAAAAACACCACCTTGACAACACACATATCAGATTTGTTAGTCAGTAAAATATTGGCACCTTCGGCCCATGGATGTTTCCATACATTACACAGAGATACCTCACCTGCGCCAAAGAGAGCTGCATATAAGAAAGCGCCCTAGAACATGAGAAATACTTGTAGGAAGTCAGAGGGTGCACACAGACAGGAACAGACACGGCCTGATTACCACGCTAGCGGTTCTCCTGCGGCACCACCACTGCTCCGTCTGCAGGAGGACTGCCAAGGCCATGGTGTGCCTGCCTGCCGGATTCAGAGTTGAATCCAGGTCGGGCTGGCAGTGCTGCGGTGGTTTCCTGGTGGTGGGCTGTTAGGCTCATAGGAGAGCCTAACATGCAGCCCGCTGCTGTGACAGTGCTGACTGCATGTTCCTACACAGTGTGGTATGCATGCCACACCGTGCAGGAATGGGGGCGCAATTACAGGGAGGCATGTGCCCTCCTGGTGCACCTCCAAGCCCAGTTCCGGCAGGGGGCCCTGTTAGGGCTCCCCTTAGTTGCCTCTCTGCCACCCTTTCCATGGTGGGCTCACCGCCATGAAAAGGGCGGTGGAAAGGCAACTCATAATGTGCTCAGCGGTGCCGGCAGCTGCACCGCCAGCATATTCATGCCGGTTGCAGACTGCTGATCCAGTGGGATCGCCAATGTTGAGTTGGCGAGCGAGGAAAATCATATGCTAGACCACCTGCCAGAGAGATTTCTCAATGCGGGCAGTCACGGCGGGTTGCTACCGCTCGCATTGAGAAACTTGCTGCTCATGTTGAGGAAGGTGCTACTTGAGTAGAACAGCTACACGAGCAGCAGAAAAAACTGCGCCCTCTTGCGCTACATGTGGTGCCATTCGTGCTGATTTTACAATGCGGGACAAACTCCCGGTACTAAAAATCAGCTGGTCCACCTCCCGCAACTTACCTCACTCTGCCACTTGCGGAACTTCACAGAGCCTGACAGAGTTTTTTCAGCACTTCGCGGAACTCCGCCCAGGCTTAATCTGCACTCTTATTCATGGTACTCCTTCAATTGCTGTTTTGCTTGAAGTGCTTAAACAGATTCAGACTGAACATGGCATGGCCCTGCCCCTGCCCTGGATTTGGGGATGAAACTAATTGACAACTTTGCCATGGTGTCCTCAATTGTTTTAAGTGATATTCGGTGGAGGCATCTTCTTTGCAGATACTCCAACAGCTCGCTTTAGTTCCCGCTGTGGATCAGGAACATGAGCTGCCTAAAATAATTTCTGAAATGTATACTGCTATAGGTCGAGATAACTTGAGAACCAAGGCTAATAATCCACAAATTAAAGGCAAGTCAGAAGCCAATGATGAAAAATGCTGGGATACAAATAAAGAAAAGACTAGAACTAAAACAAGGACTGGATCTCCGTTACTGGAGTCTTCTGGGAATCGTAATAATTTACGTGCCTGTGATAAAATTAAAAGGCTTGATAGACATCAGTATTCTGACACGTGCTTCTCTTTCCTTGCAGGACAAGCAGTCATAGAGAGAGGGGGGTCGAGGCGATCGCAGACAGTAGGAGTATGTGAAACCAAATAGGGACCCACAACGCTCCGCTGACGTCAGTATAAAAAAGGAAGACAAACTTCCACGACAAAAAGTGCAATTTAAAAAGAAAAAGGTGGCAGAAATTTCCCCTAAAAATTCCACAAATACTCAGAACTCTTCTTCGGAACAAGACCTGGGCGAGAACTTTTCTCGACATCGCTGCAAAGGTTCCCGATAATTCACCAGACTCTTCGAGAGTTTCTGGTGGTGAGACTGACATATGAATATATACAAGTTGAAACTCTAGATCAGCTGGTTAGCCCTCCAGATAGAATTTATGATTTGGACATGCAAATTACCGGCGACCTACTAAAGTAATTTTCTGGCTGAATTTGACTAACAAATACAGCATTCTCTTGGCCAAGATTTGTTGCCGCCGGAGTTTGTTCAAAATGTTCTACAAGGGGAGGCTGTAATAATGCCTTCCTTTTCCGTTCTTGTTCCGAAGGAGGTGAAAGCTGCATATACTGCAGAATGGGCTCTTGAGCAGGCCCTAGCTTTATATCGTAATCAAGCATGTTGGGAGACAGACTCACCATATCATGTTATACCTATAAGATCCAGCCCACAGGTGGAAGCACAATATACCAGCCGCGGTCCGTGCAGGTAACAGCGGTGGGGTGGTGGGACCGGGTAAGGGGGGATTTCGAGGGATGATGCAGAGGGAAAATTAAATAAATAATTATTTTTCCCTCTGCATTGTCCCTCGAAATCCCCCCTTACCCGGCTCCACCGCCCTACCGCTGTTACCTGCATGGACCGCGGCTGCAATATACAATTAAACATGAAGCTAAACACCCAGTTAGGGAGACTCTATCACAATTAGAATATCATGGTGTGATTGAGTCTTGTGTCTCCCCTTAAACCTGATCATTCTCAGTGTGTAGTCTTGGACTATCTAAATTTAAACAGGCATACACTGACTTTTGCTGTACAGAATTCCCATAGCATCGGCCTGTTAAATAATCTAGTTCGTAAGAAATGCTAATATAAATTGGACATTTCCAATGTTTTTTTCTGTCAAAATGTGGCACCTGTAAGCCAGAATTTAACAACCTTCTCTGCACTGTTAGCACAGCAATGGTTCTGTCGACTACCATAGTCCTATAAGAACAGTCCAGGTCTGTTTGGTGCCCGAGTGATGTCAATTTTACAAGGAATTGACTCAGAAGCATTTTCTTACCTTGATGACATTTACATCATGGATGATGATTTAAACATGCATTTGGCCAGAGTGGAATGTATTATTCTGAGATTCACTGAATATGGCTATAAATTTAATTTAAAAAATCTAAAATTGCCTTTCTCAGTGATCTTTTTTAGGATATGAGTTATTGAATGAAGGCAAAAGTCTGGCACCACATTTCTTAGAGAAATGTGCTTTATTGGTACCACCAAATTCCTTAAAAAAGCTTCAGTTGCTTTTGGGATTGCTGAATTTTGGAAGAACATACATACCAGATTATGCACAACGGTGTAGACCATTGTACGATTTAATTTGACCTAAATTTTCTGATACAAATTGGACTGCTGAACATACTTGTATTCTCCGGAATTTACAGGCAGACATGCTTGAGTCTAAACACTTACATACACATGTTAACTCTACTAATTTAGTTATCCGCATAATTGCGGGTTGCAGTGGTTACACATATGTTTTATTTAATGAAAGTGAAACGATGTTGATTGCTTATAAATTGCATCTATTTTCCAATGCAGAAAAGTGTTTTGCATTGACACAAACATTTGTGACTGCAGTTCAGACGGCTGTATTGAAGGAAGTCTATTGGCACAGGGGTGACATATAATTGTGGTGTCTTCTGTTCCAGCCCTAGAGACCGTCATCAAGGCTAGCATTCCAAACATGAAAGCCTTGCATCCGAGGTGGATCCAGTGGGCATCTCACTTGACAGATACCGATGTAGTATATATTTTTTACCCTAATTTGAGAGCACATAATCATATTCTGTATGAACAGGAATAACCCATGTCTAGTGAAATTTTGCCTCTAGATGAGTATGCTTTCATAATCTAAACTGATTGTTCAGCCCAGTTGGTGGTTGGTACAAAGTACAAGTGCTCAGCTGCATGTGCTGCAGCTAAACGTGTCATGAAAGGAGTTTTTCAGGCACAAAGAACATAAACAGAAACTCTGGGTGACTGTATCGCTCAGCTGGCTGAATTGAAGCTTTGGTTCTGGCTTTGCAGAATACAAATTCAGAATTCCCCACACTTATAGTGTGTGATTCCTATTAGTGCATCCAGGCCTTTAACGATAATTTATACTATTGGCGCTTGAACGGATTCAGAGATTCTAGAGGAAATACTATTTAGCCTAAGCTTCTTATGGGGAAAGTGGCATCTCTGAAAGATGCTTTGCCATGGGTTCATGTGATCAACACATTGAGTCATCAGCGTGTTGGTATACACGTTGCAGGGAATTAATTGGCTGATGAAGCTGCCAAGGCAGCTGTTTAATTTGTAATATATTCGTGTTACTTTTTAATATATTTAACGTTTTATATTTATATACATTTAAAAAAAACTATTTTGTACAATGATATAAATGACAACGATATTTTTAATTTGATAATTTTATCATTTAGGTTATAAAGATAGCACGACGATATTTTTTACAACGATATTTATTTGACGTTATTTTGGTATGGCGATGTTTCCAGAGGCAATATTTTGTCAGTGAACCATATTTGAATTCTGCAAATTATGGTGAAATGCTTTATTATCGGCATTCCATGTACTGTTTTTAATTATCCACAGTGGGAACACTGTTTGACACCATTTGTAGGTAGTTTGGATACGTATTTGAAAAAGTTTCTTTATTTTTCCAGTCATGTTCATACAGACCCGGTTTCATATTTTTATCAGCTTTCGTCTTCCCTATCGAAGAAAAACATGCTTACACAAAGTTAATTTATTCAGATTTATTTATTTTGCAACTCTCACTAAAGGGTTATGAGTATTGGGAGGATAATATTGACCCTAAGGGCCCGATTACGAGTTTAGTGGTGTGGCGGCAGGACCGCCCCACCGCCAAACCCGTGTGAGCACCGCCTGCCGTATTATGACTTTTTTAGTCACTGGCGGGCGGTTTCTTTGGCATTGCCACGGCGGTGCCTATAAAATAGGCCCCGCAGTTGGAATGTCAAATGAAGTCCCAGCATGGCATGGACAGTGAAGACCATGCTGTGCTGGAATTTGGAGTGCATGCGCACAGGGGGCACATGTGCCTCCCTGTGTGCATCCACATGGAGTGAGGCACAAGAGGGCCCTGGAGGGCCCCCTTTTATTTTCCTCAGTCCCACTGTTTTCATGGAGGAAAGACCTCCATTAAATCAGTGGTGGCGAGGAAAGTCATAATATGCTTAGGGAGACCGCAGCAGTCCTGCTAAGCATATTACTGCCTCTAGCCCATCGTGTTACCACCAGGGAACAGAGGTTCCCGGGCAGAGTCGGCGGTCCCAGGGCGGCACGACCGCCAAGGTCATAATGTGGCAGTCAGAAGACCGCCACCGCAGCCCCACCACAAGACTGGCGGTCCAAAGACCGCCAGACTCGTAATTAGGCCCTAAGTCTGTTTGAGGAACACGCTATTGACAAGGTCCAGGGCTCTGACACTTTATTTAGAGCATGTCTGATTCTCGACAAATGATATTTTAAAAGAAAACAGTACAACAGCCTACATGACTCAGGTTTAGATTTTTTTAAAATCTGAATACACCAAGCAGTCCCTCTATTGCATTGTTTCATAACTGACAGCAGTTTGTTAATTTCACAGAAGAAGAGCTTAATGAAATGGTACAGCATGCGGATTGGCTTATTCATGGTTTAATTTCTCTTCCGATTTCCACGTTTCATTTCACGTCATGTCTTAGGCATTTTCAAGTAGGCAGATATGAGGAAATGGGTGCCAATCTTTGCACCCAGCCTGGTTCCTCCCCTCTCAGTACAGATGCATACACAAGAATAAAGAGGCCTTTATTAGTCTTGGCAATTGTGAGGCTTCTTAGGGTCACTCTTTAGTCTGCAGCGAGATTACACTTCATGGAATTTGTAATGCCTCTATGCTAATGTAGCAAGTTATTTAAAGGTATTCCCGCACAATTGAAGAAAACTGAATTTTTGTTGCTTTCTAATGGGAGCACTCTAATTTTAAATAATCAAAGTTGTTGTGGAATGAAACCAGGTGTGCCTTACTTGGTCACTGTTTCCAGAGTTGTAACTTGCAGTACGCATATTTTGTATCCACCCACACATACTAGTAGAGAAGCAAATTGTGGCCCAAGGTCCCTATAGCTAATATACACTTTGATAAATTGACTGAAAGCCTTGCTGTTTCAAACTGATGTTGCTCTTGCATCTGTCCGAGAAACATTTGATCTCCAAGTAGCACGTTCCTTGGAGAAACAGCATTTACAACACAGTCTAAACCATGATGTACCTTTAGAACAAAGTCTTAACCATTCTTCAGTCATTACCAAGCAGGTTTTTACAACTACTATGAGCCTTATTATGACTTTGGCGGTGTGGCAGCAGGCCACCACGCCAGCGCCCCGCTGCCACACTGCCAAAGCCATAATGTGACCGCCTGCCAGATTCCGACAGGAATTCAGGTTAGGCGGCCCTGCGGTGGCTGGCCCACGGTGGTGCAGTGCTAAGGCTCATATGTGAGCCTTTGCAAGGCACTGCAATGGGCACGCCATTGTACGTTCCTGCAGGGCATGGACTGCTAAGTCCATGCCCTGCAGGAACTGGGGTTGCATGCAGACAGGGGGGCACACCATGTGCCCACCTGCATGCATCCCCTGGCACATAGGCAACAGGGGACCCTGAATGGCCCCATTGTTTCCTCACCACCACACTTTTCATGGCAGGCTCACCACCAGGAAGACTGTGGTGGTGAGGAAACTCCTAATATGCTTGGTGGTGCTGCAGCGGCACCACCAGCATATTATGGGTCTCAAACCGCTGCTATACTGCCAGGGATCGCGGATCCCTGGCAGCAGCAGCGGTCCCATGGTGGTCCGACCGCCCTACTTGCTATAGGGCAGTCGGGCCACCTGTGTGGTGGTAGCTGCACCCCCACTGTGGGTTTGGCGGTCCATAGGACCACCAAACTCAAAATAAGGCCCTATGTATTTACCACTTGTGTCATTACCACGCTTGACTTTACAACGTTTTTTAGAAGACGGGCCACCACGCTGACACCCCACTCCCACACCGCCAAAGCCAAAACAGACCGCCACCAGAATATGACTTTTTAAGTCGCTGGTGGACAGTTCTTTGGCGTTCCCACAGTGGTGCCTTCAAAATAGGCACCGCAATGGGAATGTCAAAGCATCTTCCTGCACGGATATAAATGCACAATGTTGTGCATTTCCTTCCGTGCAGGAACATGGGGATGTATGCAGACAGGGGGCACACCATGTGCCCCCCTGCATGCACCCTATGGCACAGATGCACCAGGGGGGCCTTTTCCTCACTTCCACACTTTTCATGGCAGTCGCACAGCCATGAAAAGTGTGGCAGTGAGGAAACTCGTAATATGCTTGGTCGGGCCGCAGCAGCCCGCCAAGCATATTGCGGCCTCAAGGCCACTGCGCCACCACCAGGGATCTCTGATCCCTGGCGGTTGCGATGGTCCCAGGAGGGCCCGACCGCCCTGGCAATGATAGGGTGGTCGGAAGACCGCCACCGCCGCGGCCCCATGAGTCGACTCATAATAAGTCCCCTCAATATTTAGCACGCATGTATGTACCACTACTGTCATTACTACTCATTTTTTACCACTAGTGTCATTACTACTCATGTGTTTTACTACTAGTGTCATTACCACAAATATCTTTACCATGCTTCAATATGTAAGTATATAAGTATATATTATAGGTATTTGGTAAATAATAATTTTATAATTATTTTTTATATTTGTTTTAAATGATAACAAGTTTTAGGGATGGGATGCAAGCGATATAGGGTTATTGGGTGTGGAAGGGTATTAATACTCAGGCATTAATTTTAATACCTTAAGTATTAGTATATAGGAATTGTAAATGTAAATTAATAATAATTTTAAATGTAAAAAATATTTTGTAAAATTGTAATATTACTATTTAGGGTTGGGATGCAAGGAATGTAGGGGTATTGGGTGGGGAAGTGTATAAATAGTCAGGTATTAATTTTAATAATTAAGTATTAATATATAAGAATTGTAAATGCTGTAAATTAGAAATCATTTTAAATTTAAAAATATTTTGTAAAATTGTAATATTACTATTTAGGGTTGGGATGCAAGGGATAAAGGGGTATTGGCTGCGGAAGTGTATTAATACTCACGTATGAATTTTAATACTTTGGTATCAATATATAAGAATTCCAATTATGGAAAATTAATTATAATATTATATATTTAAATATTTTACAAAATTGTAACGTTAATGTTTAGGGATGGGATGTAAGGGATATAGGGGCATTGGGTGGGGAAGTGTCTTAATTCTCAGGTATTCATTTTTATATTTTAGTAATAATGTTTAAGGTTTGTAAATGCTGTAAGTTTTAATTAATAAGAATTTTATATAATATAACAAAATTGAGATGGTTTCGTTTCGTTTTCGTTTCGTTTCTTAAGCTTTATTCGGTTCACAAAAAAGCAACCATAAAAGCGAGTCATACAAACATAACATATATCCTTTACAATTTCATTGAAATACTAAACACGAAAAATTCCATACATAAATATATATAGAGGACCTGTATATCATTTTTTCATTCAATTAAAAACCATACTTTTTCTAGTATGAAATGATTTTAAAATGAAGGTAGATATACAATAACAAATCTCGGGGTCTCCTAATGTAAACAATAAACACATAGCAGCTCGTGTAGTGTTAACATTATACTTATGAAACAATGGTTTAAGATAGACAATTCTATAATTCAGGTATAATTCACATAGTAGCAGAAAGTGCAGAGTGCTTTGTTTAGTGTGTTTATCACAAGGGCAGGGGCTGTCTGAATGCTGTTTAATTTCTGGGAACGCAACTAGATGATGTACGAGGCCCAATCTCATCCTAGTTAAAACGAAACGGTGAGATGGTTTGGTAACAAATGTTAAATAACTTTGGAAACCAGTGGTATCAATATATGAATGGTACAACTGATATGTTGCTTGATTCCCCACGGTTCGCAGCCTGCACTCCTTCTTATAGGCCAAAAAGCCACCCTTGATCTCCCGTTTATTCAGAATTAACATATCCTGAGGGTTTCCAGAGATGGGGGAATTAAATATTTCTTTGAGAACTATTGAAATATAGTTTAACCATGGAATTTTATGACAGTTGTCTAGTCGCAAACAATCCTTAATAATGGTCTGTGTAAATAATGTTTCCTCCTTTGACCAAATTGATCTCCATAATAAAACAGGTCTCATTGCAATCAAATCAATTAGATACTCAAGCCCCACCTCGCTATGGATAAGCTCTGACGATGCTGAGGGGGCAGGCATAAAAGCTTTTTTAAGAAAGAATTTTCATCTACCTGTACATCTTGGCATGAGGAATAACCCCAAACCCCGGCCCCATATAGTGCGATAGAGGCACATCTGGCTTTATAAATATGGAGCATATCCTTTAGTCTACGATCCCCTAGCTTAGAGGCAAAACTAAATACCCCATACACACTTTTGGCCATCTTAGACCGGACATTTGATAGTTCACGTGACCATTTTCCGTTTCCTGAGAAAGTAATCCCCAGGTAGCAGAAATTGTCAACAGATTCTATTTTTTCACCATCAATGAAATAATTCATTATTTTCTTAGGTTTGGTACCACAGACCATAGTGAAAGTTTTAGCCTTGTTTATCAACAGTTTCCTCCCCTTTATAAAATCCACAAAACCGTGGATAAAAGAACCGCATCATCTGCATAAAGCAGGACCGGTATATCTTCACCATTAACCTGTGGGGCGTCCGCCTGTATCAATTTAAGGGCTGCGTCTACTTCGTTAATAAATAAAATAAAAAGCAAAGGTGCCAAGACGCAGCCTTGACGGATACCTCTTTTGACATCAAAATTAGGGGTACATTCGCCCCCTTGGCCATATCGAACACAGGTTGTTAATTTCTCATACAGCCTAGCCAGAAAATAAATGATCGATTCTGGGGCACCAAGTTTAAGTAAAACTGGCCAGAGGATTGCGTGGTCTACCAAATCAAAAGCGCAGCTAAGATCAGCAAAACATAAAAGAGACCCCCTTGTTTCGCACAAGTGTATTTACCAATTAAAAGCTCCAAATTAATACATTGTTCCAGCGTACCCAGCCCCTTTCTAAAACCTAATTGTGCTTTTGTTAAAACCCCCCTGTCAGCAACCCATTCTTCCAGTCTCATAAGGAAAATCCTACTCATTACCTTCACAGAGGAGTCAAGGAGGGAAATTGGCCGGTAGTTCTTTGCTTTAGATTTATCTCCCTTTTTAAAAATGGGGATAATAACCGATTGGCCCCAGGTTATTGGTATTTCCTCAATAACCGCTGCATTAAAAACTCTGGTAAGTATCGGGCCCCAAAGATCCGGTGCAGTTTTATAAACATCTATTGGGACCCCATCAGGGCCTGGCGTTTTACCTCCTTTACTACCACTAATTCCTGTTACCACCTCATCAAGTGTAACATCTATAGGGATGATGGGCCATGACCTCGATATAGATATATCCTTATTGTCATCCCCTCCCGGGTTAAAAATGTTGGAGAAATGTAATACCCATTCCTCACTGCTGACATGACTTAAAAGTTCTGGGCATGAATCATTTTTCAGAAAAGGTAGATTAACTGTTTCCCAGAACAGCTTATTATTAGAAGTGGTCGCTGCTATCGTAAGGTTATCCCAGGCCTCTTCTTGAAGCTCCCTTTTCCTTTGTTTGAGGACAATTTTATATTCAAGTCTTAATTTAGCAATTAACATATTGTCCTTAGGTCTCAGCGAGAGTGCATGTTTTAACTGGGTCGACAATTTCGTACATGCGTGGTTAAACCACCCTCGGGTTTGTGCTTGCTTCCTTCTCATAGGGGCTGTTAATAAATTATTAATTACGCTATTCATTTTATTAAAACTTGTTAAAACCGTTAATTTGTCTTCCTCTATATCAAAACAGACAAAAATCTCATTGCCACATTCCTCAACTATATTTTTTAAAAACGTTACCGGGTCAATACTTTTCCACCTTATCCTAGTTCCATTTGGTCTACTTGGCTCTATATTGCCAATAACTCTATGTGACCTATCTTCCTGTTTGCCCCAAATAGCCACTGGTAAGATTATACAATTATGGTCACTAAGTAGCAGATCTACTATCCAAGGGGTATAACATAAATGTACCGCATTAGTAGATATTAGGATATGGTCGATTATAGTATTAGCATTTCTACCTGTAAAGGTTGGCACCTCCCGCCCATGCTCATCCGGAGCACATTTCAAAACATTCAAATCGTATTTAGCCAGGACTGAGTTTAAGGTATCACCGTAGATGTTATGCGGAAAATGTATACAATCGACGCCCTCATCACTCCTAACTCCACAAACCCTTGTCATGGACAATGTACAGATCGGGGTATTAAAATCCCCAGCCCATACTAGTGTCATTACCACAAATATCTTTACCATGCATCAATATGTAAGTATATAAGTATATATTATAGGTATTTG
The DNA here is from genome assembly GCA_963921515.1 of Calotriton arnoldi. Taxonomy (NCBI): domain Eukaryota; kingdom Metazoa; phylum Chordata; class Amphibia; order Caudata; family Salamandridae; genus Calotriton; species Calotriton arnoldi. The sequence goes on along the minus strand of CAWUFW010001107.1, from coordinate 1,240,531 downwards.
GTAAATAATAATTTTATAATAATTTTTTATATTTGTTTTAAATGATAACAAGTTTTAGGGATGGGATGCAAGCGATATAGGGTTATTGGGTGTGGAAGGGTATTAATACTCGGGCATTAATTTTAATACCTTAAGTATTAGTATATAGGAATTGTAAATGTAAATTAATAATAATTTTAAATGTAAAAAATATTTTGTAAAATTGTAATATTACTATTTAGGGTTGGGATGCAAGGAATATAGGGGTATTGGGTGGGGAAGTGTATAAATAGTCAGGTATTAATTTTAATAATTAAGTATTAATATTTAAGAATTGTAAATGCTGTAAATTAGAAATCATTTTAAATTTAAAAATATTTTGTAAAATTGTAATATTACTATTTAGGGTTGGGATGCAAGGGATAAAGGGGTATTGGCTGCGGAAGTGTATTAATACTCACGTATGAATTTTAATACTTTGGTATCAATATATAAGAATTCCAATTATGGAAAATTAATCATAATATTATATATTTAAATATTTTACAAAATTGTAACGTTAATGTTTAGGGATGGGATGTAAGGGATATAGGGGCATTGGGTGGGGAAGTGTCTTAATTCTCAGGTATTCATTTTTATATTTTAGTAATAATGTTTAAGGTTTGTAAATGCTGTAAGTTTTAATTAATAAGAATTTTATATAATATAACAAAATTGAGATGGTATTTAAGGAATTTAGGGGCCCATTACGATACCCGGCGTAAATAAATCCGCCAGGCATGGAAGCGGCAAAAATCCGCCCGCACACACCGCCTGAACACCGACCACGCCATTATGAGTACACAAACCGAAAACCGCCATCGGCGGAAAAATCACACAAAATACCGCCCGCCATCGTCCGAGTCGGAGTCAAACCGCCCGCCACGGACGGAAACACGCACGACAACACAAAACCGCCCGCCCACACGGCCGACACACCGCACGTGAAATTACGATCGCACCGCCATGAGCGCGGAAAAACAACAAATATACCGCCCGCCAGCGCAAACAACGCCGATGAGAATCGACACGGCAGAAGCCATGGCGCCAACGTACCTGCACAGAAACCACCCGCACACAAAACCAATAGCACACAACATGGCCAACAAGTCCACACAGCAAGGCACACACAAATACACAAGCACAGTACACATCCCGAAAACACCCCCCCGGACAAACAAAAAATACAAAGGCCAGAACCCCAGACACAACACACCTGAAAACAACAGACCATGAGGACACACCCACATAGGTGAGTACAAAAGCATCACTCCCACAGACCACAACCCCTTGCTACATTGCAAACCAGAGAGGAGAGGACACAGTGACACAGCAAGGACAGCAGCACACCACAGAAACGCACACATCACAACCACCACCACCAAACACCGGCACCACAAACCCCCTGCACATTACACAACACACACCGCACCAGCACCACAAACACCATGGCACCACAAAGGATGCCCAAGTTCACGCCCATGGAGCTGACGGTCATGGTCGACGAGATCATCAAGGTGTACCCACAAATCTATGGGAACATGGTCCAGCACACACCACTAGCCACCAGAAACAGAATGTGGAACCGGATCGTAGACCAGGTCAATGCAGTCGGGACCCTGCCCAGGAACAGAGTCGAGATAAACAAACGTTGGAATGACGTAAAGAGCCTGGTCAAGAAGAAGGAGGGCAAAAACAGAGAGCTGGCTGCCGTCACTGGCGGAGGGAATCCCGCGCTCTTTAAGACCTTCAAAGCGTGGGAGGAGAAGGTGCGAGTCGTAATCCATCCGGAGATCCTCGCCGGATTAGCAGAGGGAGTGGAGGCTGGTAAGTACAAACTAATGTATACCAGCACACCGCTATGTACTCACATGCGCAACTACCATGCCACAGCTCCCAGGGACAAACACCCCCATGTCCAGCACACAATACACAACACATCACACACACATGCAACAGACACTACCACACACAGCCCAAACCGAACAACTGTAAGATGCGTGGGGACATGTGTACACTAAGCCAGCCACGTAACCACCAACAGGTCCCCAAATATGCCAGAAGCGCCACAACGAGCACCCACCACACCCATGTGTCCGCCACAGCTGCACTAACCGACAAGTAACAGGTAAGTGGCAGGAACACAAAGTGCAGTGGGTGGGACGGTGGACAGCCCAAGTACAACACACACCAGGCCCCAGTCCCACAGCACAGCAAGGAGGAGCATCCCCCACACCCCACAGCCACGTGTCAGCCACCGCAGTGCACAACGACAGCCGAAAGGCAGACATCACGGTCCACAGCAATCGGTGTCAGTGGGTGTACAGCCACCCCCACGACCCACTACACCCCCACCCCCACAGACCTGCAACATGGAGCACCCCCGCTTAGAGCCATGTGGCATCCAGTACAGTGCACGCACGAACAACTTGCAGGTGGGAAACTGGACAGGGCTGGATTACTGGAGGCATGAGGACCATAACACCACCAACACATGGGACATGTCACGTAGCAGACGAACACGCAGCACCGCCCACCGTCACGAACAAGTGAACAATGTGCACACGGACATGAACAACAGACTCACACCCCACATGACCCATCACAGACATAGCAACACCCAAGGAGCCACGTCTGCATGCACAAGCCACACTGAATATAGTCCCACACGGCAGCCACTGTGCAACTCATCACACACAACCGAAACACCATTGAAGTCCTGTCCATGTAGCCCCCACTGCCTGTCAACCCCACACCCCACAACTACGCCTATGTAAGACAAACAACACTAGACGCAACAGAGCGGAACAACAGAAATGCACACGAACACCACTGAACCCATCAAACTCACAGACACACCATGCACATACAACATACCATCCATCCCATCCGTCAGCCCCAGTCTCATGAAAGGCATGTCATCCGCACAGCTGCCACACATACAGCAGTCACGCTAAGACACATGCCCATGACCAACCATGTGCCAGAAGTCAATTAAGCGCACGACACACTGTGAGCAACAACACACAACATGGGCCACCCCCCGAGCACTGCAGTGATGCACATGGCACAGGGCAGCACGCACACCAAGGAGATGGGACAACTGCAATACGTTGGCTGGCACACAACTATCACTCACTCATAACGATGCGTCCAATGCCATGTCCAGTAACCACAACAGACAGCAAATATGCAGGGCATGTCAGGCATGCACACACCTCAGACCATGCACTGTCATGCTGCCACAACACATGTCACGTTCGGCACCCATGGCTCACAGCATGTACCCCAAAAGCATATCCCCTCCCAAACGCGAATCTGGGGCATGGCCCCCATGTTGCCATATGCGTTCCTAAGCGTTCCATTTGAACCCCAAAGCATATCCCCTCCCAAATGCGAATCTGGGGCATGGCCCCCATGTTGCCATATGCGTTCCTAAGCGTTCCATTTGAACCCCAAAAGCATATCCCCTCCCAAATGCGAATCTGGGGCATGGCCCCCATGTTGCCATATGCGTTCCTAAGCGTTCCATTTGAACCCCAAAAGCATATCCCCTCCCAAATGCGAATCTGGGGCATGGCCCCCATGTTGCCATATGGGTGCCTAAGCGTTCCATATGAACCCCAAAAGCAAAGTACAAACCAGACCCAGGATGGGCCAGTAGCCCGCATACACCAGAGTCACAATGAGTAGGGGCACAGCAACACACCCATCGGCATGGCCAATCCGTCCCATGCCACATGTGCACAGCACACAGTCCCATTGCCTAGCACACACAACTACAGATGCCACAGCCACACACTCGCCTCCGGGAAACCCATGTACGAGATTGCACGAACTGCCAATGGCAGACGACTAATACATACTTCGCCAGGTGCAACACAATAACAAATCTCATTCTCTCCACAGGTGACGAACTGCTGGATGCTGGGGATGGAGACAGCAGCCAGCACAGCCAGCCCACAAGCCCCCAACGAGGACACACGGATCTGGAGGATCTGTCCTCCTCTTCGGACACGGACCACCAAGCTGGCCCATCTGGCGTGGCAGGGCCCAGCCGCTCCCCAGGACCCCTCCTACCCACCAACCCATCATCCAGGGATGCTGAACAGTCCCAGTCCCCTGCTGCCACTGTCGTTGCGGCCACACCCACGGTCATTGCGGCCACTACCACTGCCGCAACCGCCACCATCGCCGCACCGACCACCACCGCCTCCACCACCACCACGTATTCGCTGGCACCAGCCCCAGCGCAGGTGGTGGCCCGGCCGACTGGATCCACCCTGGGAGCCACAGCGAGGACCGTGGTGTGCAATGTGGCTAGTGGGCAGGCCGGTGGCAGCAGGACTGGTAGGAGGAGCAGGGTCAGGGAAACGCCAGCCTCCCCTGGGAGCCATGCCCTGCCTCAAATGGCCAGAGTCCTTGGGGCCTATGAAGAGGCCCAAGGACAATGGGCCAGGTCTGCTACTGACACGCGGGAGGTGCTGGGGGTGCTGAGGTCCATGGACGCCCATATGGGCCAATTCGTGTCCCGTATGGACCAACTCGTGGACCTCATGGGCCAGCTGGTGGTGGCGGTGGGGTCACAGGCAAGGCCAGCAACACCACCTCCGCCACCACCTGCTAGGGCGCAGGCTCGGGCAGCAGTGTCCACTTCCCCTGCGTCCACAGCCAGTGAGCACACCTCACCCACCACCAGCAGGTCGCCACCACACACCCCCTCCCAAACGTGGAAGGGGCCGTCCGAAGAGGAAACAGATCTCCCGGGAGGACTTCGCACGCTCCAGTCGCAAGTGAGGCAGCCAGCCAGCCTTCCGCCAGCCTTCCTTGACCAGCCACTGCATTGACTTGCTCTACGATCCCACTCCACACAGCCAGCTGGATGGCATGTGTGTGTTGGACTATGGACATAGAACCAGTGGGTACACCCTGATCATCACGCAGCCATGACCGACAGCTCATTGTCACTGCACGCACCACTTTTGTCATCACCTTACACACAATCACATGTCACAGTTTGTAATAAATGCACCTTTTTCACTAACTGCTGTTTGTGCCCTGTGTTTTATTTGTACGGAATACAACGGCCACCTTGGGCGGAAAGGCACCTGATGCGTGGCATGGCAATGGAATCCGGAGGGCCTGTAGGGACCTAGGGGTGGGAGACAGAACAGGAGCACATTCAATGAGTGTGTCACACACCCATCACACAGTACATGTCAACAACTACAAGCAATGTACACACATCGCACAGAGCAATAGGGCACAATGCCACAGTCACCAACAGTGGCATACTACCCTGGCCATGGAGCGTTGACACACTGCACGCAGTGAACATACGGCCACCCTGACACAGCACACACACACCTGCACAGATACAGACACATCATCCGTCGTACATGGACACTCACCGTCAAGTGAAGTAGCGGGCGATGAGCTGCTGGCGCACATTCCCAGCTTCCTCCTCTCCGCTGTCCACCTCACTCGAGCTGTCCTGGTCTGCGGGCTGGGGCCCTGGTTGATCTCCGTCATCCACAATGAGGGGGATCTGCTTCCGAATGGCCAGATTGTGCAGCATGCAGCACGCCACCACTATCTGGCACACCTTCTGTGGGGAGTACGCCAGTGCACCCCCGGTGCGGTCCAGGCACCTGAACCTGGACTTGAGGAGGCCAAAAGTACGCTCGACCACACGTCTGGTCCTCCCATGTGCCTCATTGTATCGATCGTCTGCTGGGGTGCGAGGATTCCTCAATGGACTGAGCAGCCATGCCCCATTCGGATACGCAGAGTCACCTGGGTGTGAGGGACACAGAGAACCGTTGCAATTCCAACTGGACAGGGGACAGCATCGCACAACCAGCACGCTACACCACTCCACATACTCACCGACAATACAGGCACGATCCTGTTGCAGATTGGCCATCAGTCGTGGCAAGATGCTGTTGCGCATTATGTGTGCGTCATGGGCCGAGCCTGGAAACTTGGCACACACGTGGGTGATCACCATGTCCGCAAGGCACACCACTTGCACATTCAGGGAGTGCGTGTGCTTCCTGTTGCGGTACAGGTGCTCAGTGGCCTGTGGTGGAACAAGGCCAACATGAGTGCAGTCAATGGCTCCCACGACGTGTGGGATTCTGCCAAGGGCATAGAATGCACCCTTCACTGCCGCCAATTCACGAGCCCTGGGGAAGCGGATGTACCTGTTCCGGTACAGCATCATGGCTGCCAGTACATCCCTCAGCACCTTGCTGAACATGGGCTGGGACATCCCTCCTCCACTGCCCACTGTGTGCTGGAATGACCCAGTGGCGAAGAAATGCATGGCGGCCATCACCTTAGCCGTGGGGGTGACAGCAGTCGGATACACCCTGCGGGGACGGAGATGGGGCTCTAACATGGCACACAGTCGATGCAGAGTTGGCCTGTCCAGCCGAAACTTCCTGATTACCTCTGTATCGTCCATGTCCGCCAGCAATTGGTATGGGCGGTCAATGTTCGGTCTCCGCCTGGGTTAAATGGCAGAGGACACATGTCAAAGCAACACGGCACATAGCAATTTCGCATACACATCACTGACATGACTGAGCAAGCACATGAGCCACAGCCCAGCTGTCAAGCTGGGACGGCACGGCCACAATACACTTACACAGGTCTCCCAACAATGGCAATGGCAAGTGAGACATACCACTGCCATGTGCATGCACATGGGGATCTAGGCCCCAATGACTTGCGGGGCGTGCTGATGGGGACTGACTGCATATTCGTCAAGCGGCAACGCCACGGCAACATGAGTGTCTGCTGAGCATGGAACTGCTTCCGAGGCTGGATGAGTATGGCACACGACGACGACGATGTGGGCACGGGCTGAGCGGCCAATACAAGTGGGACCTGTGGCATGAGGGGATATGAGACAGTAGTAGGTGTCAGCACTGCACCCTATGTACAGCACTGTACGGATCACAGCTCCCGAAACATTGACTGGTGTCCACATTGACAGCCCCATGCCAAGACGGCTGTGTGCTTGCAGTCACACGTCACAGGTGAGAGGTTACATTGCACGTGCCAGGTGGCAGACGTACATAGTGGGAGCTGGCATGTGTGTGCATGTGTCTCCTGTTCAGGATCCACCAGATGGGCGCTGACTCTGTACTGACCATTGGACACAGCATGTTCCGTGGAAGGCTTGTGTGTGTGGGATGGTGGCACTGGATGTGCCTCCGTTGGGTGGGGGGCCATGCACAGGGCGGGTACGTCGATGATTGCGCATTGTTGGTCACGGTGGGTGCACCAACTAAGATGTGTTGCCCTGTGTTCAATTCCTATGTCCGCATGATGATGGACTGTGGATGTGGGCAGACTACACATTGGTCGATGTGCTGTCTATATGCATGTGCCTTCACACCAGGCACAGCTGCCCCTGCACGTGTGACCCCTGCTGGACTCGCTGCTGGGTCTGTGGAGCTGATGCACCTTCTGCGCGTGGGGCGGGCAGCTCTCCTCACTTCCCTCATTGCGCATGTCATGTCTTTGCCGCAGGTGACATGGATCATGGAGGGCCCACATGTACGCGTGGGTAGGCTACACATGATTGTTCACTGGTCGCCACCCCCAGTCAGTGTTTCGAATGGGAAGGTTGTCGTGCTGGTGGTATGTTCGATGTGGCGGATGGGCGGGCCTAGGTGCGGGCTTACATTCCGGACATGGGGGGTAGTTGGATTGGCGACTAGTTGCAGTACACACGGGACACGTCTCTTCCTTTCCACATCTGGGTCATCCCTTGTACTAACTGACAGTGATACAGTCATCTTCGCCCCAGCCCTCATGTCCTCCCCTCGCCCCCCAATATGCATGCTCACCTGCGAGGCTAGCGCTTGCACAGGCAGCCCCAAGCTCGCACCAGAGAGGGCAAGGAGTGTATGTGTGGGTCCAGTTGCACGAGTGGGCTGTCTCAGGGTATGATGTGTGGCGGGACGCCGTCCACCTGCGTGGTGCCCCAAATGGAGACCCGGCCTGCATGGACTATGCATCACAGTCTTCGCCTTCCGGATCCGCCACCTGCGACACCCAGTGGCTGTGGCTGCCCTTGCGGCCAGGCCGCGTCCGTCTGTGGCTGTTGGCCCACACATTCACTCTTTGGCCTCTCTGGGGAGGGCTCCGGGGTGGTGGCGCACGCGCTTGCACTTAGTCGCAATGGCATGTGTCGTGGTTGGTATGATGGGCAATGGATGGGATGGTGCGAGCCACCTCCCGTGACGTCAGTGCTGCTCGTGCTGTGGTGCGTCCCCCTACACTTCCATTTGACTTGTGCCATGCTAGACGTTGAGGTTCTATTGCCTGCGTGATATGACCAGGAGGAGCGCGAGGAGACCTCTCACACACCATGCTCCACTGCCATCCCGTGCCCTGTATCGCCTGTGCGGATTGACTATGTTGGGGTTACACCTGGTCGACTGGGGCTGTGTGTGCCTTGTCAAGGGGCATGGCGGGCGCACAACAGGATCCAGCTTGTCCACAGAGGGTGGGCTGAGGTGCGCCTGGTACCGCTTTGTACGTGTGCCCGGCTGCTGTGCACACACGTGTTCACTCCCCCCGACAGGTGTCCTCTCACAATGCCCAGGGAAGCGGTGGTGTACTGTTCATGACCCCTCCCAACACGGCGTGCTCCAACTTGGCATGTGCGCATCTACCCGTCGCACCCACCCACCTGAGCACTGCGTCCATACGACTTCACACGACACATGTGTGTCTTCCACAGTAGTGCTACTCATTTGCGTTGACATCCAATACCAGTGGACTACATGGTCATGTCACGACTGCCGTGTACTTCACATACTCTCATCCTCTCTCATTCGTACTTGTGAAATGAGTCAGCGGAGACAGTTCTGGTTTCAAACATTATATTGAGGCTTCTGTCCTCTGTGATGCAGTATAGTGGACACTACTGGCAGCGGAATACATGTTGAGGATATACTGAGCATGATTACAAATGGGATAGGGTGTGGGGTTACATCTGCTTGGCCAAGGCTGTGCTAATGTACATTTACGTATAGCTGCGGAGCTGCGGACTTTGACACAGACGGTATACATGTAGCCTACCAGACCGCTCGGCATCATGGGCACAGTCCATCTCAGTTCCATGTGACAGGTTTGCTGCGGTTGTTCCTCATGCACGCGTGCATGTGAGATGACATCAGGGCATGTGCTTGCGTGCATGCAGCGGCGTGCCACTTGTTGTTGCACTGTGGTGGTTACTGGACATGTCACAGTCACTGGGGTCGTGTTGTTGTTGTATGCACTTGTCGTCCATGCAAAGGTCCTGGTATGGGATTCCCGGGGCGGGGGTGGGAGGGGTGCAGCACCCACAGACTCCAGGCGACCTATTCATGTCCACTGAGCGGTGTGTGTGTCCATGTGCGCTGGATCCATGTCGTGTCCTGGTTGTTCGTGCAGTTCCGTCCATGTGGGTGCGATGCACAGAGCCCATGCCACTGCCTCCCACGATGCATGCGGTGTTCCTGGATGTGATGGGGAACAGTGTGCATGTCCCGGTCATATCCGATGTCATGGCGATGTCGTTGATGGTGTGGTTACAGTTGCCGGTCGTTTGGTATGGCTGTTGTGGTGGTGACTGGCCAGTCCGTGCGGAAGCTGAGCATGGGTGCGGGGTTGGACTTCATAGGTCACTCGGGGAACCTGCGTTGTGGTCCGACGTATTTACAGGTTGTCAGGTATGCGATGCCGTCCAGCAGGGCTTCCATGTCATTGGTGGTGTACATGTTTGCCAGCCAATGAAGCGGATGGTGGCTGTCAAGGTGTTGTTCGTAGGTTGTCCCTTGGAGGACCATGATGGGGCATGCTGGGTGACATTCGATGTAGCTGTTCTCGATGATCCGTCGTGTGGAGGCACAGTGGTTCCATTTCAGTGCGCGTGCGATGTTGGCCACATACGCCATGCCCCCATAGGCAGAGCAGGCCCTGTCGTGTGCGTCCAGAGGGAGGAGTAGTGGTAGCAGGTCCGCCTTCAGACATGCCGGGTTGGAGAGGCATATCTCGACGGGATGCTGGTAGGGACACCTCCGACAGTAGAAGACGGGCATGACGCAGCTGAACAATGTGATGCGGTAAGTCAGTCGGTAACTTACGTTCAGCAGGGACAGGAGATCGCATCCCAATGTATGTATCGTGTTGGTTTGGTACAGCTTGAGCTGTTCGGGCGTAGTTGGGTAGGTGTGTTGCGGTTGCCATTTCGCAGCGGTTCGTAGAGGTGGCGTGCTCCGGCTGTGTGTGCAGTCTGCAATGTGCACGCTCCGGGGTTGCTGTGAGCTCTGTGTAGTCGTGGGGAGACAGGACTTGTGTTCTGTTGGCTTGTTTGGAGGACACGGGCCCTCTTCCCACATGCTTCTCAGACAGTTCAAGGTCAGTGCTGTGTGACTCCTTCCAATTAACTTGCATGTGGCCGACATGGGGGAGTATTTTCTTCTTTCTTCCCCGTCCGTTGTGTGCTTCTGTGATATGCGCTATCTGCCCTGTGGTCGGTCTCCTCGGCATGCCTGTGTTGGTCTATTCTTGGACAATGGCTGTATTCACCGGCTTCTGTCGTAGGGCTGTGGTTTCGGTGTTGGAATGGAAGGTCATTCAGTGCTGTCTGCTCACCCTTGTGTGGGCGGCAGGCTGCCTTTCCGCTCTGCGTTGGGCCTTGTGTGTGGATGTTATTCTTGGGCCACCTGTTGTCGGTCCCCGGGCTCTTTGGTGTTCCGTTTCATGTGTCTTGTTCATATGTGCAGGGTGGTATGGGTTTTTCAGTGTGGTACTGGCGTTCCTCTTCCCGAAGGGGCCCTGCTTCTCCTAGTTGGTGTTGCCGCCGCTGTGTGCTTCGCCATGTTTGTTACACTGGGGTATGTCCTGCTGTTGCGTGACTTCACTGACATGTGTGCGTCGGTTGTGTGGCGTTGGGTGTTGTCCGTGAATTGGGCGTTGGGGACATGTCTGTGGCCGGCCTGTCACGTGTCATGTGCGTTCGGGGTGTGGCTGATGTGTGTGCTGCTTGGTTGTGTCCCTGTGTCTGTGTGCGACGCATGCATGGCGCTGCGGTTGGCCTCTGCGTTGTGCGCATGTGTGGCGGCGTCATCGGCGCTTTGTGGCCGTGACGGGGTGGTTGGTTCCTAGTCCCAGGTGGTGTGTACACATGTGTTCCGCGATGTTAGGATTTGGCCTGTGTGTCATATGTGGATGCAATGGTGGATGTGTAGTGTGCACGCGCTGGTGGGGGTTGTCCGCTTTTTCCGCCCTTGCACTGTGTGCGCTGTTTGCGTGCACTTGTTGTGTGTGTGCCTACCTGCGTCTCCGCGGTACGTTGCGTCCTTGGTGGTGCATCAGCAGAAGCATGGGAAGGGCCTGCAGTGCTGGATTCATGCCCGGTGTGCCGCTTCTTCGTTGTCCGTGCTCTGCGTCCGTGTTTCCGCCTCTCTTTCACGTGCGGTGTCTCTTTGCCGTGGGAGCCGTTTGTTTGCGGCATCGTAATTTATGCGCCGGGCGGGACGTGTTTCGTCGGACGGTGTGTGTCAGTTGTGCTGCGCCGCTACGTGTGCGGGCGCACTTTGATGGCGGACGGTGTTGCTGGCTTGCCGGCGGTGTTTGGCCTGCTTTTCGCATCGTAATTGGGCGGGCGTGTGGACTGCTGCGTGCCGGCGGTAACTGGTGGTTTTTGCATCCGCCAGCACGGCGGTTGTGCTTCCGCCCGCCATCGTAATGAGCCCCTTAGGGGTATTGGGTGGGCAAGTGTATTTATACTCAGATATTAATTGTAGTTGCTGAATAATATTTATTGAAGGTAATGTATTTCAGTAAAGTGGTAGAAGTAAATTTACATATTAATTTTAATTAAATACAAATACATATTTAAAAATTAAAATAATAAGTAATTAAAAAATAATATATATGTTACAATTACATTTTTACACATTAAATGAAAAAATGGAAAATTAATACAAACGTGTAATATTTATATTATTTGTTTATAAATACTATAAAAATAGACAAAAATGGCAAAAAAATAGTAAATCATATAACATGTTACATAAATATAAAACAAATTTTTTATAACATCTAACATTTTTTTAGCATTTTTTATGTTTTTCTCATGGTTTACCATTAACTTCAATGGCAAATATTGTCCTTTTTCTGTTTTTACTTTTGTGTTTGATGCTTGCGGATGTACGTCTGTTTCTACAGTCGGTGGAGTGTCTCGGTCAAGATCGGAAGCAAGGAAGAGTTACGGTCCAGTAAGAAAAATTTCTTTTACATTACTAAGGCCCTGATAATGAGTTCAGTGGCCTTGGTACCACTGTGGTGGCTGCAGCGGAGTCACCGCCGCACCACAGGTGGTCCTACCGCCGTATTACGATGCATGCGGTGTTATAGACGAAAGACTGCTGCGGTCCCACTGCCGCCACCATGAAATCTCGACTGCGGAAGAGGTGGGATAGGCCAATGCACCTGTCAGAGTGCAGACGGTCAGTGTTACCGTCTGCCCAACTTCAAGGTGTCTTTCAGCCGACGTGAATGTGGCAGTTTAACCACCTAGTCTGAGCTGGTGGAAAGGGAGGGATATAAGGCGGAAACTCACCTGTATCCACCTCCACACATCCTGTGCCGCCATGGAGCTGATCTTACACGTCCTACCGCTGATGTACCTGCTTGGCGACGTCCAAAACCGACACTGTCGCAGACGCAACCAACAAAAAATTATACTCTTACCTGTTTCCACCAACTCCTCAGCAAATAGATACCCTGCCATGGACCTGGCAAGGGGTTTGGAGTCCCTGGGCTAAACATATTTTGTGGGCCCCTGTTCAGAATTGTTTACAATGTATGGCCCAATTACAGCTATATGATGCCTTCTTTGATCAGGTCACTGACACTGCACAGACACACTCTACACAAATAGACATGTGTTTACATCTCATAATCAGTGATAGTGATGTATGTATTAAATTATGTCACACAACAGCACCTCCTCCTCAATATCACACCTATTAATCTCTATGAAACCTTCACATTGCCCACATCCTAGGTCCTGTTATGATATCAAAGGTAATGTCAGTAAGCGGGTTCACAAATAATCAGTGTGTGAAGAATTCAAAGAGCACAATGTAAACACTCTCAGCAGAATAGGTAGGCATCTACCAGAGGGAACCCTGACAGGTTGGGGCCCTGGGCCACAGTCCACTTTGCACACGCCTTAAAACCTCTGTGTGCACAGTACCTGTGGATTGAAGTATATTAGAGACAAACAATAGTATAACCAAGAGCCATGTATGGGTAGGAAACATGTAAGTGCAAGTCATGAAAGCAAACACAGCACTAACAGCATTTGTTACACATTTTGATAAAGTAGGTGTAAGGTACACACAGGAAAATGGACACATGTCCCTAAAAATATCTACAATGGTCTGATAAGTTAGCACTCTCCATGTGTGGATAAGCAAATATCTCACTTGAGCACATCAAACTGAGTGCCGTTTGTGTGGAGGGCGTGGCAGAAGTTGGAGAGGTCATTCGCGCAGCACTTCCGGTCTAAGAGGGGGCGGAGGAACTTTCCCGGCCGCTCCCCTACAATAGACCGATGTGTATGCGTCCGCGCAGAGACATTCTGGTAAGACTGCCAGGTGTGCGCACGACAATTTCAGCACTGCCAATGCCAGAACTGCATTTATTTTAACTTAGTTTTAAAATCTTGTAACACTTGCCGATCTTCGTTTTTAGAGAATATCACCTGCTGTTTTTAAATCGCGATTGTTGCACTCACGCTATTTGCTCAATTGCACAGACTTCACCTCTCTCACCTTTGAGCCCGCTCCGGTCCATCCCGGCTGAGTGCCGTTTGTGTGGAGGGCGTGGCAGAAGTCGGAGAGGTCATAGACCGATGTGTATGCGTCCGCACAGCGGACGCGTGCAGCGGGCGGGCCAAAGGCAAGCCCGTCTGCGCCCGTCCGCGCCCGACAGGGCCCAGGGGCCAAAACCCCTGCTACTTGGAGGTCCCAAAACAGGATTAAGTACTCGGCAGACGAGTTACTTAAACTATCACAGCTGATCGCCAAACACAGTGAACATAATATTAATGTAGATAATAAGATACTAAAATATGGGCACTGTGATGAGACCCTAACATTTACAACCCATACCATGAATCATGTGGGCAAGTTGCGACTGGCTCTATTAAACTGTAGGTCACTGACCAGACACAAATACGAGATTTATGGCTTACTGAGGGAAAAAACACTGGACGCGCTTTTCTTGACTGAGACCTGGCTTAACGAGAGCTCCACCCCAGATGTCCTGGATGCGCTCCCAGATGAATATATGATAGTAAGGCAGGATCGAGAGGGTCAAATAGGCGGCGGTATTGCAATAATTTATAAATCCTCAATGAAGTGCAACATTAAGGAAGCAAACTTAGAAAACTGTGAGGCGTTCTTATTTGCACTGTCAGCTGTAGAAGACAACACTATAGCGGGTTTTCTAATCTACCGTCCACCAGGTCCAGTAGCTCAATTTATGGCGAGTCTGGAGGAGAAAGTAGTTCACCCAGCCCTCCGGTATAAAAATGTTCTTATCCTAGGTGACTTGAACATACACTTTGATAACAAGCAGAACCGGGAAGCGCAATCCATATGCAAGGACCTGATGACACTGAACCTAGCGCAAAAAGTAGAAACGCCAACACACCAACGGGGACACATCTTAGATCCGATCTTCTCCAATTCAACAGAGATAGAGGTGGGAAGACCATGGCCAATCCCCTGGTCAGATCACTACTTAGTCCCTTTCACCGTGCCCTCTCACAGACAGAGGGCAGAACAACCGACAAAGAAAGTCACGAATAGGAAATGGAATAAATGTAATTCCAATTCATTCACTCATGCACTGACGAAAAACAATCTCACACTAGACAAAGACATAAACGTGGCCAATAACCAACTAGAAACATGGATAAAGGAGGCCTTAGATGAGATAGCACCTTGGAGCACTAGGATCCCCAAGAGACAAAAAGCATCGGCACCATGGTTTAATGAGGCATTGATGAGAGTCAAAAAAGAGTGTAAGAAGTATGAGCGAGCATGGCGTAAAGACTATTGTAGCAAGGCCAAAGAGAACTATAAAAAGGAATTAAAAAAATACCATGCATTAATTAAGAAAACAAGATGTGATTTTTATACGGAAATGATTGGAAGGGCCAGTAACTCCCCCAAAGAAATGTTCTCCATACTGAAGTATCTCGAAACACGCAAAAACACAAATAATGACGAAGTCGCCTCTGTAGAGAGCTGCAATAAAGTGGCAGAATTCTTCACAGACAAAGTGAGAAAAATCTATGATGCTTTCCCAGTAGAAGCGCGGCAAGGGATAAGCACAACATGCAAAAGATATACCACATTTGCAGGGGAGACCCTTGACGAATTTAAGATTCAGGAGTTAGAAGAACTTAAAGTCACAGCAAAAGGGATTAAATCAGGCTCCCCACTAGACCCTGCCCGTCCGGAGATAGTAATGCAGGGAGCGGACCTCATTGCGCCATCCATATCTGAGCTTATCACATGCTCCTTTCAGACAGGAGAGGTCCCCATTAAATGGAAACAGGCAATTGTTCGACCACTCAAAAAGAAACCGTCAGTAGATCAAGCAGTATTAGAAAATCTACGCCCAATCTCATTGCTACCATTTGTGGCAAAGATCGCTGAAAAAGTAACTAATAAACAACTGGTAGACCATATCAACAGGAATGACCTATAGCGCCCCTCTCAATCAGGTTTTAGAGCGGCTCACTCCACGGAGTCAGCACTACTCCTGGCAACGGAAACATTGAGACAATATGCGGACGAAGGGCAGACGGTCGCACTGATCCTGTTGGACCTCAGCGCGGCGTTTGACACCGTCTCCCACAAGCTGCTCCTCCAGAGATTAGAGGAATGTGGTGTCAGGGGAAACGCTTTGCGCTGGTTGACATCCTTTCTATCAGCGCGGAGCTTCCAAGTCGCACAACAGTTATACCTATCTAAGAGTATCCCCTTGCCCCAGGGTGTCCCACAGGGATCGATCCTGAGCCCCACTCTATTTAATGTGTATGTGGGCCCACTGGCGGAGCGAGTGGAGGAGCATAAGGTGTCCATTGTGTCATACGCTGACGACACTCAGCTAATTGTGATGCTGTCTCAAGACAGGGAACAGGCAGCAATCCGATTCTCCAAGTGTCTGGAAGAGGTGGCAGCATGGATGTCTAACCATTGCCTTAAGCTCAACGAGAGTAAAACGGAGGTAATGATTGTGGGCAAGGCCCCAACCATTTGGTCATCAGCTTGGTGGCCTGAGTCGCTGGGCCAATTACCCACCCCGAAATCAGAAGTTAAAAATCTCAGAGTATGGTTTGACTCCGAACTGGCATTTTACAGCCAAATTCGGAAAGTAGCGGGCAAATGCTACGGGACCTTGAAAATCCTGAGAAAGATCCTTGACCTGCTGCCATCTAATGTTAGGAAAACCATAGTACATGCCGTGGTAACCTCCCAAATGGACTACGGCAATGTACTATATCTTGGTGCCACAAAAAAAGGGCTATCCAAATTACAGACGGTGCAAGATGCGGCGGCTCGATTGGTACTCATCCTCCCGAGAAGAGCTTCCGCAAAGAAAGCCCTAGCAGAATTGCACTGGCTGCCAGTGGAAAAGAGAATCGTGTTCAAGGCAATGTGCCATTGTCACCGTATTCTATCAAAAAAAGGCCCATGGTACCTTCAACCACTACTAACACAGTACACACCAGGCCGGAACCTAAGATCCAAGGGTAGGGCATTGGTGGCGGTACCAAGAATATTTAAAGCCAGAATGGGGGCACGCTTCTTCAGATACCTCACAGCAAAAACGTGGAACACTTTACCGATGGCCCTAAGAACAGAACCATGCGGAACCAGATTTCGCAAACAACTGAAGACATGGTTATTCTTAACAGCATACCAAATATAGCACGCTGGCCAATGTGAGTGACTTGGTGGGACATGCAGATATTGCCTTTCCGCATCCTTCAGAGTGCCTGTTTCAGCGCGGGGACACACCGGTGGTGTAACCATGCGCTCTACAAATGGAAACTAAACTAAACATATCCAACCTACTTCATAGGGAGAGGTGCAACCTAAATGATGTTGACATCGGCCATGCCAAGCTGAAATATGTAACATATAATATACCACCCAATGCAATGTCAGCGCCAATTAGATTTCATCCCAGATATCCATCCATTCAACATTTCCCCTTGTCCTGTGTAACTCCAGCACCGTTTCCAAGGTCAGATCATACCAACCACTTCAACTGGATCAGCAATCAGGGATGAAACAAACACAACTGTAGTCACACATCCTATCCAATAACATCAAATAATTAGAAAAGTAATGACAGGACTAGTGTCTTCCAAACTAGGCAAATCTTTAATTATTACATAACAAAACATCAAGTAAAACAAAGGCCGATGGCCAGTCCTTTTTCCAATCTGTGCCAGAGCACACTGCTGTGCCACTAGACTTGCAATTCATGACACTGCCAGGGAACCTCCTCACAAAGGGGCATTCATTGGGCAAGGCAGGCACCTCAAAGATGTTACTTGGGGGGGTTGCTTTAGGGGTGGGTGGGTTTGGTTTCGGAAGAGGTTTTCTTAGATTTCTTAGGGGTATGGCTGGGTTTAGTGGAGTGGGGAGCAGGTTTTTCAGGGGTGGATTGGGATGTGGAAGGAATGGGTCAGGGTTTGGGAGAGGTTTTTTTGACTTTGGGAGGGTGGGTCAGATTTCACAGGGGTAAGGTCAAGGCAAATAAGACACTTTCATAGGGAAAATGGGCAGGATGTTCTGGAGGGAGTTGGGTTTGGGAGGTAGAGGAAGTGGAAGTGAGAGGTGTGTCTGCTGTATCTCCTGTTAGTTCTGTAGGTGTCTGTTGTGTGGGTGACTGTTAGCGTTTGAGGTTTTTGGGTGTGTGTGATGTGGACGCGCTTGGTATGCTGGGTGTTGTGGATGGCTCTGTGGGTATTGGTGTGGTGTCTGTGGGAATGCTGGTGATTGGGGATGGGTCTGTGGGTGTTGGTGTGGTGTCTGCAGGAATGTTGGTGGTTGGTGATGGGCCTGTGGGTGTTGGTGTGGTATCTGCGGGAATGCTGGTGGTTGAGGATGGGTCTATGGGTGTGGTGTCTGTGGGAATACTGGTAGCTGGGGATGTAGTTGTGGATGCAGGTGTGGTGTCTGGGGCTTTGTTGGCAGTTGTGGAAGCATCTGTGCATGTGGGTGTGGTGTCTGGGGGTATGTTGGGGTGGTGGTGGTGAGGGGGTGAATGTCTGGTGAGCGGTTGCATGCTTGCGTGTTTTCTGCTGTTTTTATTTGTGTGTGGTACTTGGGTCTGATGAAGTGTGTGAGTGTGCTTGGGACAGGCATGGGAGTAGGAAATTTGGATGGGGAAGAGGCAGGAGGTGGGGTGGAAGGTTGGGAGGGATGGAAGGCTGCCGTGAGGGAGGAGGCCAGATCCTGAAAAGATCTCTGCAGGCAAGACTGAAGATGCCTTCCAGGTAGGCCACCATCTTTGTCAGCTGGCTGACTTGTCCCTGGATGTCATTCAGGAGTGCAGTCTGACCCACAGAGATGTTCCTCAGGAGGTCAATGGCCTCCTCACTCAGGGCAGCGAGGGCAACAGGGGCAGGGGCTGAGGTGCCTGGAGCAAAGAAGACGGCTCCCCTCTTAGAGGAGGAGCGGGCCCGGCCAACAGTTTGGGGAGCAACAGGGATGGTGGCGATGGAACTCTGGGTGGCGGACAAGGATGTCGGTGGAACCAATCCTGTGGGGTCTGCCACCACTTGGGAGTGTCCACAGAAGGATGACTCAGATGATGAAGAACTTGAGCTTGTGTCGTCCGTGGCACTCCCCAAACCCTCCTGGTCTCTGGGTCCCTTCGTGTCTTTACTGTCACGTCCGGAACTACTGTGGCCAGCTGCATTCCCAACGACTTTGTCCCCTTCTCCTTCACTTGCCCTGGATGAATCTGAAATGGCATTTAAAACTGGTTTATTGCAACTGCATTTCCACACCTGACCATCACATAACAACAGAAAACATTTATTAAGTGCACATTTCACACCAACTTCATGGTTCACTATCAACATTAGCATGAACACATGAATGCATGCTACATAACCCCACTCCACTTATGTCATAACCCCAGACAGCTCCAAATGCATTGATAGACTTGTCTACACTCTATCCTTATGTCCATACTAGAATAGTTGATCACCTTGTATACTTTGGCACTTGTAATATATCATAGTAAAATTATGTTACAAAATAGGATGGATACAAATTTTACATTTACAAAATGTTCACACATGGCCCAGATTTCAACAAATATTCATTTACCTTCTAACACATCATGATGTCATGAAGGTCGAGTTAAAGACATATGAACCATCAATATGTGCTGTAGAAGAAATCATGTCACATGCAAATGCTCATTGCACACTTATGACACTTTTGACTTGAAACCTCATCATATGTCCACTTCCTCAAAAGTCTAAAGAAACCTGTACTGAAGTAGTTTAGCTATGTATCACATGTAACATAGAAAAGTAGCCTTGAAACTTTGAGGGCCAAAGTTTTGGGCGATAGATAATCCAAAATCACACAGCATAAGACTTCATATAGCCATATGAACATCCCCAATCCTGCTTGGTACTGGTGATATCACCATTCATAGATTGCATTCCTACAAGCCAATACATTTTTGAAGGTTGTTGGGTGTCAGTGAGTATCTATGACATGAAGATGTGGGATCACTATAGTCCTAATAGAATAGCACACCACAGCACTCTTTGGTATAGCAAACTCAAATTGCCTTGTGAGGATGAGTGTAGACACTCACGTATGATCTCTACAGTTTGACATCTCACTCCCTGATGCATGTCACCAGTCAGTGATTGAATTCTGAAACACTATTGCAGATGAACTAACAGCAGGGAAATGTACACTGGGCAACATGTAGGCACTAATGCTGATGGCACCAGTGATGTTTGCACACTCATGTCACTGTTGAAACCCAACTTACTAATGGGAAGTGTTGTTCAGTCACTGCATAAAGAGTTCACTGTATGCTATGTCATATGCAATAGGATCACCATCACATGAGAGACAGGAGTGAGGAAACATCACTCCTTACACAAGGAAGACAAATGGCCTGTTTGGTACAATTTTAACCAGAACATCAAAGAACATGAGGTGATTTACCAGTTCACTCAGCCATGTGTCTGCTAAAGACTGTAAATTGGTAGTGGACTGGACTCTACTGTGTTCCTGGCCCTAAAGACAATAGGTCTCTTGAAAAAATGAGAGGGACCCTTTGTGCACCAAAGGACTAGGGTTCAATCTAGAAAAAAGCAATATATCCTTAGTTTGGCAAATACTGAGAGAACTCTTACTCATTCACTCACCTAAATCACACACATTCGATCATAGTGGATACAGTATAAATTGAAAAAGCAGTGTGCCAGTACACAAGAAAAATATTAGAAATGTTATGTATCAATTTATTAAAAGCATATGAAAGAATTGTAGCAAATTAAAAAACAGTTAATCATATATAGTATATTTATGTTCAAAATCTAAAAACATCACACTATAAATAAACAAATGAACAGACTCAATAACAAAGACAATTAGACAAGAGTATTAAAAAGACACTACACTTTGTCATAAAGGGACCATATCCGTATGAGGTAACTTTGGGGCTGGACCCTGATGTACAAAAGACAATCAATATCTAGTGTGGCAGCCCACTGTGCGGATTATGGTTCTAGTGCTTCGACGCGTTTCGATGGTATTATCTTGATTTAAACCATCTTTATCAAGACTAAAGATATTACTCTCTGATGATATCTTAAAAAGTAGCTTGACCAAAGTGCAGAAATCACTTCTTTCCTGAAACTCCTTGTCGGGGAATATAAAATGCTTCTCCCAACACCAGCAAATATTTTAGAAAAACCTTGCATAAGGATCAATACGAAATGCAGATTTGAACAACAGCTAGCCTCACTGTCCTTGTTTTGTCATGGAATCTCCAGCACCATTAGGGGATAACCTCCAATGTTGGTATAATGCTGCCTACTTAGGCCTGAATGATATATCACAGGGTTCCTATATGCCCTTCATTTGATAGGGTCTTAAATCCTTTAGTATGGCAGCACCTCTCTGCATCCGACCGCAGTTGTTGAAAATACCTCATACGGATATGGTCCCTTTATGACAAAGTGTAGTGTCTTTTTAATACTCTCGTCTAATTGTCTTTGTTATTGAGTCTGTTCATTTGTTTATTTATAGTGCAATGTTTTTTGATTTTGAACATAAATATACTATGTCTGATCAACTGTTTTTTAATTTGCTACAATTCTTTTATATGCTTTTAATAAATTGATACATAACATTTCTAATATTTTTCTTGTGTACTGGCACACTGCTTTTCAATTGGTACTGTATCCCCCATGATTGAATGTGTGTGATTTAGGTGAGTGAATGAGTAAGAGTTCTCTCAGTAAAAGACAATAGGCACAGCACATCAGCATGTACTACTACCAGACCTACACAAACAATAACTCTTCTTGTGCGTCACACATGGGCCGCCCACAATATTGATGGGGAAATGCCTGCTGTAACACACAAAGTTGGCAATGTAACATGTATGACTCTGGCCAGAACTCACCCCCTTCGAGCTGCTGCTGGGACCTGAACTGCCCATCTAGCTCCGGGTAGGCCACCACCAGCATGTGGGCCATTAGTGGGGTCAGGGTCCGGTGAACGCCCCATCCACGTTGGGAGGACTTCCCCAGCTGGACCTCCACGATCTTCTGGGTCCAGGTCCTCAGGTCCTCCCACCTCTTCCTGCAATGGGTGCTGCACCGGTTAAAGGCCCCCAGGGTCCGCACCTTGCGGGCGATGGCTCTCCAAATGGAGTTCTTTTGATGGGCGTTGACCTGTATGGATGCAATAGATGAAGAAACAGATTGTAAGTGCAAGTTTTTGGATATCTGTTTGATTGATACGCATTTTGCATACACCTAGCACAAGCATTAATCAGTTGTCAACACAATACATGTGTAAATATCACATGCTAAGCACTTCAAAAACATGAATACTCACTTTTGTAGTCATCTGCTGAATATCCTCATCCATGGTCATGACCTACACTAACTAAGCCAGCCCACTAACATCACGTAGCCCAGGGCTACCCTACATGTACTGTGATGTGAGGTATTATGACACACAACACACCATTATGACCTTCTGAAGGATAAACTACTTGTGCATGACAGTACAGCCACCTTTATAGCCAGGCCCATTGACTTTATGCATATGGTTCATAGAGACTGGTGCCATTGTATAGAGTACATCCTAACACTAAGGTCACACTGAAAGGGCTGACGTGTGTTACTGAGAGCTCCCTCTCTGGGGATGTGTGGACTACTTAATCGGATATCATAATACATCTGATTGAGTTAGTGTGGTATGTACTGCCATCACTGGACACACCATTTACCATATGTGGCATTGTTTCAGGGATGACATTCAACATACCATTGTATGTCTTGTATGATTGGACTGAATGTGACAAAGCTGGCGATTCACATATCAAAATCTCTTCAGAAGTAACCAATTAACTGCAATGTTAATGTGTCACATGTGCAATAGGCCTGTACAGTGCAAGCATGACTTGCGGGAAAGTGACAACAGACCTGTGGGAGTTGGGGTCCTGTCATAAGTTAACGTCACACATTGTCAATGTGGCTCAATGGAAAGAAGTATCAGGTCAGGGGGTTACCTCAGTCACCACTCGAAATGTAGTCCATGTAAAAACATTCAGGGCTATTATTGGTTCAGAAAACACATTGTGGGAACATCCAAGGATCTGCAGGTCTACAGTGAGATTACTCTGTGCATCAGTTGTACTGCCACACTAACTCTGCCCCAGCCTGGGCCATGGCCCATGATTGGCCCAACTTATTTTCTGCCCTTGCTCTCAACAGGCTCACCATACTGATTCCACATGATGATCAACGGCCCCAACAGCGCTGGGATGCCTGGCTTCACCCTGGGGGTGCCCAGGAGTGGACATTTCACAGGGAAAAGCCAGGAAGGGTTCCACAGCGGTATGCGTACAGCGCCTGGACACCCCTTTGGGGGTATGGGTGCGCTTTACAAGTACAAATTTCATTTCAATTTCATTTCATCATATAGCCACCAATTTAATACATAAAAGTAAATCTGGCCATCAAACACGTGACCTTAAGGTTGTGTGGCACTCTGAAGGGGTCTGTGAGGTTTAGCTAGCTCCCAGACAACAGTTTGGCGAAGCATGATGTGGGCTGAGTGATATGTGGGACTGCACACATAGCTGACATCATCCTCAACTGCTTCTTACTGTATACAGACACAGCTCAAACTGTAAAGCCTATACATTTCTTTGCACATTTACCATGATCTGATTAGCAAATATATCATACTGGTGGATGTTGGACAGTAAACAATTATTATGTGAATTATGCGCAATGCTTTCTGAAGCAGTTACGTTTTGTCACATTACTTTTGGCCTACTCTTCATATATGTTAATCGAGACAGTGTGAACAATGTTCAAATGTGTTTTCACTCCTCACATAGGTGCCCTGGGAGAGGGAGGAGATGACAGCCTCAAGTGTACTGCCCATTTCCAGACCTTCAGACCATGGAAGAAAGAGATGTCATCAAGAAGTGTCAGTGTGCCCAGTGGCCTCCTTCTGACTGTCTACAGTAGCCCTTCCACAAATCCTACCCCCACGAGCCTGTGCCCTTGGCACAGGGTGCCCTCTCCCACTGGTTCCTGGAACATCTGTTACTAGGTTGGTGATTGTCACCTCGTAATCCAGGACAGGGGAGCACAAGATGTTAGGAACTGTGCTAGGTATACAGGTTGGGGGGACTGGTGTTGGCTGAGGTTTTGCAGTTGGGGTGGGAGGTGGCGCAGTGAGACCCACTGACCAGATGGGCCAGGACCATCATCCACGTCCACAGGTCCAGGAGTGCCATCTTCACTGAGGGCTTGATCCTGGAGTGGAGTGAGAGTCTGTTTGGTTGCCAAGCTCTGGGCAGGTGCTGTGCCAGAGCGACCTCTTATGAAATGGAGAACATTATTATTTGTGGAAGTGTGGTATCTACATCCAAATTTTTAGTGTCAGAGTAAGTAGAGACCTAGGAAAAACAAAATAGTTAGTACTATTGTGATCTATTTCTGTGGTATTGAACTTGTTATCAAGACATTTGGAGACATTCAATACATGTAGTAGAATTGAGCAGCTCATTAGATGTGTTGATATGTTGCATTTTGGATTAGGGAATGAACATGACATCTCCCAAACATTCAAGCCTAGACAGTGGAGAAGAAACGTGTTTTTTATCTTTCCAAGGCCTAGCTGTGTACAATATAGGCGAACACACAACTTGGTTTTATCTTTAGCATTAGTCATCATGTGAGCAATACAGAGTCAATGGGTCACCTGCCACTTATAATCAGTTGAGTTACCTTCATGCCTTACAAATATTTGAGGTACACAGTTGGTATGGTGTCACTCATGCCCTCAATAGTTTCTGTTGCGGAGACCAGGACAACAGCAAGCACAGTAGTCAGACATGTCTCTGAGTAGAGCATTGTATGTACATCGCACAGTCCATGAGTGTTGAACATCAGTTGTAACATGTCAGATAAGTGAGAATGGGCAAAATGACTAGTGCATCTTGTTTAGAGTTACAGTAACAGGGTCTCATGGTAGTTGTAGTCATTTCAAACTCTACTTCCCAACACTTGACAAATGGTTAACTCCACGAGAAGTGAACATCAGTTGTAACATGGCAGACAAGTGTGAATGTGAAAAATCACTATTGCATCTTGTTCAGAGTTACAGTAGCAGGGTCTCATGGTAGTTGTAGTTATTTGGCTCTCTACTTGCCAGCACTTGCAAAATGGTTAGTGGACCTACCTGTTGCCAAAATGCAGTTGGGATGGACCATACATTTATATATTAACACATATCTTGGGTCCTGGGATGATCTTTTTATAGTAATACACTTACAGACACAATTCCAACATGTGACATATAATGGAGATTAATACATGTGATCTTATATGCAACAATACACATTAACACAGACAAATGAACATCTTTGATACTTTGAGTATTGAATGTTAGGAAAGTAGATAGACAACACAATAGCAAAAGCTGAGTTACAAGCAAACAGGACATTGAGGTATTATGACAGATAGTGAGGTGTAACTTACCAGACTCCACTCCCCCAGCTATTCCTCTCAAGCCCTCAGAATGCAGGATGGCCAAGATCTTCTCCCTCCAGGGAAAGATTTGTAATGGGGCACTGGAAGGACCACTGCCAGTCCTCTGAGCCTCCAGGTGGTGCTTGGAGGCCAGGGAACGCACATTCACCCTCAGGTTGTTCCACCTATTCCAAAGATCCTCCTTTGTGCACAGGGTGGTACAAACAACATTCACTCTGTCCCACATTTCCATTTTCCTACTGAAAGTAGTATGTTGGACTTGGGCTCCAAACAATTGTGGCTTTACTCATGATTTCATCCACCATAACTGACAACTCAACCTCTGTAAAACGTGGATTTTTGAGTCGTGGCATAAGTACAAATTAAAGTAAGTGACAATGAAAAATAAAACCAAGGGAGATTACAAAAAAATAACAAAACTGTGTGGACGGTGTTAAATGGGATAATGAAAAAAGGGCTCTCTTTTCTCAAAAATCAAAATTGTGGTCACTGGCTCGATATGCAGCAGTTGAGAGCCACAGGATCATGATCTGGAATGGGGTGTGCTTTATAGTGTGATTTGCAGGTGTGTCCACTTGGCCAATGGAAATCAGCTGTGTAGTTTTTAAATCCATTCAATGGGCACTGTTCTGGTGCTGTGCTGCGAGGGTATAACGGCGATCTACCACCGTTGGGGAACCGCCACAAGGGACAACCAGTACAACTGTGTTTTCGTAATCGGCTCAGCAGGAAGCCACAGCCCTGAAGGTGATGGATAACGGATCCACTGGAACCACGCCATCCACGTGGTCGGTGTTTCAGGCTGCATGTAATGTAATATGGTGGGCGGAAGACCGCCAGCTCAGCGGTCTTCTTGGGACCGCTGCCACGGTGGTACAACGGTGCAGCTGCCAAACTCGTGATCGGGCCCTAATGTATATATAAAATATAGGTTATGGTGAAGTTTGACAATTGATTTACTGAAGGAATTGTGCCATCCCTCTAAGCAGGTGGAGTAACAGTTCCCACATTCAATTGGAAGCCTTGGCTTCCTCTTGTGACCCGACCTGCTTAGATGGCCAATCCATGTATCTTCAAAATAATTTAGTAGTGGTGCCAATTTCTCTTCATTTTGTGGAAAATATTCTGATTAGGGGCTGATTATAACTTTGGCAGTGTGGGAGCGGGGCAGCATGCCACCACCCTGCTCCTGCACCGCAAAAGTCGACCGCCAGCAGCCCACCAGATTAGGAGTTTTCTCCTGGTCTGGCGTGCTGTCCTTTGGCGTTCCCACAGTGGTGCCTTTGAAAAAGGTACCGCAATGGGAACGCCAAAGCAAGTTCCTGCACAGCCTGGACTGTTAAGACCATGCCATGCAGGAACTGGGCATGCATGCAGATAGGGACCCCCATGTGCCCACCTGCATGCATTCCCATGGCATGAGGCTTAGTTTCCTCTCTGCCAGCAGTTTCATGGCGTGAACACCGCCATGAGACCGCTGGCAGTGAGGAAACTCGGAACATGCTTGGCAGGGCCACAGCGGCCCTGCCAAGTATACACCGCCACACCACCACCAGGGAACGTGACAGTTCCATGGAGGTCCGGCTGCCGTAGTTGTAATACGGCAGTCGGACCACTGGTGCATTGGTCCTCAACCTCCACCATGGGTTCAGCGGTTCAGAACTCGTAATCAGGCCCTAAGAAATTGAATTGCTGTGTAGTACTTGTCTACACTGTCATGAGGTACAAAGCATAAGGCAAGCAGTTTTTTTAAATTTAAAAATGAGGTTTACTGTTTGATAAGTAATCCTCAACTAAGGATGATTTTGGGATTTCTCGCCAATATGTCTGAGAAAAGTGAAAAAACATACTTGAATTTGGGTGGTAGGGTACATTTTGGGATTGCTTGTCAGGGAGTAAACTATATACTAGTGGGATAGTTGTCTTATTTATATTAGCGTAAATAGTGTAAATTTGGGTGAATGATTGGGGTGTTGATTTAAAGGTACCATCCATCATCCAAATTTCACTATTCTCAAGTGTTAAAAAGTTATGGGTTGTGCTAAATATTAGTAATGTTTTTTTAGGGCTTTCGTTGTCATTCAGTAGGAAAGGTTCTTCAGAAAAAGTGATAGTTATTCCGGGGGGATGTCAATGTCCAAATAAGTATGTGGTATTATTTGTTGGGGATTAATTGCCTATTTTTGCCTTTGTACTATTCTCCTAATATTGGGAATTGTGGGCATACTACTAGCTATATGCATGGGAATGTTTTCTGATACCTTCTCAAAATTGAGCCACAGGGTTCATTGGAGGTAGATGCAAGTTCTTTAATTTTTTGTTTGTTTTCACGTACTTCGATCTCCATTACAGAGGCAGAGTGGTTATGTTCAGTTGTTCGAACTACGGGGTATCTTCCAGAGTAACCGCTCTGCCTGTGCAATGGGATGAAAAGTACTCCACACACCTCCAATATCACCTGGGCACAGTTAGCCTGTCCTTACAATAAAAGTAACCAGCATATTTTAACAGTCTGTTGTCTCTCCAGGATTTTGCATAACTTCCTTGATTAGCTGCTGCTATTCATGTTGGTTCTTTTAAAAACAAGAAATAGAAAAAAGTATATGTTCATGTTTTTGCTGTTTTATTATATTTTTGTTTTTCTTTATTTGCCTAAAAAATAAATGAAAAAATGTTTTCTTAATTTTTTTTTCTCTGGAGAATAAAAGGTTTAGATACTCTGTTGAAAAGAGACTATTTATTCTTAGATAATATTTTTCACCTGTTAGAAAAATTGTTATTTGTTTACCTGGAAATTGGTGAGTTCTTTGTTTTTGAAGGAGTTTATTGGCAGTAGGTGTTTATACTTTGAAGTGTTCTTTAGGTAAATATTCTTTCTTCAATTATGAGCAATGCAATTTATTATATATTAATTAACTTTGAGTTTTATGGTGTTTTTCTTTCTGTTTTCTGTTGTTATTTACGATACTTACATGGATATTTGTATTTTTGTGGTTTAGTATTTGTCCTGTAGTTTGATGTATTTCAAGTCGTTTTTTTTAAAAGTATTTATTTTATCAGCTTGGGCAACTGGTTTGAATTAAATATTTGGTTATTTTAAACTATAAAATTTGCACTCTAGTCACTATCCAGCACCAGTCCTGAGGTAAGTACATGGTGGAGTTTGAATAGTAAGTTTACCCCCTCGTCACTGTTCAGCACCTGCCGTGAGGTAAGTACCCCATGGAGTTACAATAGTAATTTTGACCGCAGTCACTGCCCAACACCTGCCCTGAGGTAAGTATATGGTGGGAGTTAGAATAGTAATTCTGCTCCTACTTACTTTCCAGCATGTACCCTGAGGTAAATAGCTGATGGAGTTAGAATAGTAGTTTTGCCCCCTAGTCACTATCCAGCACTTGTCCTAAGGTAAGCTGCTGGCGGAATTAAAATAGTAATTTTGCCACCTAGTCACTGTCCAGCACCTGCTCTGGGGTAAGTACCTGGTGGAGTTAGAATAGTAATTTTGACTGCAGTCACTGTCCAACACCTGATCTGAGGTAAATATGTGGTGGGAGTTAGAATAGTTAATGTGTTCCTACTAACTTTCAAGCATGTACCATCAAGGTAAATAGCTGATGGAGTTAGAATAGTAGTTTTGCCCCCTAGTCACTATCCATCACCTGCCCTGAGGTAAGTTGCTGGTGGAATTAGAATAGTCATTTTGCCCCCTAGTCACTGTCCAGTACCCATCCTGAGGTAAGAACCTGGTGGAGTTAGAATAGTAAGTTTACCCCCTATTCACTGTCCAGCACCTGCCCTGAGGTAAGTTCCTGGTGGAGTTAGAATAATAATTGTGTTCCCGGTCACTGTCCAGCACCTGCCCTGAGGTAAGTAATTGGTGGAGTTAGAATAGTAATTTTGACCGCAGTCACTTTCCAACACCTGTCCTGATGTAAGTAGATGGTGGGAGTTAGAATAGTAATTTTGAGCCCTAGTTTCTGTCCAATACCTGACCTTAGGTAAGTATCTGGTGGAGTTAGAGTAGTAACTTTTCCCCCAGTCACTATCCAGCACTAGTACTGAAGTAAGTTGTCAGTGCAATTAGAATAGTATTGTTGCTGTGTAGTTACTGTTTAGCATGCACCAGAAGGGAAATATCTGGTGGTGTTAAAATAGTACGTTTTCATCCCCATCATTGTCCAGCACCTGATCTGAGGGAAGAAGGTAGTGGAGGTATAATAGTTATTTTTCCTTATACTAAATTGTTGGTATTTTCTTCTAAGTGTACACCTAGTTGTTTTGCTATAGTTATTTAAGTTAACATTTAGGAATTGTTTTGTGGGAAAAAATATATTGCAACATTTTGTCGATATCTTTGTTTTCTTTAGTAATAAATCATATGGAACATGTCAGAAAAATAATATTTTATACAACTGCAATATTGTTTTATATAAAATATCCAAGATCCTGGCAGTTGAAGCAGTCTGACCACTCATCTCATAATTGGGCAGTCGGACCGACGAGGAGGCGGCGGTCGGACAGCCACCGACAGTACGGTGGTCTCAAGACTGCCATACTAGTAATCAGGGCCTTAGTCTCCATTTTACTTTTTCCTTTTAACTTAGCATCTTTTTGTGGTGTTATTCGCTAACACGACAAATTGTGACATATTCATTTATTATATTTAGACATTGTTGTTCTGTAGTATGCACTGCTAATTTCAGGGACACATACTAGAACACGATGTCTTTATTTTGTGCTCGTAGGAGGCAACTCTTTTACCCAGACTAAGTAAAGCTATTTTTCTGTGTCTCTTCCAGAATGAGATAAGATCGGTGTTTTATTATTTAAACAACGCCCATTTTGAATTCAGATGAGAGGCACTTCACGCTGGTGTTATCATGGATGTTGTGGAGAGAACTGTGAATGAGATGCAACTTGGCAGGCCCTGAGAAACATTCTAAGAAGGAAGATAGCTGCGCTTGCAGAGGTGTGTGGGCTTAGACACCAAGACGGAGTTCATTCGTTAATGCGCTGAGGCTGGCTTCCTAAGACATTACACAAAGGTATGAGGTTGGATCATGCCAACTAGGTATGGCAGAAGAGTACTCCCACAATGCTCTCGCTAGTGTAGGGGAATTAGTGATAGACAGGAGTAATTTTAAGACTAATCAGCATGGTTGAATTATTCGTATTTTTCACCATTTAAATAATGCTTATAACAATGATGTGTCTCATCTGTTTAACAATCGCAGTTCATGTTTTAGTTACAAAGATTATATCTTTTCAATAAACATTTGAAAATGTATTCTTGTCTCTTCTTTTTGTGAAAGCGTGAGCATGCAAAAGTGATATATGGAAGGGTTAGATGTGTTTCCACGAATTCCTGTTTGAGGTTGCTGACAACATCCATGACGATGGAGGTTTAGGCGTTTAGATGCGGTACTGTGAGCTAGCCGGACTAACATTTGCTGATGATATAAGAAGACTCAGGGGCTTATTTACAAGCCTCTGTGCGCTGCCGGAATATCACTTTTATCGAAGTTCCTGCAGTGCAGAGTGCAGTGCCCTATTTACAGGGCCACCTAAAGCCTTGTAGCTATGGTGTGAGGCAAGGCAGCGCAAGTCGCTGTGTTGCCTCACACTGAAATGTGGAGGCATGCAATGGGCTTTACAGTGGGTGTTCCCATGTAACACCCATGGCATTTGACACATTCTCTGATTTACAATGTTTTGTAAACCTGGGAATGTGTCAAAAGCCTACGCCTACCTATGAGTGGCACAGGTGAGGTGCAACGAGGAGAAATAACTTTATTGATTTTTTCCTCGTTTTTTCCTTATTCTGTGTGTGCTGCATTCAGCAGCACATATAGAAGGGGGAAATCACTTCCATTTATTGTTTTTGTGCAGGAAGGTGTCCCTTCCTGCACAAAAAATCATTCCAACAAAGCAGACACCCTTGCACCATGGTGCAAGGGTACCTACGTTGGTGCATGGCAGCCAATTGTGCACCAGGGCTGAAGAGGAAGACAGGAATGCACCATATCTCATAGATTCTGCACATTCCTGCCCTTTTTCTTTGATGTAGGACAGCACAGCAAAAAGGCTTGCAGCACTGCCCTGCACCAAAAAGTTGTAAGTGAGGCCCTCAGTCTCTGTATTATGAAGTTTTGTCGATCAAATCCTCAGTCCTACTAAATTCGTAGGAACTGTGCGACAATTTGATTTATGTTCTGCCCAGATCAGTGCTGCTTTATGCCTGGGAGAGCCACCGGACACAACATTATGTGTCTTCATAACACACCTGCTCTTGTGAATAGACTGCAAATGTTCTGGTGCTTTTTATGGCTGATGTCGGGAAGGCATTTGTCTCCATGGGGTAGGACTATCAAATCACACTACTGAGAAAAATGAACATAGGACCTAGGTTGCTCTGATATATATACAGTTATTTTTACTCACCTGCTGGTGAGGGCTAGGGTGGGCGGCAAGGTCTCAGATTCTTTCCTTGTGAATAGGGGCACTAGACTGAGACCTGCTTCCCTCCTCATTATCCGCTATCGCCGTAGAGCCATTAGTGGATTGTACCCGGATAAATGCACTTTGGAGATTAGAATGGGCCCCCAGATATTGCTGATAGGTTGTCCTTATATGCAGATGATGTATTTGTATTTCTGAAAAAACTGGAATCGTCCGATTCGAAGCCATTCTGAGTCCTTCAAATATGTGTCCAATTTACTGGTCTCACAATTAACCCAACCAAATCCATGGTATATCTTGTGGCACAGTATGAGAGAATCTTTGATGGGCACTGGGCCTCACAATTGCCAAGGATGGGTTTAGATACCTAGGAGTCTTTGCGACTGCAGATAGGGCTACTGCATGGCAGAAAAATGTGCAGCCAGAAATAGAATGCAGTGTGACATTGTGTTCTTGTTCCTTCTTCCCTTTTTCTAATGGGTAGTGTGGTCATTATTAAAGGGTTTCTCTGCTGTGATTACTTTATCAGCTCCAGAACTTCCCGTTCAAGGTCCCACATGGCTTCATGATTAGATTTAACTTCCTGATAAGAAGTTTATTGTTCAGCCAGGGTACTCCTAGAATAGCCAGAGTGAAATGCTTTAAATTCCAATATGAGGGAGTATTGGGTCAATAGATATTGCCTCATTTTACAGAGCAGCCCATCTGTGTATAGCCAATAGTGGTTGTATGATACACCATCAGACACTGCATTTGCGACTGAAAAATGGGGATTGAAAGACACCAAGGTGCTAGATTTAATATAGTAGTTATGCCTGAGTCCCCTCTACCCCCTGCTACTCAGACAGTGTTTAAGATATGAAAGAGACTTTGAAAGACCTTGGATGGAAAAATAAACTAACCACAGAGAACCCATTGTGGAAGGAAAATATATCAGCCAAGTGTTCAAGTTGCAAGGTTTCCACTGGGGGGCACCATGGTGATATCCAGATTGGGCCATCTAAGGTCTGGAATGGCCCTGAACTCTTTTGGTATCATTCAGGAGGAGAATGAGCTAAACAAAAGTTAGTTCTTCCGATACATCCAGCTGCACCATGCAGTCACTCCATATATAGCTGAGCTAATCAAACTCCCACAAAATGTATCAAGTATATCAATTTCAGGTAATTAACACCCTAGATACCTTTCATAGGTTGGGGTGAGTAAGGGAGAGAAACATAGGGGATATAACGGATGGTGAATAGAAGGAAGCACAAATCTCCCTAGGAGAATCAGCTATAGCATCTCAGTTCAGACTGCGTCAGGGCCGGACTGGCCGTAGTGGGCACCGGGAGTTTCCCCAGTGGTCTGCCAAGGTGGAGGCCGGTTTTGGGCCCCTGGGGTGCTGTTTTTGTTACCAGGGGCTGTTTGTGCAGCATAGCTGCAAAATTGGCCCCCGGTAACAAAAGCGGCAGTGGTGAGACAGGAGTGGTGCTTTGCAACAGCACCCCCACCCCCGGGGGGCCGGCCGAGCTGTTTGCCAGGGCCGGTTTTGGTTCCCAGTCTGGCCGTGGACTGCGTCAATTAAAATATTTACATTATACGTACCTCACACTGGAGCTATTGTGAAATCATTTCTCCATTATGCCTTAGATGCAAGAGTTAGACAGGAGACTTTGTATACGATATGGCACTGCTGCAAGATTAGGCATTTTTGGCAGGGTGTTCACTGCATTCTGGAAAAGGTACTGAGGTGGAATCTAGAGAAAGACCCAAAAGAGTTATTGTCAAAAACTGGCATAATACAGAGTCTATACCCCGGTAAGCATGGCAAAAAGGGAGATCCCAGTATATAGAGTGAGAGGCTGTTCACAGAAACACTCAAAAATATTGTGGGATTGGAGAATGTGCCTGCCACATGTACCAAGACAAGGTGGAAGGCTCCCAGCCTGGTTGGGTGGGCATTACATGGGTAAGGCTCTCATGGGCCAAAATCAGGACTGTAAGAGATAGTAAGATGAATTGAAAAGTGCAACTGCAATTGTATCTATCAGCAAATGGCAATAAAATATTCAAAAAAATACATAAATGTTCAGTACACTCCTGTAAGGTCAAAGGTCTGGAGCTGTATGCAGCAGCTGTTCCATAGAGCAATTTACATTTTTCCCTGAAATGATCTGCCTGATCTTTTTGCACCTGGTGGTCTCAGCATGCAGAGACTACTTCAGTGCTTGTCAGCAGCACTGCAGAGTCTGGTTGGCAAGGGATGCCCGAATAGCCTCCTGCTCTAACTTCACGGCAGTAATCTAACTTGCTAGGTACTGAGAGGCTGCAGACTTGATGGCACTATATGATAGTTTGAAGATGCATCCCATTTCCCTTTACCCCAGTGCAAGGTGTACGATTTCAGGGGGGGTGTTTGGGGTGTTACACCCCCCCTAATAAATGCATTATTTAGTAAATAGTTGGGTACAGGAGCTTTCAGTCGGGTATGGTGAGATGTCTGTCGGATTTCACCTGGGATTTTTATATACTCGCTTAGACAAAAACACACACATTCTTGTGTTTTGAAGGTCTTAAAACATAGGTATTTTACAAAATGCTTTAAGCACCCCTCACAATCTGCACTCCTTTCCATTGGTCCTTATGCCCCCCTCATCCTCTGCTTCTCATATAATAGTTAACATGATATGCCAGCATGATTGTTATAAAATCTGAAGCTCCCCCCCGCAGTGTTACAGACCAAGCTACGTCCCTGTATGCTTTATGAAAAATCTCCATCGTCAGTGTGTCATAAGATTAATATAACAAATGGAAGGCATCCTTACTCGATGCTTGGGGTCTAGTGACTCAACATTATGGCTCAAATCTTGTCACCGTACCCCCTTTACCCTCTCCAGCCCCTCCTGAGTCACTACTGACATCTATTGACTAAATAGGGGGTTGTTTTTGAGATGTCAGTCCTTGAACTGGAGTACAAATCCTTCACGTCCAAGCTAATTCCCATCAGGCAACAGAGCTCATAGCTCTCTTCTCTCTTAGGCAGATGAGCTACAATTTTAAACTAACCTCCTTGCTAATTGGGAGCTGGAATTCTTGTGCAACTCCCCTAAACTAAATTATTACTAGGCGGTTAATGCTGTAATTTGTGACAAAACACACAGAAGTCCAATGTGGACCCATGGGGTTTCTGATCACTGGGGCTTTGTGCTGCCTGTTATCCTTCATTTTCAACAAAGTTTGGATGAAGTATTCTCCTGGACCATAACCATTTGGAGGCGGCCTCACTCCCGCAGCCGGAGAGAGGCCACCTTTCGCACCAGCCTGTCACCTGCCATAAAGGCGGCCCTGAATCCTGCGGCCCTGTGCGAGGCCGTCCCTCCTCTTTGCCAGCTGCTGCGGTGAATCCTGCGG
Organism: Calotriton arnoldi; assembly: GCA_963921515.1. Taxonomy (NCBI): domain Eukaryota; kingdom Metazoa; phylum Chordata; class Amphibia; order Caudata; family Salamandridae; genus Calotriton; species Calotriton arnoldi. The sequence goes on along the minus strand of CAWUFW010001107.1, from coordinate 1,205,265 downwards.
CCTTGGACCTAGGCCCAGCCTGAATGACTCCACTGGGGGTGGCCCACGCTCTTACAGCCGGAGTGAGGTCATCTCTCGCCCCAGCCTGGTCCCCTACCTTGGGGGCGGCCCTGAGCAAGGCCTTAGCAACGCTGTTTCTTCCTGTCTCCTGCTGCCCCCGCTGGCCGCTGCAGAGATCCCTGTTGCCAGATCCGGATTCGCCACCTTCAGTGAGGCCTGCCCTTCATACTTCCTGGTCGCCTGCCTTGGGGGCAGCCCTGATCACTGCTGCCCCGGAGCGAGGCCTCTTCCCCCGCCGCCTGCTGCTACCCGCCTCTGGCTGCTGCGCCTCCTCCCATATTGCTATTAACTAATTAACTAATAATACCTATCTTCTTTGGCTGCAGCCAGCTGTCACAGGGGCGGTCCTCAGCCCCCACCTTCAGCCCTGGAGTGAGGCCGGCTCCCTGCCTCCCACATCCTTGGAGCGAGACCTGCTCCCCACCGCCTGCTACTGCTCCGCTGGCTGTGACGGCGAGTGCCTGCCGTCCCCCTGCCTGAGTTGGTCAGGGGCCCCCCTATTGTTCTTCCATCAGAGGCCGCCGCCTGCTGTGCACGCCACACGGCCTTTTCTCTTCACTTACTCCACTAATTTTGCTTGCCTGCACCGTCCCAGGAGTTCCTCCCTGGTGAGCCTCAGCACACGGATCCCCTCCTGGGGAGCCACCTTTCTGCCTTGCCTGCGCCCAGAATTTGTCTCTCTTTTGCCAGCACCTTGAACGGGTATTGCCAATGCTGCCTGGGCTCAGAATCCAATGTAGGTGCCTCCACTTCCTGACGCCCTGCAAATCTAGGCCATCTCTAATTGTGCTCCGGATCAGCAATCTCCCTGAATTAACGCTTGAACCACTCCTGCAGCCTACCAGTTCATCCTCCTGGCTTTACCTTGATCCCCTTCCCTCTCCAGTATGGCAGGCTCTTGCCTGAATGCAACAGGGGGCAACTCTTACACCATCGTATACCCTCCTAACCTCTCCAGGACCGCTGCTAAAACCTTCAAACATACCCTCCTGAGAAGACACTCTGAGACTCTGATCTCCGACCTGTACTTCAATGCCAACAAGGGCACCATTACCAATGACCTTATTTTCCGCTCAAGAAAAACAGCACTATGGCGTGCAGCCATATCAAATCTACTTAGCGTACATGAATCCAGAAACATTCGGTATGGCGCCAAACTCACAATTGTGCCCTCCCAAAATCTAAGAGCTGATCTTACCATTACCTTATATAAAAACGGCACCAATCTGATCCAAGCGCCAGACAAAGATCTCAATAAATTCCCTGACTACTTCACCATCCGTAAAAAGCAAGTACACGACTCATATCCCTCTACGCACCCCCAGTGCCCGCTGTCGCCATCTGACTCTTGTCATAGCTCCGGTCAATACAGCTCTAAGGCCAAGGGTAAGAGCCTTCTGTTTAGGTCTACCTAAGCTGCAGCTACTCCCCCATGCACACCTTCACTCTCTCCCAAAGGTCGGGCTAGCACGACTCTCCCCAATGTGTTCCCCACTCAAAACAATTCTCTGGGCTGCATCTCCCCTAGATCTATTAGAGAACTTTCCTCCACTCCCCCCAACCTCCATCATCTCACAATAAGACAATGCCGCCACCACCCTCTTCCAATCCTCGCTTCTCTCCTACACCCTTAGTGACCAACACATAAGTCACTCACAGCTCACCGGCCACCCGCCCCAATAGCCCTGTGTCCACCCTGCTGAGCATGCCTAGCCCTTCGGACACCCCTCCTCTCAGAAACCTAGCCTCAGGGTGGTCGAGCTCCTCTACCAGGCTACCCGTTCATACCAGAAGAACTAGTCCTGACCCACTAGTTCCCTTTCCGCAAGTACAACTTTCACTAATGGACCTTGAAACTCTGAACCTCTGAGCAGCCAACATAGCTCAGAGCATCCATAACTCCATTCTCGAATTGAAGAGCATCCTTCACCTCACTGAATACTCTATCTCGAATATCAAGCTCCCCCATAACTCAGTTCTTCCCCCACTCACCAAGCCCTTCCTCCAACCCATGCCGCTGGGCAATAGACACCTTTGCCCTCGCAAGCATCCCAACTACCTCTCGGAGGACAAAACTCTAGCCAGACAAGAAAGTCCGCCAGACAAGAAAGCTGAATACTTAATTCATAAGGTCTCAATCAACACTAATAGACCACCAACTCTCCGTAACAGAGGAGTAAACAGCAACAACTTAGCGCAAGAACCCTTATCCTCCCTAACTCACAACACATGCCCCGGCCCTCCACTCTCTGGCCTCCTACTTAACTGCCGTTCAGCAGCGAAGCATGCCTCCGACATCGCCGCACTCATACTGAGCCAAAAATCTGACGTAGCAATCCTAACCGAATCATGGCTCAACGAATCATCGTCACCTTACCTAGATTTAATGGTCCCTCCAAATTATAACATCGTAAGACTTGACAGGCAAATAAAAAAAGGGGGAGGCATTGCACGCATGTACCGCTCAGACCTCCTCGTTACAGAACTTCACGCCGACCCCACTGATTCCTGCAAATATCTTGCACTTTCCATATGTAACAACGCTACCCAGCTGTGCAAACTGCACATCTTCTACAACCCCCCACGCAAGAACGACATATTCATCGACCAGCTCATGGAAATCATTACAGCTAAGGTTTCCTCCCACTCCAATGACATTTTCCTCGGTGACTTCAATCTGCACTGGAATCACCTCAATCACCCTCAGGTCAACGCCCTCAAAGACTTCCTTGCTGACCAATCACTTACTTAAGCCTGCACATTACCAACTCACACGAAAGGTTCCACGCTGGATTGGATCATTGCTAAGGCAACCAAGGTCAGGCTTAACTCAATAGATCCATGCAACTGGTCAGACCACCATGCTATTACCTTCCTAATGCCTGGCATCCACAAGACAAGGCCAGCGCAACCTGTGAAACCGAAACTCTGGCTCAGAGACAAAAAGAGACTAGACCTCAAGAAGTTGGCTGCACATTGCGAGAATGACCTCCATCCCCCTCCAAATCTATCAAAGCTCAACGACCTTACAGAGCACTACAACTCGACTATGTCTGACATAATTGATGATCCTGCCCCGCTAAAGCTAAAAAGATCCCAAATTAAAGACAAAAACCCATGGTTCAATGGATCCCTCAACAATGAAAGGAGAACTCCCCGGCTAACAGAAAGAAACTGGAGACAGCACCCCTCAGCCTCCCAACTAAAACTTCTCCGACAAACCAGAAATGCATACAACACAAACATCCTCAAATCCAAAAAAGAGTTCTTTAGATCGGAACTGGAAAACGCTATTAACAGACCTCGTAAGCTCTTTGAAATGGTCAAACACCAATCAAACAAACTGGCTAAAACCGCCAAAGAAACTACAAAATCCCTAATAACCCGTGAGGAGTTCTCTTCCTTCTTTACAGCCAAAATTAACTCCCTAGGAAACGAAATGAACTCCGCCACCAACATCCGACCTCCTCCTGCCGGTACTCATCTCTCTTCTCATCCCGCCCCCAGGCAACACCTAAAAACCAAGCGCACTGGTCCAACTTCAAGTTATATGACGACCATTCCATCTCGAAAATTCTATCCTCCTCAAAACAGAACAACCATTTTTATGACCCACTCCCCTCCAACTGCTTGGCTGTGACCTCCCCATTTATCATTCCCATTTGGACTACAATAATCAACAGATCCCTACTACAAGGGTCCATACCTGACTCTCTAAACACTGGTCAAGTCATCCCGATCTTAATAAAACCCATTTTGAATCCTGCTATTCCAGACAGTTTCAGACCAATATCCAATATTTCACTTCTAGCGAAAGTTCTGGAGAAATGGGTGCAATTTCAACTGAGCCAACACATCAACAATTTCAACCTGTTAGACGAATTCCAATCTGGATTCAGGCCTGGGCACAGCACGGAAACTACTATTCTCCATATTGTAGACGGCGCTCTTCAAGCCCTTGACCAAGGCAAAGCATGTCTCTTAATTCTACTGGATTTATCCTCGGCATTCGATACAGTCAACCACGAGAAACTACATGAATGCCTCGAACACAGGATGGGATTAGGGGGAACCGTTCTCAAATGGTTTGGATCCTTCCTCCGGTACTGCTCCCAGAGATTCTTAGTCAACAGTAATCTATCTGCTCCTTTCCCGATAACAATCGGAGTCCCCCAAGGCTCAACTCTTTCCCCAACCCTCTTCAATCTCTACCTTGAACCGTTAGCTGAAATACTACGTACTGCCAACATTTCCTTACACATGTATGCCGATGATACTCAGATCTACATCAAAATTTCATCACTAGAGGAGATCAACTCTTTGATTAAGGCTCTAAAGCTGACTGTTCAATGGCTCGCCAGCAACCAGCTCAAACTAAATGCACAAAAAACGGAGTTCCTTCTAATCTCCCTCCCCTAAAAGTACCACTGACATTCTGGAATGGACTAAGTCGATCACAGCACTGAACTGCACACCGACCATAGTGGAATCTGCCAAATCTCTCGGTATAACCCTGGACAGCAACCTGAATATGCAAGACCACATCAACTCGATGGCCAAAGCTTCCAGGTTTCACCTGAGCTGCCTGAGGAAACTAAAACCTTTCCTTGATGCTTCAGACCTAAAAATGGCAGTTCAGGCATTAGTTATCTCCAGAATTGAATACGGATGCTCAACCCTATCTAGCCTACCCAAGATCTCCACGGCCCCCCTAAAAGTTTGCCTCAACGCCGCTGCTAGACTCTTAACAGGCTGAAAAAAATTCGACCACATCTCACCGCACCTGAAGGCGCTTAATTGACTTCCTCTTGAAGCCAGAATCCAACTTAAACTGGCATGTATCACACACAAAGTGCTACAAGCGAAATCCCCTGCATATCTCGCCCAGAAAATCATGGTTTCTGGAGGAGCCAGAAACTCCCGGTCCGCCAGTGACTTTGTGCTCCAGCCACCCCACTTCCGAAAGGAAAAAACTTACAATCGTGCCTTCTCTGGGGCCGATCCAAGAATCTGGAACTCGCTGCCGTCTTTCATCAGAAGAATACCTTTTCTGTCAATTTTTAAAGAGGAAGCTAAAAGCTTCCCAATGGGCAAGTTCCTTCCATAAATCTCATTCATTGCGCACACCGCTCAGCGGCATTGCTTTATGTTTTCTGCTAGATTCTTGACTGCTTGGTTGCTCTTGTCTTTAACCTGTTAATCCCTCAAATGTAATTGCTGGATATCTCTGCATAATACTCTTATGTTCGCTGCTCTGAATATTGTATATACCCTGTTATTCCCGAGTGTAGTCATTTCCTTTTATCCCTATTTATGTTTATTGTCTATTTCAAACTTGTATACAACGTGTTATCCCTGTAAAGCGCTCTGATACCCTAACGGGTCACGTTCGCGCTCTATAAAACTCTAGATAAATAAATAACACAAAGGGCCCGATTCTGATGCGGGTTGGAAAAGCTTCCCGACCGAGGGCCCAATTCTGATGCGGTTAGGAACAAATGTTCCCATTGAAGTCAATGGGAGTTCAACCAAATCGTATCTGGAAGCATCCGGATGCATCCTACTCCGCCGGTCGGACTTTCCCGATCCGAGTGGGTCGGAAACCATTTCCCAACCGATTGGGTCGGGAAGCTTTTCCAACCCGCATGAGAATCGACCCCAAAGTGTTTCCCTAACTGAAGTGCTTGTCTAGATTCTGGAACCATTACTCCAGTGAAAGGAAGATGTCAGCATTCAGTCAAACATGGGGTATACACAGCATACAGGGCTCGAGGAATGAATATTCTACACCATATGTAGAAGGCAAGTTATAACATTTTGTGTTACCAGGCAATAGCACGCCCACATGGAACAACTCAAAGCACTATGCCTATAATTAAAAGCCAACTGACACAGGAAGTGACTGGCTGACTGAGGAATTTGACACCAACCTTCCCTAAATATACCGCTGCATCCAACAATACTGACCATGAGGGTCACCCTGCAGTGCCTGCATGACACACTGCCCACATGTATGCAGACATTTAGCTACTGACTGCTTTTTGGGGCCTGACGTCTTGTAGCACCTTTGACCTGGAGATGGCATGCACCTGTTTCAGTGGATGACGATAAGTAAACTGCAAGGGTATGAGTCATCGACAAAGTAACTACACATGTCAAAACTTACAACGTGGTAGACCCAAACTTCAAGCACCGGTTATGCAACAACTAGTAAGCACTTCCCAGAGCGCAGTCGCACAAAGACCTTTGAACTGGGACAGCAAGTGGGTCAACAACTCCCACTTTTATGCAGTCAAAGCAGAACCAGTTTCTGGTGGTTATTCTTTTATGTGTCCACCCTAGGCATAATTTTGTGGAAACTGATGCTCAACACAGGAAGGTAGCCTCCAGGTTGGAGTACACACAACTGAGGCAAAAATAAGTGTGAATTTCTGCATCTGACTATCAACAGCCACACTCAACAGCAATCAGGAAAGAAACAAAAGGCTGCCCTCACCTATAGGACCCTTCTCGCTCTGAAAAGAGTATACAGTCCCACCTTTCACCTCCATTGTCTACTTAATGGCAGGAGGAGGGCTAATCGGGAGCCCCTGTCAGCAAAAGGACCTAACTGAATTTCTAAAGGACCCCTGTTTCCTCTTTTCCCGCTTCACTATCTTGATCCTCCCTCCAGCTCCAGGAATGTAATCAATACATTTCTGCTGTCTAGAAAAACAACTTTACTTTCATCTTGTGCACCGGAATAGACCATGGACTTCCAAAATGGAACCTGGAGGCCGTCATTACTCTGGTTCTCTCATACACCCAAAGGATGGACCACACAGGCTCCATGCACACGCATAACATGCGTACAGGATGTTAGTGCTGGGATCTGGGTTAGCGCATAAAACTGAGCTTTACATGAGTGATCCAGTAGCCCTCCACTCCAGAGACACGGATGAAAAGGTCTGGTCACAACTACTGATTCACAAAACATTGATAAGCAGCCACAACTGCTCTACATGTGAAAAACTGTAAAAGGGACAGTTGTCCACTATCAGACAAATGAGGGTACTCTTGGTGCACTCCTTCAGGACAAGGTCCAGGGCCTCACTCATATCAAGGAATAGGCTCAGGGCTTCCCACACACACTAGATTAGCATGATGCTGGGGCCAAAAGTCAACAAGCATTGGTAAATGCATTAGGTTTTGCATATTTGAGTAATAATAAGCTGTTTTTGTTGTAAGCTGTAGCTTGCTGAATAGTTGTACAATATAAGTTACAGAAAGTCTGTTAAAGTGTTATGACTTGTTATGTACAAAAAGGCAATATATTGTGCTGTTACCAGTGGTATTGTGTGGGTAAGTAATAGCAAACTTTTGAAAAAATGAAATGAAAGAGGGATATAATAGAATTAATTGATGTAATAGCAATATTATGTGTTTAGAGGAGTTCTGACAACTTTTGGGCCCAGTGCCACTACACCTGCTGCACCATTCAAATCATGCCCCTAGTGCCTGTAAGGTAACTGCACTTGTGACTGCCTGTACAGTAGTAAAATATAGCAATATTAGGTGTTTAGAGGCTGCTAGACTGCCTGTTTAGTAGTAAGATTTAGCAATATTCTGCTTTTAATGGGGTCCCTAGAGCTTTTGGTCCCAGTGCCACTGCACCTGCTGCACCATTCAAATCAAGCCCCTTTTAACTGCACGATAACTGCAATTGTGTCTGCCTGTACAGTAGTAAAATATAGTAATATTAGGTGTTTAGAGGAATGCTGACAACTTTTGGGCCCAGTGCCACTGCACCTGCTGCACCATTCAAATCATGACCCTGTTGACTGCAAGGTAACTGTACTTTAGACTGCCTGTTTAGTAGTAAAATATAGCATAGCTCTTGTTTATTAACTTTATTTTTAACGCACAATGTTTATTACAACATTTAGAATTTGATCATAATGATCAAATTGATTAAGTTGAAAAATCAATCCAATAAAGCCTACAAATTGCAAAGAAAGGTACTGAGGCGTGAATAGGAAACGCCACAAACGTTCTAAGGCTACAGCATCTGCTTTACACAACTAAGGGGTCGATTCCGATTCGGGCCGGAAAAAGCACCGACCGACTCGGAGCCGGAATTTATTCCGACCGACACGTACCTGTGGCGCCCGACACGCCAAGTACGATGCAAGGCGTGCAAAATCCGACCGACACATACTGAACCCAAGCCGAACGACCGAGCCGTACGGAAAACAACAATACGGCCGGAAAAACACGCGAATCGAACCGACCGACACGCACCCGGAACAAATCCAACCGAAACGTACACGCGAACTCCAAACCGCAAAGTACGATGCAAGGCGCGAAAACCACGACCGAGTCGAACGGAGAACAAGCCGTACGACCGACACGCATACAAAACCGAGCCGAAGTAACACCAAACACCGCGACCGACGCGTACGCAGCATAGAAAACTGCACAAACACAGCGTGAACGAAACGGAGAAGACCGTACGAGACAAATGCAGGGTCCGACTCGGTCACAAGAACGTTTCCAACATGCACAAAAAGTACTAAGGAAAAATACACAAAAAAAGGCCAAACAAGCAATTACAAAGCCAATAAATACTGGGGGGTGGGGACAGAGAACAAAGACACACCCACAACTCCACCCATATAAAGGACACAAATCCCAACCATGATCCTTTGCAAATGCCATTCTACTGCCAGCACTCAACAGACAGCAACCACACACCCACAGCTCATCCCTCACACAAGCCACACACCATCAGCACACCAACAAATAGCTACCTCACATACACCCAGCAAAACACACACTCACACACCCTCACCTGCACACCAACACACACATCACTCACCATCACCACCCATCACCATGCCCCCCAAGAAGAATCACAAGTTCCTAGATTGTGAATTGGAAGTCCTGGTAGACGAGATCCTCAGGGTAGAGCCACAGCTGTTTGGCACACTGGTCCAACAGACCCCCATCTCCCAGAAAACCAAGATGTGGGAGAGGATCATCAACAGGGTGAACGCACAATCACCATGTCTGCGCACAAAGACTGACATCCAGAACAGGTGCTCAAGAAGGACTACCTCCTGAGCCAATACACCGGCAGTGGCCCTCCTGCCAAGCCAGTATACCTCAGGCCCTGGGAGGAGAAGGTGCGGGCCATCCTTCCGCCAGTGAGCGTCTATGGACTAGAGAACATCCCAGAGCCTGGTGAGTACACAACAAATGTACACAATATTCTGCCACAATACACACACACATCACTGTCAAGGGGAGAGTCAAACCATGCACTCATAGCAATTACACAGCAACCAGAACAGAATCATCCCAAAATGTGTATGTCAGTCAGATAAACACAACACATGCCATCTCAAAGTTACATTTAACCGTGTCATCACATGTACAAACACAACTACAACTACAGCTATGCAGTGGCACAAATAGAACTAACAAACACATCCAGACATGTAGCCACCACTACAACACCAACACACAGTGAAGACCACTGAAAGGAAGGAATTCTGTGTATACTGGGCAAGTCAGTGTAGCCAATAGCATCATGGGAGTCGTAGTCACACATATTGCTCACCCCCACAACTGTCCCATCAACACCACCATGAACCATGCACACATCACAGGGAGTGGAAAAGGACTCACAAGATGGCTGACACTGGCTACTGCTGTGGTGAGCACAAGGCCCTGCTGGCAACTGTGCAACAACCAACAGCAGGACACCACTGACTGACATCCTGAGAGACAACTTCCACTCCCTGCAATGGAAGCACGTTCCATGGTGGGATATCTGGCTGGCTGGGTGGGAAGGAGGACTCGCAGCACTGACCATAGTCACAAGCACCTCCCCTCACACACCCTCTCAACACAAACTCCACAGAACCCACCTGGGAGAATGCAATGCCTCACATCCTAACTCAAGATCCCACAAAGAACCTCCACCCTGGGTAATGTTGTGTGAAGCACAGGGACACTCTTTGGACTTTTAGCCAAACAACTGCCAGGACAACACTCCCAGCCATCCTGTCAGCACAGGCAGCCCACCCCACAGGGAAGCAGAGTCAAAAGGAAGGAAGCATGGGCATGCTGGGAAGGGGGGTGGAGGCAATAGCATGATGGGAGTAGTAGGCACAGATATCGCTCAGCCCCACAACTGGCCCATCAACACCACCCTGAACCATGCTCACATCACAGGGAGTGGATAAGGACTCACAAGATGGCTGACACTGGCTACTGCTGTGGGGAGCACAAGGCCCTGCTGGCAACTGTGCACCAACAAACAGCACAACACCACTGCCTGACATCCTGAGGGACAACTTGCACTCTCTGCAATGCAAGCACGTTCCATGGTGGGATATCTGGCTGGGTGGGTGGGAAGGAGGACTCGCAGCACTGACCATAGTCACAAGCACCTCCCCTCACACACACCCTCAACACATACTCCACAGAACCCACCTGGGAGAATGCAATGTCTCACATCCTAACTGAAGATCCCACAAAGAACCACCACCCTGGGTAATGTAGTGTGAAGCACAGGGACACTCTTGGGACTTTTAGCCAAACAACTGCCAGGACAACACTCCCAGCCATCCTGTCAGCACAGGCAGCCCACCCCACAGGGAAGCAGAGTCAAAAGGAAGGAAGCATGGGCATGCTGGGAAGGGGGGTGGAGGCAATAGCATGATGGGAGTCGTAGGCACAGCTCTACATCCCCCACCACATGGCCCAGCAAGCTCACACTCACACATGCACATCCCACAGAGAGTGGAAAGGCCCATCAAAGATGTCTGACACTGTTGCTGTGTCGTGGGGAGCACAAGGGCATGCTGGGAACTGCACACCAACCAACAGCAGGACACCACTGTCAGCCATCTTGCCATTGCTCTCACACCCACACACACTGAACTCCCCACAAAAGCAAGTAAGTATGGGAATGCTGGGAAGTGGGGTGGAGGCAATAGCATGATGGGAGTCATAGTCACAGACATAGCTCACCCCCACAACTGTCCCATCAACACCACCCTGAACCATGCTCACATCACAGGGAGTGGATAAGGACTGACAAGATGGCTGACACTGGCTACTGCTGTGGGGAGCACAAGGGCATGCTGGGAACTGCACACCAACCAACAGCAGGACACCACTGTCAGCCATCTTGCCATTGCTCTCACACCCACACACACTGAACTCCCCACAAAAGCAAGTAAGTATGGGAATGCTGGGAAGTGGGGTGGAGGCAATAGCATGATGGGAGTCATAGTCACAGACATAGCTCACCCCCACAACTGTTCCATCAACACCACCCTGAACCATGCTCACATCACAGGGAGTGGATAAGGACTGACAAGATGGCTGACACTGGCTACTGCTGTGGGGAGCACAAGGGCATGCTGGGAACTGCACACCAACCAACAGCAGGACACCACTGTCAGCCATCTTGCCATTGCTCTCACACCCACACACACTGAACTCCCCACAAAAGCAAGTAAGTATGGGAATGCTGGGTAGTGGGGTGGAGGCAATAGCATGATGGGAGTCATAGTCACAGACATAGCTCACCCCCACAACTGTCCCATCAACACCACCCTGAACCATGCTCACATCACAGGGAGTGGATAAGGACTGACAAGATGGCTGACACTGGCTACTGCTGTGGGGAGCACAAGGGCATGCTGGGAACTGCACACCAACCAACAGCAGGACACCACTGTCAGCCATCTTGCCATTGCTCTCACACCCACACACACTGAACTCCCCACAAAAGCAAGTAAGTATGGGAATGCTGGGAAGTGGGGTGGAGGCAATAGCATGATGGGAGTCATAGTCACAGACATAGCTCACCCCCACAACTGTCCCATCAACACCACCCTGAACCATGCTCACATCACAGGGAGTGGATAAGGACTGACAAGATGGCTGACACTGGCTACTGCTGTGGGGAGCACAAGGCCCTGCTGGCAACTGCGCAACAACCAACAGCAGGACACCACTGTCAGCCATCTTGCCATTGCTCTCACACCCACACACACTGAACTCCCCACAAAAGCAAGTAAGTATGGGAATGCTGGGAAGTGGGGTGGAGGCAATAGCATGATGGGAGTCATACTCACAGACATAGCTCACCCCCACAACTGTCCCATCAACACCACCCTGAACCATGCTCACATCACAGGGAGTGGATAAGGACTGACAAGATGGCTGACACTGGCTACTGCTGTGGGGAGCACAAGGGCATGCTGGGAACTGCACACCAACCAACAGCAGGACACCACTATCAGCCATCTTGCCATTGCTCTCACACCCACACACACTGAACTCCCCACAAAAGCAAGTAAGTATGGGAATGCTGGGAAGTGGGGTGGAGGCAATAGCATGATGGGAGTCATAGTCACAGACATAGCTCACCCCCACAACTGTCCCATCAACACCACCCTGAACCATGCTCACATCACAGGGAGTGGATAAGGACTGACAAGATGGCTGACACTGGCTACTGCTGTGGGGAGCACAATGCCCTGCTGGCAACTGTGCAACAACCAACAGCAGGACACCACTGACTGACATCCTGAAAGACAACTTCCACTCCCTGCAATGCAAGCACAGTCCATGGTGGGATAACTGACTGGCTGGGTGGGAAGGAGGGCCGGCTGTCAACCAAATACAACCAATGCAGACCATGTTCACACCCCAACAAATACATAGAAATGCCCAAATAATGCAGGACAATGTGCTACACCAATATCAACCCCTGACTGTGACGACTTAGGACAATGCAATGTACAGGCCCGCACCCAGAGGCACAGTCACAACTGTCAGGTGTGTCAACCATTGATGCCTGCAGAAACATAACATACATTGTGTGTGTCTCCCAAAAACAGGTGATGATGGGGACACAGCAGCAGACGCTGAGGAGTCCCAGTCCCAGGCTCAAGAGGATGCGGAGCTCACTGGTGTCGTACAGCCTCTGCCCTCCTCGGACGAAGAAGACCAACCTGGCACATCCGGTGCAAGTCAACATGCAGCACCAGCAGGACCACCAGCTGCAGCACCAGCAGGACCACCAGCTGCACCCCCTGCACCCACCCCTCCAACGACTGTCACCACAAATACCATCCCTGCCGACATGAACAGAACAAGGAGCAACACCTGCACAGGGACCCTGGACCAACGTGGGGCCATGGACACCACCACCACCACCAACCCCCAAGGGGGACCAGGGTCATCTGTGCGTGCCACTGTACGCACTGCACATGTCAGCAGGGGTGGTGGGAGGGGTGGGAGACAGAGGTCGCTGCTTGCAGAGGTTGCTGGTGTGCATGATGACCCACAACTGGTACGCATAGCCGATGCGTACCAGTCCAGCACCGGAGATCTCAGCCAGGTAGTGGGGCTCCTCAGAGACATGAAACAGCAGCAGGCTGCCCATCATGCCCGCTTGGACTCACACATGTCCCGCGTGGAGTCCAAGTGGGACGCACTGCAAGAGATGACGGCGGTGCACAGGGACATTTTACAATGCCTCCGCCAGATGAACAACAACCAGTCTACACCTCCCTGTGTGCCAACAACATCTGGTGCTGAACAAACTGCAACTGCCACAGGGAGGGAGGATGACTCTGGCGGAGAGTCCCCTGCACCGCAGCAGCCTGTACTTGAGGGGCCCCCCCCAAAGAAGAGGGGTCGTCCGAGGAGGGGCAAGTGAGAGGCCAATGGCCAAATGCAACTCCCAGGAAGCCTGAACCTGTTCTGGATGTTCACCTTTGTGCACAAACTGTTCACCCTGTTGACGGCAACACAACTCCCACACATTACATGGGGAGTACAAGTTGGACCAATGTCTCAGACAACTGTGGCCCCGATACTGGGGATTTTGTCTACCAGGACTTTCAATTCACCTAGGAACTTCTGATTGCAAGATGTATGTACAGCACTAACCATCCTATGCACTATTCACACAAATGTATCACAATAAACACACTAATACACCATACTTGCCTCTGTTGTGATTCCAACGTGGGTGCTGTCATGGGGATGATGAACTGCAAAATTACACTGTGTATGCGAACTGCAACAGCAAGTACAACACAGGCATGTGAGTAAAGGCAACGTGACACATATGAGGGAGACACACCACCAGGGCTACACAACACATACACACCTAGGCCATCTGACTCATTGCCTACACTGATGTTGCCAGGGAAGACGGTGCAATGCACAGACACCACACCTATTCCCAGTTGTGGTCAAGTAGCCCACAGGTGCAGTAAGCAAATGGCAGTCAAATGTGTGACCACAGACAACGCACATCACAAAGTGAAGCACAGGTTTATTACACAGTTGCAACATGTCGTAACCACTACAGATGCAAGGTAATCCCACCTGGCAGCGGGCACACAGTCAACAACTGTAGAAGGAAGGAAGTCCATGGGTGTTGCGCACATCACCTGTAGGGACACAACAGCTACCACCCTGGAAGTACAATCACGTCGTCGGTGGACACAGTTGACCAAACGAATCTGAAAGTACCCTGTGAAGGACAGAAATGACACACAGTCAAAAGCAATGGAGAACAGGACAGAACAGCAAAACTCATGCACAATACATGTTACAAGATACCCACCCAGAACCAAGTTAGCATGTCAACACTGTTGGGGAGTACAGACCACCTGTAAGCACACATCGCTACACACATCCAGTCAAGTAGCCCATGGACACACTCCAACAGCACCAGAGCACCCCCTACACATATCATGCCAACTCACATCATTGACATGACACCTCAGGATACTCACATTCAGCTAAAGAAGTTGGTGATGAGCTGTGTGCGGACATCACCCTCATCATCATCATCATCACTGGCATCGTGGTCCAGGCCAGGATCCTCCACAGGTGGCGGATGTTGGTCATTGTCATCCTGGATGAGAGGCAACTCCTTCCGCACTGCCAGGTTGTGGAGCATGCAGCAGACGATGATAATCTTGCACACTTTCGCTGGGGCATATGGGAGGGACCCTCCTGTCTTGTCCAGGCAGCGGAAGCGGCTCTTCAGGAGACCAAATGTCCGCTCAATCACTCTCCTGGTCCGACCATGTGCCTCATTGTAGCGCATCTGGGCTGGTGTCACAGGGTTCCTGAGGGGTGTCAGCAACCATGGCATGTTGGGGTATCCCGAGTCACCTACGGACAGACAAGTGCACATTAGCTGACTTGGAAAAGTGGGCGGAATACTACAGATCAGATCACACACAATGACACAAAGTCAGTACACACCGACAAGCCAGGCACGCTGGTTCTGCATCTGTGCCATCATCCTGGGGATGCGACTACTCCTCATCACAAAGGCATTGTGTGCTGAACCAGGGAAACGGGCACACACGTGTGTGATGGTCATATCTGCAAGACACACCACCAGTGCATTGACCGAGTGGTAGTGCTTGCGGTTACGGTAGGCCTGCTCCTGGGCCTGTGGTGGTACCAAAGCCACATGTGTCCCATCAATGGAGCCAATGACATGTGGCATCCTCCCCAGGGCATAGAAGTCACTCTTCACGTCAGTGAGTCGTTGCAGTCTAGGGAAATAGATGTACCGGTTCAGGAATAGCAACATTGCCTCCAAAACATCGCGGAGCACACGGCTCAACATGGTCTGTGACATCCCACCAGCAGTCGCCACAATATGTTGGAAGGTACCGGTGGCAAAGAAGTGTAGGGCTGCCATCACCTTCACCTTGGGGGTCAGCGCTGTAGGATACGGCCGGCCAGGCTGCAAATGTGGGGCCAACTGCACTGCCAAATCCTCAATCAGCTGCCTGGTGAAGCGGTACCGTCGGATGCTGTCCCGTTCCACCATCGTTGCCAGGTCTGGGAATGGTCGATGGACAGCAGGAGCCCTGCAGTGCAGAGGAGAAGAAAGCAAGATTGTCAGTCACCCCACATATGCGGCATTGAACACACTCAATATCACAACATACATCATTATGAGGCACAACTACATGAAGTGTGCAGTTCCGTAAGGACATGTATGGTACATACATGGCCAACAACTGTCATCACGGTTCAACAAGTGGCATCAATAAGGCCCAGGTTGGCCCATTGGATATCATGAGGCCGTGTCACAGTTCCCATCTCCTGCTGCAGTGTCACAATCACCCCCCACAGTGACATGTGAGGACAGATGTGCCCCAGGCATCACAGCTCAACGACAGGTACATTCCCAGGGACCCTGTATTGCCACATGGACACTGGCATTACATGGAGTATCAGGTATACACCAGAGCAAAACAACCATGACCCCCACAGGTAGTGGTCCCACTTGCCACTGCAGGACAGACATGGACGTCTGTGACACACACACGCACAACATCAAAGTCCATACACACACAACGTGGATGTGGAGACTGTCTCCCATTGTGCACATGAAATCAGAGACATTGTAAACACTACATGCACACAGACTGTGGAGGACCATCACTATTGTGCCACTGGGACACCCTGGCTCAAACATACCGTCCCACATGGGACTCACGGGGTATGTGACATGACATACACATACACCACCGTGAAATGTGACCATGGCACATGCACAGATATGAACAGTTGCACATCACAGTGGTCATGTACACGTAACACCCAGGATCCTGTCCCCATGAACACGTGCACAGCCTGGGGGTGGCTGCCCCCAGGTGACACCCACAGGACAACATGTACACCAACATACACACAATAGGAAATGCAGCCTTACATGCCTTATGATACAGTTTGGACAGGCTGTCGTGTTGTAGGTGTGCCCCTCACTCCCTGGGAGCTATATGTGGCTGGCATATGTTCATCTGAGACAGGCATGGTGACATATGCCAGTCACTTGTACAGGGATGCGTTGAACAGCAATGGACCGATCGGTGCCCCGGCCGGCCCATTGCATTCAATGTGTGCAGGTACGCGTTGTACCCCTGTACGCGTTGATCAGCAATGGACCGATCGGTGCCCCGGCCGGCCCATTGCATTCAATGTGTGCAGGTACGCGTTGTACCCCTGTACGCGTTGATACCGCAATGGACCGATCGGTGCCCCGGCCGGCCCATTGCATTCAATGTGTGCAGGTACGCGTTGTACCCCTGTACGCGTTGATCAGCAATGGACCGATCGGTGCCCCGGCCGGCCCATTGCATTCAATGTGTGCAGGTACGCGTTGTACCCCTGTACGCGTTGTACACGCAATGGACCGATCGGTGCCCCGGCCGGCCCATTGCATTCAATGTGTCGGGTACGCGTTGTACCCCTGTACGCGTTGATCAGCAATGGACCGATCGGTGCCCCCGGCCGGCCCATTGCATTCAATGTGTGCAGGTACGCGTTGTACCCCTGTACGCGTTGTACCGCAATGGACCGATCGGTGCCCCGGCCGGCCCATTGCATTCAATGTGTGCGGGTACGCGTTGAACCCCTGTACGCGTTGTACCCCAATGGACCGATCGGTGCCCCGGCCGGCCCATTGCATTCAATGTGTGCAGGTACGCGTTGTACCCCTGTACGCGTTGATCAGCAATGGACCGATCGGTGCCCCGGCCGGCCCATTGCATTCAATGTGTGCAGGTACGCGTTGTACCCCTGTACGCGTTGATACCGCAATGGACTGATCGGTGCCCCCGGCCGGCCCATTGCATTCAATGTGTGCGGATACGCGTTGTACCCCTGTACGCGTTGATCAGCAATGGACCGATCGGTGCCCCGGCCGGCCCATTGCATTCAATGTGTGCAGGTACGCGTTGTACCCTGTACGCGTTGTACCAGCAATGGACCGATCGGTGCCCTCGGCCGGCCCATTGCATTCAATGTGTGCGGGTACGCGTTGTACCCCTGTACATGTTGTACCGCAATGGACCGATCGGTGCCCCCGGCCGGCCCATTGCATTCAATGTGTGCAGGTACGCGTTGTACCCCTGTACGCGTTGTACCGCAATGGACCGATCGGTGCCCCGGCCGGCCCATTGCATTCAATGTGTGCGGGTACGCGTTGTACCCCTGTACAGCGTTGATACCGCAATGGACCGATCGGTGCCCCGGCCGCCCATTGCATTCAATGTGTGCGGGTACAGCGTTGTACCCCTGTACGTAGTTGTACCGCAATGGACCGATCGGTGCCCCGGCCGCCCATTGCATTCAATGTGTGCAGGTACGCGTTGTACCCCTGTACGCGTTGTACCGCAATGGACCGATCGGTGCCCCGGCCGGCCCATTGCATTCAATGTGTGCGGGTACGCGTTGTAACCCTGTACGCGTTAGTACCGCAATGGACCGATCGGTGGCCCCGGCCGGCCCATTGCATTCAATGTGCGCGGTACGCGTTGTACCCCTGTACGCGTTGATCAGCAATGGCCCGATCGGTGCCCCGGCCGGCCCATTGCATTCAATGTGCGGGTACGCGTTGTACCCCTGTACGCGTTGTACCGCAATGGACCGATCAGTGCCCCGGCCGGCCCATTGCATTCAATGTGTGCGGGTACGCGTTGTACCCCTGTACGCGTTGATCAGCAATGGACCGATCGGTGCCCCCGGCCGGCCCATTGCATTCAATGTGTGCGGGTACGCGTTGTACCCCTGTACGCGTTGATCAGCAATGGACCGATCGGTGCCCCGGCCGGCCCATTGCATTCAATGTGTGTGGGTACGCGTTGTACCCCTGTACGCGTTGATCAGCAATGGACCGATCGGTGCGCACCCATTGACAATGGCCTAGCCTGGCAACGGACGCGTTTTCGAAATTCGAACGAGTCGGTTGCTGGAAATTCAGTTGGTCACCCACAACAATGTTGCAAAATCATGTATGTCATGAAGTTGAAGATTTGAAGGATGCTGTGGGCGTGTATTGGTGCTGCTATTCCATGGATTGGCCAGATTCAGAAGATGCAAACGACTTGGACCTATCACTTTGGACACATGGGACAGTATCTGCCTCTCCAGCACATATATATTGCTGGCTGTTCCCCTGAGAGCTCACTCGCCTGCACTACATGCTCCAGGACGACATCTGCCACTGCACTGCTGCTGTCTCTGCCCCCTCTGGACCCTGCAATGGCACGTACTGTGGAGAGAGCCCCAGCCTTCAGCCTTGAGGAGAACCAGGCCCTGCTGGACAGCCTACTTCCACAGTACAGCAAGCTGTATGGGACACCAGGGGTGCAGGTGAGTGTTCTGTGCACTGCCTTTCTGAATGTGCATTTTGTCTGACTAGCAAGGCTGAAAGTCTGCACGCCACTGGCTAGCAGGCTCACTGAGTAGTTGTCACCCCCATAGTGTGTAGTGACATGCACTGGACAGGTATGGTGCAGTGACAGTGCATTTGAACAAGGTTTTACTTCCCATGCAATGATACCATGTAGTGACTTCTGGCAAACTGTCCATGGGCAGCGTTGCACTGCCTGAGTACATCATGTGCCCCTGTGATTGAGACATGTATATACAACTGTGTCATGCACGGATATGTTGCATGTGTAGTAATGGCCTTTTCACTTTGTCATCCTCACAGGTTAATGCCCATCGGAAGCAGGAGATCTGGTAGGACATCGTCCGGGCTGTCCGGTCCGTGGGGGTCTACAAGCGCCGGATCCGCAACTGCCAGAAGAGGTGGCAGGACCTTCGGGGCTGGACCCAGAGGATTGCACGGGTCCAGCTGAAGCTGTCGCCTCCTCGCAGGAGGGGCGGAACACGGACCCTGACCCCCACATGCTCCAGATCCTGGCGGTGGTGTTTCCAGACCTGGATGGGCAGCTGAAGGCCAGACAGCAGCAAGGAGGGGGTGAGTCAAAGACTGCACTGTGAACTCTGTATTACATGCTATGTGCCCTCCTCTGGCCTGGTTCAACTGCCACAGTACAGCAGTCATGTTGTCCAGGAGCCATGTCCCTCTATTGTGCACTGCCCACTCCTCATCTGATACCCAGGTGTGGCCCTTACATTCAGGGAATTGTGTCACTTGGGACTGTGTCCTTGCAGTTTGCTTCACTCAAGGTGGGGGACAGCATCTGTTTCCCTAACTCTGTTGTGGGCATCATGGGTGGGTCCATTGTTCACACAACGCCTGTGTTCGGACATGTAATCTGCGTGTTGCTGTGATATGCGGTCCACTTGCTGAGCTGAGCCACCACATGTGCCTGGGGTATGTGGCACACGCCCATGCAGCGGGTGGGAACAATGTTTGGGCCCCAGGAGTGTGCAGATTACGTGTGTCACACATACATAGCCAGCTATCCACTGTCCAGGGCTCATCCCTCATTCATGTGGGGCAGGACAGTCATGCCTACTCCAGGCCATGCAATGCACTCTGTACTCCCACTCCCGTGTATCAGCTGACACATTGTGCGCAGTGATTTGACCCCTCAGGTGTCTGCCTCTGTGTCAGTGTGCTGTGGATTTGTTGCCAGGACTGCTGAGGTGTTTCTCGGTAGGGGCTCAGCATGCCACTGGAGATGTGACCATAGGAGACGATACTTGTGTGTCACATAGGTGTTTGATCAGCTGCCCGTGCAGACTGGGGTATGCGAATGTGAAGTTCAGGCAGCTGTTTCCCATTCACAGCAGATTGTGAGGGGCTCAGGTTCAGAGGGTAGTGTCACAGGTCTCCCATATGTCCAATCGGTATGACCTGGACAGATGAGGGTTAAGATGATGTGTTGTGTGGGGGATGTACATGTGCACTTGTGCAGCTCCAGGACTTGCATTCCCCATGACCTACTATTGTGACACAGTGCAGAGTGTTGTTGTCTGGCTGCCAAGTCATACATCACTGAGACAGTGATGTATGACTTAGCAGTCATGCCTCCGCCATGGCATGTGTCTACTTATTGGTGATTCTGCAGGGGAGTGACATGTGCTACATGCACACCATTGTGGCGATGGCTATCAGGACATGGGTGCATCATGGTGTCTGTCGCTGGTATGCATCACATGCATTTCCTATTTGACTCTGGGCATCCCTTTCATCCGGAAACCTGTACTGACTCAGTGGCAAGAGTTGTGATGTGTGCATGTCCACATGCTACACCGTGTCCTCTGCACTGTCCAACTACTGTGTAGTTGGTGCATGTGTCCACACTGGGGTGTTGCTATCCAACAGACACCAGACAGATGGGTGCAAGGCCATGTGGGATGTGAGTGCCATGGTTGGCATCAGACTGACAATTGGCTTCTCCTGTTCAGTTAGGGCACTTTTAGCAATGTACAACTAATGATGCCAGGGCTTGCTCTGTAATGTGCTGTGCTCACAGTGGTGTGTGCGTTTGGTGCAGGTGACTGATGTCTGTCTGTTTCCCCATTGTTTGCAGATACATCCACGGCCACGGAAGGGGACAGCTCCATGGACCAGGAGGAGCCGGAGAGCCAGAGTGGGTCAGCAGCAGAGGAGTGGTCGGAGGGACCCAGTGGCACGGAGGGCGAGGGGAGCCACACCGAGGAGTCCTCAGCACCATCCACCTCAGCTGAGGACCAGAGCAACTCAGAGGATGACTCCCTTATGGAGGCGGGTGTCAGCAGCCACCACACCCCAGCTAGTGTTGCTGTCCCCGCCACCACCAGCACCACCACCGCCCTCCCATCGGCTCCCATTCCCCAGGTCCGTGGAGGCTCCCATGTTCGGGAGCGTGTCTCCTTTGGGCCAGGCACTGCACCCCCTGCCCCTGTGTCCCCTGCTGCCCTGAGTGAGGAGTCTGTGTACCTCCTTCGCCAGCTCCATGTAGGGCAGACAGCCATGCTGAGTGTCCTCCATGCGCACACCGCTCTGTTGACTCAGCTGGTGTCGTTCATGGAGGGCAACTCATCGGGCATGTCTGACCTACAGAGGGGCAATAGGTCCATGGACTCCTCCCTGACGGCAGCAGTGTCCCTCCTCAGACAGTCCCTCACCCCTCCTGCCTCTGCTCCATCCACACTCCCCAGCACCTTACCCGTCCCAAGCACACACACACCGGCACAGGCACACACCAGCACACACACATCCAGCACACAGACACACACGCCACAAACAAAACGCACACGCACGCACAGTCAGGGGACTGAAACCAGACTCACAGGGGATGGGGCCCTGGAACACACACACGCATCCACGAGCACTGCGCAGTCCTCAGTTGCCTCTCCCTCCAAAGCACCCTCCCTTGCCTCACCTGCAACCCCAAAGACCCAGCGGCTCTTCCTCAGTGACCTCGGCCTCTTCCCCTCCGATCCAGCTGATACAGCATTCAGGGGGAAGAGGAAGCCCACCCACACGGAGCAGAGTGCCCCTCGCCCCCGGACACCCTCCCCCAGGTGCAGACAGACTGAGGCCCCCACCCGCAAGTCCCCCGGAGTCGTAAGAGCAAGACCCCGCCGCCGCCCTGCAGCTCAGGCACCAGGTCTCCTTCCTCCATCCCTCAGGCCCCCACTCCACAGGTGCCCCACCACACTCTGCCCCAGGTTCCCCCACCCACAGATATACCATCCCCAAGAGGATCCGGCCTTCTCCCCCTGCCACTTGCTCTCCCGGCACCACACCCCCGCTGCGCTTGTCTGTGCCACTGATGTGGTGAGGGTGTCCTCCCCCTCTGTCCAGCCCACCTTGCCTGTTCCCCATTCTCCTCCCCTGGTGGTAGGCACTGCAGTGGAGTCCACTACCACCCTGTCTGACTTGGGCACTGCAGTGGCGGACCTGTCCACTCCATCTGCAGGGTCCACTGCAGTCGTGCCGGCACCCACAACATCTGAGTCATGCCCCCTAGTTGTGCCGGCACACACCATGTCAGACACCTCCACTGCAGTTGTCAGTGGCTCTCCAGCACCCACCACCCCTTCCCTGCTTCCTCCTGGTGAGCCCTGATCCTGTCCCTGCGGTGCCTGGCCTGCCCCCCGGTTGCCCCTCCTAGTGGATTGTCCCTGGTTTTGTGCAGGCATGCGTAGGGTGACATCTGCCACTGTCACCCTGTTTGGACTTTGACAATGGACTGGTCATTGGCCTTTGTGTTTTTTCTGGACTTTCAGTTTTCATTACACACATATGCTGAATAAAGCAACTTTCTGTTCTCTAGTGCTTATGCTTCTGATGTACATGTTGTTGATGATGCTAACCATGCCCTTGCTGCAGTGATGGTGATATTTGGTCTCATGATAATGAAGTGTTACTGTGCAGGAACCCATGTGGTCCAGGGGGAATGTGTCCTATCCTGTGGTGTATCCATGTCATCCATTGCAGCATCTGAGGGTGTCATGTGTTCAGTATTTGGCAATGGGATTTCCTACTTACATTAGCAATTTCACATCTGTGGCTTCCACCCCTGCACATCTGTTGTGCCTGCCATTGTTCAATTCATCTACTTCCCTGACCGTGTGGCCATCTCCACTGGACATGCAGGTTTGGGCATCAATGGGGAAGGACTCATCTGTGTTGTCAGTGCAACATTGCTATACAAGTGTGTTGGATCTGTGCTGATGATTTCGTTGGCACTTCCATGACCAGGCTGATGTGACGGGAGCCTTCATTTGGTGCTAATTGTTGATTGTGTGACCAAGTGCTCAGCTGACATGATGGGGCCCTACTGAGGCAACATATGGCACAGCTTTCCTCACACAGGAGTGGAGTCCCCTCATGGCAGTGTGTACTCCTGTGACATTGCCTGCGCCCAAGGTGTGTGTTGTATGAGCATGTCTGTGTGTTCACTTCCATTTAGCTGTGCATGCTGTGATCCCTAGTGTTGTACCTGTTTGTGATGCTTGCTGAGTTGACCTATGTTCCCCCAAAGTCTTCTCCCTGGGTTCTCTGTGATGTGGGTGCATGGCACATTACTGGTCATCAGGGTGTCACCCATAGGTGTGTTTGCTGTCAGGGCTGAGTTTGTGTGCAGACGCAGATGGGTCACAGTCAGGTTTCCCCTTGGCACTTGTTGTTTGCCCCTGTCATGTGATTTCCAGTTTGTGTTATCTTTCAGTGATTGTGACACGTTGTGTGTGTGACTGCTGGCACTCCTCAGGGTCCGGGCTGCAATGTTGGTTGTTGTCTATGTGTGTTCTTTGTGGGTGACCTTGGCTTCTTCATTGGTGTGTGACTGTGGCTGGGATCCCATTGGTTGGTGTGGTATTGCCGTCATGTCCATGTACAGCGTAGTGTGCAGTGTGTCAGACATTCAGGAGTCTTGTTGAGTGGCCATGTGTGATGTGTTTCTGCACCTTGGTTCCCACCCACCACCCTGGAATAGTCATGGGTGCATGTGCAATGTCACCAGTGCATGTGTGCTTCACTGCTGCACATTGTTGGAGGTCGAGGGGTGTGGTGTTGAGTGTGTGCAGATGAGAGTTGTTGCCCGGCTAGGCCCCTGCCTCCATGTTGGCCTTGGCTTACTGGCCGTGCTGATTGATTTGTGCTTGTGTAGGTGTGATGGTAGTTTGTTGCTCAGGACACATGACTGTGGTTCACTGTGTGAACGACATTTAGCTTTGTCATCACAGTGGGATTGTAATGCAGCCCAGGGTCACCACATTGTGGGGGCCCTGGGGGTAGTGCTGTGGTGTGTCTGTGTCTTGCTGTGTCAGTTGCTGTTCCTACGTGCCTGTGTGACATGTGTGATTTGTGCTCCCTCTCATCTGACAATGCCTGCTTGCCCACATAGGGGATTTGGATCCATGAGTTACCTTTGTGTGGCACTGTATGCACATCTGTATGATTGGTATTCAGGTCTCCTCATGTGTTGTGTGGTTGTCTGGGGACACTGGCACCCCCCTCACCTGTTGTGTATGATGTGCAGTGTGGGTCTGCCTGTTTGTGTTTGTGCATCTGCACCACTGCATTGGCATATCTTGGGTGTGCCATTGGCTGTATGTAGTTTGGTGGGTTTCCCCTGCTGTCCCTGGGACTCCTAGGTCATCGGTCAGCACAATGATCATGGTTTGTGTGTCCCATTGCTGCCATGGTATGGTATCTGTTCACCTCACATCTACAGTCTCCACAGGGTATCTGCATTTGTGTGCCCATTGGTGCAAATATGTGGGTCTGCATTCTGATGGTCACTTCTGTCATTGTGTCATTGATGAATGTTGACAGTGTCAGCCCCCATGGGTGTTGTTTGTCTGCACATGGCCAAAGGTATGTCTTATTTGCACTGCAGTATTTGCCTCCCCCAATTTATGTTGCAATGGGACACATGCACTACTTTGCCACTGATGTGTTTTATGTTCTGTGACCAGGAATCATCCATGCAGTTTGGCAGTTGCAGCTCTTTCTTTGTCAACACTTACATTTTGGTCACTGTGATGATGGGGGTTTGGACCCCATTGCCACAATGTTCAAAATGTGCTTCAGCTATGGACCCCACACTTACATTTTGGTCACTGTGATGATGGGGGTTTGGACCCCATTGCCACAATGTTCAAAATGTGCTTCAGCTATGGACCCCACACTTACATTTTGGTCACTGTGATGATGGGGGTTTGGACCCCATTGCCACAATGTTCAAAATGTGCTTCAGCTATGGACCCCACCCTTACATTTTGGTCACTGTGATGATGGGGGTTTGGACCCCATTGCCACACTGTTCAAAATGTGCTTCAGCTATGGACCCCACACTTGCATTTTGGTCACTGTGATGATGGGGGTTTGGACCCCATTGCCACACTGTTCAAAATGTGCTTCAGCTATGGACCCCACACTTGCATTTTGGTCACTGTGATGATGGGGGTTTGGACCCCATTGCCACAATGGTCATGGCCTGCTTGCATTGTGGGGGCCACACACATATGTGTGTGGCACATGTGATAGGGGTCACATTGTATGTTCAAAGTCATGTTCAGTGTTGTAGGCATTTGACACAGTCTACACACGCTTGTCATGGTGTTGGGGGGATGTCTTTATCTTGCATTCCCTAGGTTGTGGTGTGCTGGTTGTGTCATGCATTGTCCATCCTATGAGTGGGGGTGGTGTTGGTGGTAGGCATCCAGGCCCCCATGGGTAGAGGTGGTAGTAGTGACAGGCATCCAGCCCCCTGGGTAAGGGTGGTAGTAGTGGTAGGCATCTGGCACCCCTGGGTAAGGGTGGTAGTAGTGGTACGCATCCAGCCCCCCTGGGTAAGGGTGGTAGTGGTGGTAGGCATCTGGCACCCCCTGGCTAAGGGTGGTAGTAGTGGTCGGCATCCAGCCCCCTGGCTTAGGGTGGTAGTAGTGGTAGGCATCTGGCACCCCCTGGCTACGGGTGGTAGTAGTGGTAGGCATCCAGCCCCCTGGCTAAGGGTGGTAGTAGTGGTAGGCATCCAGCCCCCCTGGCTAAGGGTGGTAGTAGTGGTAGGCATCTGGCACCCCCATGGCTAAGGGTGGTAGTAGTGGTAGGCATCCAGCCCCCTGGCTTAGGGTGGTAGTAATGGTAGGCATCTGGCACCCCCTGGCTAAGGGTGGTAGTAGTGGTAGGCATCCAGCCCCCTGGCTTAGGGTGGTAGTAGTGGTAGGCATCTGGCACCCCCTGGCTAAGGGTGGTAGTAGTGGTAGGCATCCAGCCCCCCTGGGTAAGGGTGGTAGTGGTGGTAGGCATCTGGCACCCCTGGGTAAGGGTGGTAGTAGTGGTAGGCATCCAGCCGCCCCTGGGTAAGGGTGGTAGTGGTGGTAGGCATCTGGCACCCCCCTGGCTAAGGGTGGTAGTAGTAGTAGGCACCAGCCCCCCTGGGTAAGGGTGGTAGTAGTGGTAGGCATCTGGCACCCCCTGGCTACGGGTGGTAGTAGTGGTAGGCATCCAGCCCCCTGGCTAAGGGTGGTAGTAGTGGTAGGCATCCAGCCCCCCTGGCTAAGGGTGGTAGTAGTGGTAGGCATCTGGCACCCCCATGGCTAAGGGTGGTAGTAGTGGTAGGCATCCAGCCCCCTGGCTTAGGGTGGTAGTAGTGGTAGGCATCTGGCACCCCCTGGCTAAGGGTGGTAGTAGTGGTAGGCATCCAGCCCCCTGGGTAAGGGTGGTAGTGGTGGTAGGCATCTGGCACCCCTGGGTAAGGGTGGTAGTAGTGGTAGGCATCCTGCCCCCTGGGTAAGGGTGGTAGTAGTGGTAGGCATCTGGCACCCCCTGGCTATGGGTGGCAGTAGTGGTAGGCATCCAGCCCCCTGGCTAAGGGTGGTAGTAGTGGTAGGCATCCAGCCCCCTGGCTAAGGGTGGTAGTAGTGGTAGGCATCTGGCACCCCCATGGCTAAGGGTGGTAGTAGTGGTAGGCATCCAGCCCCCCTGGCTTAGGGTGGTAGTAGTGGTAGGCATCTGGCACCCCCCTGGCTAAGGGTGGTAGTAGTGGTAGGCATCCAGCCCCCCTGGCTTAGGGTGGTAGTAGTGGTAGGCATCTGGCACCCCCCTGGGTAAGGGTGGTAGTAGTGGTAGGCATCCAGCCCCCCTGGGTAAGGGTGGTAGTAGTGGTAGGCATCTGGCACCCCCTGGGTAAGGGTGGTAGTAGTGGTAGGCATCCAGCCCCCTGGGTAAGGGTGGTAGTGGTGGTGGGCATCTGGCACCCCCTGGCTAAGGGTGGTAGTAGTGGTAGGCATCCAGCCCCCTGGCTTAGGGTGGTAGTAGTGGTAGGCATCTGGCACCCCCATGGCTAAGGGTGGTAGTAGTGGTAGGCATCCAGCCCCCCTGGGTAAGGGTGGTAGTAGTGGTAGGCATCCAGCCCCCTGGGTAAGGGTGGTAGTAGTGGTAGGCATCTGGCACCCCCATGGCTAAGGGTGGTAGTAGTGGTAGGCATCCAGCCCCCCCTGGGTAAGGGTGGTAGTGGTAGTGGGCATCTGGCACCCCCATGGCTAAGGGTGGTAGTAGTGGTAGGCATCCAGCCCCCCCTGGGTAAGGGTGGTAGTAGTGGTAGGCATCTGGCACCCCCCTGGCTATGGGTGGTAGTAGTGGTAGGCATCCAGCCCCCTGGCTAAGGGTGGTAGTAGTGGTAGGCATCCAGCCCCCCTGGCTATGGGTGGTAGTAGTGGTAGGCATCTGGCACCCCCATGGCTAAGGGTGGTAGTAGTGGTAGGCATCCAGCCCCCTGGCTTAGGGTGGTAGTAGTGGTAGGCATCTGGCACCCCCTGGCTAAGGGTGGTAGTAGTGGTAGGCATCCAGCCCCCTGGGTAAGGGTGGTAGTAGTGGTAGGCATCTGGCACCCCCATGGCTAAGGGTGGTAGTAGTGGTAGGCATCCAGCCCCCATGGCTAAGGGTGGTAGTAGTGGTAGGCATCCAGCCCCCCCTGGGTAAGGGTGTTAGTGGTGGTGGGCATCTGGCACCCCCATGGCTAAAGGTGGTAGTAGTGGTAGGCATCCAGCCCCCTGGGTAAGGGTGGTAGTAGTGGTAGGCATCTGGCACCCCCTGGCTACGGGTGGTAGTAGTGGTAGGCATCCAGCCCCCTGGCTAAGGGTGGTAGTAGTGGTAGGCATCCAGCCCCCTTGGCTAAGGGTGGTAGTAGTGGTAGGCATCTGGCACCCCCATGGCTAAGGGTGGTAGTAGTGGTAGGCATCCAGCCCCCCTGGCTTAGGGTGGTAGTAGTGGTAGGCATCTGGCACCCCACTGGCTAAGGGTGGTAGTAGTGGTAGGCATCCAGCCCCCCTGGGTAAGGGTGGTAGTAGTGGTAGGCATCTGGCACCCCCATGGCTAAGGGTGGTGAGAGTGGTAGGCATCCAGCCCCCCTGGCTTAGGGTGGTAGTAGTGGTAGGCATCTGGCAGCCCCCTGGCTAAGGGTGGTAGTAGTGGTAGGCATCCAGCACCCCTGGGTAAGGGTGGTAGTGGTGGTGGGCATCTGGCACCCCCTGGCTAAGGGTGGTAGTGGTAGTTGGCATCCGGCCCCCTGGGTAGGGGTGGTGGTGCGCATTCAGGCCCCTGTGTGCATATGTGGCATTGGTGATGGGCATCCCGCCCCTATGGTGCTGCTGTTGCTGGTGTAAGTAAATTCTGCATCCCTCTGTGTGTGTGTGATGTGTCGTGTACGTGTTGTATGTGTTTTGTGGTTGGTGTCTGACTTACCTTCTGCGCCGTACGCGTCCGTGCCTGTTCCGGTAGTAAATGTAGAATATTGGTATGATCGGGACGAAGGGATTCATGGTTGGTTCGTGTCGTTCGTCTTTCTCGTTGCTTCGCGTCGTCCTCGCCGCTTCGCGTCGTCCTCGTCGCTGGCGTGTTCGCCTCATAGCCGTGGATCGTGTTGTGGCGCGAATCGGAGCTTATGTGCGCCTCTCCCGGATGCTTTGACGTGCCGTGCGTAGCGACGGGTTTGGCGCGTACGGAAAGCGCATCGTACTTGTTCGGCCGGACGGAGCTGCATTTTCCCTTCCGTGCGACTCGATTCTGCGTTTCCGGATTCGCCTCGGTCGGAGGACAGGACCTGGATTGGGTGAGTACGACTCGGCCGGATTCTGTGCTGTTGTGCGCATCGTACTTACTCGTTCGGTGTGCTGTACGGATCGGTCGGGAAACAGGCATTCGCATGGCTTTTTTCCCGACCGAATGGTATTGGGTGCGCCTCCGACCGAGATCGGAATCGGCCCCTAAGTAATTAAAAAGCAAGCATTCCAGCATACTGTTAGAAGCGGTCTGTCTTTTCTGTGGGAAGATATCTTATCTTGGCAGTGAATGGGGCTTAAACAGTGTGGACAGCTTTAGTAGAAATAAATGCGTGCAGCCAGGGGAAGTTAACAACTAAAAAGTTCCACACAAAAGCGAATTAACACAGTAATTTGGCTATGGTAACTGATAAGCGTCCCCTTTTATGATATATTAAATACAAAAGATTTCCTAAGCACTGTGCAGGCAAAACCTAAAAACCAGGATACTAAATACTCGAAGTTGGGAACTCCGGGTAGGGGAACATGACTGTACACCATGAAGGGGACATTCCAATCCCAACAAGAGTGATTTTCACCATTACTGCAACTCTCAATGATGATGTTTGAATAACAGACAGTATTCTATTAGCTAGGTCATTGGAATTAAATAGCGATAGAGGGCCGAAGTAGGGTTAACAAAATTATGCTGCAAAAAAGGCTGATTATGCAGCATTTTTACCACAGATTGATAGAGAGGAAAGCCCAGCAATATAGAGAATACAAAGGTTTCTTAAGAGAGAAACATATCAACTTTCAGCAGATCCTTCTCAAAATGTTTTTGATTAACAAAAAATGCCTTTTTCTTGCATGGAAGCACACAAGTTCTACTTTATTTAGACTGCACTTTATAACTCCAAGATTCCAATCGTTTTTCTAAAACAAGCGATGTTGTCAAGCCTATTTGGAAGCATTATTCTTATAAAAGGTGAGTCCCGTTTATCTAATGCATTGCAAATATTTTAAAACTGGTATTCAAGTTTCGGGTTTATTCTGTTTCCTCTCTATGGGCCACAGGAAGTACCTGTTTCCATTAAGAAACAAGCATTTGCAATGCAATCGGTCTCGCCTTTGGGACCTTATATGTATTTAGCTATGCAGCACATTAGCCTGGGTGCTGAAACATTTACTGTTCTTTAACATGGAGGGAATGTAAGCACCAAACTTCGTGGCACACCAGGTATGAGAACACATGGAGAGAAATACTGCCTTTCAGCGGGAAATGGCATAGTCCAAAGCTCTGTTTTTAATATAAAATCAGGGCCTTCGGTAATCATATCATTGAAAATACAAGATTTGAAAAAAATATTATTGTCTGCGGGTGCTCGTGGGAGGCAATTTCTATGGACTGGAATCTAGAGAATGCTAAAGTGATTCTGGTATTTTACTGACCTCTGCTGGTCGTTTTCTATCAAGAAAGTTAAATAGAGGCAGTTGCGAGAAAAATAAAAAAAGAAAGTTCCTCAGCAGAAAGCAATTATGCTATTTTACTGACCTCTACTGGTAGCTTTCTTTCAAGACTGTTAAATAGAGGCAGTTGAACAAGCAGAAAGCAATTCTGGTATTTTACTGACCTCTACTGGTCGTTTTCTATCAAGACAGTTAAATATAGCGCAGGTAATATGGGAGGCTTTTAAAACAGTGGTGAAGGGGCAGGCATTAGCTCTCAAGGTGGGATATAATAAAAAGCAGCAACTACAAATAGAACAGCTTGAAGGAGAGCTCCTGCAGCTCGAGACCGAACACTCACGGTCACCTAGCGACCTCACGGAACATCATCTAACCATAAAGCAACTTGAATATAGAACCCTAGCCCGGGAGTGGGCTGGAGCCCAATTACTGGCCACACGTCATAGTCTTTACGAAATAGGGGATAGAGCGGGCAAGTTGCTCGCATGGTTAGAAAAAAGGGAACAAACAGAACGTTGGGTCCCCAGACGAACAATCAATAGCACACAGACGCTATTGGACCCACAGGCAATTGCGGATGCCTTCGCGGATCACCTGGAGAGGATTTATAGACCCTCGGTCGTTACCACGGCGGAGGACTCTCGCCAACTACTGGCAGTTATGTGTCTGCCTGCCCTGTCCTCGGAGCAAAGGGACGCATTAGAGGTAGATCTCACGGACGAGGAAATTGGCCCGGCAATCAATAGCATACAGTCGGGGAAGGCAATGGGGCCTAATGGGATCCCATTGAATTTCTCAAATCAACCACCTCGCTCGTCGTGCCCCATCTGAGAAACATGTATAATGAAAGCTATGAAAAGGGGATCCTACCAGAGGATCAAAGATTGGCCTCTATCGTTGTTATCCGTAAGCCGGGGAAACCCGTCGATAGCTGTAGCTCCTACAGACCGATTTAATTAATTAACGCTGAAGCGAAAATCCACGCAAAAATCCTGGCTGTCCGCCTCACCCCTGTTATCACGTCACTGGTTCACGTAGACCAATCTGGCTTTATGCCGGGCTGCAACACAGCGTTGAATATCTGTCGTCTTCACAATGTCCTGCGCCGCAAGCACGTCATAGAGGAAGATGCTGTGGTGTTGTCCCTGGACGCCAGAATGGCGTTTGATTCAATAGAATGGCCATATTTATTTGAAGTGCTGCGGCGCCTTGGGTTCGGCCCAAAATTCATGGGATGGGTTAAGCTACTTTACACGGACCTCAAAGGCCAGGTCATGGTCAACAACCGCCTGTCCAGAACATTTTCATTGAGAAGAGGCACAAGGCAGGGTTGCCCCTTGTCCCCAATGATTTTCTCATTGATTTTAGAGCCATTGGCATCGTGGGTCAGAGGAGATCCAGTGTTGAGGGGGTTGAAATGGGCGGAGGGGCAAGAAGACAGAATATCTCTCTATGCTGATGATATTCTACTGTATCTTGCGTCGCCAACAAGGTCAGTGCATAGAATTTTAAATATTTTCTCTAATTTTGGTCAATATTCGGGATACTCAATCAACTGGTCCAAATCAGTGATTTTCGCAGTTCACGGACCGATCCCTGCACTCCCATTAGGCTGCGACGTGGAGAGGGCTGTGGAAGGTTTTCGGTACCTCGGGATCTATGTAACCCCCGATCCCAATCTGTTTTACCATAAAAACTTAGCGGTGCCTCTGGACAGACTACGCGATGATGTTAAACACTGGAGAACACTGCCCCTTTCCTTGTTGGGTCGAGCTGCTCTTTATAAGGTGTTGGCTCTCCCCCGATTTCTATATATCCTTCAGAATTGTCTGCATAAGTTCCCCGACTCGTATTTTCAAAATATTGAGAGTGAGGTTAGAACTCTATTATGGGATGGAAAGACGCCCCGCATCGCCTTTAATAAACTAACCAAAGGATGGTATGACGGTGGTATAGCACTCCCAGATATGCGTCTGTACTATTGGGCCTCACAGCTGGTGGTGGTGAACCAATGGTTGTATCGCCCCTGTCGGACCCTGCCTATCTCCTGGATAAATACCAAATGGGAAGAGAAGGTTATCTAGGGGCCCTCTATTTGAAGGCTAAGAGGGGTCGATACTTGGGCCCAACGGCCCATACTGTGGAGGTCTGGCGTCAGGCCAATCGAAGACTCGGCTGGCTGGACGTGTTGACTCAAGCCACCCCGTTGTGGTCAGCCCAGAAACTAGGTACGCTATGCAACCAACCAGGATTCGATAGATGGGACACTATACGTATCTCTACAATAGGCCAGTTGTGGAAAAAAGGAAGGATACTGACATTTGCAGAACTAAAGGAGGAGTATGATCTAGCTCAGGGAGAGGTATTTCGCTATCTACAAATCCGTCACGCTCTCAAGGCAGCACTCCGTGGTAACGAGGAGGTAACAAAGTCATCCCCCCTGGAGGATCGTCTGCTTTCTGAACCATTGCCAAAAAAAGCTGTGTCGCTAACATATCGGAAGCTCTGTAATAATTTACCCGACCCGTTTCAATCCCTCCGAGAAAAGTGGCAAAACGATCTGGGAATACTTGAGGATGACGACTGGCAAACGGCGTTGATGTCCCCAAAGGAGGCAGCCATCCCTCTTAGACTCCGCCTTATCCAATTAAAAGTCCTGCATAGAACATACCTGACGGGGGTTACTCTTGCAAAGATTGGGAGCAGACAGGATGCCCTGTGTCTCCGCCGCTGTCATGGGGAGGCAACTTTTTATCACATCATATGGGAATGTCCCCACATACAGGCCCTATGGGAAAAGGCTACATGGCACATGCAGAGAGCAATAGGAAAAGAAATCACAATGACACCACAATTGGGGCTCCTCAACATATGGGAGGCGACGGACCTCACAGGGGTGGAACAATAGTGGGTTACCCTAGGATTTACACTGGTAAAACGTAATATAGCGATGAAATGGGGAGCAGCTGAAATCCCATTATCGAGGAACTGGGCAAAGGACCTAGATAAATGTATGATAGCAGAAAAAGAGGTGTTCAAGTGTAGAGGATGTCCCAAGAAATGGGATAGGAAGAGGGGAAAGTGGAATGTATACAGGGGTGAACTGTGTGTCTCGCCTACTACTGAAATGGAAATGACAGAGAACCGATGGAACAGACAAGATACGAGTGGCTGATTGCAAGTGAACATTTGTTAGCTATGCTTTGTGGACAACATCATATGAATATGTGAATATGTACTGATTGCTTCCATATCTGTGATTGATATGTTTTTCGTTCTAATAAAAACATCTATTAAAAAAAATAATACAAATTTAAAAAAGACAGTTAAATATAGGCAGTTGAACAGAAATAAAGTCCCTAAACGGAAGCAGACAAGTCCCAGGGCTGATCTCCAGAGCCCACAAAGTACAAACACATATAAGTATATACTAAAGTATATACAAGAGGTCTCGAATGCTCGACCTAAAAATGGCGCACAACAATACGATAAAATACTTGTCATATCAGTGTCTCTCACTGGGCGGCAGTCTAAGTTTCTGAAGTGAAATAAAATGCTTGGGGTTTTACATTCAAAGTGTCCTCTTGATATAACTGCCGCTTTGTGAACAGCGTCTAAGGAGCTTATTTACAAACCCCTTGCGCCGACGGTGCGTCACTTTTAAAAGGGCAAAAGTGACGTATCGAGCGGCGCAAGGGGCTTATTTGTAAGTAAGCCCCTAAATGTGTAACCTGAATTTAAACGGAAAGTGAAATAAACATTTTCATTACAAAGTACTCACTTCTTCAATGCTGTTAGAATTACTTTTTAAATCTGAATGGAATTTTTATTGTTGCAGATAAAAGCCCCTAATCTGTCCCTCAACTGAGGGGGTGGTCAATACTATATGAGCAAATTGCTCACGCTGTAGTCCGTTTAATCACTGAATACAGCAATCAGTAGCTGAAAGGTGACCAGCTGACTTTGGCAAAGGTTTTGCCTCTTTGTTGCACCATGTGTGCTGTGCTTTTTAGTTACGCATTCTCTATGACCCTGGGTGAGAGAAGTGACACGGAGAGTGGAGGGGGAAAGTTGAAGGTAGAAGTAGCTCAAAGGGGAGACAGCATGAAAAAGTATCTACTCAAATGGAGTGATCCGAGAAAAAGAAAAAAAGTAGTCCCCTTAATGCAAGTAAGGCCAACAATGGGAGAATGCAAGTCAATCAGAACACTATGAGACTGAAATGCTGGTCAGTGAGACAAACAGATGAATAGGGAAGAAGGCCATTAAATGAGGAGCAGGGAAGGGAGATAGACAACAAAACTGTCCAATAATGAGCAAGAGACTGACATAAAGCCCACTATATGTATATTGAAAACAAAGGTCTGGCCAACAGACAACTAGAGCTATCTGCAGCTGAAACTTAAAAAAGGTTAGTACAACGGAGGCCCAACAACCAATGTCTGAATTCCATCAGGGTTTCTTTACGCCTACAACGTTTCAGCATTTGCTGTAAACTGACAAGGAGTCTAACCAATGACAGGTTGCATCAACTCATGCATACTCATACGCCATTAGGAGAGGAGCGATGGTCAGACAGACATGCAGTTCACTGACATCCCTTACATGCTAAGCCACAGATAACATTCATTGCCAGCTAATTCTTACACTGTCCATGTCTGCACATGCGCACAGTAGGGGAATGTGATACTTAGGTGTTAGCAGTCCTCTTTGAATAAACCATGGGGAGTATTTATCATTGCTTTGCGTCGCCCTTGTGCCACGGGCGATGCAACAACTAAGTCAGATTTATCAAGCCACGCAAGGCCACCTTGCGTGGCCCTCCATGGCTTGATAAATCTGGAGTAACGCAAAGCGGCGCAAATCGCTGTCTGTGTTACTCTGCCCCAATGAGGCGTTCCCACGCATCCACCCATGGATTTTGGCGCATTCCGCGATTTACCATTAGTGGTAGATCTGGGAATGTGTCAAAATACTACGCCTCCCCAGGGGAGGCGTAATGAGGAGAAATATCTTTATTTCTTCTGCTTTCTTTCCTCTTTCTATGTGTACTGAAGAGAAACATGCCTCTCTGTTT
The DNA here is from genome assembly GCA_963921515.1 of Calotriton arnoldi. Lineage (NCBI taxonomy): Eukaryota > Metazoa > Chordata > Amphibia > Caudata > Salamandridae > Calotriton > Calotriton arnoldi. The sequence goes on along the minus strand of CAWUFW010001107.1, from coordinate 1,169,369 downwards.
TTGTGCAGGAAGGTATTCCTTCCTGCAGACAAACAATAGTGCTCACAACGCAGGCACCCTTGCACCATGTTGCAAAGTTACCTGCATTGGCGCTAGACAGCTAAAAGTGCGTTAGAGCATGGAAAGGACAAGAATGCACCATATGATGTTAAATATGGTGCATTCCTGCCCTTTCACGCAGAGCAACGCAGCAAGGTGTCTTCCTGCGTTGCGTTGCGTTGCGTTGCGTGAAAGTTTGATAAATATGCCCCCTTATGTTTTATAGAGCAATCTTGCTCAAAGCACTGGCTACTGAGGAAAACATGCAGCAATGCACTACGGATGGTAGGACAACTAACACCCACACTGCCAAAAGACAAAAAAATACTTCACTTTGACTCACACTGGTTATATTCCTCTAAGAGTCTAGGCAATATTTACAATGCACTATTACTAAATTGTAAAACTACCCTACCAACAACTGTAAAAAAACTAAATGTAAAGTCTGTAGGAGAGTAGGATCTGCCTCTTATGGTTACCCCCACTTTTTGCTGATGTCTCACTGTTTTTCGACTTTAGTCTGGCTAGGGCCCTGCTATCCAGGACCCCAGCCTAGCTGCTTCCTCTCTAAATTGATTCCATGTACCTTAAGTACACTTCAGATTGGATTCTGGGGTGCCCTTATAAGTCCCTAGTATATGGTATACTATGTACCCAGGGCATAGGCACCCCAGAGGCCTACCAGGGGCTGAAGCATGTATTGTGCCACCCCTGGAAAGCCATCCAAAATGACACCACAGGACTGCTACTGCAGCCTGAGTGAGGTGGTGCATGCACCCCTTACAGAGATATAGGTTCACTATACCTCACCTATCACTGCATATAGAAACCTATCAGTCACCCCTATGGCAGGCCTTATCAATCCTGAAGGAAGGGTGCTTGGTTATATGTGAGAGGGTGCCCATGCAGGATCAGAGCCCCTCTGCAGCCCTCGGAATCTCCTCTCCGGGGTTGTCTGTGGTGCAGCCTGACCATATACTCTTAAGTGCATTATATCCTCACGGTAAATGCTAACTTTGGGATGGCTGCACGGAAACATGTCGTGTTTGGTGTCAAACACCTTGGAATCATACCCCCACACCAGTAACTGGTGTGGGAGTATGATCCCACCGTTCTAGAGGGAAAGACATGACAGCCCCGGTATACCCGGTACCAGCTAAACAGAGCCCTGGCATCACAAAATGGATGCTGCAGCCACAGACACGAGTCTGGCCTCCTGCTTTTGACCGAAACTCCGGCAGGGGAGGCCTGGACAATAGGTTTCCTGTCACAGGGAGGTGTTACTACCTCCCAGACAGGCCTTAGTGGATTGGGGCTGGGTGGGTGCACTCCAAGAGTGCTTTGAAGTCCTGCACTGGGGGCACATTTGGTGTCCTCGTGCATACCCCAGTTCAAACCGGTTGCAGGGGCTGCCAGCCCCTGCTCTGGCGCGAAACTGGACAAAGGAAATGGGTGTAGCCACCCCTCTTTCCAAACCCTCCCATAGGTGGGTCCACAGAGTTAGTCCAACCCCTTTCTTAGGTATAAGTAAGGAACCCCTGGCAACAGGACTTTAGATATCCCTGGACGATACTCTGCAACTGAATCCTGGAACTTCGACGCTCTACTCAAGACTAGAGGACTGAAGAAATCTCCCTTGGGGTCAAGAAGTGACTCCCCTGCTTGGCAGGCACCAACAAAGCATTTGCCAGTCTGCATCTCCGAAGCTCGCGCCGGACTCCGAAGTAATTGCAGCCCAGGAAGAGGATTTCCAGACTTCTCAGAGGCCGACCCGAGACCCCAGCAAAGCTGAGACCCGCAGCCCTCACAAGTGACGTGGAACCGGAACTCCTAGACACCATGCACATTTGCTAGTGCATCAACTTCTCGACGTCTCTTGAAGTCCTGCTTTGGGTTACTTGTAGCCCAGGCCCCAAGCACCATTTGCACTGAAGATTGTGAGCCTACACTCCACGAGTGTTCCGTGGGCCCGCTTCTTGCATTTCCGCTTGAGGCTCCTTTGCGATCCCTGGTCTGTCAACTGGTGGGTCCCTGTGAAGGCAACTCTGATTTTCCTTGGGCTTTTCTGGTTGCTCCAGACGAGCTCTGACTCCCCACCAAGTGGTGAGTCCCTCAGACCTTGCTGGTCTGCACCGAAGCATCTTTCTCCTTTCTGCGTGGGTTGCTGTTGCCAAGGCTTGTTGTGTTCAATCCGGACACCAACACTGCAGCACTCGACATCCTTTGTGGGACAGCTAGAATCCAGCTCTTAGTTGTCGTCGACACCTCCTGGTCCTCGTGGCTAAAGAGTCAAGCTTCACCTCTTTCACCTGAAGCACCCAACATCGGTGGGCATTCGACTATCGTGCCCCTGGTCACTGGCAAGTGACCCAGACTCTGTCCCCTCTGCTTTCAGGTTCTTCTCATCTTCAATCCAGGCTTGGATCTCTTCGGACACTTCCCATCTTCCCGGCAGCAGCACTTCTCTGCAGACTGCCATTGAAAACGATGACGCGACCTGACACCATTTGACACCTATGCACCCGGCTTCCCTGGGTGAGGTAACTCGAGTACTCCGGTGCTCCCGTGGGTGTTGACCCTAGAACTGTCTAAGTCCAAGAGGGTTTGGTCCTAGTCCATTTCTAAGTGTCCTTAAACTCTAAAACTCTAACCGCGACTTTCCCAAAGACGATAAAGGAGCTCGCGGCTGTGTTCACACACTGCACACAGCCCCCGTGGGTCCCCTGTGTCACTACCTTGGGTGGTTCCTTGGGGTCCCACCGATTCTACAGGCTCTAGGCCTTGTGTCTACTTAAGTCGTGGTTCTTATACCACTTTCTTGATATATGGTTTGGTACGCCCCTAGGGCTAATCGTATATTGTGCTACTTTACTGTGCTATTTGACTTGTAACTTGTGTACTTTGACCTCTAGCCTCATAAAGAGACTATTGGGTAGTGTTTAGTAATAAATACATATATTTTATATATATACCTGGTGTGGTTCTCCTTTCATTTGGTCATTCATGAGATTATAGACTGGTAAAACAACAGCTTAACACTCCTTCAAGACTTAGCCTGAAGGCTGCTCTCCATAGCTACCACTAGGATAGCTTTCAATAAAGGTTGTCTTTAAACCTATCATCAATAAAGGTCGTTTGGACTGGTGCAAGGTGCCCACTATAACTAGTGGACAGCATATACCAGGCCAACTTCTCACATTGGTGTGCAGCGGTTGGATTCAAGCTTGCCTTGTTTTACCAGATAATCTCAAGTGTGTGACTAACTGAAAACCACTAAAGGTACCTGAGGTACATATAAATTCAAGCTTAGAAATACAGTAAGTTCTACTGAACTTAGAGTTGTGTGTCAAGGGCTTAGCACACCCTTTCTACAACTCAAGAGAGTTTAGTAGGCCACACTAGAGTAGGTAGTGCATACACCACACCTCACTAGTGATGTCTTCAAGGCCAGGAACCAGTGGGTCCCTGCCAGAAGCCAATGGGCTTCTACCATCCAAGTATGACAACCTCCCATTCTTGGAATTGAGAGCATTGTGCAGTACTAGGAAGCTGAAGACAGGCAAAAGTGCAAACACCCAACGCCTCATAGAGGTACTTCTGTTGGATGATCTCAGAAGGCCCACAGGGTCTGAAGGGGTAGACAGAGAGGGTGGGACAGCAAATGAGGAAGGGCCCAGGGGTGAAGAAACCCAGGACCTGACCTCTGAAGCTGACCAGGAAGATGACAATGATCTTACCCTGGAAAATCCAGCTCCTCCTGCAGATGAGGAGGAGGACCAGAATGGCCTCCCCTTTGTCCCACCAGGAAGAGTTGTGAGTGTGCCTAGAAGGTCAAGATCTCCTTCTCAGAAGTCTAACCATTCTGACACCTCAGTAGGGACCTCTGTTTTCTCTCATAGGAGGGAATCCTCTCAAGAAAGGAAAGAGAGACTGCTCAAGTATGAAGAAGCTCAGCTTAGGATCAGAAGAGAGCAGTTGGCTATAGACAGGGAGTCCCTAGAGCGTCATAGACAAAGAAGAAAGTTGGGACTAGAGTCCCATGGTGGCAGCAACTTCCCTAGTGGTAGGGAAAGGTCTCATGACCATAGAAACCTAAGCAAGATTGTCCCTCCCTACCAGAGTGGGGATGACATCCACAAATGGATTGCTGCACTGGAAAGGGCCTGTAAAGTTCAGAGGGTCCCCCAGGAGCAGTGGGCAGCAATCTTGTGGCTCTCCTTTGCAGACAAAGGTAGAGACAAGCTCCTCACTGTAAGAGAAGAGGATGCTGATGATTACCATGTCCTGAAGAGTGCACTGATAGATGGGTTTGGCCTAACCACTGAGCAATACAGGTTAAAGTTCAGAGATACCCAAAAGGCACAGACACAGGACTGGGTGGACTTTGTATATTGTGCTACTAAGGCTCTGGAAGGCTGGTTACTTGGCAGTAAGGTGTGTGACTTCAAAGGATTGTATAATTTAATCATGAGGGAGCAGATTCTTAATAACTGTCAAAATCAGTTGCTACATCAGTACCTGGTTGACTCTGATCTGACCTCTCCCCAAGAATTGGGAAAGAAGGCAGACAAATGGGTCCGAACCAGGGTGAGGCAGAAGGTACAGAACCAAGGTGGTGACCAGAAAAAGCAAGATTCCAAAAACTCTGACAAGGGTGGGGAAAAGGGTAAAGACCAGAAGTCTTCTCAAGGTCCCCAAAAATCTGCATCTGGTGGGGAATCCCAATCTACTAAAGGAAAAGGCCAAAAGAAACCATGGTGCAAAATCTGAAAGCAGAAAACTCACTGGACAAGTGACTGCACCAAGTCCAAAGACTTTACTCCAGCCACCATTGCCCCTAAGGCAACTGTTCCCCCTAGTGCAGCTACAATTGGTGGTGGAGGTACTCAGAATAAGGGTTTAGTAGGGTTGACATTGGGTACTGAGATGGGCTCTGGCCTAGTCAGAGTGCCAACTCAGGCTTTCCTAGTCTTTGATGGGGGCATGGATATGTCCCCCTTAGTGAGTCCCAATAATTTGGGCAAATACAGACAGCAGCCTTTAATTAATGGAAAAGAGGCTTAGGCATTCAGGGACACAGGAGCAAGTGTCACAATGGTGACAAAAGATCTTGTGGATCCTGGGCAGATTATACTTGGTGAAATGTACCAGGTGACCAATGCTAGCAATGTCAGAACAGACCATTCTCTGGCAGTTGTTAACTTCTCCTGGGGAGGGGTAACTGGCCTTAAGAAGGTTGTGGTGAGTGCAGACCTACCAGTCGAATGCTTGCTTGGCAATGATCTTGAAACCTCAGCTTGGGCAGAGGTGGAGCTCAGGACACATGCAGAAATGCTAGGGATCCCTGCACATGTCTTTGCTGTGACTAGGTCACAGGCCAAAATGTCAAAAGCTGAACAGGCCCTGGATTCTGGAACAATGGACCAGGTGCCTCCCAAGAGGAGGAGCAGTAGGGTTAAGGCAGTGCCTTCCCCCTTGGCTCAGGAAGCAGATCAGTCTCTGGAGGAAGATGATCTCAGGCCTGAAGAAGGAACTGTCCCAGAGGAGCTTGAACCTGATCAGGTTGAGTTCTTGGGGACAGGGGCCCTTCCAGGGCAGATCTGAGCCAGGAGCAGCTGAACTGCCCCTCTCTTGAACCCCTCAGACAGCAAGCTGCTGCTGAGGCTGCTGGGAATGCTAGTGGCACCCATAAGATATATTGGGATGATGGACTCCTGTACTCAGAGAGTAGAGACCCCAAGCCTGGAACAGCCAGCAGGTTGGTTATACCTCTGAAGGTCAGGGGCTTCCTATTGACACTAGCCCATGATATTCCTTTAGCAGGTCACCTGGGCCAGAACAAGACTTGGGACAGAATTGTCCCTCACTTTCACTGGCCCCACATGTCTGAAGACACCAAGGAGTTTTGTCGCTCCTGTGTAACCTGCCAAGCCAGTGGGAAGGCAGGTGGCACCACAAAGGCCCCCCTGATAGCACTACCTGCGGTGGGGGTTCCCTTTGAGAGGGTGGGGATTGACATAGTTGGTCCCATGGATCCCCAAACAGCCTCTGGGCACAGATTTATCCTGGTGGTGGTGGACCATGCCACCAGGTACCCAGAAGCCATTCCCCTTAGGACCACTACAGCACCTGTGGTGGCAAGGGCCCTCCTGGGAATTTTCCCAAGAGTGGGCTTTCCTAAGGAGGTAGTATCTGACAGAGGTGCAAACTTTATGTCCAGTTACTTGACTGCAATGTGGAAGGAGTGTGGAGTGACTTATAAATTCACCACACCCTATCACCCACAATGCAATGGTTTAGTTGAAAGGTTCAACAAAACCTTGAAGGGCATGATTAAAGGGCTCCCAGAAAAACTTAGGCGAAGATGGGACATACTCTTGCCCTGCCTTTTATTTGCATACAGGGAGGTGCATCAGAAGGGGGTTGGCTACAGCCCTTTTGAACTTTTGTTTGGCCATCCTGTCAGGGGTCCATTGTGTCTGGTGAAGGAAGGTTGGGAGTTACCTCTCAAACCCCCTAAACAGGACATAGTGGACTATGTACTTGGTCTCCGCTCCAGGATGGCTGAGTATATGAAAAAGGCATCCAAAAACCTTGAGGCTAGCCAGGAATTACAGAAAGCCTGGCATGACCAAAAGGCTGTGCTGACTGTTTACCAGCCAGGGCAGAAGGTGTGGGTGTTGGAGCCAGTGGCCCCAGCAGCCCTCCAAGACAAGTGGAGTGGCCCCCATACAATTGTTGAACAGAAGGGAGAGGTTACCTATCTGGTAGACCTGGGAACTCCCAGGAGCCCCCACAGGGTGCTCCATGTCAACAGGCTGAAGCCATATGTGGACAGGGCTGACATGGGCTTGCTCATGGCAACTGATGAGGGACAGGAGGAGGAGAGTGACCCACTCCCTGACCTGCTCTCACAGAACCCTGATGATGGGTCAGTAGATGGTGTAGCCTTGGCAGGCAGCCTCACTGCCCAGCAGCAAACTGATTGTAGACAGGTGCTCAATTAGTTCAGACACATGTTTTCTCTGACGCCAAGTCAGACCACCTGGTGCACTCATGAAGTGGACACTGGGGACAGTCTGCCTGTTAAAAGTAAGATTTACAGGCAACCTGACCAAGTCAGGGACTGTATCAGGACAGAAGTCCAGAAAATGTTGGAACTGGGTGTCATTGAGCCTTCAGATAGCCCTTGGGCTAGTCCAGTAGTCCTGGTGCCTAAACCTCACACCAAAGATGGCAAGAGAGAGATGAGGTTTTGTGTGGACTACAGGGGCCTCAATGCAGTCACGAGGACTGATGCCCATACAATACCCAGGGCAGATGAGCTAATAGACACTTTGGCCTCAGCCAAGTATCTAAGCACATTTGACCTGACAGCTGGCTACTGGCAGATCAGACTAGCTGATGATGCAAAGCCAAAAACTGCATTTTCTACCCCTGGTGGCCTTTACCAATTTGTGGTGATGCCCTTTGGGTTGAAGAATGCACCTGCCACTTTTCAGAGGTTCGTGAACACAGTCCTTACAGGTCTGGAAGCCTATAGTGTAGCATATCTACATGATATTGCTGTCTTTAGCTCCACCTGGGAGGATCACCTGGTCCACCTCAGAAATGTTTTGGAGGCCCTGCAGAAGGCAGGCCTCACTATCAAGGCCACTAAGTGCCAGATAGGGCAGAGTCAGGTTGTGTACCTGGGCCACCTTGTGGGTGGAGGCCAGGTTCAACCCTTGCAGAGCAAAATCCAGACCATCATTGCCTGGGTTGCTCAAACTACCCAGACTCAGGTAAGAGCCTTTTTAGGCCTGACTGGGTACTACAGAAGATTTGTCAAGGGGTATGGATCAATAGTGACACCCCTGAATGACTTAACCTCCAAGAAAATGCCCCAAAAGGTTCAGTGGACAGTTAGCTGTCAAAAGGCATTTGATGACCTGAACCAGGCCATGTGCACTGCTCCCATTCTGCAGAGTCCTGATTACTCCAAAAAGTTCATTGTGCAGACAGATGCATCTGAGTTGGGGGTAGGGGCTGTACTATCACAGTTGAATGATGAAGTTCAGGATCAGCCAGTAGCTTTTATTAGCAGAAGGCTGACCCCCAGAGAGAAACGTTGGTCAGCCATTGAGAGGGAGGCCTTTGCTGTGGTTTGGGCTCTGAAGAAGCTGAGGCCATACTTGTTTGGCACTCACTTCATTGTTCAGACAGACCATAAGCCCCTCTTATGGCTAAAACAGATGAAGGGTGAAAACCCCAAACTTTTGAGGTGGTCCATTTCCCTACAGGGGATGGACTAAACAGTGGAACATATACCCGGAGTAACCATGCCAATGCAGATGGACTCTCCAAGTATTTCCACTTAGAACATGAAGACTCAACTGGTCAAGGTTAGTTTAATGTCCCTGCGTTTGGGGGGGGTTGTGTAGGAGAGTAGGATCTGCCTCTTATGGTTACCCCCACTTTTTGCTGATTTCTCACTGTTTTTCGACTTTAGTCTGGCTGGGGCCCTGCTATCCAGGACCCCAGCCTAGCTGCTTCCTCTCTAAATTGATTCCATGTACCTTAAGTACACTTCAGATTGGATTCTGGGGTGCCCTTATAAGTCCCTAGTATATGGTATACTATGTACCCAGGGCATAGGTACCCCAGAGGCCTACCAGGGGCTGATGCATGTATTGTGCCACCCCTGGAAAGCCATCCAAAATGACACCACAGGCTGCTACTGCAGCCTGAGTGAGGTGGTGCATGCACCCCTTACAGAGATATAGGTTCACTATATCTCACCTATCTCTGCACATAGAAACCTATCAGTCACCCCTATGGCAGGCCTTATCCATCCTGAAGGCAGGGCGCTTGGTTATATGTGAGAGGGTGCCCATGCATGAGCAGAGCCCCTCTGCAGCCCTCGGAATCTCCTCTCCGGGGTTGTCTGTGGTGCAGCCTGACCATATACTCTTAAGTGCATTATATCCTCGCGGTAAATGCTAACTTTGGGATGGCTGCACGGAAACATGTCGTGTTTGGTGTCAAACACCTTGGAATCATACCCCCACACCAGTAACTGGTGTGGGAGTATGATCCCACCCTTCTAGAGGGAAAGACATGACAGCACCGGTATACCCGGTACCAGCTAAACAGAGCCCTGGCATCACAAAATGGATGCTGCAGCCACAGACACGAGTCTGGCCTCCTGCTGCTGACCGAAACTCCGGCAGGGGAGGCCTGGACAATAGGTTTCCTGTCACAGGGAGGTGTTACCACCTCCCAGACAGGCCTTAGTGGATTGGGGCTGGGTGGGTGCACTCCAAGAGTGCTTTGAAGTCCTGCACTGGGGGCACATTTGGTGTCCTCGTGCATACCCCAGTTCAAACCGGTTGCAGGGGCTGCCAGCCCCTGCTCTGGCGCAAAACTGGACAATGGAAATGGGTGTAGCCACCCCTCTTTCCAAACCCTCCCATAGGTGGGTCCACAGAGTTAGTCCAACCCCTTTCTTAGGTATAAGTAAGGAACCCCTGGCAACAGGACTTTAGATATACCTGGACGAAACTCTGCAACTGAATCCTGGAACTTCGACGCTCTACTCAAGACTAGAGGACTGAAGAAATCTCCATTGGGGTCAAGGAGTGACTCCCCTGCTTGGCAGGCACCAACAAAGGATTTGCCAGTCTGCATCTCCGAAGCTCCCGCCGGACTCCGAAGTAATTGCAGCCCAGGAAGAGGATTTCCAGACTTCTCAGAGGCCGACCCGAGTCCCCAGCAAAGCTGAGACCTACAGCCCTCACGAGTGACGTGGAACCGGAACTCCTGGACACTGTGCACATTTGCTAGTGCATCAACTTCTCGACGTCTTTTGAAGTCCTGCTTTGGGTTACTTGTAGCCCAGGCCCCGAGCACCATTTGCACTGAAGATTGTGAGCCTACACTCCACGAGTGTTCCATGGGCCCGCTTCTTGCATTTCCGCTTGAGGCTCCTTCGCGATCCCTGGCCCGTCGACTGGTGGGTCCCTGTGAAGGCAACTCTGATTTTCCTTGGGCTTTTCTGGTTGCTCCAGACGTGCCCTGACTCTCCACCGAGTGGTGAGTCCCGCAGACCTTGCTGGTCTGCACTGAAGCATCTTTCTCCTTTCTGCATGGGTTGCTGTTGTCAAGGCTTGTTGTGTTCAATCCGGACACCAACGCTGCAGCACTCGACACCCTTTGTGGGATAGCTCGAATCCAGCTCCTGGTTGTTGTCGACGCCTCCTAGTCCTCGTGGCTGAAGACTCAAGCTTCACCTCTTTCACCTGAAGCACCCGACATCGGTGGGCATTCGACTATCGTGCCCCTGGTCACTGGCAAGTGACCCAGACTCTGTCCCCTCTGCTTTCAGGTTCTTCTCATCTTCAATCCAGGCTTGGATCTCTTCGGACACTTCGCATCTTCCCGGCAGCAGCACTTCTCTGCAGACTGCCATTGAAAACGACGACGCGACCCGACACCATTTGACACCTATGCACCCGGCTTCCCTGGGTGAGGTAACTCGAGTACTCCGGTGCTCCCGTGGGTGTTGTCCCTAGAACTGTCTAAGTCCAAGAGGGTTTGGTCCTAGTACATTTCTAAGTGTCCTTAAACTCTAAAACTCTAACCGCGACTTTCCCATAGACGATAACGGAGCTCACGGCTGTGTTCACACACTGCACACAGCCCCCGTGGGTCCCCTGTGTCACTACCTTGGGTGGTTCCTTGGGGTCCCAGCGATTCTACAGGCTCTAGGCCTTGTGTCTACTTAAGTCATGGTTCTTATACCACTTTCTTGATATATGGTTTGGTACGCCCCTAGGGCTAATCGTATATTGTGCTACTTTACTGTGCTATTTGACTTGTAACTTGTGTACTTTGACCTCTAGCCTCATAAAGAGACTATTGGGTAGTGTTTAGTAATAAATACATATATTTTATATATATACCTGGTGTGGTTCTCCTTTCATTTGGTCATTCATGAGATTATAGACTGGTAAAACAACAGCTTAACACTCCTTCAAGACTTAGCCTGAAGGCTGCTCTCCATAGCTACCACTAGGATAGCTTTCAATAAAGGTTGTCTTTAAACCTATCATCAATAAAGGTCGTTTGGACTGGTGCAAGGTGCCCACTATAACTAGTGGACAGCATATACCAGGCTAACTTCTCACAAAGTCAAACTGAAATATTTTATAAATGGCAGTTTCTTACATGCATAGACTATGCATGCAAGCGGGTGAAATCTTTGTCAGAAGATGTTCTGTAGCTGTGGTTCACTATATCCTGTGGGTCGCATTTTTTGGTTTTATTAGGGCAGGCTGTGCTTTTTTTAATTTTGGGACCAGTCTTACCAGCATGAATAAGAGAGATGCGGTTCTTTCTGATGATACCGAAGTTCAGTTGGCTGAACCCTTTAACAGTGCCGGACTGACCGTAGCGGGCACCGGGTGTTCCCACGGTGGGCCGCCAGGGTGGGGGCCGGTTTTGGATCCCTAGGGGGCCGTTTTTGTTACTGGGGGCAGGTTTTGCAGCAGAGCTGCAATATCGGCACCCTGTAACAAAAGGGGCAGCGGTGAGACGGGAGTGGTGGTTCTAACTAGCACCCCTCCTCCCCCTCCCCCCCCGGGGGCCAGCCGAGCTGTTTGGCAGGTCCGGTTTCAGTTCCCAGTCCAGCCGTTTTCAGCTCTACATACTAATGCCAATTTACCATTCTCTTGAGTATTGGAAGACTCGCTTGGCTTACAATCCTCAGTGAAATAAATGAGTTTTCTTCTCTGTCCTTAGTATAAAAAAAAGATATTTTTGTGCAATGCATTGCACTGTAAAATCAAGGACTGACCTTCATTTCAATGGGAAATCTTGCAAAGTCTATGAAAAGTTGGCATCTATGTTATCAAAAACAAGTTGATATCAAGGCTTATAATGTGCCGAAAATGGGGCATAAAATATCACACAGTTCACATAGCAGACAGCAGACATGAGGTCATCATTCATGCGTTCTGCTGAGCAATGTCCACCTGAGCAGTCATTCTTCTCCTGCGCTGCATGATCCGCTCCCCCTGGTCCATGCGACTGGACCATAGGCCAATATGCTTTTACTGTTGTCACTGACGTAATACTTCTTGCAAAAATAACAGAATTTGACAACCTGTCTCTAGGGTCATGCCAACGCAGGAGCTTCAGCATGGTGTTATGTCAGAATTTGGTAAAATGAAATATTGGCTAACATAAATATTGTGTCCTGAATAATGTTTACAATAGTAAACATTATGCTTTATGCAATTGTCCGACTGGGTGCAGATTTTCTATTATTAACTCCAACGGGAAGGTTCATTGTACACCATATTTAGGACATAAGGTCTGATTTAGAGTTTAGCGGGCGGATGACTGTCACAAAAGTGACGACTATCCCACCCACCGTATTACAAGTGCATTATATCCAATATGGCAGACGGGTTATCCGTCACCTTTGTGAAAGAGTGACCCACCCACCGAAATATAAATCAGGCCCATAATATTTATGTCAAACGACATTGTGACAATGACATTTTGGTAGCATATCCTTCAGGACAGTTCACGCTACATCATTTTTCATCCTCGCTGATGGTGTGGGTTGAGGTTAGCATTAGGACTGCAATTTTGAGTCACTTTGTGATGCTTGCTGTCTCTCTTGTGTCTCTTTACTGGTCAGCTCTCCTTCTGGGCCCGAGTTACTGTCAACTTTGTCATAGTGGGCATGATAGACTTGGAATTATGGATGTCAACTCCTTCAATATCAAGTGATTCTTATTACAAACCTCTCTTCTTTTCTTCCTCAATTGGCTTCTCTCCTCGAAGCCTCTTGAACATCGACATGTTTCTGACACATTTCTCTGACTTTTGCACCCTTCAAAACCTTCATAGTTAGGGGGTGAGGTTCATACAACATCCTGAATGTGCCTAGTTGTGTCGGTCCTTGACCAGTACTGTGACTTCACATTGGATTCTTGATGTTCAAATCACTCTGCACTTGCTGACTTTGCCATTTGCTGCTTTCTCCAGCTCTCCATTTCTATAGTTTCAATTTGATCACAGTTTATGATTCCTAACAAGGACTATCTACCAGCATAATCCCCAGGACACATCCAGTCGAGCAGCATGGAATCTTCCCCTGAATTCTCTGCAGAACCAAACTGGACCTATTCCGTGTCGATCCGAACTAAAAACTTAACCCTACCTGTAACTTTAACTCCTAAGCTAACACTAACCCCTCTACCCGCAACACAAGTAGTGTCAATGTAGTGGTGCCTATGTAGTGGTATATAAATGGGGTCTATTTGATATAGTGATGGTGCTCTGTGGACTAGCCACTTGACTGCAGGAACCTCACAGTCATTCCCTTGCTCTGCCTGTGTCAACATCATGTGTGCACTCAATGTCTAAAAAGACCCTGTGTACTTACCGTTGTGACAAATATAACATATTGTGGCAGATAATTTTCCTAAGTCACAACTTTCTTTTAATTCTGCTAATATTGATTTGGTCTTATATCATGCTACTTTTTCTAAGCACACTACATTGACATATGTGGTAATGTAATGGGTTGGGGGTTGGAATGTGGATCTTTGTTTATGTTCCAATGTTGCCTGGACACCGAGTGTTCGACTTAAGGCAGTTACTCTGCGGCTGGCTTGGGAGGATCGCGTTGCTTTCAGGCTGTGGCCAATCCGCCTGTGTTTAGGTTTATTTCTTGTCTCTGTGTCCTCATCACCACATTTTGGCGATGAGGATGGGATAGATGATATGATCAACCAGTGGGTTGAGGAGTGTGTCATGTGCAGGGAAAGTGAAAAAAAGCCTTAAAACAGGTGTACAAGCTGTGTCAGGGCATATTGTTGATTCAGGTAAGTCTTGGAGCAGAGTTAGCACAGACTTTATTGATCCTATACAGGGTGTATGCAGAGCTATTAAAAACGCGTTGGTCATAGTAAATTTCGAGTTACAGATTGCTTATTGACAAATTTATGAAGGAGGTGCCAACTAGATGCACCATTGAGGTACTGGATAAGGTGTTCTTTGACGAGGGTTTTCCACAATTGCTTATCACAGACAATGGGACCCAACTCACCTCAGCTGAAATGAAGTCATACTTGGAGAAGTGTGGCATAAAACATCATCGCACAGCACTTTATAACCCCCAGACAAACGGTATGGTGGAGAGGGTCAATCGCTTGGTCAAAGGAGCAATCCTAATGGTGATTTAAGTAGGCTGTGATGTGGAAAATACTGTCAATAGTTTGGTGTGGGCTCATCGCACAACGGAAAATAGTGTGACTAAGGTTTTACCTTTTGAGAGTGTGAGGGAAGGATACCTAATACCAATTGACTCCAGCGTTGTTGTTGAAGTGTGAGGATCAAGTGAAGGGGAGTGTTGTGAATAGAGAGGTGTGTGACATTATTCAATTTGGCGATTGAGTTAAGATGAAGCATGGTGGAGTGGGTGGGGGTTTGTCAAAGTTTTGGGGCCCTTACAAGGTGAAAGAGGCGCACATAGAGTAAATTGTTCTTACCAATGGCAACAAGTTGAATCAACGCAAAGTGGCATTGTATTGAAAAGGTGGTGATATGAAGGACAAAGGAGGGTACAATGATGAAAATGTAAATGGTTTTATTTTGATGAGTGACAATGAGTTGACAGGTCCCTCGAATGGGTGTTTGGGGAGAGGTGTTAACAGGGGAACGGAAGACATGAGTGTTGGGGGAATGGGCAGGAGTGTTCTCCAAGAGGAGAGGGGAGCAGCAGGTTTCTAAAGATCACAGCGTTCCCGTAGACCTCCCGCCTACTTGAGTGATTATTTACAGGGGCGTTAAAGAATGGTATCGTATCTTATGGTATTATGTTCTTACTTCTTGCATTTTTCATCCATTGTGTTTGCTGGATGTACCCTATTTATTTGCATTGCCTTTTATTTGTTTTCATATAGTTTTTCGTTTGTTTTATTTGTTTCAGGCGAAAGGGAGGGGATGTGTGTGGTAATGTAATGGGTTGTGGGTTGGAATGTGGAACTTTGTTTATGTTCCAATGTTGCCTGGACAGTGAGTGTTCGACTTGAGGCAGTTACTCTGTGGCTTGCTTGGGAGGATCGCCTTGCTTTCAGGCTGTGGCCAATAAACCTGTGTTGAGGTTTATTCCTTGTCTCGGTGTCCTCATCACCACAACGTGCAATAACATTTTTACTAAATTAGAAACTAACCCAGAACTGCTAGGCAGCCACACTACCCCAAAGGTCTAGAAAGACAGGCTTTTATTTCACGCCTTGTCCCTACTAATGCCTCAAAACACCCAGCAACATGAGTATATTCCAGACAGCAGCAGTATGGCAGAGAAACAACTTCCCAGTGCACCTCAATGAAATGTAGCGGTGAGGCCAGAAAAAGGAGCTATGGGCTCACAGCATATCCATTTTTTAAATAAAGTGCTTAAATAATTCATCTTTCTTTGCTCATACCTTAAGGACAGTTAATATAAAATGATTAAATATTGTACTGTTAATTGCAGTCCTGTTTTATTAGGTCCGCCAGCATGGTTAGCGTCCTGCAAAGGGTCTATTTGTTTACTACTGTCAGTCGGTTCATTGCTGCAATTAACATACAACGTCTGAAAGGCAATAACTGATTTTCCAAAACAAGAGTCAGAGAGAACAGAGAGTTGTTGAAAAGTAATAATGTATTAACCTCCTCATTTGAGAGAGAGAGAGATTACTGAGAACAGTGGTGTAACAAGATGCCATAGGCCCGAATCCATGCAAGAAAAAAAATGGGTCTCCGAATTTTTGTAGTACAAAATAGCCACAAATTGAGGTTTAGTAGCTCCCTTACACCCTTGGGCCCAAATGCCACTGCACCTGCTGCACCATTAATGGCTAAGCCCCTGACTAAGAAGCTGAATAATTTTCTGCTGTACGTACGCTGTTAAAGGAAATTCCAGCTGCGTAGTGTGTTATTTTTATTTTAGGTGTCTGGATATTTGACGTCTCCTGATGTTAGGGTTCATCAGGGGAGGGTCCAAGATGCATTGCGAGATGTCAGATAATGTTAATAACACATACTCAGAGACGGCCATGGCAATACAAACTTTCTAATAGACAGTACAGAGGCAGGTTAGGGGTGGGCACGGCCGGACTGGGAATTGAAACCGGCCCTGGCAAACAGCTCGGCCGGCTCCCTAGGGGTGGTGCTAGTTGGAAGCACCACTCCCGTCTCACTGCTGCCGCTTTTGTTACCGGGGGGGGCAATATTGCAGATATGCTGCATAACCGACCCCTGTAACAAAAACGGCCCCCCAGGGGTCCAAAACCAGCCCCCACCCTGGCGGCCCACCAGGGAAATGCCTGCTGCCCGCTACGGCCAGTCCAGCCCTGGGGGTGGGTTGGAGGCTGTGGCGAACGGGTGTTTGGAGGACGGTGCTATTCAGAAAGAACTTCCAGATGAAAACTATACAGGGAACGAACCAGGTGACTCCATTAAGTTTAAGCGGCAGCAGCACAGGGCAAGTGCTTCGAGGGAACATTAAGAGGTGAGAGAGTAAATAGTTGCCTCACAACTTTTCCCAGGTTGTAGAGTTCTCCGCACTATTTTTTGCGGGCCAGCACTTATTTTGTTATAAATGGTGCTATAGAGTGTCATGAGTGATGTAATATGTGAGGTAATTAGCAGTGCATGGCGGGGGCACAAGGTATAGTTTACTTTAGGGCACAAGTTACAGTTACTTGAGATAACTATAACTGGTGAAGTTCAGTGGTTTTGTACATTTAAAACAGTATGTTTTAGCTGCAATTTTAACCTAACTATAATGTCTCTTTCACCTTTTAATGATTTTCGAAGGTTTTTCAAAAAAGTTAAAGCAAGATATGAATACAATTCCTATCCATACGTCACATAAAAAAGTTTGCCAAGGCCAGTAGGCTTGCCTTCATATAATGATGCAGTGACCCCTTGACAAAGCCAGTAGGCATGCCTTATACATTGGCGTGGTTACCCTTGGAAAAACCCAACAGGCTTGTCTTGTATAATGATGCGGTCACCCCTTGACAAAACCAATATGCTTGCCTTGTTAATTGATGTGGTGACCCCCTTGACAAAACAAATAGTCTTGCCTTGTATATTGATGTAGTCAACTCTTGAAAGTGCCAGTAGACCTGCATTATTTAAAATGACACCCTATATATTCTGATGAGCGCTTTCATTGGCTGCCTGAGCACGGGGATGGGGTTGCTGCCCCCGGTGGGGTTGGGTGAAGGACTTGGGCGCCACAGAACAGTAATGCTATAATTAGGCATGGTAACAAAAAACAAAGGGGGATATTCACAATGACCGGCGATAACTATCGCCAACGTCTGTTTCCGTCCGAAAAGTTAACACCGCCTAACCCTGATTATTATCGCCATGTTAGCGTGGTATTATCAAGCCCATGCTACATGGCAATAATAACAGGGAACGGTGGAGAAAACAGCCGATAACAATATCGCGATGGCGATAGCAATACCGGTGTTAGCCGGCGATACCTGGGGATCGGCACATCAGCACCAGAAAAGTCCCATCTTCACTCCAGGCGATATTGCCTTGAGTATATGCCCCATTTATAGTTCTGCATGCTCCCACAATAGTATTTGTAAGGAGATTAGATTTACTTTTTAGGTGGTGATTTTTGTAAATCTGCAGCACCCTCACGTCCTCGATAAAAGTGATGCGTAAAATAAAACGCACTCACTGCTGCTTCGCCGAGCTTTAATCATCATTCTGTACACTCATGCAAGCTACACAGAATTCACTCACAAGCAACATGTATGTAAAGACACATTGAAAACATAAAGAAGTCACACACACTTCGTGGAGTCCAGTGTAAGTCAGTGTTCAACATGTAAAAGAATATGTCCAGAGGCTCAAACTTTAGAATGTTGCTGGAGCCATGGAACGTTGGGGTGACAAATATAATATATGAATGGGCCGAGGCTCCCCTTTGCACTCGCTTCACAATCATTTTTTAATCAGTGAACGTGTGCGCACACACTACTGCACAGCAATCCATGCACACACACGTGTGCATGCAGAGTATGTTGCAAACTTTACAAAAACATAGTTGATACGACTGCCTCCCTCACGTGCCGGTGTCCGCTTCGGCGTGTATGGGAGTCCTCAATGAAGCATCAAAGGTCCCAGTGCCAAGAATGCTCTCTGTCTCCCTTGTTTTGCCGCTCAGTGGGAGGTGATGGCTGGTACTGTAATTTATTTGTGCAGGCCAGGGGTGCGGGCGGGTTGGAGCCAGCTGCTCACATGCACACAGACACTCTAATGTGGCACGACTCACGTAGCTCAGCAGTTATGGTTGTGCTGGCTGTTGAACACTGCAGTGCAGCACATACCATCGATAGGCAGTGTGATCTGACCGGAATGGGTTGTGGGTCCCCGGCACAACGATGAGGGCAGAAAATGGCCAGCTAGCTTCATTTCAGTGCAGCGAGGCATGCAAAATTATTTTCCTTTTCACGCGTAGTGCCTTTGCAGAAAACTTCGCCCTGCATCCACGCAGCCCTACCCAACTTCACCCCTGCTTAGCCATGGGAGCCAAGGGGCAGGCCTCACACCCAGTTTTCCAATTTGCATCATCAAAATATGAGAAAACGTGACAGACAGCTGTGCTGACATCACTAACGTGATGATGCACAGTCACCATGATGCCTGGACCAGAGTGGACTTGCCTGTGAAGACACACCAGGCACCCAACCTGAAGGTACTTTTATTATTATTATTATTGGCACTAATTGTCAACGGGTTGATTGTCATTTTTTATATGGAAGTCACACGGTACCTCTCAGGTACCCCAACAGTTTCCATTGGTAGATCTGCTTTTCGCCCGGGTTGGTCATTGCTTCTGGGCAACATTTTACAAGAAGAAGGTGGTTATGAATGTCAGGGGTGTAAAATGGCATGTCAGCTCCCCCTTACCCCGCCCCCCCACCACCCCTTCCTTCTCTAATATGGGAGTCTGCCTCTATATTAAAGTGATGGCCACCACCCCTGCCACCCCCAACCCAGCCCCTGCGAAGCCCCTCTCTCACCCCATGATGAGATCTGCCCTCCGTTGCAGGGAGAGGGTGTAAATGCAGAGGGTGTTAGTTCACCCTTGGTGTTCTGGCCCATGCCCTCAGGGGACACCCCCTGGGCATCCTTGTATTGTTTTTCTTAAAACCGAGACCCCCCCCAAGTGAATCCCTGCACAGCTGGACAATCCCCTCTGACAGCGAGAGCCCTCACCCCCGGATGACCCTGAATGTGATACCGCAAAATGTCGGTGTTCCGGCTAGGGACACTGCAGAGCCATCCCGAGCAGTGTGGAGTCCACATCACTGACTACAGACCCACCAGGGCAGTGCTCACAGACCCGCCACAGAAAGCAGACGCAGGGGAGCATGAGCTACGAAGACACGTGGCACGGATTCGAGGTAAGACTTCCCTCATTACAATATTTACGAAACCCGCTCACTCACACATCCAGTATTCTGTCCGGCGTTTACCACCTCACAGCTGTCCATCACCCCTCCCCCCCAGCACTTCTCAATGGCGGACGCTGTGCGCACATGCACAGCGGGACTAACACTCGTGTGCCAAAGGCACATACGTAGTTACAACGCATTACATGACCTTGCATTCCATTCCAATGCATACTAATACTAGGCACATTGCAACAGTGGGTTAGATGTTGCATTACGGAGACATGAAAATCACTATTCCAACTCCAGTGAGTGCAACCCTAAACTAACCTTTGCACCCCAATCCCAAACGTGAACCCAGGAATTCCTTTTTGAGCCCACCATTACACACCCAAAACTCTAAATTGACCCAAATGCACACCCAATTTTCATATATAACCCCCAAAACACACCCCAATTTACATATATAACCCCAAAACACACCCCAATTTACATATATAACCCCCAAAACACACCCAGTTTACATATATAACCCCCATAACACACCCCAATTTTCATATATAACCCCCAAATAACACCCCAATTTTCATATATAACCCCCAAAACACACCCCAATTTTCATATATAACCCCCAAAACACACCCCAATTTTCATATATAACCCCCAAATAACACCCCAATTTTCATATTTAACATCTGGAACACATACCCACCCAAGATAATTAAAATTACACCATTACTGACCTCACAATGCGTTATCAAATGCAATGTAAAGGCACCTGCGTTGTCGGAGTTGCGTTGTTGATGATGTACTGCCTGCGTTGTACTGGACGTCTCACGTGCCAAAGGCAAACCATAGGCTAGCCCGTTTGAGTCCGTCTCACCCTGGACCGCGCTCAGCACCAAGGAGGCCTTTTTCTTGGACTCTCCACCACTACGATGCCAGCACCCTCCTCGCCATCAACCCTGGACGCCACCTCGCCTGCCAGGACCATCCTCTGCTCCGGACCGGACATCGCCATCGCCATCACTGACGGCTGCAGTATCACCCGCAAGGATCAGCCCGACCTTCAAGGACAAGGCATTGCCATCACCTACAGAGGCACACTCCAACTGACCACGCACTCAAATGACCCAAGGGTGACCATGGACCACCTCAACTCCCAGATCCGGAACAAGCCCATGCACATCCACTGCGGCACCCTCATGTGCAGGCCCCCCGGCCCTTGGCCCCCCATTCTCAAATACCATTGTTGACCTCATTGTACCCCAGGGTCTCCCATCCACCGACGACATCCTACTCAGTTATCTCAAGTTCCACCTGGACAACCCCAGTGAGCAGAACACCACCGCCTTCTGGGGAAGGTCCCCAACATCAGACGCAAGCAGCAACTCACCTCAACAGGCCACATAGCAGGACACACGGTCAAGCACGTCACCTCCGCCAGCGGGAGCTTCAACTTCAGCCACAACACCGGACTCTCCTGGACCAACCATCATTGGATACATCACGTCTTCACCTTGCCCACCGGACGCCAACGCCATCATCTCAACCCCTCGCAGCTGGATAAGTCCACCGTAGGACGTCTCGTCAACTCTCTCAGCACCAACACTCTGCCAATGCTTCAAAACGATGACACCGCAGCGCACAACCACCAACGATGGATCTCCAACAGCGCAGACATTCAGGCACCCCTCATGAACGGCACTGCGTCAGTAACTTCCGCCTGCCTGATGGCAGGCGTGAGGGTGACGCAGTGCCACAGGGATAGGCTGGACACATGCATTGCTGGAGTTGCGTCATGGTTGTGACACAACTGCAGCAATGTGTGACTTTAGCGCAGACAGATACGTCAGGATTTCTGACGTATCTGTCAATACTTGCATCATGGAGCGCTGTCCAGTGAGTTCAGCGCATCCATGCTGTTGCAAGAAGGGCGTGGTGAAAAGTGTAGCAACTCTGTCTTGTCGCAGCGCTGCAACACTTTTCATGTGTGGGGCACAGGAATGCGCACTATCTTATTGATGGTGCGCAGTCCTGCCCTGTAATTTTGTAGCAGGGTAGCACAGCAACATTGCTTGCAGCGCGGTCCAGCAACCAAACCTGCTGAAATGAGGCCCCAATGGTTATCTACATTTTAAGACCAGATATTTTCTGGTCTTAAAAAACTGCCTCTAGTTGCAGTTAGAGCCACTTTTTTTTACCTCTGGACTTAAGGAATCCCCTTGTGAATAGGGAAATCTGGGGTTAACGGCAGATTTTGCAAGGGAACGCCTCCCTTGCATGTCATTAGCGATAATTATCGCTGTCAGAAGTTGCGATGTTTAAAATGGTCCTTTTCCCCTAAAAGCTGTCGCTAACGGCTGTTAGCGACAGCTTGTGAATAGTGCGATATAAATATCGCTGCTTTATCGGCAGAAAAGTGCTGCTAAAGCGGCGATATTTGCTTGTGAATATGCCCCAAAGTTTAAAGTGACATTATTGTTTGGTAGGGTAATCAGATCGTAATTTATGTTACTAAAGCTCAGAAAGTCACTAAAAAAAATAAAGATTTAAGTTATAGCTAGGTCTTGTAATAATGTCTTACTTCATGTTATAAAAAAACTTTAGAAAGTCACTGAAAAAAACAAATGTTAAAGTGACGTAATACTTTGGTGAAAACGTCAGTTAAAAATACCATTTTAAACTAAACAAAAACACAAGAATTCCCTGGTTAAAGTTTATTGAGCTTACTATAACTTGTGCCCTCGATATGCACTGCTTATGACCTCACGGATTACATCACTCATGACATGTTCAATGAAATCATTGATGACATCCCAAATGACATCTGGAGTTTAGGGGGTGGTCCTCCCCTAAAAAAAGAAAATAACTGAATTAAATATTAATTTTAGGGTTTAGAAACGGGTAGTAATAAAGGGAGGTATGGGTATTGGGTACTTTATGGTTCAGGGATAGGTAGTGGTAAAGAAGTCTTAGGAGTAAATTCAAAAAGGGGGTTTGACAGAGTTCCCCCCAGAAAAGTAAAACAATAAATTAAATCTTAAATTAAAATTATATATCTATATCAATAGCTATGTCTATGTTGATATACATATAAAGTCTATATATGTCATATATATGTATATGCGTTACTCGTGGCGTGCTTGGATGCCTTTGTCATGCCCTCAACAATGTGCAAAAAAAGGGCCATCAATATAAACATTGGCCTGCCATGTTCATTAAAAAAAGAATCTAAAATATTTGCTTTTTTCACCATTAACAAAAAATGATTTTTCATTATGCACATTGCCTCATTTTCATATACCTTGATCAAAAAAAAAATAATGTAATTCATTCAAAACCTGTTATCATTCAATTTTAATATTTCGTGCTCCACGGCTTGTAAACATTTCATAGTGCACAAGTGAGCATCGGCAAAACTGACCGAAGACTAGCGTCCACTGAATACCATACATGTTGAGTCTTACTACGTGTGTGCCATTTTGTAATGGTCATAACCCACACCTTATCCAATACATCATGGGTACAATACCCAAATTCATCTATGTCGGTTGTCCTCATACACTCTTGTTCCTTATGCCCCTTTTTGAAACAAAGTGAATAAAGAGCACATATGTGCATAATGTTGTACATTCCCTGAATTCTCTCCCATCAATATCATAATTTGGAAATCTCAGCTGGGCACATTGATAAGTTTAGCAGATTCAATGTGATGGAGCGCGATGGTGCGCTTTATATTTGTAGGGGTGCATCATAATCACGAGTAGTCTGCACCTACATTTATTCTTTGTTGTATTAATATGTAGCTAGAAAGCGTATTTGGTCATAACAATGTGAAGGAGAAATGTTAGAATTATTACATGCCATGTAAAGAATTAAACGCGGCAGTTGCGTTTTGAATAATGCAATCTTTGGCTTTGTTGCAAACGACTAATGAAGTTGCTCATGTATAATGTAATGCATAGATTTAAACGTGTATCATGTTGAAGTTGCACATGATGTAACTAATTGAGATTTAATGCGTAGAATGATAGGTTGCTCCTAACAATTCTGAAATAATGGGCTTATGTACATCGATAGTTTGGAAATGCATATATAAATGTTTGCTCATGTGTAATTCGTAGGCCCTGCGTGCCATATTCTTATGTTGGCCGATTTCTGAAGGCCTGAAATGTCATTTCCCTGATGGCTCTAGCAGAGGGGGTAGGTTGAAATTCATGTGCATGTTGGATTTGTTCTTTCTCGCGTTTCTGTTTTAGGTGGAGAAAGTCGTCTTTGTTAGTTAGAATAACGCCTTTTGTTTTAGGAGTTAGGCCTGGGGAGGAGAAGATACTTTTGTGTAAGGAATGCTGATAATTGGGAGACGGTGTTCTTTCACGCTGGAGGAGGCCTGGAAATCAATGTCACAGAGCCAGGAGCTGGGAGTACTGAGACTCAACGGAAAATCACCTATAAAAAGTGTCCAGGAGGATGAGGTGATCCTAATGTAACAGTGGGCGTGTTCTGTGTTTTTGCATTTTGAATTAGGGTCAGTGCCCCGAGGGTGGAGACAGGAGAAGAGGTGAGGAGATCGAAGGAGAGGGAAGGAGCATCTTAGAACAAGCTCTGTAGCTTTGGCTACTTGACCCATACAACGTGAGTGTACTTCTTAGGAAGTCTTCACGCGCTGACACCTTTTTCTGATCTTGCTTGGGAAGTGTTAAGTAGGGATGTCACAATAGTGGAAGCATAGGGATAGACTAATACTTTTCTCTTATCAACCGCAGATGAAGACGGACTGTGATGTAGGGGCAATCATTGCCTTTGTTCTGGTTCTGGAAATTGTCATTCTTTTTCTGCTTCAAAGATTTAATCTTGCCCGTAGGTTTGGTTTTGTATTAGTTCTTTTGTACTTCTATAACCTCGTCCTTAGGTGTTTGTATGTTCAGTTATTTTTGGCTTTGTAATAAACCCACCAATTTGAACTCCGCAGTCAGTGGTTCTTCAGGGTCCTGCCTCTATCTAAAGTTGACTAGATTGTATAAATGAGTTGTTTTTCCCCTCTACACTTCTCAGCAGGCAACAAAGGTCCATCGGCCGAGGGTTCCGGAGTAAGTTGGTAGTGTAGAACCCGGCCCTATCAAATGCCAGTTCTACACTCCAATATACAGATCAGTGAGATTTGCAACAATCAATAAGGCAACATCAATCTCATAATCGTTCATTCACCCTACAATCAACTCAATCCATTGTGCTAATGTTACCACATTCATCAGTCATGCCAAATTATCATGTATAAATACACAGTGTATTCCCACTGGTTCAAGCAGGAAGATCACCATGATTTCACAGCATTGTGAGACCGCAGTTTAATCAGTCATTCTCCAGATGGGGTTAATAAATCAAGGTTTGTTGACAGATCCTCATCATAATTGAGTCTTCTTGGAGATTTTGTTCCTAATCCAATAATTATCTTGGATTCCAGTTTCCTTAGATTTACTAATGTGGACTTCTTCTCACTCATGGTAGTAATACCAATTACACCTGCTATGAAGCTTTTTATGAATGCCTGGCAGGCTTAAATGATGTATTTTGAGTCATAAACATAAGTTCACCACCAAAAATACCTTTGTGAATAGGGCCCTATTTAGAGCTGTTCAATTAATGCAAAAGCGTGGGACAATAGCTGGATTTTTAGCAGCATCCTAATAAGCAGGAGTTCTGTAGTGATGCAGATGTCTGAAAGTTGTGAAAACATGATGAATAAAGACAGTAGAAAGTACATTTACTGACAACCTGCAAGGAATTCAGAAAACAATACGTATTGCAAAAATTATTATAAAGTCAACATCAGAATCACCCTAAGAAAAAAGAGAAGAGATACCAGACAGTAAATGCCATGATAGGAGTAGGGGTGGCTCTACATGGCATAGTTTGCTTTTTAAGTCTGTGAACAATATGCACCTTTTGTGGACATTCACAACATGAATTCCAACTCTTTCCAACCCTGGAAATGGTTAGAAAGTTAATCCAACCAAGGACTGGATTAACTCCTCTTTCAGGATGATAAGGAGAATGGATCACTACTCACATTTATGGTGAAACAGACCCATACTGTGGCAAAGTAAGGGTGTGGAGATGCTATTTTGAGCTTGTCTTGTGCATCTGGTTTGGCACCAAAGAGGACTTTCTAACATTGATAAACAATCAGGGTGAACACCTACTTTCAGGTGTTCACAGAGCAGGGAAGAAGTGACCTTTCTGGATCTGAGAATCAGATCTAGAGATGGTAGAATTGAAATAACTGCGTTCCAAAGAACCACAGATAAAAATATCATATTATCAAATTGTTCATTTCACTTAGTATCACATTACAGTACTCTTCCTGGTAGACAATTCCTGCGATTTAGTAGGATTTTACCACCACTAGTGAATACATCAATATAGCAGCTATCCTGAAAAAACAGACTGATGGCATGGGACTATCCTGAAAATAGGCCATGCCATCAGTCTAGAAAGCCTACAAAAGAGCCCTGAATGACAAGAGGGAAACTTTTATCAAACTGAAAGTGAGAAGCAATGTAGATAGATTAAGGGCTATTCACAAAGGTACATTTTCAGATGAGTAAATCCGCACACATAAATTTACCCTCAAACTTTACAGCCTTTGGCTATTTACCATTTATGAGTGAAAATGTACTACAAAGTGTAGACTTAAATGTCCCCACCCTCTGAAAAGAGGGAACGGAGCCAAACATATAAGTCTAAAGTTACTACTAGTGACATTTCACACTTAGGCTGACATCTCCGCCACCAGGGCAGAAATCTCTCTATGCTAAAGTAAAGGGAAAAGTTACAAATTTTATTAAACAAAAACAAAACAAATTGCAAAAATTATTTTATGTTAAATAATCATTTTAATTCATTTATATATCTGTTTTAAATGTGGAACAAAATGTAGAAACTGCTAAAGCACTATTAACTTTATTTTGAAATAAATATTTAATTATTTAATTTGATTTAAATAAAAATTTTAACGTATTACAAAAACACTTAAAATAAATGTTTAAATGTATTTGTTACATATTAACAATACTAAAATTCATGAACAGAGTTAATTTAAATGAATTTAGATATTTTGTTAAAAAAGTAAGTTACAATTTATAATGTTATTAAAGTAATATAAAAAATGAAATAATCTTTATTTTTTTAAATATACATACTTTATTAACATTAAAATAAATGTGTGTATATTCTGAAAAAGTGGAAATAAATGTATTTATTTTAACATTATTTCCTATGGAGTTTTATTTGAAGTCCCTATTGCCATTATATTCTATGGGAGGGTGGTGCCCACCCAAGTGGTTGGTCATGTATGATGCCAGACTGTCAGAACCAAGTTCAGAGGGCCACAGGGCAAGCAGGGGTTACTGGGCCTAGCTGAGGTGGTTGAGGCCTTTTACTCCTCAACTAGGTCAAGCGCCTACTTCTGCACCTGACTCTTAGTAGCGTAGCATGAGCAGTCGGACTCCTTAGGAGGAAAGTGTAGATACAGATCAGTGAACACGTCTCATAGCTCAATGTGCACGCAGTGCACACAATAAATCAAGCTCCAGTCAAATACTTATTTTGTAATAAAGAAGTATTTTATGTTAATTCTGCACATGCAAAGGTTAACGACATTCAATAAGCAATATCGCAGCCCCCTTGAGGTAGGCACCCTAGTAGTTGTCAGGCCACCCCTGGGCTACAAAATTCCTATGTAATGGGTGTGCTGTTATTCCCCAATCACATGTGGCAACATGCAGGAAATGCAAATTACTAGGCCCTGTTCACGGGGTTTCCCCCTCTTGGACTCTGTCAATAAGGTGTAGTCGCTTAGGGCCTGATTACGAGTCTGATTACGACACCTGCGGTTTGACCGTCGCATTACAAGTTGGGTGGTCGGACTGCCATTGCACCACCGCAACTGCCAGAGATCAGAGATCCCTGGTAGTTGCACAGCAGTCTTGAGGCCGCAATATGCTTTGCAGGACCGCTGCAGCCCGCCAAGCACATTACGAGTTTGCTCTCTGCCATGGTTTCCATGGCGGTTCCTACTCCATGAAAAGCATGGTGGAGAGGAAACAGGGGGCCCTACAGGACCCCCTGTTGCCCCTAAACCATGTGGTGCATGCAGAGGGCACATGTTGTGCCCCTCTGTGTGCATGCACCCCAGTACCTGCACGGCATGGACTGCACCAGTCAAGTAGGGTTGCAAAAACCAAAGGCAGTATATCCCCCGGGGCCTCTTAGCCCAGTTAAATCCTGTGCACACATACAAGGTAAAACAAGTAAATACAATTGTTGACGTAAGCAATCTGTACAGAGTTCTTGAGTGTAGCTAAAAGTTCTTTATTATGATGAAAAACGCAACCAGCCGACACGTGTTTCGTCAGGTACGAGTAGTCCCTCGACTCTTCAGGGCTGTAGGGAGTTGCGTGAACTCGGTAACGTCCCAAGGCCGGTGATAATTCCAACCCGGCAGGGCACGCTTATTACAAAGTAGGAATTCAAAACAGCAAAACTTAAAGCGTCTGTCAAGAATCTGAGTGATGCAACGTGTGCGGAAAGCCGGTGATAATTCCTATCCTGATGCGTATTCAATGGTATAATGTGAGTAGATAGAGGTAATCTTAGTTTAAAATATAACAATTTACAGGTGCCGCGAGTAGGGGATACGTCAAGTCCAATTTCAATTCGATTATAATAATTCGGAGTGCTTGATTCAAACGGGTGGAGTCTGTATCAAAATGAAGGTAGGGTCAAAGCAGCTTACACGATCCATGGGTACGAACCCTGGCAGCAGTGCAGTGTGGTCCTGGCCAGGATCATCAAAGTCAGGCTGCACAAGTTCAGAAACACAGCTCCTGGCAGGTGCCGGCTCTCTCTCCTGAGTCACACTTACCAGCGTCTTGATGATCAGGGTTGCTCTGGATCCAGCAACATGCTGTAAGTCTTTGTTTTTTCCTTGCTCGGGGATGGGGGCAGTCTTCTTGTTCCGGCGGGGCTCCACCAGCGTCTCATTTGTTCTCAGGCCTCCTAGGATTCAAACCTCCCTTGTGTTGGTTGTAGCAGCAGTTTCGGGCCATAGGCCAAGACCCAGACCTCCAGCCTCAGTGCTTCAAGCAGCCCCTCGTGGCATATGGGGTCACTGCAATGAACCTCACTGTCCGGTTGCGCTGGTTTCAGGTTGCTTCTTCCGTGGCCCCTCGTGGCATATGGGGTCACGATCGCCTTCCCCCACATAGACGACGGCCCGATCAATGCGACATGGTTTCTGGTCACACGGTGGCCCCTCGTGGCATACGGGGTTGCCAACTTCCACAACCCTGCACATGGGCAACGACCCGATTGATGCAGCACTGTCATTGGTGCACAGCGGCCGCTCCTGGCATACGAGGTCGCCAAACTGCGCAACGATGAACACGGGCAACAGCCCGATCAGTGCGATACAGCTTCTCACACCTCGCTCAGGAGCCCCACATGTCTAGGCTCCTCTCTGGATCTCGCTCCCCCAACATGCTCCTCTCCCTCACAGGCACACCAGTCTTGGCAAGAAGGCAGGTACTGGTTCTCCATACTCCAGGGCAGGTAATCTTGGTTTCCCTGGGTGATGTCCCGTCACCCAGCAGGGAGACTAGCAGGCTAGGCCCCTATTCCTGGTCACAGGCAGAAGTCTTGCAGAGCTTCCCCTCTGCAGAGGACAAGGTTAGGGTTCCCAGACTTCCCTACTTATAGTTCTTTTCGTGACACAAAATGTGATTTAGGGTCTGGACCTTTGAAGTTTTATGTTGGGGTTCTGCTTCTTTGAAATGGACATCTCTCCCCTTTTTTCTTCCTCCTGAAGGATGTTTGTCACAGTAGGCAGGGCCCCGAAGCTGATTAACCCACAACAAGGTTTATGGGAGTGATCAGAGTTCACACCTGGATGTCAGCCACAGTGATATGTGCATCAAAAGTTAATCCTGGGCCTCACTCTTACCTTTTATGATTCTCTTATCAGACCTATCTCCCTCTTCCTGGGAAGTGTCCAGGCCCTTTCATTGTAATCTGTCACAAAATCAAAGAGCTCTTTGAAATGCATAGGGAGAGCCTGGCTCACCTTCGGACCTGGTCACTACTACTAATCATTACACAGTATGATGTCACCACTGCGCTTGTGCTGTAGCCTTCCACCACTATGGGGGTAGCGCTTTGGGCTCCCCTCCCTGTACAACAAGAACACAATCCATGAGACCGGCCTAAGGCATGGCGCACAAGCATGATCCATGTTCACCTATGACAAAAAATCTGCATTAGGGATTCAGACAACAATACAGTTGGACACTCCAGGGGTACACGTCTTTACCATGCGGAGGACTTCTCCGTCACAACACAGACATACTCCACATCTGAGCAAAGTACTTGTATGACTGTGTTTGGTCCTTTTTAGCTGTAGTAACTATAAAAGTGCAGTCTGTAAATAGAAATGGGCTCACTCTTTTGTGGGTGTGTTTATGTCCCTCCCTAAACCCTTTCCTAGTTCTCCCTTAAACCCTCCTTACCCCTCCGTAAACCACTCCCATTTAGTCCTAAGTGTTCCCCATTTTGCAGCCACTCCACCCTATCCCTCCCACATATACTACAAAAACGTATACCTACAAGTGCAGAGATCTCTGCACATAAAAGTTAGGAGAGGCAGAGACATCCGCACGTAGCTTTGTGAATAGCATTTAGTAGTACGTGAGTAGTACTAGTGTAAGACTAATTAATGCATTGCAAATTGCAGCTTGTGAAAAGGCCCCATTTGACTGCATTTTCTACATACACTCCATTGTCAAAGTAGCTCAAACAGGTGACCCAGAAGATTTGGAGAACTCTGAACTCAGGGAATTTTCCCATGGATCAACCATGATTTCCATTTAAACATGCCCATAGTATCATGAACCTTACCGTACCAAGCAGGTTGCCTATGGCCCCCAGACAACTGCTAATATTCCCGGAGGTTACCTCCAGTCGGAGGTAATTTCCCCTGTGACAGATGTAATGTTTGCCAATTTACTGAAATGACCAAATCAGTTGTCCTTAACCCAAATAATCAATCAAGTGGATTTATATAGTGTGGCTAATCACACAAGAGGGAATTTCATAAGAACTGCGATATTGAACAACATACAAAATATAAATTCAAGAACATCATCTAGATTCACCCATGTCAGTTCAGATATGATCAAACAAAGGGGCATATTCACAAGCCCCTATCACCACCACAACGTCACTTTCAGTGACGTTGTGGTGGCGATAGGGGCCTCGCATTATTCACAAGGCAGCGTTAAGCCCCTTAATGTGGCTTATCGCTGCCTTGTGAATAAGGCCCCCTTCACGCTGTGTTTAGCGTGAAAGGGGCGTGCAGTGGGTGTTGCGGTGGGCGTTCCACCGTAACACCCATTGATTTTGACGCTACCCCCTATTCACAAGGGCAGCGTAAATAGGAGGTAGCGCCAAAGTTAAGACCAGGAAAACCCTGGTCTTAAGATGGCGAAACGAGGAGAAATGCTTAATTTCTCCTCGTTTTTGCTTTTTCCATGTGTGCTGCCTTGTGCAGCACACATGGAAAAAGCAAAATGCCATGGTTTGTTAATGTACAGGAAGGTGTCCCTTCCTGTACATAAACAAACCTTTTTTTAAAATGCCGTTTTGTAGCTTACATGTGTGCTGCATGAAGCAGCACACATGTAAGTTACAAACTGGCATTTTAGGTTTGTTTATGTGCAGGAAGGGACACCTTCCTGTACATTTACAAACCTCCCTGCTTGCAGACACCCTTGCACTATGGTGCAAGGGTGCCTGCGTTGGCGCTAAGTTGTAAAACTTAGCGCCATCGCAGGGGGAAACACAAGGCTGCACCATATCCTTGTGAATATGGTGCAGCCTTGCTTTTCCGAAGTGGCGGAGAGAGGCGTTAAGCCAAGAAGGCTAACGCCTCCCTCCGCCACTTCCTTGTGAATATCCCCCAAAGTATTCAAGGACATATCAGTACAGTTAGAGAAATAAATTAACGAAACTGGTAATCTATTGTATTCAGAAAGGACGTTCTCCTAATGACCTGAAATTCATTGTCCTGGAAAAGGTCTTTGTGTCACAGAATAACCAAAAGGGTCTCCTTATAAACATGAAAAAAATTATTTTCTTGCGTAAAATAAATAAGATGGGTCTAAAGGATGATTTAGAACTAGGAAGGATGATTTAGAACTAGGAGGTCTGGCATAAGGTTGGCCCATGGACTCCATGCATATGGCATCGTCAGACAAAGTGATTTTGATTCCACTGATATGTATATATCAACTAAACATTCTTACATTTTGTGTTTTTTTAAATGAGCAGTATTATTATTTCCATCTGTGACACATATTTTTTTAATCTGGAATGTGTACTGTCATTTTGCATACAACTGAGTCTGCTGGACTTTAACACATGCTGCCAATTATATTTAATTTGTACTTTCTTCACTTGAAGATGGACTCACAACTTTGCGTTTGACGGTAAGACACTTTCAGGGTAGAAATGAGAACCAGGATCCACTTCTCATTGGTCTGTAAATATGCCTGTCCACGCACCATGCTACATAGGAATCTCCATGTACACTACTCACAATATTTGGAAGTGGTGAGCCTGCCTCAGTACAATAAGGGAACCACAGCATCCGATACCAGTAGCCTGGCATTTGGAACACGTTTGAGTCTTATTGTTCCTGAGTTATGGAAGTAACAACCTTCTGGCTTTGGTGTCCATAATTGGCCTCTGAGTGTTATATCAGAGAAAGTCTGAGGCTTTACACAATATTTGTTCTCTACCTATTTTGTATTTTACCTTCACGATGAAGCCAGTGCTTTGACAGACTGTGTGTTTTGTCTTTCTCCCAACTAGGGATAAATAAACTGATGGAGCAAGGACTCACAAATGAGACTTGCTCGGAGGCAATCTTCTCACAGTATTAATTTATTAAACTTTGTATTGTTCATACTAACTCTTGCATACACGAACATAAATAGAGAGGAAGCTTGCTTATGTGATTAAACTAACAAATAACGCTTGTCTGTTCTAAAATGGCCGCTAAACCGCGGGAATCTTTATTGCGCATGTCTCAACCATATCACGTGGTGTGACGTCTTTCTTTGCTTGGTGGGAAATTCTTGCTTCTGCGCAGTGTGTATTACAATGGCTGCTTTATGTTTTCACGTGCTACAGCTTGCTCTCATGTTGCAATTAACTGTGGTATTCTAAACGCTATTAATGCGGGATAAAATTTATAAGTAAATGGGAATAGAGTAGAAAGAGTGGGAATACAGTGAAACAATTTATTTGTGATTTTAATATTTTCTTCTTTGACTTTTTATTAGTTCGTAAAATGGGCCTGGGGTTGGTGAACTGGAAACTCGAGAGACAATGGTTCTGCACATGCGCCCTGAGTGGCTGCCCAGAGAGAAAAGGATGAAGTCAACCTGGACGATGTCCAAGGCCGTGACCTGATGGCCAACACTGCTGTACCCATGATGTCCCTACTAAAAAGCAACAAATTATATGAACAATGTATAAACTTTGTCGTGAGACGGGTGGGAAATAAAGCAAATGTATTAACTGTGATGGGCGGTATTTTAAAAACAATGGCCTTTAGGAAATTGAACTAAATCAATATGGTGTGAGGATCAACCTCCTGTCCCAGTCCAATCAGAAGTAGTGGGCCCATATTTTTGCAACATTAATGGGAGGTACATGGGCGTAGAAGGGTATAATAGATATAGAATTAGCTAATTAAGTTAGCTCAAGCAGAGGCGCACGCACAAGCTCCAGCAGACATACAAGCTGATCGATTGCAGACTGAACCGCTGTCCAGAGAGGTCCTGAGGTGGGGGCGGCGGAGTCCATTTGAAGGAAGACACGGGAGAATTCGAGGAGAAGCGAAGTATCAGAGAGGGGAACGACGCAGGCGTCGTTGATAGAGAGGTCACCGGTCCTGTCCTGAACCTGGAGGAGGTCTTTGCTCTTCATCCTTCCTGGGTCCTATCTTTCCAACTCCTTGGCCAAGGGGTTTGGTTCTCGCACTTTAGGTAAATATAAATGCAACCTTTAGTTGCGCTGCTGTCTCTATCCTCTCCTTTCTGAGGGACCGTCATTAATCGATAATTGATTTCTATACTTCATCCTTGATATGCGATTAAGTATCATGCAATTCTGTACTTTACTCTGCTAAATCTTTTAGATAAACATTTTAAACTTCCTGACTCAGTGATTATTTCAAGATTATGAATTGTAATGAATGTCACTCATTTTAAACTTCCCAATTAGCAAAGGATCCATTGGTAAGTCATTACTCTTCAATCAGAAAAGTAATTGGTAGCAGGGATTTGATAAAGAGTACAACTGACCCACCAGCGGAAATTACTAGCGTAGTATGAATGTATGGGCCCAAGTGAGTATTTGGTGTATGAATGCTTGTTGCTAGTAACTCGCTGGATCAGTTTTCTGGTTATCAGAGGATGGTTGTGCATTGTTAATTGGGTAATGAGAATTGTACTTCTATGAACTAACATCCGTTATTGTTTAAAGTTTGTTTTATGTTGTCCAGAAATCCCCGGGGAAATTGAATAGCGGATGGTAAGTGGAAACCATACTGCAGTGAGGTTATCTGTCAGGCAGAAATAGTACTGAAAAGTTAGGTAGGGCTATCAGTACTTGTTAGGGATTCTATGCGTATGAGTAATAGCAAAGGAATATGCTGGTAACATTTTGATGTTATATCACCTAGAAAGGGTAACATTGAAGAAGTAACAGGTATGTTGATGCTCGAGTGAAGAGTAAACGGAAGGGTTTTACTCGTAGTGTATGTTTAGTAAACGGAAGGGTTTTACTAAGTGTGAACGAAACTATCTTTTTCAATTTAGAGAAACTAGCACGATAGCGAATGTTTTATGTTGTTACTGAATTTTAATTAAAGTCGTAGAGAAAATAAAGTTTTGCGTATGAGTTTTGTAAAGGGAGGGTCAGTTACCGGAGAGGGAACTGACGTCACAAAGCGCCGCGCTAGGATTGGTTGAAACAGCGGGCGTGGAAAGACTCTTGTAAAGGAGGGGTCAGTAGTCAGGAGTAATACTGACGTCACAGGTGCCGCGCTGGGATTGGTCGAAAAGCGCAGATTGTAAAGGAGGGGTTGGCAGACAAACGTCACAGAAAGGCCGCGCTAGGATTGATTCAGAGACAAAAGTTAGCAGGCATTTGATTGGTTGTTACCATAGAAGCTGAAATCCTAGTGGATAGTGGAAATTGTATGTTAAAACGTGATCCAACTTTAATAGGAATTCGTCCGGATAGGAGATTCCTAGGCTTTGCAGAATATAATTTCATACATCGAGATTTACCCAAGATGTACGGAGAGAAGAGAAAGATGTCAGTTCTACAAAAGATTAAGAATTATTTTAAAAAGGATAAACCAATCAAAACTAGGGAAGGAATTATCATTCCACCAGCTAAAACGCCCGCTTCATTCATGATGATGGCGAGAGGTTATCATACTTGCGTATGGATAGAAAATTGGATAGAATATACCAAGAATGACGGAATATTAGCATTTCCCGAGAATGGTACTTTCAATGGGAGAATTCTTCAAAATTTGAGATTGAGGATGAATGATTTAGAACCAAGACCTAGACTAACTCAATACGAAGCCTTAGAGGAGTGGGAAACTGAGGCATTTGAACGTGACCGATCCAGAAGTAATAGGGGTTATCGGGGATTTTTTCCTAGGTACCAAAATGAGTCAAGGGATGGTCAGATGAAACAGTGGAGAAGAGCAATGCTTACAGAAGGTCTGTATCCAATATTAATGGCAGAAGATTCGATAGGGAGCAAATGCACAGAAAAGACAAAACACTTGACTAGATTTGGAGATTCCAAAGATGAATTTATGGAAGAAATATTAAAGAACCCGCCACCATATCAGGAAGGGACAAGTGGATGCACCCCAAGTGCACCACTGTTAAGGACACCATTGGTACCGCAAGTATTGCATGATTCCCCAGCTAGTAGAGTACTTCACGATAAAGAAAAGGAAGCCATAGATAAAAACAGAGCAGAATTAATACAGAAAATAACACAGTTAAATGTACATCCTGATTCCTTGACCATACCTGTAACAATTGGTCCAGTAGTTCCCTTATATGGTGACAAGGTAAATTATCCCAAACCTCTAGTTACGCCTACTCCTGTGAATGTTCCTAAACCCGAAGCAGTAGTAATGGTTGAGGATCACTTTAGTGATTGTGAATCTATGATTTCATTAATGGACTTGCCCATTCGAGAATCTGCAAATAGTACCCCCAGGAGAGCTACACATGGCTGCACGAAAGATGTAAACATAATAACCTCATCAGGAACCAAAAGTGCCACAGTAGTTACACCCAAAGACTTAGAAAGGTGGGCACAAGGATCAGACAGACAGAGTTCACCCCCAAAGATCATGGACATTTATAAACTAAAGGTTGAATTAGAAGAAATAATAGCAGGAAATGTAGGGGTAGATCGCCTAAATACTTACGATGAAGAAGAACTATTGTTCATGTGCAGAAGTATCACAAGAAATGTAAAGATATTCCATGAGAAATTATCAGATTTAGCTCTGCAGATGGGAATTGAAATAGGGAAGTCAAAAGTGCTGTAGAAACCCTATAGAGCAGATTTTTCAGACAAAGATTTAGAAAACATGAATGCCTCTGGAAGAAAATTACAAATAAAGGAATTAATGACAGTCCTGCAGAAATGGGGAGACCTAGATAAATGGAAAGTTAGATGGACAAAGAAAAAGGAAGAGGCACGATACAGTAGAACAACTTCTGAATATTTAATAAAGGAAACAGGGAAAGCAGATCAAATGTACCCGATGCGAGAAGTTCCAGGAGGGGGATATGTACATGTCCCATGGAGCAGACAGGATATTTTGTCCTTTACGAATGATTTCCCAAAATTGAGAGAAAAACCCATTGAATGGTACAAGCAGGTTGAGAGGTTTGTGAAGGTGTCAAAGGTATTGTTGAAAGATTTGGATGGTTTGTTCAACATAGTGGTACCTGCCGATTTATGGACAGACTGTAAAATCACAGTTGATTGGCCCAGCGAAGAGTATCCTAGAGATCCAAAGGCAGGTGCCCCGTCAAGCGATGTCATGAAAAAGTATCAGCAGGTAATAACTTACCTGAAAGGGAAAATACCACCAAAAGAAACAGATTGGGTGAAAATAGACAGAACTACACAAGAAGCCAGTGAATCGGTACACGCCTACTATGAACGTTTATTACAGGTATTCAAACAGTATAGTGGATTTGAGGATATTGGAGATAAAAACATGAGTCAGTTTGTCTACCGATTTGTTTATGGTCTGAAGCCAGAGATTTGTCAGATGATTAAGCAGCACATGTTGTGCTGGCAAGGGAAACCGATCGATGAAATCTTGAAATATGCCAAATATTGCGGAGATGACATTGAGGATAGGCACAAGAAATTGCAGGAGAAAGTAATGTGGGCTCAGGTAAAAATGGCTGAGAAACAGGGAATTAACTTGGATAATCCAAGTGAGAATCAGGGAAAGTATTCTGGAACGAATGGTGACACTGGGAATGGTGGAAAAATGAGAGGACGAATGAGCAGAGAAGAGGCTAAAAAGAAATTTCCTTGTCATGGATGCGGAAAATTGGGACATTGGAAGGATGAATGTAAAAAGATTCGGAATAATAATGGCCCAAATCAAAATTTAAATCCACAGACGCAGAATGATTCACAGCAGGGTGTAAATCCTCAGAGTCAGTTGCCACCAGCACCTATACAGGGTAATGTAAGCAGAGCATAGCACGGTACAGACGTCGGATATCAAGGAGGAAGTGGTAAGAATGATTATGTAACCTCACAATTTCTTTTACAGGACGATTTCTGTCCGTACAGTCTATGACGGTGCCTAAGAGAGGGGGAGAAGGAGTGCGTACTTGGCGCGTCCTTACCGGTAGATCAGTCCGGTCCATATGTTGAAGGGAATGTGAAGGGTAATGATATTACCTTCCTTTTGGACACTGGTGCTACCAGGTCTACTGTAAGAACAGCAGACATCCCAGACCTTCCTCTCTCTGGAGAAGCTATCCAAGTAGTGGGGGTAGCTAACCGAAAGATTAGAACACCTCTTACCGAACCAATGGAAGTTAGAATTGGAAATTTTAGAGAAATGCATCAATTTGTAGTGTGTGATTCTAGTCCAGTAAACTTATTGGGCAGAGATTTGTTGTGTAAAATGAACTGCACAATTTTCTGCACGCCGGATGGTGTGGCAATTCAGACCCCAGATGAAGACCATGTATATAAATTTATGATTGCAAAGCAAGGTACAGAAGTAGATGAGATGTTCTCTTTGATTACCAAAGACGAGTTGCCAGAAGAATTAAAAACTACAGTAAATCCCATAGTATGGGATTTCACGGGAAAGGAAGTAGGACTTATGGCCAAAATAGACCCAGTTAAAATTACTGTAAAAGAAGGTGCAATTTTCCCAAATACCAGACAGTACAAAATGAGTGCAGAAGTAAAAGCAGGAGTCATTGAAGAAATAAACAGAATGGTAAAACAGGGAATATTAAAAGAGGTAATGAGTAGCCCTTGTAACTCACCAATCATGGGTTTGAAGAAACCTAGTGGAAAGTATAGGATTGTTCAAGACCTGCGCAAAATAAATACGATCGTGGAACCCTGTTGTCCTATAGTGCCCAATGCTGCCGTAATTCTATACCAGATTCCTTGGAGTGCAGGATGGTTTACTGTGATTGATTTATGCCAAGCGTTCTTTTCAATACCCTTGCACCCAGATAGCCAGTATCTTTTTTCATTTAAATTTGAGAACAAAGTCTATGTATGGAATCGTGTTCCTCAGGGGTACACGGAAAGTCCTTCCATCTTCAATCAGATATTGAAAAAGTGCTTAGAGAAACTAGTGATGCCAGGAAGCTCAGTCTTAGTGCAGTATATAGACGACTTACTGGTGGCATCTAACACCAGAGAGGACTGTATTGTTGACTCTATTGCATTATTAAATCATTTAGCTGAAGAAGGGCATAAGGTTTCACCTGAAACGTTACAGTTTTCTACAACAGCAGTCAAATATCTAGGACACCAGATTGAGAGGGGAAAAAGAAGAATAACCTCTGAAAGAGTAAAACTAATCAAGAAAATGCAAATGCCTGTCTCCCAACGGGAAGTGAGAATGTTCCTTGGAATAGTAGGTTATTGTCGACAATGGAAACTAGGATTTTCTCTGTTAGCAAAGCCCTTAATTCAAATGACGAAAAAGAAGGCAAAAGACCCAGTTGAATGGGATGATGAGAGCGTAGGAGATTTTGTAAAATTAAGAAATACTCTGTGTGCAGCACCTGCCCTAGGCATGCCTGATTATAAGAGAAAATTCGCATTATTCTGTCATGAGCGAGAAAATTGTGCACTTTCAGTCCTAACTCAGAGACATGGTTTAGACAGACGTCCTATAGCATATTTTTCTGCTACATTGGACCCAGTGGCAGCCGCGTTGCCAGGCTGCTTAAAAGCAGTGTCGGCTACCTGTTTGAGCATTGAACAAAGTGAGTCAATTGTAATGGGACACCCTGTAAAAGTGTTTGTTCCACATGCGGTTGTGATTCTGTTGACAAGAACCCGAACTCAGCATCTTACTCCTAGTCGGCTGACTAAATATGAAAGAATAATACTGGGTGCTGAAAATGTGACCATTGTAAGGTGCACAATAGTAAATCCCGCTACCTTACTACCAGACCCATATCATGAAGAAGTTAAAGATGATGAAGAGGAACATGATTGTTTACAAGTCACAGAGTTATGCACGAAACCACGTCCTGATATTCAGGAACTACCGCTCAGGAAGCCAGACAGGGAGCTGTTTGTTGATGGTTCGTGCCAAAGGCATGAAGATGGAAAACTAACTGCAGCATATGCAGTGTGTGAATTAACTGGAATAGTCGAAGCATCCTATTTACCAGGAGTCAAATCTGCACAAATAGCTGAATTGATTGCGTTAATAAAGGCTTGCATAATTGGGAGGAATCAAAAAGTAACTATATTTACAGATAGTCAATATGGTTACGGGGTTGTGCATGATTTTGGCCAACTATGGATGCAGAGGGATTTCATGACTTCTTCAGGATCCCCCATTAAAAATGGACAGTTCGTAAAAGAACTATTGGAAGCCATACAATCACCAAAATTGGCTGTGGTGAAGTGTGCCGCACACCAGTCAGGAGATGAGTGGGTGGTAGTCGGCAACAGATACGCAGATCTTGTGGCTCAACTTTGCGCCAAAAATAGATTGTCAGTAAATAAAAGGGTGGAAAGAATGGGAATCAGCTGCCAACTTATGCTGTATGCACCTCCTGAAACATGGAATGATGTAAAACGATTGCAAGATGATGCTGATGAGAGTGAAAGAAGTACATGGATTAAAATGGGATGTTCTCAAAGGGCAGACGATGATGTATGGATTTGTGCCGATGGCAGACCAGTCATGCCTGACTGTCTTCTTTCACAAATGGCCAGGATGTATCATGGAGACACACACGTAGGGAGAGATGCAATGATTAGGCTCTTCAGACAAAATTGGTACAATCCAAGGTTTAGGGCCGTAGCAGAGAGTCTTTGCCAGAGATATTTAACCTGCCAAATGCATAATCCAGGAAGAAAAACAATAATTGGGTTTGGAAAAATTGGAAAGGCGGAGGGTCCATTTATGAGATTGCAACTTGATTTCATTCAGCTACCACCATGTAGAGGGCTGAAATATGTACTTGTCATAGTGTGTCTGTTTTCAAAGTGGGTGGAGGCTTACCCTACCAGGAGGAATGACAGTATTACAGTCGCAAAGTTGTTGCTACGAGAACTCATTCCTAGATTTGGTTTCCCAGTAACTTTGGAATCAGATAGAGGAAAGCATTTTAACAGTGAAGTGATTAAGATAATCTGTGAAGCATTCCAAATTGAGCAAAAATTGCACTGTGCATATCGTCCAGAGGCTTCTGGAGTGGTTGAACAAATGAATGGCACGATAAAATCCAGACTGGGAAAAATGTGTGCATCAACATCATTAGATTGGCCGGATGCATTGCCACTTGTTTTAATGGGACTCAGAAGCATTCCTGATAGAAATACCGGATTGAGTCCACACGAGATAATGATGGTAAGAGCAATGAGACAAGCACATGTTCCTACAAATAAACTGCTGAATATATCTGATGATATGGTTCTGGATTATTGCAAAGGATTGGCTGACCTAGTGCGTTCTGTCTCTCACCAGGTTGGAGAAGACTCAGTTTCCAGGCAGCCTGAACAAGAACATGATCTGAATCCCTGTGACTGGGTGGTAGTGAAGAATCACACCAGAGAAACGTGTCTATCACCTAGGTGGGGCGAACCTTGTCAGGTCATACTGGTCACAAACACAGCAGTGAAGTGTGCAGGATTTCCTAATTGGATTCATGTAAGCCACACCAAAAGAGTACCAGATCCTGAAGAAGAAAATCCTCAGACAGTATCGATCACTGAGGAAGCTGAAGGTTGCCCAGCTGAAGAATCTCAGGAACAAGATTCAAGGGAAGCTGAAGAAGAACAACCGAGCACAAGTCAGGACTGGATACCGGTGGTGGAAATTTACCACAGAACAAGAAGTCAAGCAAATTTAGAAGAAATTGAAGAAGATCAGATAGGTGAAGAAGAAGCAGCTCAGGAAGAAGAAGAAGACACAATAAGAGAACCTGAGCAGGACCAGATAGGGAGAGGAAACTGGGCTCAAAATAATGACGAACCAACAGATTTTGAGCAGGGACAGACAGGTTTAGAAGAACGCGATCAGGCTGCAGAAGTACAAAGTGCAATAAGCCCTGATCAGGACTAGTTAGATCCAGAAAAATACATTCAAGAAGAAGATCCAGAGAATCTCGAACAAGGAGACATAAATAAAGAACAAGATCAGTTACTAGAGACTCACAGTGGAGCAGCTGAAGAGAAAACAATAAGACCTGAAAAAGAACAAATAACAGAAGAAACCGGAATTGAAGAAAACCAAACTGTGCTATAACCTGAAAATAAAAGAATTTCTGAAGAATAAATAAAAAGTAAAGAGACAGTGCAAACAAAGAAAACCAGAAAAGGGGATCATTGGCCTAGTGTCATTAAAAGAGTAAAATACCACATAACAACCAGAAGTGAAGATCCAGAACAAGTAAACGAAGTGACAAGTCAAACGGGACAAGAAAATAGAACTGAAAAACGAAGAAGCAAA
Organism: Calotriton arnoldi; assembly: GCA_963921515.1. NCBI lineage: Eukaryota > Metazoa > Chordata > Amphibia > Caudata > Salamandridae > Calotriton > Calotriton arnoldi. The sequence continues at coordinate 1,127,495 of CAWUFW010001107.1, read as the reverse complement.
AGACTGAAACTTGTGAACAACAAATTTAAAGGTCCTGATTGGACTTATATTATTCTCGAAGACTACGAAAGCTCAGAATCAAGTGAAAGTGGTGACGAAGGAACCAGTGCGGAACTGTCCTATGAAAAAGAAATAAAACCACCTTGATAATACAAGAAGACTTGAAAATAGATAAGAAGAGCAATCTTCCTTGTCAAAATGTCTGACGATAGAGTTTCTGGGAGACCAAAACGGAAATGTTGTAAAAGATGCTGTGCAATATGCATATGTAGTCTGGTAATGGTGCTTATAGTATGGTTAGTCGTGATTGTAGCAATTCGTTACCTTATGATTAAGGGTGGGCAAAGCACTACGCTCCGCTCGCGTAGTTTGCGAAGTTTGCGCTACTTCGCACTACGCGAATGGCACGTAGCACAGTGCAAACACACGTAGCGCAGCGTAGCGTAGTGCAGCGGTCATTTTTTGCTTGCTCGCGGTCCTCAAAGTCAAGTTGGCGACCGCGAGCAAGCAAAATGACATCCCGGCGAGACTTTTTCCTCGTTTGCGATCAACAACATCAAGTTGCCGATCGCGAGCGTGGAAAATAAACCTCCCGGCGAGATTCTCAACGCGGGGAGGTCAGGTTTCTCATTGCGAGTGGTCGCGTATGCTCGCGATGAGAAACTACCAGTCCACGTTGAGAAAGCTGCCGCTCAAGTAAAAATCTACTCGAGCGGCAGTAAAAGACAGCTCGCACTGTGCAAGATGCCGTTTTCAATGATTGCACAGTGCGGACAAGCATCCGGCACTGTGCAATCATCGCGAACAGCGCACTACGCAGTTCGCGTAGTGCTACGCGTAGATCGCGTAGTGCGAAGTGCACTTCGCGTAGCTTCGCGTAGCTCCGCGTAGCGCTACTTCGCGAACTACGCCCACCCTTACTTATGATAACAGATAAGATTAACAACGAAGGGAAGGATAGATAACTTAAAGGGTGATAGAGTAAATTTAGAGGCAGAAGATGAATCAGAATTACATCATGAAGTAACAGATAACGACACTAGTTTGAATGTTTTCACAAAATTAGTGTTTCAATATGTAGACACCATGGAAGTTAGTAATTGTTATGTCTGTATGAAGTTACCCGAATCAGTAGCAGAAGGGTTAACATATCATCACTTGCCATTAACTTATGGCATATCATGTAGTGTGTTGACTAGTTTATTTTATAGAACAGGGAGACTTCAGTATTATTATTCAAACCTAGATGTGATATTTTCTGAGGTTCCAATTCGAAAGAATATGAACCCAGTACTTAGTAGTCAAGATGCACAATTTATGGGAGAATTTTTCTTAACAATGAAATCAATAGATATAACACATGCACATAGAAACAATCTAACATGTTCATTACATGAAAAAGAAAAGATATTTTTGAATTTAGTAGAAGATAGAAGACAAGATTTTCAAAGGAAAGCTTCAGAGCATAAGGCTCATCTGCCACCTAGGGCTGAGAAAGAAGGGAGTTGCACACCTGGCAAGGCTCAAGCTGCTATGGCACTGGATTTTGTAAAAACAGGGAAAATTTGTCTACATAGGTTAAAGACTGATTATAACAATGTTTTCATCGGTACAAGTGAATGTGAACATAATTTCTTAATTCTTGGAGGTTGGGGACTCAATGGAGGAACAGATTCAGTTTTTCCTGGAATCTATTATGTGTGTGGGAATAAGGCTTACTTTAGGCTTCCTACACGGTGGTATGGAAGTTGTTACTTTGGAATAGTATTTCCAAAAATATACCACGTAAAAAGAAACACTGGGAGCAATGAAAATGATGGAGAATTAACACGTAGTAAAAGAGCTAGTTTTTCTGAAATAGTAGGTGATATATTTGGTGCATTGATACCTTCAGTGGGGATAATTCTGAACTCAAGGAAAATATGCAAATTATCTACAGTGGTTGATCGTTTATCAACAGACACTGCTGGAGGATTTCTAATTATTAATGCGTAGATGGTTGCGATTAGATCTATGGTTATGCAAAATCGACTTGCTCTTGATATATTGGCAAAAGAGGGCAGAGTCTGTAAATTATTGAAGACGAAACACTGTTGCACTTACATACCTGATAAAAGTGCAGAAATTGGAACATACATACAGAATATAACGAAACTTGAGAAGGAATTAAAACCACTGGAAGTTGATAGTGTATGGGAAAGATTGACAAGTAGTATTGCGTCAATTGGTACCTGGTTTGCTAATGTAGGGAAAGGACTTATAGGTCAAATATTAGTACCCTTAGCAGGGATAGCAATAATAGTACTGTCAATAATAATATGGTGCAAATGTTGTAAAAAGAATGAATCGTATAATGTGACAGGAAAAGGAAAGAAAATAAAGGTTGACGAAATTGAACTTGAAGATTTGAGAAGTGAATTATACAAGAAACTGAAAGGGGATGTGAAAAATAGAAAGTGTAAAAATGGAAATGAAACCATTTTATGCTAAAAGTTGGCATCTGGTTGTGGGTAGTATTTGATGGCTCAGAAACGCCATCAGAGAGGGGATTGATGGAGCAAGGACTCACAAATGAGACTTGCTCGGAGGCAATCTTCTCACAGTATTAATTTATTAAACTTTGTATTGTTCATACTAACTCTTGCATACACGAACATAAATAGAGAGGAAGCTTGCTTATGTGATTAAACTAACAAATAACGCTTGTCTGTTCTAAAATGGCCGCTAAAGCGCGGGAATCTTTATTGCGCATGTCTCAACCATATCACGTGGTGTGACGTCTTTCTTTGCTTGGTGGGAAATTCTGGCTTCTGCGCAGTGTGTATTAAAATGGCTGCTTTATGTTTTCATGTGCTACAGCTTGCTCTCATGTTGCAATTAACTGTGGTATTCTAAACGGTATTAATGCGGGATAAAATTTATAAGTAAATGGGAATAGAGTAGAAAGAGTGGGAGTACAGTGAAACAATTTATTTGTGATTTTATTTTCTTCTTTGACTTTTTATTAGTTCGTAAAATGGGCCTGGGGTTGGTGAACTGGAAACTCGAGAGACAATGGTTCTGCGCATGCGCCCTGAGTGGCTGCCCAGAGAGAAAAGGATGAAGTCAACCTGGACGACGTCCAAGGCCGTGACCTGATGGCCAACACTGCTGGACCCATGATGTCCCTACTAAAAAGCAACAAATTATATGAACAATGTATAAACTTTGTCGTGAGACGGGTGGGAAATAAAGCAAATGTATTAACTGTGATGGGCGGTATTTTAAAAACAATGGGCTTTAGGAAATTGAACTAAATCAATATGGTGTGAGGATCAACCCCCTGTCCCTGTCCAATCAGAAGTAGTGGGCCCATATTTTTGCAACATTAATGGGAGGTACATGGGCGTAGAAGGGTATAATAGATATAGAATTAGCTAATTAACTTAGCTCAAGCAGAGGCACAAGCTCCAGCAGACATACAAGCTGATCGATTGCAGACTGAACCGCTGTCCAGAGCGGTCCTGAGGTGGGGGCGGCGGAGTCCATTAGAAGGAAGACACGGGAGAATTCGAGGAGAAGCGAAGTATCAGAGAGGGGAACGACGCAGGCGTCGTTGATAGTGAGGTCACCGGTCCTGTCCTGAACCTGGAGGAGGTCTTTGCTCTTCATCCTTCCTGGGTCCTATCTTTCCAACTCCTTGGCCAAGGGGTTTGGTTCTCGCACTTTAGGTAAATATAAATGCAACCTTTAGTTGCGCTGCTGTCTCTATCCTCTCCTTTCTGAGGGACCGTCATTAATCGATAATTGATTTCTATACTTCATCCTTGATATGCGATTAAGTATCATGCAATTCTGTACTTTACTCTGCTAAATCTTTTAGATAAACATTTTAAACTTCCTGACTCAGTGATTATTTCAAGATTATGAATCGTAATGAATGTCACTCATTTTAAACTTCCCAATTAGCAAAGGATCCATTGGTAAGTCATTACTCTTCAATCAGAAAAGTAATTGGTAGCAGGGATTTGATAAAGAGTACAACTGACCCACCAGCAGAAATTACTAGCGTAGTATGAATGTATGGGCCCAAGTGAGTATTTGGTGTATGAATGCTTGTTGCTAGTAACTCGCTGGATCAAAACTATTTGGGCTGGAAGTACAAAATGTAAGGACTAGAAGTGCATGAGAGACAGGGCATCCATATGTTATGTTATAGCAATTCATTAAGTGCACGAATACCGAAAGGTGTCTTGACGCTAGCTATCCTGAGCATTAGATCCAGCCCTAGTTAATAAATAGCCAAGTTTTAAGATTTTTCCTGAAGGCGGTTATAGTGGGTAAAGCTCTAATATGAGTTGGTAAGCTATTCCATAGTTTAATGGATCCTGTAATGAAGCGACTGCCCCCCCCCACTCCACCCCCCAGTTAGTCTTTCGGATTCTGGGAAGCATGTGAGAAACTTCCTTGTGTTGAATCATGATTACAGTAACCAGTGATGCACAAAGATGTGTGGGACTTTTGAGGATTGATGGGTTTTCATTTTATTACCATGGCATTTGATATCTTTGATATCAAATGGTGGAGTGATCTATGAGCCACAATACACGCCTGCTGAATAAGGTACTGAGACTAATAATAAGGGTCCCATAATGTTTTAGCAATATCTCCTAAATGGTCCTGAAGAAAGCACCTGACAGATGCAAGGGAATGGAAACATGTTGACCAGATGGGTATGATGATCCCTCAACTACCATTTTTTTTAAATTGTGCAGAGTCACCAGAAAATAATAAAGTTGATTGTAGATGGACAGTTCACAAAATTGTAGAGATCGAGGTAGTTTGCAGTTGTATAAATACAAACTTCCCTTCATTGAGGGACAGCACAGTCAGGGATCAACACCAAGATGATATTGATATTGAATGACACATCTTACAAGAGTTAGAAAGAGGGAAATAAATCATTTTGATCCCCTGAGCATTCATGTGAGTTGGTGGGCTATTTATCACTGTGGAATTGATACTGGTGTTGACACTCTAATCGATACAGTCCAGAGATAAGGATTGTACCTTGATTCGCTAAGGGCTCGTGAGGTACCTTTCTGTTTCACAGCTGTAGAATAGATGATGATTGTGAGTCAATTTCCATGGTTTGAGTGGCAAAAGTAAGTTTTAGAAATAATTCAGTCTCTTTAGTACTTAGGATTTCTAGATAGGGAGTGCATCAGATATATTAAAAGTTACTTTGTCCTCTCGTAAGTATGACAAGGCCTTCTTTTGTAGATAATGCAAAAGGATAGAGCATGTGAAATCACATTGTTGAACAGCCTGTGTCGCATATGGCTTTTTAGACATCCTTTAGGGACATTTTCCTGAAAAGGTCACAATTTTGCCACCATTTTCTCAATCTTTTCTTGGGATTGGTGAACACCCAACATTCTGAGGGAGAGTTAGCCTTGCTTGGCACAGTATGGACGTACTGGAAAAATTCTAGATTCCACCTCCATTTCAGTAGCTTTTCTGTAAATTTATGGCAAAATAGTACTGAAAATGCCCCATTTGACCACATCTTTTAAAAAAATATTGAGGAGGACTCAGCAAACTCCTTCAGGCACACTCACTCGGTGCAAATTGGGGCTGTTGCTTACGCCTCACCAACAGGATCACCAGCCGCCACTTCTTTCAGGCTAAGTTATTTAATGCTAAAACTGAAATAAATGTACATTTTCATTTGTTATGACCAGATCATCACAGGCCAGCTTAACTTTCGAGGGATGCAGCCTTACTCATTTACTTATTCTAACAATGCTTTTTTAGCAGTGTTAGATAAGGGGCCTGAATTGGGCAGCAAGAATAAGGCATTATTGTTGCAGGCGTGAAGAATGAAGAGTCCCATTTGTTGAGAAATCCATGGTAAATATACTCATCCTCGCCAGCCGGGAAAAAAGATGAATGTACTGTATCTTAAGAGATTGGATCCTCATAAAATGGTGAAAGACCTAGCACATTACCTGTCATTTAAGGAAAATGAATTGCTCTTCCCGTCCCATATCTCCAGGGCCTGTGTGCATTACAGCTCCAGTCTAAGCCAGCGACTAGCAGTGTTTAGTGACCTTCTGTCTGTCTGGGAGATTAGAATACATCCATTTTTCTCTTCTATGATGGTTTCACATTGTGATAGCCTGCAACACTACCCCTGTCTGTCCACAAAGAAGACAGATCGACTGCGGCTCATTTCAGGCCCTACTCCCTTTTGGAGTTATTTTATAGCCACTGTATATCCATTCAGATGAAAATTGCTTTGCTTCAGAATTGATTGCTTCTCGCAATGACTGATTCTTTCTGGCATATGCTGCTACTGTCAAGCGATTCACAGTTCCTTTTCTAATGGAGAGATGAGGTGGTGTATCAGGACTGAGCTGCGTATTGGAATAAGTGTTTATGAGTCCCTCCTGTGCTCACTGCCCGTACACTAAGAGGATAAAAGAGCCCATTCCAGTGATAGGTGGCGCGAGGGAACGGATGTAATCACGTGCCGGATGATCATAGAGCGCGCAACAGGGAAAGACTAGACTCATGGTTTTTTTTTTAACCAATGAGAGGTGAAATCTATGTCATATGAGATCCCGTTTGTTACGTTTGCAAGGCTTGCCAACGTGTAGCTAGCCCTTAATTTGTCAAACAGGTGCAGGCGCATAAAGATATTCTTAGGATACCACCGCCAGCGCTGCACAATGCGAGGTTTGCCGAATGCCAAGGTGCTTAGACTTGATTCCACCTTATTGCTTCTTTCGTCTGCCACCTTACACTTCCTGGGCCTCATTTATGGGGTTCTGACGTAGGGAAGCGCAGCAAGTCACCTTGCTGTGCTGCCCTTGGTCAAAGTGTAAGGGCAGGAATGCACCGTATTTTATCCAATACGGTGCATTCCTGTCCTTTCCCCCAGCGCTGGTGCCTAGCGCCAACGCAGGCGCCTAGCGCCAACGCAGGCACCCTTGCACCATGGTGCAAGGGTGCCTGTGTTGTTGGCAGGATTGTTTTGTGCAGGAAGGAGCACCTTCCTGCCCAAAATCAATCCTGGGAGGCTTTTTCCTCTATCTATGTGTGCAGCACACATTGAAAGAGGATAAAACGAGGAGAAATAAAGTTATATCTCCTCGTAATGCCTCACCTCGGGAGATGTAAGGTTTTGGCGCATCCCCAGGTTTACATCATTAAGTAAATCTGGGAAAGAGTCAAAATCCATGAGTGTTGCGTGGGAACACCCCCCGCAACGCCCATGGCCACGCAGCACCCATGGAACGCCTCCCGAGGGCAGAGTAAGGCAACGCAGCCATTTGCGCTGCCTTGCCTTACTCCATATCTATGAGGCCATTCAAAGCCACGCAAAGTGGCTTTGCGTGACTTCATAGATATGATTTAAAGGTTTGTGACCAGGGCCGGACTGGCCATAGCGGGCACCGGGCGTTTCCCCGGTAGGCCGCTAGTGTGGGGGCCGGTTTTGGGCCCCTGGGGGGATGTTTTTGTTACCGGAGGTCGGCAATATCGGCCCCCGGTAACAAAATCGGCCGACACCGGCCCTCGCAAACTGCTCGGCTGCACTCCCCCCTCACCCCAGGGGGGGCCGGCTGAGCAGTTTGCCAGGGCCGGTTTCTGTTCCCAGTCCGGCCCTGTTTGTGACGCCACAAAAAGTGACGCTCCGGCGGGCAAGGGGCTCATAAATATGCCCCGCTGTCTCTGTATCTCAGAATTAGAGGATATTTTTTCTCTCCATTGCTCCTTTCCTATCTTAATTTTCCTTCTTCTTTTTTCCTTTATCTGCCTTCCTCTGCCTAGCTGTAGGTCAGAGTCTGATGATGAAAAATAAGTCACTGTCCCCAAAAATGAGCTGTGATGCCCAAGCAGCAACCGCCAGCACTATGGCCCTTAGTACTAAGGAGTGGGATTGCCATATGAATTGGATCTGTGTTCACACACCCGTTTTTCCCAGGTGCAGGTACACCGGATCGGGTTTTAACCCGTTTGCAGCTTCGAACGTTCCACGCCAGTGCGGAACGTTCTATTAAACGGGCGGGGCCGCGTCGGCCAACGGACGTGCGCAGCACTACCGAGGTAGTGCTCGCGACGGCCGTTGGCCGACGAACGCAACAAAGGGGTTAATAGACTGTAATTCCAGCCACTAAAATCACCTGAGGTTTTGACTGCAACAGCTGCCAAGCCTCGTCCGCGGTCCCTGACAAAGTTATTCTTCAGCAAAGGGGGGGGGGGGGCATGCAGTGCTCCCACTGCCAAAACTATCCTTCTCTTTATTCACTCTACCCTTTCAAACCCTCCTTGCTCAGAGGAGGTGGTAATGGGGAACGTTAATTCTTTTAGAATAGGGAATACCATGCAGAATTCCACAAAGTAATTCCATGTCTATATAGTTATTCCCCATTCCACTGGGACTAACTCGTAATAGGTGAAATACCATGCAGAGATAGGTGGTAACTAATTCCAGCTGTGAACATCCGCTCGCAGTTCTACCTAACTTATAATCAGGGCCTAAGTAAGTACTGCTGTTTGTAGACATATACTGCTGCCTCAAGTTTTCAATAAAGGTTGTATTGTATTGTAGTTGCATTAATAGAGTGTGTCATATCCCTGAAGAGAAGCTGAAGGACAGATGATTAAAAATCTAAACTTGTCCATCACTGGGGCCAGTCGAATTCTGTCTTTGTTCCGCTGTCAAAGAGGGTGTGATGTCACTTCTGCTTCTTCTATAATTTAGTGAAATTAGGTCACAGGAGATCTGAATGCATTTTTTGGAGAACACCAGAAAGCAATATGGCTGAGCCTCAGGACCAAATTTTGATGATGTCAATAATGGGGTGCAGGGGTTGGTCAATGGCAGCTGGTAATTTTAGGAGGAAGGGGGGCGGATGGGACTCCCACGCACACATACACACTCACATCCATGCATTCACACACGTACGTGCACACACTCATCCATTCACAACACTCATTACCAAATATTCAAACATACATGCACGCACCAAACATTTTTTTTTTTTTAAATCACACGTACCTGCAGCTCTACTTCGGAGGTCCCAGGAGGGTTGGGACTGCTGTCTTCCCTCATTGGTTGACCTTAGGTCAGCCAATGAGTGGTAGCAGCAGTCCCAAGCCTCGGAGGTCCCAGGAGGGTTGGGAAGGCCAATGAGGGAATGCAGCAGTCCCAACCACGTCATGGAGTGGGATGGGATCATTGAGAGTGCTGGCCCCACCCCACACTGTGACGAGGTGTCACTGATTGACACTCGGCCCTGGGCACTTCAGGACTTAAAACTGAAGTGTCCAGGTCCGAGGCAATGAGTGACGCTCCCCCGCGTCACGAGGGCGAGGGCCTTGAGGACCTTTGACGAGCTGAGGAGGTCACACCCACAAGAGCTGTGACATCCTCAGCCCAGCAAAGTTCAGCTCAGGCAGCCAGGAGCCTGCTCATTGAGCGCATGTCTAGCTCTTGGCTGCCTCACCTAAAAATGAAGAGTGTCTGCCAGGCCGACCTGTGCTCTGCCTGACAGACAGTCTTCTTGAGGGGCAAAAGGTAAGAGGGAGTGACCCCTCAGCCCCTATGGATGGGCCCCTGCTGGGGTTGTTTTGAGTAAAAACAGATAGAATGCAAAAAATAGCTGCAAATCTATCATAGAGTAGTAAGAAAATATGTTTAAGGAATTATCCTGGTTTTTCAATTCTTCTAGTTAATATTCAGTTTGGCCTGAAATGATCTAAATGTTTAGTTTCTGTACATTATGCGAGTGAGTCATTTACTTGGGAAACTGTGGCAATATCTTGTGTGAGGTCTCAGGACACCAATATGTTTGCACTCTGTTTGATAACTAAGATACAAATAAAGCAATGCATGATGCATGACCTGGGTCTGGTGGTTTAGTGGACTAATACGTCCAGTATAGGAGCTTGTGTTTTACCTCATGGTCACAGGTTCAAATCCCAATGGGTCCACTCAGGCTTTAATCCTTCTGAGGTCGATAAAATGAGTACCATTGAGTTGGGTAACAATAAACATCTGTTATTCAGCTCCAAGATACCCTTCTGGGTGAATGTGTGCTTTACAAATACAGATGTTATGTTATGTTACATTAAACAAGACACAATAAACGTAATGCATCCTCTGTACGAAGAATTTATAGAAGAACCAGACTCTATTTTAAAATAGGTAAAATTAGCCAGCTAAACTCATGCAACACACAAAACATGGAAGACGGTAGCACATTAATGGATCAAAGTACAAATTGAAACATTTATAGCGTTTAAGTTCTAGACACTATGATTGTATTTATCAGTGAGAAGTATGGTCAGTGCTAAGCTGTGGGGATGCATTAAATTAAAGCATTTGGACCCAATGCAGGCAAATTTGATCTTACCTGAATGTATTTATTTGAAAAGACAATGGAGCAGATGGGCAACACAGAAAAATACTATGCACCAATTTGGGTATGATAAATCTGTTCTATTGCTCTAGTGACTTTGTGGCTCCAGGAGTTAGGCTGGCCAAATCCCTGGGTTCGAGACAAGGGGCATATTTACTAGAATAAGGGAGCAGGGTAAGGGTACGCTGAACCCTTGACCCCTCAGGTCAAATGGAAAGATTTTTTTTACCTGTGTGGCGGTACCACAGCGCTCACCAGGGTCCCCGCGCAATTTTGTAGTAGTACTGCAAAAAAAAAAACATAAGGCGGGCCCCAGGGGTGTTGCAAGACCATGAGGGTTGACCAGCAGCTGGGTCTTGGACGCCTGCGGGGTGGGGGGTTGAGTGCATGACTTGGCCGCAGATCAGGGCCTTCGGCCAACCCCACGCTGCACAAAATCCCAGGAAGCACACTCTGATACATCAACCGTCATTTATTTTCACACAGTGAAGCACACCTCAATCACGCTTGAGGCATCAGAGCGCTCGTCTGGGATTTTTTCCTGTTTTGGAATAAAACTACATGGGTTCCTTGCATCCGTGGAGCCGCACCCGAATTTGTCTGAGCCCCACAGATAAGGCTTGTGCTTCTTTTCTGCAGTATATGCAACTTACTGTTTCAATAGGTTCTGGACTACCTGCTAAAGCTCCTCTATAGAATACAGACACCTGCTGTCTGGCTCTGTCCCTCCTACGCATGACCTGGGCATCGATTCAGGGCCGTACTGGCTAACGGGCTTTCCTTAATAAACAATGCAAGACAAAAGTTTAAAAAAGTACGCTTTAAAGCTATTTGTTTTGCATTGTTCATTTAGAAGTTGCTGCAGCTCCCCAGCAACAAAATCAGCCCCTCAGCAGTAAACCTGGATCCCACCCTGCCACCCCAGCAAAAATCGCTCGGTAGCCAGTCCGGCCCTGCATCGATTGCCTTGGTTAGACTACACTGGCTTCTGCACTCAAAAGAGTCATTTTTGAATACCTTTGCTTAGTTCACAGAGTCATTCAACGCACTGGAGCGATATACCTTAAAGACAAATTTCTGCATTATCAACCTGCTGCTGGATCATCCTGGTTATACCTAACTTTAAATGTCCCCCCATCGGAGGCAGATCTTTTACATTTCAGACCTCTTGTCTGTGGAACAATTTGCTGCTTTCTCTCTCTTTCATCCAAGATCGCCTGCGTTTTTCCAAATCATTAAAGACTTGGCTTTATACTCTTTTAACTGAAATGAATAAATGAATTCATGTTATTGTCGTTACCATTGGCAGGAAGCCTTTTAGTTAAAAATCGCGCTTAACAAATAAATTCATAAAAAATATTTGGAGAAGGCCTTAGTAGTGGGTTCATTTCAAGCTTATCCCTTCTAGCTTGCAAAAACTATCCTTTAATATAGAATCTAAGGGTGAATGGATGACTTTACTCCAACAAAATTAAGAAGCCTTTGCGTCATCACCGATACAAATTGACTGATGGTGGTGAGATAGAGCTAAAAGTAACTCCTGAATTATAGATCTACATATAGTGAGTGAATGAAAATGTACAATACTCTCAACATGGTTGCACTGAAATGTACTAAGGGTTTTAAAAATAATCAGCGTTTTTTATTTTACATTTTGACGATTCTTACTGGTTTTTCTTTTATTTGTTTTAACGCTGTTTTTTATGCCCTTAATTTCATACTTGCATGCAGCACGGGCATGCAGCACTTTTTAAAGAGTTTTCTGCTTGTTTTTGCATTATCCACTTTGTTGGGAAGAGAGTTTGTGAGAAGCAGGCCTGGTATATGATGCCCACTAATGTAAGTGGGCACATTGCACCAGTCCAGACAACCCTTATGGTGATTTAAGAGGTCTCAGACAACCTTAGAAAGCTATCCTAGTGGTAGCTGTGGAGAGCAGACTTCAGTCTTAGTCTTGAAGGAGTGTAAAGCAGCTTGTTTTACCAGAATATAATCTTTTAGTATAGATTAAATGAAAAAGAACCACACAAAGTATTTATAAAAATATGTATTTATTATATAACACTATCTAGTATGTTAAGATATCTCCTACATGTAGATAGACACAAAGCACACAATACCTTAGCAAAGAAATCACAGTAAATAGCACTAATACACATTGGGCCCCAGGGGGGTCCAAACCATATACTAAGAAAGTGGTATAAGAACCACAATATGAGTCAGGACGATGTCGAGAGGACGTAGAATCGCTGGGACCCCAAGGAACTACCCAAGGCGAGTAGATAGGGACCCCACGGAGAGCATGTGCAGTGTGAGAACACAACCGTGGGCTCCGTACAACTCTAAGTGTAAGTCACGGTTGGAGTTTTAAAGATTAAGGACCCTTCCCAGTGGACCCTGAAGAAACCCTGTGGAAGACAGAAGGTTGGAGAGCCACCCCACCCGTGGATACCGTGGTGCCCAAGTTACCTAGCCCAGGGAAGCCGGGTGCATAGGTGTGAAGTGGCGTTGGAAACCGAAGTCGAACCCAATGGAGGACTTCAGGAAAGTGCCTCTGCTGGAAGAGGAGAAAGTGTCCATGGGAATCCAAACATGGATTCTTGAGGAGGAGTACCTGAAAGCAGAGAGGACAGAGTCTCGGTCCCTTGGGAGTGACCAGGGTCTCGGTAGACGAATGCCCACCGATGTCGGGTGCTTCAGGATCGATGTCAATGACCTTGACTCTGCAGCTGTGGGGACTAGGCGACGCTGAGGATGACCATGAGCCAGATACGGGCTGTCCCACGAAGGATGTCAAGTGCTGAGTGGTCGGTGTCCAGCGGGAGCACCAACAAGCCTTGGCAAAAGCAACCCATGCAGGAAGTCAAGAAGTTGCAGGAAGAGGACCAGCAAGGTCCAGGAGACTCACCACAAGCAGGAGAGTCAGGGCAAGCCCAGAGCAGTCAGGGGATCCCAAAGAAGACATAGATGATCCTCCACAGGACCCACAGGCTGAAGGCACTGGAGTCGCAAGAGGACCTCATGCAGCTTTACAAAACAGCAGACCACGGAGCACCCGGTGTGATGTGGCTTTGTAGGAGAAGTTGCCAGAGGTTGGGGCTACTTGGAGCCCGATGCACTTGTTGCAGAATTGCCAACAAGCATTTGCACTTGCAAAAGTATGCGTGCACAGCGGTTCGGGTATTGCAGCCCCCAGGAGGGATACTGGCCTCAAACTCGGTGAGAGGACAGCACAGGCCTCGAAGGATGTAGAAACCCACCTCCTGTGTTGTTGAACCCTTCGGAGTCCGTAGGAGCTTGGGATCAGCAGACCGGTCAGCAGTGTTGCGGTGCCTGCGAATGCAGGGGAGTGACTCCTTCACTCCAAGGGAGATTACTTCGGTAGTCCTTGATGCTTCACAGGCCTTGGAATGTTCCTGTATGATGCACATGCACAGATGATGCAGCAGACTGGAAGGGAGACGAAGTCAGGCTCAAACGATGTCCAGCGAAGTCCATAGTGCCCAGACGGTAGAAGTGTAGTGGTATCTGTTCTGAATCTTATCCCACGACGAATCTAGGGACCTACACCCAGTAAGCCCTTAAGTACCCTAGAGAAAGGGTTGGGAAGATTCAGGGGGCCCTCCCAGGGGAGGGTCTGGACAGGGGGAAGGTTACTCCCATGTCCTTTGTCCAGTTTCGCGCCAGAGCTGGAGCCATCGGCTCCCAGGACTGGTTTGAACTGGATTATGCACAGGGACACCAAATGTGCCCCTCATGCAGACTTTCAGGTGCTGGCAAGCGCACCCACCCAGACCTAATACACTAAATCCTGTCTGGGAGGTGGTCACACCTCCCTGTGACAGGATTCCTATTGTTCTGCCTTCCCCTGCTCGAGCTTGGCTCAGCAGCAGGAGAGCAGAAATGTGTCTCTGATCAGCAGCGACCATTTTGTGCTATCTGGGATTGGAAGGCTGGTACCGGGAACACTGAGAGCCTAACGGAGGGCTCTTCCAGTGCTTGGAATCATACCTCCCACACCGTTTATGGTGTGGGGATATGATTCCCACATGTTTGATACCAAACATGATAGGATTCGTTGCAGCCGTTTTCGAGATGGTCATCGCGTGTTTACGCGGTGCCCCTCTATGTAGTATATGACTGCTTCACTGACAAACCGGGAGAATGGACTCCATAGGCTGCAGGGGTGTCCTGCTCATGCAGAGGCACCCTCACTTAGAACCAAGCACCTTGCCTTCAGGATTGTAGAGGCCTTCTATAGGGCGGACTTATAGGTTTTAAGTGCAGTGACCCTTAGATATAGTAAACCTATATCTTTAGTAAGTGGTGCATGCACCAACTTACACAGGCTGCAATGGCAGGCCTGTAGTTCCTATTTTGAATGGTCTCTCATGGGTGGCATAATACATGCTGCAGCCCATGGGAGACCTCTGGGGTACCTATGCCATGGGTACCATATACTAGGGACTGACAAGGCTACCCCAGTATCCAATTTGGGATGTACCTAAGTACTGAATACTCCAATTTACGGAGAATGCAGATGGACTGGGGTCCTGATTAGCAGGATCCCAGTCAGACTAGTCAAAAACAGCATCACATCAAGCAAAAAGTGGGGGTAACCATAAGAAGCAGATCCTACTTTCCTACACAACCCCCCCAAACGTAAGGAGATGAGACTAGCCTTTCCCAGTTGAGTCCTCATTTTCTAAGTGGAAATATCTGGAGATTCCATCTGCATTGGCATGGTTACTCCCAGGTCTATGTTCCACTGTATAGTCCATCCCCTGTAGGGAAATGGACCACCTCAAACGTTTGTGGTTTTCACCCTTCATCTGATTTAGCCATAAGAGGGGCTTATGGTCCGTCTGAACAATGAAGTGAGTGCCAAACAAGTATGGCCTCAACTTCTTCAGGGCCCAGAACACAGCAAAGGCCTCCCTCTCTACACATAACCAACATTTCTCTCTGGGGGTCAACCTTCTGCTAATAAAAGCTACTTGTTGATCCTGGCCTCCTGCATTGAGTTGTGACAACACAGCCCTACCTCCAACTCACATTCATCTGTTTGGATAATACATTGCTTGGAGTAGTCAGGACTCTGCAGAATGGGAGCAGTGCACATGGCCTGCTTGAGATCATCAAATGCCTTCTGACAGCTAACTGTCCACTGAACTTTCTTGGGCATTTTCTTGGAGGTGAGATCATTCTAGGGAGTCACTATAGACCCATATCCTTTTACAAATCTCCTGTAATACCCAGTCAGGCCCAAGAAAGCTCTGACCTGAGTCTGGGTAGTTGGAGCAACCCAGTCCATTATGGTCTAGATTTTGCTCTGAAGTGATTGAACCTGGCCTCCACCCACAAGGTGGACCAGGTACACAACCTTGCTCTGCCCTAGATGGCACTTAGTAGCCTTGATAGTGAGGCCTGTTTTCTGCAGAGCCTCCAAAACATTCTTCAGGTGGACTAGGTGATCCTCCCAGGTGGAGCTAAAGACAGCTATATCATCAAGATATGCTGCACTATAGGCTTCCAGACCTGTGAGAACTTTGTTCACCAGCCTTTGGAATGTGGAAGGTGCATTCTTCAAAGCAAAGGGCATCACAATAAATTGATAATGCCCACTAGGCGTTAAAAATGCTGTTTTTGGTTTAGCATCCTCAGCTAGTCTGATTTGCCAATAGCCAGCAGTGAGGTCAAATGTGCTCAAGAATTTGGCTGAGGCCAAAGTGTCAATAAGCTCATCTGCCCTAGGAATTGGATGAGCATCAGTCCTAGTGACTGCATTGAGTCCCCTGCAGTCAACATAAAACCTCATCTCTCTCTTACCACCCTGGGTGTGAGGTTTAGGTACTAGGACTACTGGGCTTGCCCAAGGGCTATCTGAGGGCTCAATTACTCTCAGTTCCAGCATATTTTGGACCTCTGTCCTGATGCAATCTCTGACATGGTCAGGCTGCCTTTAGATCTTATTCTTCACAGGTAGACTTTCACCTGGGTCCACTTTGTGGGTACACCAGGTGATTTGACTGGGTGTCAAAGAAAACTTGTGCCTGTATTGATTGAGGACCTTCCTGCAATCAATCTGCTGTTGGTCAGTGAGGCCGCCTGCCAAGGCTACACCATCTACTGACCCATCATCAGGGTTTTGTGAGAGGATATCAGGGAGAGGGTCACTCTCTTCCTCCTGTCCCTCATACGTTGCCATGAGCAGACCCATGTCAGCCCTGTCTACAAAAGGTTTGAGCTTGTTCACATGGAGCACCCCATGGGGTCTCCTGGGAGTGCCAAGCTCCACCAGGTAGGTGACCTCACCTTTTTGCTCAATGATAGTGTGGGGTCCACTCAATTTATTTTGGAGGGATGCTGGGGCCACAGGCTCCAACACCCACACCTTCTGGCCTGGCTGGTAAACAGTCAGGACAGCCCTTTGGTCACGCCAAGCTTTTTGCAATTCTTGACTGGCCTCCAGGTTTTTACTTGCCTTCTTCATGTACTCAGCCATCCTGGAGTGGAGAACAAGTACATAGTCCACTATGTCTTGTTTGGGAGGTTTGAGATGCCGTACCATGGATACCTTTAACCAGATTAGCGTTAGTTACGCTGCAAGAGAACCTTCGCAAGTGGCCCTCAAATTAGTCACACGGATAGAGTTGTGAGGGTATGATGGTGTACCCACACCCCTCCCCCAGGTCAACGCATGACTCGTTTGAGTTGCGTCCAATGGACCCCCACCCCTCGCTCCTTACTATGTCAAGGTGGGTGAACTGCCAGGAAAATTTCCAAACCATCGCCGCGTAGGTAGCTGCTCTCTCTTCTCCTCGTCTCCTAAGAAGGGGGCAGTTCCAGTCACATGATAGCGACGTCAATGATGTCAACACGTGCCTGATCATAGCTCTCTACCGCGAGTGCATTTTTTGGAAAAGTAAAGCGTGAGACTAACTTTATTGAGGACTGTTCACTAACAGGCTCAAGTTATCTGGCAAAATAAATCTATTTACATCCGATAGTCATGGCAAAATGCCACAACATATTTAAAAATGCATTTTCCCCAGCGTGTTACCAGATGAAGTACTATGCAGCCAGTGGCAACAATGTGATAATGCAGAGGTAAACACTGTCCTACACAGATAATCTGTGGAAATACCAAAAGCTTGTGCACGTGTGTAACATAAAACCAGTCAGAAAAACCTGGTGTATGGTCCTCAACCTAGGTTATTTCGTGGAGGGGTAAGGCTTGGGAGAGTCAAGTAATACTATAAACAATGACTCATAAATCATATAGGTACATAGTAAATTGACTCCCCAGCCCACCTAAGAGAGGAGAACAATAACAAAGTCCACTTTATCTGTTCAGGGTGTTCCAAGGGATATCATCATTCAATCCCGACATATGGCTCTTGAGTCTGTACACCCATTTTTGTTCCCTCAATAAGAGTATTCTCTTCTTGTCTCCTGTGGATGGATTTATTCTGGGTTTGTCCAGTACAGTACATGAGATATCATTAACTGAATGGTTTTGTTCTAAGTAGTGTGTGGTGAATTTTGTATGGGATTTATGGCATCTAATGGTACTTCTGAGTTCCATGATACGAGTTTTTACTCTCCTAGTCGTCATGCCTACATACTGTTTGTTACACGGGCACGTAATGAGGTAGATGACATTCTCCGAATTACAATTCGTATGGACCCTCTGTTTCCACGGGTAGGTTAACCCCACATTCATGCTCTTCGAGTCCCTCATCTCGTGTGTCCTACAACATGGGTCAAAGACATTTGTCCTGTGGTTCCGCTAGGTTTTGTCACTGTGGGTCATGTGTGAACCAGTAGATCCTTCAGGTTGGCGCTCCTCTTAAAGTAGAACAATGGTTTTTCCAACTTCAGGCCATTAGAGTTCAATATACGCCAATTCTTGAGTATCAGCCATTTGATGTGATGTGAGGCTGTGTTGAAGGTGGTAACACATACGGTATTCGTCATCGGTGGTTTCTCCACTTTCTCCAGGAGGATGTCCCTGTTGGTGTTCAGGGCTCTCTTTCTCGCTCATTTTACCACTCTTGCAGGGTATCCTCTCTTCTGGAGTTTGTTGGTCAGAAGAGTGGCTTCATTGTTAAAGGCCATCCTGTCTGTGCAATTGCGCCGAAGGCGAAAGAATTGCCCCACTGGTAAATTCTCTCTTAGAGATTTAGGATGAAAACTATCAAAAGAGAGAAGAGAATTCTTGTCAGTGGGTTTATGGTAGACCACTGGCTTGGCAGGTGGCACAGGAGCGACAAAACTCCTTGGTGTCTTCAGACATGTGAGGCCAGTGAAAGTGAGGGACAAGCCTGTCCCCTGTTTTACTTTGGCCTAAGTGTCCTGCCAGGGGAATGTCATGTACTAGGGTGAGTACGAAGCCCCTAAACTTCAAAGGTATAACCAACCTCCTGGTAGCACCAGGCTTGGGGTCTCTACCCTCTGAATAAAGGAGTCCCTCATCCCAGTAGATCCTGTGGGACCCACTGACATTCCCAGCACCCTCAGCAGCAGCTTGCTGTCTGAGGGGTTCAAGAGAGGGGCAGGTTTGCTGCTCCAAACTCAAGTTTGCCCTGGAAGGGCCCCCTGTCCCCAAGAATTCAACCTGATCAGGCTCAAGCTCATCTGGGACAGTTCCTTCACAGGGACAGAGATCATCTCCCTCAAGAGGCTGATCCTCACTCTGGGTCTGGGGGGGAGACACGGCCTTACCCCTCCTGCTCCTTTTCTTGGAAGGCACCTGGTCCATTATTCCAGGATCCAGGGCCTGTTCAGTGGATGTCAGTTTGGCTTGTGACCTAGTCACAGCAAACACATCTGCAGAGATTCCCAACATTGCTGCATGAGTCCTAAATTCAACCTCAGCCCAGGCTGAAGTTTCCAAATCATTGCCCAACAAACAATCTACTGGTAGGTCTGAACTTACCACAACCTTCTTATGGCCAGTTACCCCTCCCCAGCTGAAATTAACAACTGCCAAGGAATGGTTAGTCCTGACATTGTTTGCATTGGTCACTTGGCACATTTCACCAAGTATGATTTTTCCAGGAGACACAAGTTTCTCTGTCACCATAGTGACACTGACCCCTGTGTCCCTGTAGGCCATTGCCTCTGTTCCATTAATCAAAGGCTGTTGTCTGTACTTCCCCAGGTTACTGGGACTGACAAGTAAGGTGGCAATATCCATGCCACCATCACAGACTAGAACAGCCTGAGCTGGAGTTCTGACTAAGCCAGAACCCACCTCAGATCCCAAGGTTAACCCCACTAATCCCTTGTTCCCTGTACCACCACTTGTACTTGTGCAAGGGGGAGCAGTTGCCTTAGGGGCAGTGGTGGTAGGAGTAGTTTCCTTGGCTTTTGGACAATCAGCATATTTTGTCCAATTGGTTTTTACCTTACTAAAGTAACACCAAGGTTACTTTGCATTTTCCCTTGTTGGATTGTGATTTCCCCCAGATGCAGGTTTTTGGGGCCCTGATGAAAACTCTTTTTTGTCTTTACCCTTGTCCCCACCCTTATCTGGAGCTTTTGAAGAATCTTGCTTCTTCTGGTCACCACTATTGTTCTGGGTTTTCTGCTTCACCCTGGTCCTGACCCACTTATCTACCTTCTTTCCCAATTTTTGGGGAGAAGTCAAATCTGAGTCCACCAGGTATTGATGCAATAGCTGATTTTGGCAATTATTAAGGGTCTGCTCCCTCATAATCAAATTGTACAATGCTTCAAAATCATGCACTTTGCTGCCAAGCATCCAACCTTCCAGAGCCTTAATAGCACTATCCACAAAGTCTACCTAGTCCTAATTCTATGTCTTCTGGGTGTCTCTGAACTTAATCCTGTATTGTTCAGTGGTTAAGCCAAACCCATCAATGAGAGCACTCTTCAAAACTGAGTAATTGTCAGCATCCTCTTCTCTAACAGTGGGGAGCTTATCTCTACCTTTGTCAACAAAGGAGAGCCACAAGATAACTTCCCACTGCTCTTGAGGGACCCTCTGCACTTTACAGGCCCTCTCTAAAGCAGTTATTCATTTGTGGATGTCATCCCCAACATGGAAGGGAGGGACAATCTTGCTCAGGTTCCTATTGTCAAATGAATGTTCCTTACTTCTAGGGACACTGTTGATGCCACCATGGGACTCTAGTCCCAATTTCTTCCTTGCCTTCTGGACTTCTAGGGACTCTCTGTCAAGGGCCAACTGCTCTTTCCTGAGCTTAAGCCTAGCTTTCTCAAGTTCAAGCATTTGGCACTCCCTATCCGAAGAGTTCCCTACTTTACTAGAAATGGAGGTCCCTACTGACTGTCTAGAAGTATTGGATTCTGCAGAGGAGGATCTAGACCTCCTTGGTCTACTCTGCACCTTCCCAGGAGGATCAAAGGGGGCATCTTCTTGGCCCTCTGTGTTCTCCGCTGGGAGGTCTGAATTGTCTAGGTGGGAGCCATCAGGCTCCACCTGGTCAGGATTAGATTCTAGGTCAAAGAGGGTTTCCCCTCCTGCCCTATCTTCATTCCCTGGCCAACCCACTCTGTCCTGTTCATCTGATCCAGAAGCTTTCCTGAGGTCATCCAACAGTAACACCTCTACAAGGCGTTGAGTGTTGGCACTTCTCCCTGTCTTCAGCTTTCTAGATGCACACAGTGCTTTCAGTTCTTGGAACGAAAGTTCACTGTATCTAGTAGGCAGAGAGCCACTGGCATCTCCTTTAGTAGACATACTAAGTGAGGTGTTGCACCTACCTAACCTAGTGGGAACTAAACTCTCTGAGGTTGGAGAAAAGGTGTGCTAGACCCTTGACTTACCCAACCCTAAGTTCAGTAGAACTTACTATTCTAAGCTTGTATTATATGTGCCTAGTACTAGTGATGGTTTTTCAGTTAATCAATACAAAGATTTATCTGGTAAAACAATGCAGGCTTGAATACCAACCGCTGGACACCAATGTGAGAAGCTGGCCTGGTATATGATGTCCACTAATGTAAGTGGAAATATGACCCTTTAAACTGATCCAGCGCAATACTAGCCAACAACATTCATACACCATATTCTCACTTGGGCCCATACATTCACACTACACTAATACTTACGCTGGGTGTCAGATGTACTCTTTTATCAAAGTCCCTGCTACCAATTACCTTCTGATTGAAGATTAATAACTTACCAATGGATCCTTTGCTAATTGGGAAGTTTAAAATCAGTGACATTCATTATAGTACATAATCCTGAAATAACCACTGAGTCAGGAAGTTTTAAAATGTTTATCTAAAGTTTTAGCAGAGTAAAATACAGAAAACACGGTACTTGATTGAAATACCCAAGAAAAAGCATAGAAATGATTTTGCTAATAAATGACGGTGTTTAAGGAAGAGGAGAAGATAGAGACAGCAGCGCAACTAAAGGTTGCAGTATAGTTACCTAAATGCGAGAACCAAGCCCCTTGGCCAAGGAGTTGGAAAAGATAGGACCCAGGAAGGATGAAGAGCAAAGACTTCTTCCAGGATCAGGACAGGACCGGTAACCTCTCTACAACGACGCCTGCGCCGTTCCCCTCTCTGATACTTGACTTCTCCTCGATTCTCCCGTTCTAATGGACTCCGCCGCCCCCTCCTCAGGACCTCTTCTGGACAGGGATTCAGTCAGCAACCGATCAGCATGGCAGTCTGGAGCTAAGAGCTCTCTCGCAGCATGGACGCCTGTTCTTCGTGAAAGCATGCTCCTACTAATTAACTAATGCTATATTCTATTATACCCTTCTACGCCCATGTACCTCCCCTTAATGTTGCTAAAATATGGGACCACTACTTCTGATTGGACAGGGACAGGGGGTGGATTCTCGCACCATATCGATTTGGCCTAAATTGTAAAGCCTATTGTCTTTACGTTCCCGCCCTTCAAATTAATACATTCGCTTTATTTCCCACCCGTCTCACGACAAATGTTATACATTTTACAGGGGAAAAGTATCATTTTGTCCTCCGGAAACATAAAGTACAGCATCTTCGGCCAATGGGTCATGGCCTTGGAAGACTTCCAAGTTGACTTCACTTGGCAGGCACACAGGACACATGCGCAGAACCATCTGTCTCTCGAGTTTCAAGTCACCAACCCAGGCCCAAGTTTACGAATTACTAAAAGTGCAAGAAGAAAATATTAAAATCACAAATAAAAAGTTTCACTGTATACCCACTTTCCCTACTCTATTCCCAATTAATTATAATACTATCCTGCATTAGTAGCATTAAGAAAACGACAATTTAATAATGACATGAGAGCAAGCTGAAGCATGTGAAAACATTTAGCGGCCATTTTAGTGCACACTGCGCAGAAGCAGAAGTTTCCCACCAAGCAAAGAAAGACGTCACACCATGTGACTCAGGTTGCGACATGCGCATTGAGGTTCCCGCGCTTTAGCGGACATTTTGGATTACAGACAAGCGTTATTCATTAGTAAAACACATAGGCAAGCTTCTGTCCCTCTTGTGTTTGTGAATGCAAAGGTTAGTTTTGACAATACAAATTTAATAAGTTAATACTATGAGGAGAATTGCGTACAAGCAAGTTTCATTTATGAAACCTTGCTCCATCAATCCCCTCTCTGATGGCGTTTCTGAGCCATCAAAATACTTACCCTCAATCAGATGCCAACTTCTAGCAATTCGTTTCATTCTCATTTTTTCATTTTCTGTTTTTCACATCCCCTTTCAACTTTTTGTATAAATCACTTCTCCATTCTTCAAGTTCTATTTCATCTAGTTTTCTCTTCTTTCCTTTTCCTGTCACTTTATATGTTCCATTCTTTCTACAGCATTTGCACCATATTGTTATTGCCAATATTATTATTGCTATCCCTGCTAGGGGTACTAATATTTGACCTATAAGTCCTTTCCCTACATTAGCAAACCAGGTTCCAATTGACGCAATACTATTTGTCAATCTTTCCCATACACTATCAACTTCCAGTGGTTTAAGTTCTTTCTCAAGTTTAGTTATGTTCTGAATATACGTTCCAATTTCTGCACTCTTATCAGGAATATAAGTGCAACAATGTTTCGTCTTCAATAATTTATAGACTCCTCCCTCTTTTGCCAATAGAATGTCAAGAGCAAGTCGATTTTGCATCACCATAGATCTAATCGCAACCATCTCCGTATTAATCATTAGAAAACCTCCAGCAGTATCCGTTGATAAACGATCAACTACTGTAGACAATTTACATATTTTCCTTGAGTTCAGAATTATTCCCACTGAAGGTATCAATGCACCAAATATATCACCTACAATTTCTAAAAACTAGCTCTTTTACTACGTATTAATTCATTATTGTTTTCATTGCTTCCAGTGTTTCTTTTTACGTGGTATATCTTTGGAAAAACTATTCCAAAATAACAACTTCCATACCATCGTGCAGGAAGCCTAAAGTAAGCCTTATTCCCACACACATAATAGATTCCAGGAAAAACTGAATCTGTCCCTCCTTTGATTCCCCAACCTCCAAGAATTAAGAAATTGTGTTCACATTTACTGGTACCGATGAAAACATTGTTATAATCAGTCTTTAACCTATGAAGACAAATTTTCCCTGTCTTTACGAAATCCAGTGCCATTGCAGCTTGAGCCTTGCCAGGTGTGTAACTACCTTCTTTCTCAGCCCAAAGTGGTAAATGAGCCTTATGCTCAGAAGCTTTCTTTTGAAAATCTTGTCTTCTATCTTCTACTAAATTCAAAAATATCTTTTCTTCTTCTAGTAAAGAACATGTTAGATTGTGTCTATGTGCATGTGTTATGTCTATCGATTTCATTGTTAAGAAAAACTCTCCCATAAACTGTGCGTCTTGACTACTAAGCACTGGGTTCATACTCTTGCGAATCGGAACCTCAGAAAATATCACATCTAAGTTTGAATAATAATACTGAAGTTTCCCTGTTCTATAAAATAAACTTGTTAATACACTACATGAGATTCCATATGTCAGTGGTAAATGATGGTTTGTTAATCCTTCCGCTACTGATTCAGGTAACTTCATACAGACATAACAATTACTAACTTCCATTGTGTCTACATACTGAAACAATAACTTTGTGAAAACATTTAAACTAGTGTCGTTATAAGCTATTTCATGATGAATTTCTGCCTCATCTTCTGCCATTAATTCTACTCTATTGCCCTTCATGTTTTCTGTCCTCCCTTTAGTTTCATTATTAATCTTCTTATCTATTATCATAAGGTAAGGAATTGCTACAATCAGGACTAACCATACTATAAGCACCAATACTAGACTACATATGCAGATTGCACAGCATCTCCTACAACAATTTCGTTTTGGTCTCCCAGTAACTCTATCATCAGTCATTTTTCGACAAGGAAGATTGCTCTTCTTATCTCTTCTTCTTTTCTTTAGAGGATTCTTTTGTTTAGTCAGGGTGGTCTTATTTCTTCTTCGTATGTTAGTTCTGCACTTGTTCCTTCGCCACCACTGTCACTTGACACTGAGCTTTCAAAATCTTCAAGAATAATATAAGTCCAGTCAGGACCCTTGAATTTGTTATTCACAATTCTCAGTCTTTTACTTTTTCTTTTTCCTGACTTTTTCTCTTGTTCAGTTTGACTTGTCACTTCAGGTACTTGTTCTGGATCTTCACTTCTCGTTGTTATGTGGTATTTTACTCTTTTAATGACACTTGGCCAATGATCTCCTTTTCTTGTCTTCTTAGTTGGCACTGTTTGTCTGTTTACGTCTTCAGAGATCTTGTTATTTTTACTGCTCAATACTGTTTTGTTTTCTTTTATTACTGCTTCTTTTGTTTGTTCTTTTTCAGGTCTGATTGGTTTCTCTTCAGTAGCTCCACAATGACTTTCAAGATGTTGACCTTGTTCCCTTTTTAATTCTTTATGTTCATTTGTATCAACTCCTTTTTCTTTAGTGAATTCTTCTTGATATAACTGCTTCTGATCAGGGCTTATTGCACTGTGAACTTCTGCAGCCTGACCGGATTCTTCTAAACCTGTCTTTCCCTGTTCAAAGTCTATTAGGTTTTCACTGTTTTGAGTCCAATTTTCTTTCCCTATCTGACCTTGCTCAGGTTCTCTTATTGTCTTTTCTTCTTGTACCTGAGCTGCTTCTTCTTCACCTATCGGATCTTCTTCTATTTCTTCCAATTTCGCTTGACTTCTTGTTCTGTGGTATACTTCAGGAACTTCTACCACTGGTATCCAATCCTGACTTGTGCTCGGTTGTTCTCTCGTCAGCTTCTCTCGAACCTCGATCCTGATATTCCTCTGCTGGGCAACCTTCAGCTTCTTCAGTGATTGGTGTTGTCTGTGGATTCTCCTCTTCAGGTTCTGGTACTCTCTTTGTGTGGCTTACGTGAATCCAATTAGGAAATCTTGCACACTTCACTGCTGTATTGGTGGTCAATATAACTTGACAAGGTCTGCTCCACCTGGGTGATAGACACGTTTCTCTGGTGTGATTCTTCACTACCACCCAATCACCAGGATTCAGATCATGTTCTAGTTCAGGCTGCCTGGAAACTGCGTCTTCTCCAACCTGATGAGAGACAGAACGCACTAGGTCAGCCAATCCTTTGCAATAATCCAGAACCATATCATCAGATATATTTACTAATTTGTTTGTGGGAACATGTGTTTGTCTCATTGCTCTTCCCATCATTTTTTCATGGGTGCTCAATCCTGTTGTTCTGTCAGGTATGCTTCTGATTCCCATCAAGACAAGTGGCAATGCGTCTGGCCACTCTAATGATGTTGATGCACACATTTTTCCCAATCTTGACTTTATAGTGCCATTTAATTGTTCAACCACTCCAGAAGCCTCTGGGCGATATGCACAGTGCAATTTCTGTTTGATTTGAAATGCTTCACAGATTATCTGGATCACTTCGCTATTATAGTGTTTTCCTCTATCTGATTCCAAAGATACTGGGAAACCAAACCTAGGTATGAGCTCTCGTAACAACAGTTTTGCAACTGTAATACTGTCATTTCTCCTAGTAGGGTAAGCCTCCACCCACTTTGAAAACAGACACACTATGACTAGTACATATTTTAGTCCTCTGCATGGTGGTAACTGTATGAAGTCGAACTGGAGTCTTATAAATGGGCCCTCTGCCTTTCCAATCTTTCCAAACCCAATTATCGTTTTCCTGCCTGGATTATGCATTTGGCAAGTTAGACATCTCTGGCAAAGACTCTCTGCAACAGCCCTGAATTTGGGATTGTACCAATTTTGTCTGAACAGCCTAATCATTGCATCTCTCCCTATGTGTCTGTCTCCATGGTGCATTCTAGCCATTTGTGAGAGTAAACAGTCTGGCATGACTGGTCTGCCATCTGCACTGATCCACACTTCATCCTCTCCTCTTTGGGAGCAACCCACTTTGATCCACAAATTCTTTTCACTTTCATCAACCTCATCTTGCAATTTCTTCACCTCATTCCATGTTTCAGGTGGCATATACAGCATAAGTTGGCAGCTGATTCCCATTCTTTCCACCCTCTTATTGACTGACGTTCTGGTTTTGGCACAATGTTGAGCCACCAGGTCTGCAAATCTGTTGCCGACTACCACCCAGTCATCTCCTGACTGGTGTGCGGCACATTTCACCACAGCCAATTCTTTTGGTGATTGTATTGCTTCTAGCAATTCCCTTATAAATTGTCCATTTTTAATGGGGGATCCTAAAGAAGTCATGAAATCCCTCTGCATCCACAGTTGGCCAAAATCATGCACAACCCCGTAACCATATTGACTATCTGTAAATATGGTCACTCTCTGATTCCTCCCAATTTTGCAAGATTTTATCAAACAATCAATTCAGCTACTTGTGCAGATTTTACTCCTGGTAAATAGGATGCTTCGACTATTCCAGTTAATTCACATACCGCATAGGCAGCAGTTAGTTTACCATCTTCATGTCTTTGACATGAACCATCGACAAATAGCTCCCTGTCTGGCTTTTTAAGAGGCTGTTCCTCTATGTCTGGGCGTGGTTTTGTACATAATTCTGTAATTTGTACGTGTTAGACCTGGCATCCTTGGCGTGGGTCTCCCTTCCATTTTTTCATAATGCCTCCACGGTTGCCGATATGTTTTTGCTGGACTAGATGCTCATGGGCACTTTGCCGCTGCTAATCAGTGCCAAAGTGCAAGTGCTCCCTATCGTTAATTGATACATGTATTAGTGACTCCATGATTGGATGATTGGTTTACTTGTCAGTCCCTAGTACAGTGCACTCAGTGTGCCCAGGGCTTGTAAATCCAATGCCGCTGGTGGGCTCGCAGCACTGGTTGTGCCACCCACAGAAGCGGCCTGTAAAATATGTCTCGGGCCTGCCATCGCAGAGCCTGTGTGCAGCCTCGGGCTGCCATGTCGACTTGGTGAGTACACCCACTTACCAGTCCCTAAACCTTCCCTTTACTGCATGTTGGTCACCCCTAAAATAGGCCCTAGGGCAGGGTGCATTGTAAGTATAAGGTAGGACATGCCCTGGTGTGTGTGGCATGTCCTAATAGTGAATTACAGCCATTTTCGTTTTTCACTATTGCAAGGCTACCTGCTCCCCATAGGCCAGAATGGGCAGACTGACTATTACACCTTATAGTCAGAACTGACCCAGGGAACCTGGTAGAAAAACGAATTTAGTATGCCTGAACTCAGGATGATAAAATACATCTTTTAGTGAAGTTGGTTTTAACATTCTGTGTTCGAAAATACCACTTTTAGAAAGTGGGTATTTTCTTGCCTAACTATCCAAGCCTGCCTCTGCTAGGTTGTGTATTCCTTGTCTGGAGATTGAGTGACAGGGGCTGGGGGTGGCTACAGGAGACAGGGTGAGTCAGCGCAGGGCTGAATAGAAAGATCTGCATCCAGAGTGGAGGGAGGAGTTGCACCTGGGTCTGAATAGGGCTGTGCCTGCCTTCCACAATGCTGGCTCCACCTCCTGCCGGGCGGCTGAGCACTCTGCCCCACATTCTGAAAGGAAAGAAGGAGTCAGAAAAACAAAGTGCTCCAGAACTGACCAGAACTGGTTTTGGACTAGGCAGAGGCCTCTCTGCCTCCAGAGAACAAAGAGAATCAGGGTATAAGAGGGGCACCCAGACCCCAGGAAGATCAGATCACTTTTGGGAACAAGAAGAAACCTTTGCTGAGGAGCGGAACCAAGAAGAAACTGAGGAGAGACTATCCCTAAGCCTGAAGTGCTGCTTGGGGGATTGGCCTGCAGTGGTTTGCCTGACTGCCAAAGAGAGGAGAAAGGAACTTTTGCTTTGCTGTGACTTTCATCAACTTGTGAAGGATCTCCAAGGGCTTGGAAGAGAGCTTGCCCCCTGACCGAAGTCCCAGGACCATTGGACTTCACCCCCTTTGTGAATTGCTGCTGGAAACTCTGTTTCAGTGGCTACAGAGGTAGGGAGCTGTGACCGACTCTCACGACCGACTCGGTGTCCTGCAAGCACCGCATCGAAGCACCGTCTCGCCCTGCAACGCACGGCCCTGGTCTCACCGACTCCGTCAACGAGCCGCTGCCTGCACCGCATCGAGGGACAACGCGTCCTGCAACGCTTCGCTACGCCGAATCGAACTGGTCCGACCGACACGGTCACTGCTGCTGAGTTCGAGTCCTGTGACCGCACCGGAGTTGGGCACCGCTCGCACGCTTTGTGACGCACCGCCCGACTCGCACCGCTGTCCGGACTGATCGACGCCAGCTCCTGAATCCGGCTCCGTCGCCGCACCGCAACCTGCCAGCACCGCATCGAAGCACCGTCTCGCCCTGCAACGCACGGCCCTGGTCTCACCGACTCCGTCTCGACGACGTCAACGAGCCGCTGCCTGCACCGCATCGAGGGACAACGCGTCCTGCAACGCTTCCATTTTTGCATCGCGACCGCGACAGAACAGCCATCCGGCTCGCACGCCCGTGCCTGCCGCTTCAAGTAAAAGGTACTGTGACCAAGTCTGTCCACGCTGTGTTGGCCCGTCTCGACGCGGTCAGCTGGATTTGTTAGACTCTGTTTGTTCTCGACATCGCCGTAGCCGGAGGAGGCTACCGACTCGCACAGAACCTTGAATTAAGCCTTTTGGATCAGAACTAAGCACTCTTGACAGTATTGTGGATTATTTTTGTCGTTTATGGTCTTGTGATAAATCTATATAAAGTATACCTATTTTTATAAATATATAACCTGTGTGGTGTCCATTTGTAGTGTTGTCACTTGATTACTGTATGTGTTCACAAATGCTTTACACACTGCCTCTGAACTAAGCCTGTCTGCTCGTGCCAAGCTACCAAGAGGGTGAGCAGGGGTTATTTCGGGAGTGTACCTACTTTCCCTGACTAGACGCAAGGGTCCCTATTTGGACAAAGGTACCTACCTCTGCCAACTAGAGACCCCCAAATCTAACATTGGTGGTCAGCGGTGAGGATTCTGGACTTGCATTTGTGACTCATGTACAGTGATTGGTGAACACTACTTAGTGAGTGCAGACCAAAACGCAACCACATACTTTAATAGCATTTTTCTGGGATTTCCTATTTTTGCAAATGCCAAGTTCA
This sequence comes from Calotriton arnoldi, assembly GCA_963921515.1. Taxonomy (NCBI): domain Eukaryota; kingdom Metazoa; phylum Chordata; class Amphibia; order Caudata; family Salamandridae; genus Calotriton; species Calotriton arnoldi. The sequence continues at coordinate 1,097,497 of CAWUFW010001107.1, read as the reverse complement.
GTCACTATGGAGAAACCAGCATCAGTAGCCTCTGTTGAATGTGATTGGGAAGAAGAGAGGCTAGAATGCTACACCCTTAAGCAGCTCAAGCAATTCTGCAAAAAGTTTAAAGTGTCCATGACCGGGATCTCCAGGAAGGAGGACCTCCAAAAGGCGCTGAGGGCCTGGGTCGAATCAAGGAGTGCCCCTGTGGAGGGGGCTGAGAATGCGGAAGGGCAGCTGGAGGGCTATTGGGTCTAGGGGCTAGAAGACCACCTTCCCCAGTAGGTAGCAGTGTTTCTGCCAGAGGACTGTCTCCAGAGGAGTTGGAGGACAGGAAAGAGAGTAGGATGCACTGAAATGGAGCTGACCAAACTCAAGCTGAATAAGCAGTTAGAATTCGAAATGCAAACAAGGAAATTAGCCCTAGAGGAAAAGAAAATGCAGTTTGAACATGAGAAAGTTTTGAGGGAGTTGGAATTGAAGGCCAAGAGCTTAGAGATTACTCCCTCTGGTGGCAGTGTACCGCCTGTGCCTGTTGAAGCTAGGGTGTATATTCCCAAAGATGTGGTGAAGGAGTTTTTAAAAATGACGACATAGGGCAGTGGTTCAAAGCCTATGAGGTAGCCATGTCTTCCCACCGGGTCCCTGAGAAGGATTGGGGAGCGGGGTTGTGGGGACGGTTCCTCAGTGAAGGGCGGGATACCTTGTTGGATTTGCCCTCTGAAGTCTATAATTCGTACAGCCACATGAAGGATGCCTTAATGACTAGGTATGGTTTGACCCCTGAGCTTTATAGGCAAAGGTTCAGGAACTGTAGTAAGATTGAAAGCAGTACCTGGGTTGAATATGTGACCTTCTTTTGCAGAGCCTTGGATGGTTGGGTAAAGGGTAGCAAAGCGACTGATTTTCAGGCGCTCTTTGATTTGATTGCCTGGGAGCACTTGTCCGGTAATTGTTTTCCTGAGCTACGCCAGCACCTGATTGATAGTAAGCTGACTAACCCTAGGCAGCTTGCTGAGGAGGCGGACCGCTGGGTGAGTACCCGGGTCCACAAGGGTCACGTGGGAGACTCCGCCAAGGGTGGGCAGGGTCCCCAGCAGAAGAGTGGGGGGACAAGGGTAAACAGAAGGAGTTCCATAAAGGGCCCCAAAGTAGACCCCAAGGGAACCAAGGGAAAGGTTCCCAGCCTCCCCCTGAGAAGAAGCCAGTGGCCCTGACAGGCCCCCCTGTTCACCAGGGACCACTGGTATGTTACAAGTGTGGCGCCCCTGGCCACAAGGCAAACGATCCTCGTTGCCCTTTGCATGGAAAACCAGCACCCACCAGTGCAGTCCCCCGGCAGTTGGCTAGTGTAGCCCTGGGGAGGAGTTGGGTGCCCAAGGTGGGGGATCCCACAGTGTTTTCCCTTGTCTCATTAGGAGACTCTGAGATGGTCCCTAGGACCCCGCTGCCTGAGAACACTAAGAAATACAGGCAGTGGGTGACCATCAATGGCCATAGGGTGGAGGCTCTGAGAGACACAGGAGCCAGTGTGACAGCTGTCAAGTGTCACCTGGTGTCTAAAGAGCAGGTTATCCCTGATGCATTCTATCCGGTTGTTGCCGCTGACAACACAGAGAGTCACTGCAAGGTGGCTCAGGTTCCCTTTGAGTGGGGGGTCTCGGGTACTCTTCAAGTAGCTGTGAGGCCAGCCATGCCTGTTGACTGTTTGTTAGGGAACGATTTGGAGAGCTCACCTTGGGCTAAGGTGGAGCGGAGTGCGCATTTAGAAATGTTGGGCTTGCCTGATTGGGCATGTGTGACCACCCGGTCAATGACAGCTAAAGGTGTTCAAGAGGACCTGGAGCCTGAGAGGGAGGCCCAGGTGCCTGCCGGAGAGAGAGGAGGCAGGGGGCGCGGGAAACCGGCCCCCGAGGTTCCCACAGTCCAGGAGGAGGCAGACCCTGAGGGGGATGCCCTGGAGCCTACAGGGGAACAGGTAGCTGAACTGGGGGACCTACCTGAGCTGACCCATTGGCAGCAAGAAGGAGGACCCTCCAGGGAAGAGTTCTGCAAGGAGCAGAACACATGCCCTTCTCTCGTGGGTCTGAGGCAACAGGCCACAGACCAGGCAGCAGGTGATCAGTCTGGATCACATTGGGTTTACTGGGAGAATGGTCTCCTGTATTCAGAGCCTAAGGTTGCTGAGCCTGGGTCAGCCCGTGTGCTGGTGGTACCCCAGCGCTTCAGAGCCTTCCTACTGGGGTTGGCTCATGATGTACCGTTAGCGGGACATCTGGGGCAGGACAAGACCTTTGACAGGCTTGTTACCCATTTCTATTGGCCCCAGATGCGCAGGAGTGCCGCCACTCACTGCAGAACATGCCAGACTTGCCAGGCAAGTGGAAAGAGTGGGAGGAAGCACAAGGCTCCTCTCCAGCCATTCCCTGTGGTCAGCACCCCCTTTGAACGGGTGGGTATTGACATTGTGGGGCCACTGGACCCCAAGACAGCCATGGGCAACAGGTTTATCCTGGTCTTGGTGGACCATGCCACCCGGTACCCTGAAGCCATCCCTCTGAGGACAGTGACGGCCCCCGTGGTGGGACGGGCACTGATGGGAATTTTCTCACGTGTGGGATTCCCTCAAGAGGTGGTGTCTGACCGAGGTACCAACTTCGTGTCCAAGTACATGAAGTCCCTGTGGCAGGAGTGCGGTGTAACTTACAAGTTCACCACTCCTTACCACCCTCAAGGAAATGGTCTGGTTGAGAGATTCAACCGGACCCTCAAGGGCATGATTATGGGTCTGGAAGAACCCATGAGGCGTAAATGGGACGTCCTCTTACCATGCCTGTTGTTTGCATACCGGGAGGTGCCACAGAAGTCTCTAGGGTTCAGTCCCTTTGAGCTCCTCTATGGACACCCGGTGCGAGGACCTCTGAGTTTGGTCAAGGAAGGCTGGGAGCAATCTCCCAGGAAACCTCCCCAGGATGTATACAGTTACATGCTGGCCTTCAGGAACCAGACTAGGCGTTTCAGAGAGCTTGCTGAGGCAAATCTGGAAGCCAGCCAGGAGGAGATGAAGCGGTGGTACGACCAGAATGCCACTCTGGTAGAGCTTCAGCCTGGTCAGAAAGTGTGGGTCATGGCCCCTGTGGAGCCCTGTGCGCTCCAGGACAGGTGGACCGGCCCTTTTACGGTGGTGGAGCGCAAGAGTCCAGTTACCTATTTGGTGGACTTGCAGTCTCCCAGGAACCCCTTGCGGGTCCTGCATGTGAACCGCCTGAAGCCCCACTTGGAGAGGTCCCAAGTGGGCATGCTCTTAGCGACAGATGATGGAATGGAGGAGGAGACCGAGCCTCTTCCTGACCTCCTGTCAGCCCGAGAGCAAGATGGATCAGTGGAGGGAGTAAACCTCTCTACCTCCCTGACACCTGAGCAGCAGGGTGACTGTCGCCAACTGTTGGGACAGTTCCCTGACCTGTTCTCCCTGGTTCCCAGTGTCACCCATTGGTGCGTCCATGATGTGGACACTGGGGACAGTCTTCCTGTGAAGCACAAGGCTTACAGGGTGACTGACAGGGTCAGAGCCTGCATCAAGGAGGAGGTCTCCAAGATGTTTGCGCTAGGGGTGATTGAGTCCTCTAACAGCCCTTGGGCCAGCCCCGTGGTCTTGGTTCCAAAAGCTGCCGCGCCTGGTGCCACACCAGAACTCCGGTTCTGTGTGGACTACAGGGGACTCAATTCCGTCACCAGGACTGACGCCCACCCCATCCCCAGAGCTGATGAGCTCATAGATCGGTTAGGGGCTGCGCGGTACCTCAGCACGTTTGACTTAACGTCTGGATACTGGCAGATCGCCTTGACTGATGTGGCAAAGAGAGGTCAGCATTCTCCACACCAGATGGGCACTACCAGTTCCGGGTGATGCCCTTTGGGATGAAGAATGCCCCTGCCACCTTTCAGAGGTTGGTCAACCAGGTGTTGGTTGGACTGGAGGATTTCAGTGCCGCCTACCTGGATGACATCGCAGTGTTCAGTGCCCGTTGGGAAGAGCATCTGCGCCACCTCTGGGAAGTGTTGATGGCGCTGCGGAGGGCAGGCCTCACAATCAAGGCGAGTAAGTGCCAGATTGGGCAGGGTTCTGTGGTGTACTTGGGACACCAGGTTGGGAGCGGCCAGGTGGCGCCCCTCCAACCGAAAATTGATACCATTCTGGCTTGGGAGCCCCCAAGACCCAGACAGAGGTGAGAGCCTTCCTAGGACTCACCGGGTATTACCGGAGATTCGTCAAGGGGTATGGCAGCATTGTTGCCCCCTTGACCGAGCTGACTTCCAAGAAGCAGCCCAGGAAAGTGATTTGGACTGACGCCTGTCAAAAAGCTTTTGACACCTTGAAGACTGCCATGTGCACGGCGCCTGTGCTCCAGGCACCCAACTTCTCCAATGAGTTCATTGTTCAGACCGACGCTTCAGAGCATGGTGTAGGGGCTGTTCTATCACAGATCAATGAGGAGGGCCTAGACCAACCTGTAGCCTTCATCAGTAGGAGGTTACTTCCCGGGAACAGAGATGGAGTGCTATTGAGCGTGAGGCATTTGCTGTGGTCTGGGCACTGAAGAAGCTGAGACCATACCTGTTTGGGACTCACTTCCGGGTTCAGACAGACCACAGGCCCCTCAGATGGTTGATGCAGATGAGGGGTGAGAATCCAAAGCTGTTGAGGTGGTCCATTTCCCTACAGGGGATGGACTTTACGGTGGAACACCGCCCTGGTACAGAACACGCCAATGCTGATGGACTGTCCAGATTTTTCCGCCTTAGCGATGAGAACTCCCTAGGGGTAGGATAGTTCTCCCCACATTTCAGCTGGAGGGGACACGTGTTAGACCTGGCATCCTTGGCGTGGGTCTCCCTTCCATTTTTTCATAATGCCTCCACGGTTGCCGATATGTTTTTGCTGGACTAGATGCTCATGGGCACTTTGCCGCTGCTAATCAGTGCCAAAGTGCAAGTGCTCCCTATCGTTAATTGATACATGTATTAGTGACTCCATGATTGGATGATTGGTTTACTTGTCAGTCCCTAGTACAGTGCACTCAGTGTGCCCAGGGCTTGTAAATCCAATGCCGCTGGTGGGCTCGCAGCACTGGTTGTGCCACCCACAGAAGCGGCCTGTAAAATATGTCTCGGGCCTGCCATCGCAGAGCCTGTGTGCAGCCTCGGGCTGCCATGTCGACTTGGTGAGTACACCCACTTACCAGTCCCTAAACCTTCCCTTTACTGCATGTTGGTCACCCCTAAAATAGGCCCTAGGGCAGGGTGCATTGTAAGTATAAGGTAGGACATGCCCTGGTGTGTGTGGCATGTCCTAATAGTGAATTACAGCCATTTTCGTTTTTCACTATTGCAAGGCTACCTGCTCCCCATAGGCCAGAATGGGCAGACTGACTATTACACCTTATAGTCAGAACTGACCCAGGGAACCTGGTAGAAAAACGAATTTAGTATGCCTGAACTCAGGATGATAAAATACATCTTTTAGTGAAGTTGGTTTTAACATTCTGTGTTCGAAAATACCACTTTTAGAAAGTGGGTATTTTCTTGCCTAACTATCCAAGCCTGCCTCTGCTAGGTTGTGTATTCCTTGTCTGGAGATTGAGTGACAGGGGCTGGGGGTGGCTACAGGAGACAGGGTGAGTCAGCGCAGGGCTGAATAGAAAGATCTGCATCCAGAGTGGAGGGAGGAGTTGCACCTGGGTCTGAATAGGGCTGTGCCTGCCTTCCACAATGCTGGCTCCACCTCCTGCCGGGCGGCTGAGCACTCTGCCCCACATTCTGAAAGGAAAGAAGGAGTCAGAAAAACAAAGTGCTCCAGAACTGACCAGAACTGGTTTTGGACTAGGCAGAGGCCTCTCTGCCTCCAGAGAACAAAGAGAATCAGGGTATAAGAGGGGCACCCAGACCCCAGGAAGATCAGATCACTTTTGGGAACAAGAAGAAACCTTTGCTGAGGAGCGGAACCAAGAAGAAACTGAGGAGAGACTATCCCTAAGCCTGAAGTGCTGCTTGGGGGATTGGCCTGCAGTGGTTTGCCTGACTGCCAAAGAGAGGAGAAAGGAACTTTTGCTTTGCTGTGACTTTCATCAACTTGTGAAGGATCTCCAAGGGCTTGGAAGAGAGCTTGCCCCCTGACCGAAGTCCCAGGACCATTGGACTTCACCCCTTTGTGAATTGCTGCTGGAAACTCTGTTTCAGTGGCTACAGAGGTAGGGAGCTGTGACCGACTCTCACGACCGACTCGGTGTCCTGCAAGCACCGCATCGAAGCACCGTCTCGCCCTGCAACGCACGGCCCTGGTCTCACCGACTCCGTCAACGAGCCGCTGCCTGCACCGCATCGAGGGACAACGCGTCCTGCAACGCTCGCTACGCCGAATCGAACTGGTCCGACCGACACGGTCACTGCTGCTGAGTTCGAGTCCTGTGACCGCACCGGAGTTGGGCACCGCTCGCACGCTTTGTGACGCACCGCCCGACTCGCACCGCTGTCCGGACTGATCGACGCCAGCTCCTGAATCCGGCTCCGTCGCCGCACCGCAACCTGCCAGCACCGCATCGAAGCACCGTCTCGCCCTGCAACGCACGGCCCTGGTCTCACCGACTCCGTCTCGACGACGTCAACGAGCCGCTGCCTGCACCGCATCGAGGGACAACGCGTCCTGCAACGCTTCCATTTTTGCATCGCGACCGCGACGAACAGCCATCCGGCTCGCACGCCCGTGCCTGCCGCTTCAAGTAAAAGGTACTGTGACCAAGTCTGTCCACGCTGTGTTGGCCCGTCTCGACGCGGTCAGCTGGATTTGTTAGACTCTGTTTGTTCTCGACATCGCCGTAGCCGGAGGAGGCTACCGACTCGCACAGAACCTTGAATTAAGCCTTTTGGATCAGAACTAAGCACTCTTGACAGTATTGTGGATTATTTTTGTCGTTTATGGTCTTGTGATAAATCTATATAAAGTATACCTATTTTTATAAATATATAACCTGTGTGGTGTCCATTTGTAGTGTTGTCACTTGATTACTGTATGTGTTCACAAATGCTTTACACACTGCCTCTGAACTAAGCCTGTCTGCTCGTGCCAAGCTACCAAGAGGGTGAGCAGGGGTTATTTCGGGAGTGTACCTACTTTCCCTGACTAGACGCAAGGGTCCCTATTTGGACAAAGGTACCTACCTCTGCCAACTAGAGACCCCCAAATCTAACAGTACACAATTATGTTCATCTTCTTCGTCATCTTTATTTGTTTCATGATATGGGTCTGGCAATAAAGTTGCTGGATTTATTATTGTACACCTTACCATGGTCACATTTTCAGCACCCATTATTATCCTTTCATATTTAGTCAGCCGACTAGGAGTAAGATGCTGAGTTCGGGTTCTTGTCAACAGAATCACAACTGCATGTGGAACATATACTTTTACAGGATGTCCCATCACAATTGACTCGCTTTGTTCAATGCTCAAACAAGTTGCTGCCACTGCTTTTAAGCATCCTGGCAACGCGGCTGCTACTGGGTCCAATGTAGCAGAAAAGTACGCTATAGGACGTCTGTCTAGTCCATGTCTCTGAGTTAGGACAGAAAGTGCACAATTTTCTCTCTCTTGACAGAATAATGCGAATTCTTTTTATAATCAGGCATGCCTAAGGCAGGTGCTGAACAAAGTGCGTTTCTCAATTTTACAAAAGCTTCTACACTTTCATCCTCCCACTCGACAGGGTCCTTTGCTTTCCTTTTCGTCATGTTAATTAAGGGCTTAGCTAACATGGAAAAATTTGGTATCCATTGTCAACAGTAGCCTACTATTCCTAGGAACATTCGCACTTGTCTTTGGGTTACAGGCATTTGCATTCTCTTTATTAATTCTACTCTTTCAGAGGTTATTCTTCTTTTTCCCCTCTCAATTTGATGTCCCAGATATTTAACAGCTGTCCTGCAAAACTGTAACTTTTCAGGTGAGACTTTATGCCCTTCCTCAGCCAAAAGATTTAATAATGCTATGGAGTCAACAACACAGTCTTCTCTGGTGGTCGACGCCACCAATAAGTCGTCGATATATTGGACTAAGACTGAGCTTCATGGCATCACTAGTTTTTCCAGGCACTTTTTCAGTATCTGGTTGAAGATGGAAGGACTTTCTGTGTACCCCTGAGGAACACGATTCCACACATAGACCTTGTTCTCAAATTTAAATGAGAAAAGATACTGGCTGTCTGGATGCAATGGTATTGAAAAGAATGCTTGACACAAATCAATTACTGTGAACCATCCTGCATTCCAAGGGATCTGGTATAGAATTACTGCAGGATTTGGTACTATGGGACAACAAGGTTCCACAATCTTGTTTATTTTTCGCAGGTCCTGAACAATCCTATATTTTCCACTAGGTTTCTTTAATCCCATGATTGGTGAATTACATGGGCTACTCATTACTTCTTTTAGGATGTTTTGTTCTACCATTCGATTTATTTCTTCAATGACTCCTGCTTTTACTTCTGCACTCATTTTGTACTGTCTGGTATTTGGGAAAATTGCACCTTCTTTTACCATAATTTGAACTGGATCTAATTTTGCCATAAGTCCTACTTCTTTTCCGGTGAAATCCCATACTATTGGGTTTACTGTACCTTTTAATTCTTCTGGTAACTCATCTCTTGTTATTAACGAAAACATTTCGTCTATTTCTGTATCTTGTTTTGCAACCATAATTTTATATACATGGTCCTCATCTGGTGTCTGAACTGCCACACCATCTGGCGTGCAGAAAATTGTACAGTTCATTTTGCACAATAAATCCCTACCTAATAAATTCACTGGGCTAGAATCGCACACTACAAATTGGTGCATTTCTCTGAAGTTTCCTATTTTGACTTCCATTGGTTCTGTAAGAGGCGTTCTAATTCTTTGATTAGCTACCCCTACTACTTGGATATCTTCACCAGAGAGAGGATGGTCTGGGATATCTGCTAATCTCACCGTAGACCTGGTAGCACCAGTGTCCAAAAGGAAAGTAATATCATTACCTTTCACATTCCCTTCAACATATGGACCAGACTGATCTACCTGTAAGGATGCGCCAAGTACGCACTCCTTCTTCCCCTCTCCTAGGCACCGTCGTGAGTTGAATTCACAGTAATTGTCCTGCAAAAGAAATTGTGATGTCATATAATCATTCTTACCACTCCCTCCTGGGTATCCAATGTCTGTACCGTGCTTTGCTCTGCTTACATTACCCTGAACAGGTGGAGGTGGTAATTGACTCTGGGGATTTACACCCTGCTGTGAGTCATTCTGTGTCTGTGGATTTAAGTTTTGATTTGGGCCATTATTATTCCGAATCTTTTTACATTCGTCCTTCCAATGCCCCAATTTTCCGCATCCATGACAAGGAAATTTCTTTTTAGCTTCTTCTCTACTCATTCGTCCTCTAAATTTTCCACCATTTCCCGTATCACCACTCGTTCCAGAATCTTTTCCTGGATTTTCTCTAGGATTTTCCAAATTAATTCCCTGTTTCTCAGCCATTTTCACCTGAGCCCACATCACTTTTTCCTGCAATTTCTTGTGTCTATCCTCAATATCGTCTCCACAATATTTAGCATATTTCAGAATTTCATCTATGGGCTTTCCCTGCCAACACAGCATGTGTTGTTTAATCATCTGGCAAATCTCTGGCTTCAGACCATAAACAAACCAATACACAAACTGACTCATGTTTTTGTCTCCAATGTCCTCAAATCCACTATACTGTTTAAACACCTGTAATAAACGCTCATAATAGGAATGTACTGTTTCACTGGCTTCTTGGGTGGTTCGATCTATTTTCACCCAATCTGTTTCTTTCGGTGGTATTTTCCCTTTCAGGTATGTTATCACCTGCTGATACTTTTTCATTACATCATTTGACGGGGCACCTGTCTTCGGATCTCTAGGATATTCATCACTAGGTCAATCGACTGTAATTTTACAATCTGTCCACAAATCGGCAGGTACCACTATGTCAAACAAACCATCTAAATCCTTCAACAATACCTTTGACACCTTCACAAACCTTTCAACCTGCTTGTACCATTCAATTGGTTTTTCTCTCAATTTTGGAAAATCATTCGTAAATGATAAAATATCCTGTCTGCTCCATGGGACATGTACATATCCTCCTCCCGCAACTTCTCGCATTGGATACATTTGATCTGCTTTTCCTGCTTCCTTCATCACATATTCTGATGCTGTTCTACTTGTTCGTGCTTCTTCCTTTTTCTTGGCCCACCTAGTTTTCCATTTATCTAGGTCTCCCCATTTTTGCAAAACTAACATTAATTCTCTTATTTGTAATCTTCTTCCAGAGGCATTCATATTTTCTAAATCTTTGTCTGAAAATTCTGCTCTATAGGGTTTCTGTAGTACCTTTGATCTCCCTATTTCTATTCCCATCTGTAATGCTAAATTGGACAATTTTTTCATGAAATAACCTTACATTTCTGGTGATACTCCTGCACAGGAATAATAATTCTTCTTCATCATAGGTATTTAAGCGTTCTAGTCCTACATTTCCTGCTATTATTTCTTCTAATTAGACTTTTAATTTATGAATGTCCATTATTTTCGGAGGTGTGCACTGTTCAACTGACCCTTGCACCCATCTTTCTAGATCTTCAGGTGTTACTATGGAAGCACTTTTTGCTCCCGATGAAGTTACTAAACTTACATTTTTTGAACCTCCAGGTACATCTTTTCTTGGAGTACTATTTACAGAACCTCGAATAGGCAAGTCCATAAGTGATATTGTGGATTCACAGTCACTAAATTGATCCTCAATTATAACTGGAGCTTCAGGTTTGGGATTATTCACAGGAGTAGGTGCAAGTATGGGTGGAGGACAATTTCCTGAGTACCATATAATGGAACTACTGGACCAATTGTTACAGGTATGGTCAACGAATCAGGATGTACTTTTATCTGAGTTATTTTCTGTATTAATTCTGCTCTGGTCTTTTCTAGGGCTTCTTTTTCTTTATCATGTAGTATTCTATTCGGGGTGAATTCATGCATTACCTGTGGCACTAATGGAGTTTTTGGTGGTGCACTTGGGGTGCAGCCACTTGTCCCTTCCTGATATGGTGGGGGATTTCTTAACATTTCTTCCATAAATTCGTCTTCAGACTCCTCATTTCTCATTAAATGTTTTGTCTTTTCTGTACATTTGCCTCCTGATTTCTCTCCTTCTGTGAATAATGGATACAGTCCTTCTGTAATCATTGCCCTTCTCCATTGTTTCATCTGATCCTCTCTCGACTCACGTAAATATCTGGGAAAAAATCCTGGGTAACTCCTATTACTTCTAGATCTATCCCGCTCAAAGGCCTCTGTTTCCCATTCTTCTAGAGCTTCGTACTGGGTTAATCTAGGTCTGGGTTCTAAATCATTCATCCTCAATCTCAAGTTTTGAACAATTCTTCCATTGAAGGTACCATTCTCGGGAAATGCTAATACTCCATCATTTTTGGTGTATTCTATCCAATTCTCCATCCATACACAAGTATGATAACCTCTCTCCATCATCATAAATGATGCTGGCGTTTTAGCTGGTGGAATAATAATTCCTTCTCTAGTTTTGATTGGTTTGTCCTTTTTAAAATAATTCTTAATCTTTTGCAAAAATGAAATTTTTCTCCTTTCTCCGTACATTCTATCTAATCTTCTGTGTACAAAATTATATTCTGCAAAACCTAGGAATCTCCTATCCGGACGAGTTCCTGTTAAAGTCGGATCACGTTTTAACATGCAATCCTTATCCACTAAGAATTTTGCTTCTATATTTTCGACCAATCAAATGTCTGCTATCTTTTATTTCCGAGCCAATCCTTGCGCTGCCTTTTGGTGACGTTTATCTGTCAACCCCTCCTTTACAATCTGCTCTTTTCTGTCCTCGCTGGTTTAACCAATTCCAGCGCGGCATCTGTGACGTCAGTACTACTCCTGACTACTGACCCCTCCTTTACAAGTGTCTCTCCACACCCGCTGTTTCAACCTACCACAGCGCGGCATTTTGTGACGTCAGCTACCTCTCCGGCAACTGACCCTCCCTTTACAAAAATTTACGCAAACTTATTTTCTCTATAAATCTTAATTAAATTTCAGTAACAACATAAAACATTCGCTATCGTGCCAGTTTCCACTAATTTTGAAAAGGATAGTTTCTTCCACACTTTAGTAAAACCTTTCCGTTTACTAAACATACACTACGAGTAAAACACTTCCGTCTACTCTTCACACAAGCTCCAGAAGTACCTGTTACTTCTCCAATGTTACCCTTACTAGGTGATATAACATAAAATTTTTATCAGCGTACCCTTTTTGCTATTACTCACACGCATAGAGTCCCTAACGAGTACTGAAAGTCCTGCTTAACTTCTCAGTACTAATTCTGCCTGACAGATAACCTCACTGCAGAATGGCTTCCACTTGCCACCCACTATTCTTTTACCCCGGGGTATTCTGGACAACATAAAACAAACTCAAAAATGTAAGCGGATGTTATTTCATAAAAATACAAATAAAATTCTCATTACCCAATTAACAAAGAGTAACCATAACCGTCCTCTGCTTAACAGAAAACTGATCCAGCGCAATACTAGCCAACAACATTCATACACCATATACTCACTTGGGCCCATACATTCACACTACACTAATACTTACGCTGGGTGTCAGATGTACTCTTTTATCAAAGTCCCTGCTACCAATTACCTTCTGATTGAAGAGTAATAACTTACCAATGGATCCTTTGCTAATTGGGAAGTTTAAAATGAGTGACATTCATTATAGTACATAATCCTGAAATAACCACTGAGTCAGGAAGTTTTAAAATGTTTATCTAAAGTTTTAGCAGAGTAAAATACAGAAAACACGGTACTTGATTGAAATACCCAAGAAAAAGCATAGAAATGATTTTGCTAATAAATGACGGTGTTTAAGGAAGAGGAGAAGATAGAGACAGCAGCGCAACTAAAGGTTGCAGTATAGTTACCTAAATGCGAGAACCAAGCCCCTTGGCCAAGGAGTTGGAAAAGATAGGACCCAGGAAGGATGAAGAGCAAAGACTTCTTCCAGGATCAGGACAGGACCGGTAACCTCTCTACAACGACGCCTGCGCCGTTCCCCTCTCTGATACTCGACTTCTCCTCGATTCTCCCGTTCTAATGGACTCCGCCGCCCCCTCCTCAGGACCTCTTCTGGACAGGGATTCAGTCAGCAACCGATCAGCATGGTAGTCTGGAGCTAAGAGCTCTCTCGCAGCATGGACGCCTGTTCTTCGTGAAAGCATGCTCCTACTAATTAACTAATGCTATATTCTATTATACCCTTCTACGCCCATGTACCTCCCCTTAATGTTGCTAAAATATGGGACCACTACTTCTGATTGGACAGGGACAGGGGTGGATTCTCGCACCATATCGATTTGGCCTAAATTGTAAAGCCTATTGTCTTTACGTTCCCGCCCCTTCAAATTAATACAATCGCTTTATTTCCCACCCGTCTCACGACAAATGTTATACATTTTACAGGGGAAAAGTATCATTTTGTCCTCCGGAAACATAAAGTACAGCATCTTCGGCCAATGGGTCATGGCCTTGGAAGACTTCCAAGTTGACTTCACTTGGCAGGCACACAGGACACATGCGCAGAACCATCTGTCTCTCGAGTTTCAAGTCACCAACCCAGGCCCAAGTTTACGAATTACTAAAAGTGCAAGAAGAAAATATTAAAATCACAAATAAAAAGTTTCACTGTATACCCACTTTCCCTACTCTATTCCCAATTAATTATAATACTATCCTGCATTAGTAGCATTAAGAAAACGACAATTTAATAATGACATGAGAGCAAGCTGAAGCATGTGAAAACATTTAGCGGCCATTTTAGTGCACACTGCGCAGAAGCAGAAGTTTCCCACCAAGCAAAGAAAGACGTCACACCATGTGATCAGGTTGCGACATGCGCATTGAGGTTCCCGCGCTTTAGCGGACATTTTGGATTACAGACAAGCGTTATTCATTAGTAAAACACATAGGCAAGCTTCTGTCCCTCTTGTGTTTGAATGCAAAGGTTAGTTTTGACAATACAAATTTAGTAAGTTAATACTATGAGGAGAATTGCGTACAAGCAAGTTTCATTTATGAAACCTTGCTCCATCAATACCCTCTCTGATGGCGTTTCTGAGCCATCAAAATACTACCCTCAATCAGATGCCAACTTCTAGCAATTCGTTTCATTCTCATTTTTACATTTTCTGTTTTTCACATCCCCTTTCAACTTTTTGTATAAATCACTTCTCCATTCTTCAAGTTCTATTTCATCTAGTTTTCTCTACTTTCCTTTTCCTGTCACTTTATATGTTCCATTCTTTCTACAGCATTTGCACCATATTGTTATTGCCAATATTATTATTGCTATCCCTGCTAGGGGTACTAATATTTGACCTATAAGTCCTTTCCCTACATTAGCAAACCAGGTTCCAATTGACGCAATACTATTTGTCAATCTTTCCCATACACTATCAACTTCCAGTGGTTTAAGTTCTTTCTCAAGTTTAGTTATGTTCTGAATATACGTTCCAATTTCTGCACTCTTATCAGGAATATAAGTGCAACAATGTTTTGTCTTCAATAATTTACAGACTCCTCCCTCTTTTGCCAATAGAATGTCAAGAGCAAGTCAATTTTGCATCACCATAGATCTAATCGCAACCATCTCCGTATTAATCATTAGAAAACCTCCAGCAGTATCCGTTGATAAACGATCAACTACTGTAGACAATTTACATACTTTCCTTGAGTTCAGAATTATTCCCACTGAAGGTATCAATGCACCAAATATATCACCTACAATTTCTGAAAAACTAGCTCTTTTACTACGTATTAATTCATTATTGTTTTCATTGCTTCCAGTGTTTCTTTTTACGTGGTATATCTTTGGAAAAACTATTCCAAAATAACAACTTCCATACCATCGTGCAGGAAGCCTAAAGTAAGCCTTATTCCCGCATACATAATAAATTCCAGGAAAAACTGAATCTGTTCCTCCTTTTAGTCCCCAACCTCCAAGAATTAAAAAATTGTGTTCACATTTACTGGTACCGATGAAAACATTGTTATAATCAGTCTTTAACCTATGAAGACAAATTTTCCCTGTCTTTACGAAATCCAGTGCCATTGCAGCTTGAGCCTTGCCAGGTGTGTAACTACCTTCTTTCTCAGCCCAAAGTGGTAAATGAGCCTTATGCTCAGAAGCTTTCTTTTGAAAATCTTGGGGCATATTAGCAAGGCGATTATCACCACTTTAGCAGGACTTTTTCCCGCTAAAGCGGCGATAATATTATCGCCTTATCAACAAGCTGTCGCTAACTGCTGTTAGCGACAGCTTGTAGGCGATAGCGACCGGGTTGGGTGCCGCTTTGCATGCCAGCGATATTTATCGCTAATGGCATGCAAAGTAGGCGTTCCCCACCTAACAGCGACTGGAAACAGTCGCTGAGGTCGCTAACGCCTATCAGCGAGGCAGGGGCGGTGATTAGCGAACCAGCGCTAAACACGTTTAGCGCTGGTTTGCTAACACCTGGTCCCACCCTGACTTAGCCATGTAATCCAATGAGAGGTGGATTACATGGCTAAGTCCCCCTCGCACTATCAGCAAGCAGAACTGGGGAACAGTGTGAATATCGCCTGTTTTCAGGCGATATATTAACACTGTTCTCCAAGGTTTCTATCGCTTTGGAGATTAGCATTGCTGATTGCACGCTAACTCCGCGATAGAAACCGGCGATGCCTGGCGATAATTATCCAAGCGCTAATTGCGCTTTGCGATAATTATCGCCAGGCATTGCTAATATGCCCCCTTGTCTTCTATCTTCTACTAAATTCAAAAATATCTTTTCTTCTTCTAGTAAAGAACATGTTAGATTGTGTCTATGTGCATGTGTTATGTCTATCGATTTCATTGTTAAGAAAAACTCTCCCATAAACTGTGCGTCTTGACTACTAAGCACTGGGTTCATACTCTTGCGAATCGGAACCTCAGAAAATATCACATCTAAGTTTGAATAATAATACTGAAGTTTCCCTGTTCTATAAAATAAACTTGTTAATACACTACATGAGATTCCATATGTCAGTGGTAAATGATGGTATGTTAATCCTTCCGCTACTGATTCAGGTAACTTCATACAGACATAACAATTACTAACTTCCATTGTGTCTACATACTGAAACAATAACTTTGTGAAAACATTTAAACTAGTGTCGTTATCAGCTATTTCATGATGAATTTCTGCCTCATCTTCTGCCATTAATTCTACTCTATTGCCCTTCATGTTTGCTGTCCTCCCTTTAGTTTCATTATTAATCTTCTTATCTATTATCATAAGGTAAGGAATTGCTACAATCAGGACTAACCATACTATAAGCACCAATACTAGACTACATATGCAGATTGCACAGCATCTCCTACAACAATTTCGTTTTGGTCTCCCAGTAACTCTATCATCAGTCATTTTTCGACAAGGAAGATTGCTCTTCTTATCTCTTCTTCTTTTCTTTAGAGTATTCTTTTGTTTAGTCAGGGTGGTCTTATTTCTTCTTCGTATGTTAGTTCTGCACTTGTTCCTTCGCCACCACTGTCACTTGACTCTGAGCTTTCAAAATCTTCAAGAATAATATAAGTCCAGTCAGGACCCTTGAATTTGTTATTCACAATTCTCAGTCTTTTACTTTTTCTTTTTCCTGACTTTTTCTCTTGTTCAGTTTGACTTGTCACTTCAGGTACTTGTTCTGGATCTTCACTTCTCGTTGTTATGTGGTATTTTACTCTTTTAATGACACTTGGCCAATGATCTCCTTTTCTTGTCTTCTTGGTTGGCACTGTTTCTCTGTTTACGTCTTCAGAGATCTTGTTATTTTTACTGCTCAATACTGTTTTGTTTTCTTTTATTACTGCTTCTTTTGTTTGTTCTTTTTCAGGTCTGATTGGTTTCTCTTCAGTAGCTCCACAATGACTTTCAAGATGTTGACCTTGTTCCCTTTTTATTTCTTTATGTTCATTTGTATCAACTCCTTTTTCTTTAGTGAATTCTTCTTGATCTAACTGCTTCTGATCAGGGCTTATTGCACTGTGAACTTCTGCAGCCTGACCGGATTCTTCTAAACCTGTCTTTCCCTGTTCAAAGTCTATTAGGTTTTCACTGTTTTGAGTCCAATTTTCTTTCCCTATCTGACCTTGCTCAGGTTCTCTTATTGTCTTTTCTTCTTGTACCTGAGCTGCTTCTTCTTCACCTATCTGATCTTCTTCTATTTCTTCCAATTTCGCTTGACTTCTTGTTCTGTGGTATACTTCAGGAACTTCTACCACTGGTATCGAATACTGACTTGTGCTCGGTTGTTCTCCGTCAGCTTCTCTCGAACCTCGATCCTGATATTCCTCTGCTGGGCAACCTTCAGCTTCTTCAGTGATTGGTGTTGTCTGTGGATTCTCCTCTTCAGGTTCTGGTACTCTCTTTGTGTGGCTTACGTGAATCCAATTAGGAAATCTTGCACACTTCACTGCTGTATTGGTGGTCAATATAACTTGACAAGGTCTGCTCCACCTGGGTGATAGACACGTTTCTCTGGTGTGATTCTTCACTACCACCCAATCACCAGGATTCAGATCATGTTCTAGTTCAGGCTGCCTGGAAACTGCGTCTTCTCCAACCTGATGAGAGACAGAACGCACTAGGTCAGCCAATCCTTTGCAATAATCCAGAACCATATCATCAGATATATTTACTAATTTGTTTGTGGGAACATGTGTTTGTCTCATTGCTCTTCCCATCATTATTTCATGGGGGCTCAATCCTGTTGTTCTGTCAGGTATGCTTCTGATTCCCATCAAGACAAGTGGCAATGCGTCTGGCCACTCTAATGATGTTGATGCACACATTTTTCCCAATCTTGACTTTATAGTGCCATTTAATTGTTCAACCACTCCAGAAGCCTCTGGGCGATATGCACAGTGCAATTTCTGTTTGATTTGAAATGCTTCACAGATTATCTGGATCACTTCGCTATTAAAGTGTTTTCCTCTATCTGATTCCAAAGATACTGGGAAACCAAACCTAGGTATGAGCTCTCGTAACAACAGTTTTGCAACTGTAATACTGTCATTTCTCCTAGTAGGGTAAGCCTCCACCCACTTTGAAAACAGACACACTATGACTAGTACATATTTTAGTCCTCTAAATGGTGGTAACTGTATGAAGTCGAACTGGAGTCTTATAAATGGGCCCTCTGCCTTTCCAATCTTTCCAAACCCAATTATCGTTTTCCTGCCTGGATTATGCATTTTGCAAGTTAGACATCTCTGGCAAAGACTCTCTGCAACAGCCCTGAATTTGGGATTGTACCAATTTTGTCTGAACAGCCTAATCATTGCATCTCTCCCTATGTGTGTGTCTCCATGGTGCATTCTAGCCATTTGTGAGAGTAAACAGTCTGGCATGACTGGTCTGCCATCTGCACTGATCCAGACTTCATCCTCTCCTCTTTGGGAGCAACCCACTTTGATCCACAAATTCTTTTCACTTTCATCAACCTCATCTTGCAATTTCTTCACCTCATTCCATGTTTCAGGTGGCATATATAGCATAAGTTGGCAGCTGATTCCCATTCTTTCCACCCTCTTATTGACTGACGTTCTGGTTTTGGCACAATGTTGAGCCACCAGGTCTGCATATCTGTTGCCGACTACCACCCAGTCATCTCCTGACTGGTGTGCGGCACATTTCACCACAGCCAATTCTTTTGGTGATTGTATTGCTTCTAGCAATTCCCTTACAAATTGTCAATTTTTAATGGGGGATCCTGAAGAAGTCATGAAATCCCTCTGCATCCACAGTTGGCCAAAATCATGCACAACCCCGTAACCATATTGACTATCTGTAAATATGGTCACTCTCTGATTCCTCCCAATTTTGCAAGCTTTTATCAAAGCAATCAATTCAGCTACTTGTGCAGATTTTACTCCTGGTAAATAGGATGCTTCGACTATTCCAGTTAATTCACATACCGCATAGGCAGCAGTTAGTTTACCATCTTCATGTCTTTGACATGAACCATCGACAAATAGCTCCCTGTCTGGCTTTTTAAGAGGCAGTTCCTCTATGTCTGGGCGTGGTTTTGTACATAATTCTGTAATTTGTACACAATCATGTTCATCTTCTTCGTCATCTTTATTTGTTTCATGATATGGGTCCGGCAATAAAGTTGCTGGATTTATTATTGTACACCTTACCATGGTCACATTTTCAGCACCCATTATTATCCTTTCATATTTAGTCAGCCGACTAGGAGTAAGATGCTGAGTTCGGGTTCTTGTCAACAGAATCACAACTGCATGTGGAACATATACTTTTACAGGATGTCCCATCACAATTGACTCGCTTTGTTCAATGCTCAAACAAGTTGCTGCCACTGCTTTTAAGCATCCTGGCAACGCGGCTGCTACTGGGTCCAATGTAGCAGAAAAGTACGCTATAGGACGTCTGTCTAGTCCATGTCTCTGAGTTAGGACAGAAAGTGCACAATTTTCTCTCTCTTGACAGAATAATGCGAATTCTCTTTTATAATCAGGCATGCCTAAGGCAGGTGCTGAACAAAGTGTGTTTCTCAATTTTACAAAAGCTTCTACACTTTCATCCTCCCACTCGACAGGGTCCTTTGCTTTCCTTTTCGTCATGTTAATTAAGGGCTTAGCTAACATGGAAAAATTTGGTATCCATTGTCGACAGTAGCCTACTATTCCTAGGAACATTCGCACTTGTCTTTGGGTTACAGGCATTTGCATTCTCTTTATTAATTCTACTCTTTCAGAGGTTATTCTTCTTTTTCCCCTCTCAATTTGATGTCCCAGATATTTAACAGCTGTCCTGCAAAACTGTAACTTTTCAGGTGAGACTTTATGCCCTTCCTCAGCCAAAAGATTTAATAATGCTATGGAGTCAACAACACAGTCTTCTCTGGTGGTCGTCGCCACCAATAAGTCATCGATATATTGGACTAAGACTGAGCTTCCTGGCATCACTAGTTTTTCCAGGCACTTTTTCAGTATCTGGTTGAAGATGGAAGGACTTTCTGTGTACCCCTGAGGAACACGATTCCACACATAGACCTTGTTCTCAAATTTAAATGAGAAAAGATACTGGCTGTCTGGATGCAATGGTATTGAAAAGAATGCTTGACACAAATCAATTACTGTGAACCATCCTGCATTCCAAGGGATCTGGTATAGAATTACTGCAGGATTTGGTACTATGGGACAACAAGGTTCCACAATCTTGTTTATTTTTCGCAGGTCCTGAACAATCCTATATTTTCCACTAGGTTTCTTTAATCCCATGATTGGTGAATTACATGGGCTACTTATTACTTCTTTTAGGATGTTTTGTTCTACCATTCAATTTATTTCTTCAATGACTCCTGCTTTTACTTCTGCACTCATTTTGTACTGTCTGGTATTTGGGAAAATTGCACCTTCTTTTACCATAATTTGAACTGGATCTATTTTTGCCATAAGTCCTACTTCTTTTCAGGTGAAATCCCATACTATTGGGTTTACTGTACCTTTTAATTCTTCTGGTAACTCATCTCTTGTTATTAACGAAAACATTTCGTCTATTTCTGTACCTTGTTTTGCAACCATAATTTTATATACATGGTCCTCATCTGGTGTCTGAACTGCCACACCATCTGGCGTGCAGAAAATTGTACAGTTCATTTTGCACAATAAATCCCTACCTAATAAATTCACTGGGCTTGAATCGCACACTACAAATTGGTGCATTTCTCTGAAGTTTCCTATTTTGACTTCCATTGGTTCTGTAAGAGGCGTTCTAATTCTTTGATTAGCTACCCCTACTACTTGGATATCTTCACCAGAGAGAGGAAGGTCTGGGATATCTGCTGATCTCACCGTAGACCTGGTAGCACCAGTGTCCAAAAGGAAAGTAATATCATTACCTTTCACATTCCCTTCAACATATGGACCAGACTGATCTACCTGTAAGGATGCACCAAGTACGCACTCCTTCTTCCCCTCTCCTAGGCACCGTCGTGAGTTGAATTCACAGTAATTGTCCTGCAAAAGAAATTGTGATGTCATATAATCATTCTTACCACTCCCTCCTGGGTATCCAATGTCTGTACCGTGCTTTGCTCTGCTTACATTACCCTGAACAGGTGGAGGTGGTAATTGACTCTGGGGATTTACACCCTGCTGTGAGTCATTCTGTGTCTGTGGATTTAAGTTTTGATTTGGGCCATTATTATTCCGAATCTTTTTACATTCGTCCTTCCAATGCCCCAATTTTCCGCATCCATGACAAGGAAATTTCTTTTTAGCTTCTTCTCTACTCATTCGTCCTCTACATTTTCTACCATTTCCCGTACCACCACTTGTTCCAGAATCTTTTACTGGATTTTCACTCGGATTTTCCAAATTAATTTCCTGTTTCTCAGCCATTTTCACCTGAGCCCACATCACTTTTTCCTGCAATTTCTTGTGTCTATCCTCAATATCGTCTCCACAATATTTCGCATATTTCAGAATTTCATCTATGGGCTTTCCCTGCCAACACAGCATGTGTTGTTTAATCATCTGGCAAATCTCTGGCTTCAGACCATAAACAAACCGATACACAAACTGACTCATGTTTTTGTCTCCAATGTCCTCAAATCCACTATACTGTTTAAACACCTGCAATAAACGCTCATAATAGGAATGTACTGTTTCACTGGCTTCTTGGGTGGTTCGATCTATTTTCACCCAATCTGTTTCTTTCGGTGGTATTTTCCCTTTCAGGTATGTTATCACCTGCTGATACTTTTTCATTACATCATTTGACGGGGCACCTGTCTTCGGATCTCTAGGATATTCATCACTAGGCTAATCGACTGTAATTTTACAATCTGTCCACAAATCGGCAGGTACCACTATGTCAAACAAACCATCTAAATCCTTCAACAATACCTTTGACACCTTCACAAACCTTTCAACCTGCTTGTACCATTCAATTGGTTTTTCTCTCAATTTTGGAAAATCATTCGTAAATGATAAAATATCCTGTCTGCTCCATGGGACATGTACATATCCTCCTCCCGCAACTTCTCGCATTGGATACATTTGATCTGCTTTTCCTGCTTCCTTCATCACATATTCTGATGCTGTTCTACTTGTTCGTGCTTCTTCCTTTTTCTTGGCCCACCTAGTTTTTCATTTATCTAGGTCTCCCCATTTTTGCAAAACTAACATTAATTCTCTTATTTGTAATCTTCTTCCAGAGGCATTCATATTTTCTAAATCTTTGTCTGAAAATTCTGCTCTATAGGGTTTCTGTAGTACCTTTGATCTCCCTATTTCTATTCCCATCTGTAATGCTAAATTGGACAATTTTTCATGAAATAACCTTACATTTCTGGTGATACTCCTGCACAGGAATAATAATTCTTCTTCATCATAGGTATTTAAGCGTTCTAGTCCTACATTTCCTGCTATTATTTCTTCTAATTCGACTTTTAATTTATGAATGTCCATTATTTTCAGAGGTGTGCACTGTTTAACTGACCCCTGCACCCATCTTTCTAGATCTTCAGGTGTTACTATGGTAGCACTTTTGCTCCCGATGAAGTTACTAAACTTACATCTTTTGAACCTCCAGGTACATCTTTTCTTGGAGTACTATTTACAGAACCTCGAATAGGCAAGTCCATAAGTGATATTGTGGATTCACAGTCACTAAATTGATCCTCAATTATAACTGGAGCTTCAGGTTTGGGATTATTCACAGGAGTAGGTGCAAGTATGGGTGGAGGACAATATCCCTGAGTACCATATAATGGAACTACTGGACCAATTGTTACAGGTATGGTCAACGAATCAGGATATACTTTTATCTGAGTTATTTTCTGTATTAATTCTGCTCTGGTCTTTTCTAGGGCTTCTTTTTCTTTATCATGTAGTATTCTATTCGGGGTGAATTCATGCATTACCTGTGGCACTAATGGAGTTTTTGGTGGTGCACTTGGGGTGCAGCCACTTGTCCCTTCCTGATATGGTGGGGATTTCTTAACATTTCTTCCATAAATTCGTCTTCAGACTCCTCATTTCTCATTAAATGTTTTGTCTTTTCTGTACATTTGCCTCCTGATTTCTCTCCTTCTGTGAATAATGGATACAGTCCTTCTGTAATCATTGCCCTTCTCCATTGTTTCATCTGACCCTCTCTCGACTCACGTAAATATCTGGGGAAAAATCCTGGGTAACTCCTATTACTTCTAGATCTATCCCGCTCAAATGCCTCTGTTTCCCATTCTTCTAGAGCTTCGTACTGGGTTAATCTAGGTCTGGGTTCTAAATCATTCATCCTCAATCTCAAGTTTTGAACAATTCTTCCATTGAAGGTACCATTCTCGGGAAATGCTAATACTCCATCATTTTTGGTGTATTCTATCCAATTCTCCATCCATACACAAGTATGATAACCTCTCTCCATCATCATAAATGATGCTGGCGTTTTAGCTGGTGGAATAATAATTCCTTCTCTAGTTTTGATTGGTTTGTCCTTTTTAAAATAATTCTTAATCTTTTGCAAAAATGACATTTTTCTCCTTTCTCCGTACATTCTATCTAATCTTCTGTGTACAAAATTATATTCTGCAAAACCTAGGAATCTCCTATCCGGACGAGTTCCTGTTAAAGTCGGATCACGTTTTAACATGCAATCCTTATCCACTAAGAATTTTGCTTCTATATTTTCGACCAATCAAATGTCTGCTATCTTTAATTTCGAGCCAATCCTTGCGCGGCCTTTTGGCGACGTTTATCTGACAACCCCTCCTTTACAATCTGCTCTTTTCTGTCCTCGCTGGTTTAACCAATCCCAGCGCGGCACCTGTGACGTCAGTACTACTCCTGACTACTGACCCCTCCTTTACAAGTGTCTCTCCACACCCGCTGTTTCAACCTACCACAGCGCGGCATTTTGTGACGTCAGCTCCCTCTCCGGCAACTGACCCTCCCTTTACAAAAATTTACGCAAACTTATTTTCTCTATAAATCTTAATTAAATTTCAGTAACAACATAAAACATTCGCTATCGTGCCAGTTTCCACAAATTTTGAAAAGGATAGTTTCTTCCACACTTTAGTAAAACCTTTCCGTTTACTAAACATACATTACGAGTAAAACACTTCCGTCTACTCTTCACACAAGCTCCAGAAGTACCTGTTACTTCTCCAATGTTACCCTTACTAGGTGATATAACATCAAATTTTTATCAGCGTACCCTTTTTGCTATTACTCACACGCATAGAGTCCCTAACGAGTACTGAAAGTCCTGCTTAACTTCTCAGTACTAATTCTGCCTGACAGATAACCTCACTGCAGTATGGCTTCCACTTGCCACCCACTATTCTTTTTACCCCGGGGTATTCTGGACAACATAAAACAAACTCAAAAATTTAAGCGGATGTTAGTTCATAAAAATACAAATAAAATTCTCATTACCCAATTAACAAAGAGTAACCATAACCGTCCTCTGCTTACCAGAAAACTGATCCAGCGCAATACTAGCCAACAACATTCATACACCATATACTCACTTGGGCCCATACATTCACACTACACTAATACTTACGCTGGGTGTCAGATGTACTCTTTTATCAAAGTCCCTGCTACCAATTACCTTCTGATTGAAGAGTAATAACATACCAATAGATCCTTTGCTAATTGGGAAATTTAAATGAGTGACATTCATTATAGTACATAATCCTGAAATAACCACTGAGTCAGGAAGTTTTAAAATGTTTATCTAAAGTTTTAGCAGAGTAAAATACAGAAAACACGGTACTTGATTGAAATACCCAAGAAAAAGCATAGAAATGATTTTGCTAATAAATGACGGTGTTTAAGGAAGAGGAGAAGATAGAGACAGCAGCGCAACTAAAGGTTGCAGTATAGTTACCTAAATGCGATAGATTTATAATTAAATGGGGATAGAGTAAACATAGTGGGTATACAGTGAAAACATTTATTTGTGATTTTAATATTTTCTTCTTTGACTTTTATTAGTTCGTAAAGGGGCCTGGGTTGGTTGAACTGCAGCTCGAGAGACATTGGCTCTGCACATGCGCCCTGCAAGGCTGACCAGAGGAAGCGATGAAGTCAACTTGGAAGTCCTCCAAGGTCGCAAAGCCTGGTTCACAAGTTCATCTGAAATGTACCTGAAGTCGCAACAAATGTATACCAAATGTATTGCGGAATCAATGGGAAACGGGTGGGAAATAAAGCAAATGTATTAATTGTGATGGGCGGTATTTTAAAACAATGGGCTTAAAGAAATTGAACTAAATTGACATGGTGTGAGGATCAACCCCCTGTCCCCGTCCAATCAGAAGTAGTGGGCCCATAATTTTGAAACATTAATGGGAGGTACCTGAGTGTAGAAGGGTATAATAGGTATAGATTAGTTAATTAGTTGAGCAATGCTACATTCATTGATCCAGACGCTGTTGCAGAGCAGAACTAGGCTGATTCGCTGTCCAGAGAGGTCCTGAGGTGGGGGCGGCGGATTCCTAGAAGACGACTCGAGAGAAGCAAGGAGAAGCGAAGTATCAGAGAGGGGAGCGACGCAGGCGTCGTTGATAGAGAGGTCACCTGTCCTATCCTGAACCGGGTCCGGAGGTCTTTGGTCTTCATCCTTCCAGGACCTATCTTTCCAACTCCTTGGCCAAGGGGTTTGGTTTCTCGCACCTTTAGGTAAATATAAATACAACCTTTAGCTGTGCTGCTGTCTCTATCTTCTCCTTTCTGAGGAACCGTCATTGATCGATAATTGATTATTATGCTTCATCCTTGATATACGATTAAGTATCATGTGGTTCTGTATTTTACTCTGCTAAAACTTTAGATAAACATTTTAAAACTTCCTGACTCAGTGATTATTTCAGGATTATTACTTTAATTGAATGTCACTCATTTTAAACTTCCCAATTATCAAAGGGTCCATTGGTAAGTCATTACTCTTCAATCAGAAAAGTAATTGGTAGCAGGGATATTGATAAAGAGTACAACTGACCCACCAGCGGAAATTGCTAGCGTAGTATGAATGAATGGGCCCAGGTGAGTATTCGGTGTATGAATGCTTGTTGCTAGTAACCCGCTGGATCAGTTTTCTAGTTATCAGAGGATGGTTGTACTTTGTTAATTGGGTAATGAGAATTTTATTTTTTAAACTAACATCCGTTTGTTCAAAAGTTTTGTTTTATGTTGTCCAGAATTCCCCGAGGAAAATTGAATAGCGGATGGTAAGTGGAAGCCATACTGCAGTGAGGTTATCTGTCAGGCAGAAATAGTACTGAAAAGTTAAGCAGGGCTATCAGTACTTGTTAGGGACTCTATGCGTATGAGTAATAGCAAAGGAATACGCTGGTAAAAATTTGATGTTATATCACCTAGAAAGGGTAACATTGAAGAAGTAGCAGGTATTTCTGAAGCTTATGTGAAGAGTAAACGGAAGGGTTTTACTCGTAGTGTATGTTTAGTAAACGGAAAGGTTTTACTAAGTGTGAGAGAAACTATCTTTTCCAATTTAGAGAAACTGACACAATAGTGAATGTTTTATGTTGTTACTGAATTTTAATAAGAAGCGTAGAGAAAATAAAGTTTTGCGTACGATTTTGTAAAGGGAGGGTCAGTTGCCGGAGAGGAAACCGACGTCACAAAACGCCACGCTGGGATTGGTTGAAACTGCGGGCTTGGAAAGACTCTTGCAAAGGAGGGGTCAGTAGTCAGGAGTAATACTGACGTCACAGGTGCCGCGCTGGGATTGGTCGAAACAGCGAGGGACAGAGAAGCGCAGATTGTAAAGGAGGGGTCGACAGATAGACGTCACTGAAAAGCCGCGCTAGGATAGGTTCACAGACAAATGGTAGCTGGAATTTAATTGGTTGTCAGCATAGAAGTCGAAATCCTAGTGAATAGTGGAGATTATATGTGGAAACGTGATCCGACTTTAACAGGAACCCGTCCAGACAAGAGATTCTTAGGTTTTGCAGAATATAATTCGATACATAGATATTTACCCAAAATGTATGGAGAAAAGCGAAAAATGTCATTTCTACAGAAGGTTAAAAATTATTTTAAGAAAGATAAACCCATCAAAACTAGAGAAGGAATTATCATTCCACCAGCAAAAACGCCCGCTTCATTCATGATGATGGAGAGAGGTTATCATACTCGCGTATGGTTAGAAAATTGGATAGAATATACCAAAAATGACGGAATATTAGCATTTCCAGAGAATGGTACTTTCAATGGGAGAATTCTTCAAAATTTAAGATTGAGGATGAATGATTTAGAACACAGACCAAGATTAACTCAATACGAAGCCTTAGAAGAGTGGGAAACCGAGGCATTCGAACGTGATCGAGCAAGAAGCAGTAGGGGTTATCGGGGATTTTTTCCTAGATACCAAAATGTCAAGAGATGGTCAAATGAAGCAGTGGAGAAGAGTGATGCTTACAGAGGGTTTGTATCCAGTATTTATGACAGAAGAGTCATTAGGAGGCAAATGCACAGAAAAGACAAAACATTTGACAGGGCTTGGAGATTCTGAAGATGAATTGATGGAAGAAATATTAAAGAACCCGCCACCATATCAGGAAGGGACAAGTGGATGTACCCCAAGCCCACCACTTTTAAAAACACCATTGGTACCGCAAGTATTACATAATCCACCAGTTAATAGGGTACTTCAGGATAAAGAGAAGGAAGCTATAGACAGAAACAGAGCGGAATTGATACAGAAAATAACACAGTTGAATGTACATCCTGGGCCCGATTCACAGAACTAACTTACGACAAAATCCTAAACTTACTACCATTTTGGTATTCACAGAATGAACTTACTCATTTTGGTATTCACAGAATAAACTTACTCATTTTGGTATTCACAGAAGACACTTACACATTTTGTGTAACTTACACATTTTGTGTAACTTACTCATTTTGTGTAACTTACACATTTTAGTATTCACAGAAGGCACTTACTCATTGATGAGTAAGTGCCTTCTGTGAATACCAAAATGAGTAAGTTAATTCTGTGAATACCAAAATTGTTGTAAATTCATTCTGTGAATACCCAAATGTGTAAGTTCATTCTGTGAATACCAATATTGTTGTAAGTTCATTCTGTGAATACCCAAATGTGTAAGTTCATTCTGTGAATACCAAAATTGTTGTAAGTTCATTCTGTGAATACCCAAATTTGTAAGTTCATTCTGTGAATACCCAAATGTGTAAGTTCATTCTGTGAATACCCAAATGTGTAAGTTCATTCTGTGAATACCAAAATTGTTGTAAGTTTAGGATTTTGACGTAAGTTAGTTCTGTGAATCAGGCCCCCAGATTCCCTGACCATACCTGTAACGATTGGTCCAGTGGTTCCCTTATATGGTGACAAAGTAAATTATCCGAAATCTTTAGTCATGCCTACACCTGTAGAAGTTCCTAAACCCGAACCTGTAATAATTGATGATCAAATCAGTGATTGTGAATCTATGATATCCTTAATGGATTTACCTATTCGAGGATCTGTAAATAGTACTCCTAGAAGAATAACACCTGGTTGCTCCAAAGATGAAAATATAGTAACCTCATCTGGAACCAAAAGTGCCACAGTAGTAACACCAGAAGACTTAGAAAGGTGGGCACAAGGATCAGACAGACAGAGTTCACCCCCAAAGATCATGGACATATATAAATTAAAAGTGGAGTTAGAAGAAATGATTGCAGGAAATGTGGGAGTAGATCGTTTAAACACTTACGATGAAGAAGAGCTATTGTTTGTATGCAGAAGCATCACTAGAAATGTAAAAATATTTCATGAGAAATTATCAGATTTGGCCTTACAGATGGGGATTGAAATAGGGAAGTCAAAAGTGTTACAGAAGCCCTATAGAGCAGATTTTTCTGACAAGGATTTAGAAAATATGAATGCCTCTGGCCGAAAACTACAAGTAAAAGAATTAATGTCAGTATTACAGAAATGGGGAGATCTAGATAAATGGAAAACTAGATGGACAAAGAAAAAGGAAGAGGCACGGTACAGTAGAACAACTTCTGAATATTTATTGAAAGAAACAGGGAAAGCAGATCAGATGTACCCGATACGAGAAGTACCTGGAGGAGGTTATGTACATGTCCCATGGAGTAGACAGGATATTTTGTCATTTACAAATGATTTCACAAAGTTGAGAGAAAAGCCAATTGAATGGTACAAGCAGGTTGAGAGGTTTGTGAAAGTGTCAAATGTATTGTTAAAGGACTTGGATGGTTTGTTCGACATAGTGGTACCTGCCGATTTGTGGACAGATTGTAAGATTACGGTTGACTGGCCGAGTGAAGAGTATCCTAGAGATCCAAAAACAGGTGCTCCATCAAGTGATGTGATGAAAAAGTATCAGCAGGTGATAACTTACCTGAAAGGGAAAATACCACCGAAAGAAACAGATTGGGTGAAAATAGACAGGACTACCCAAGAAGTAAATGAATCAGTACATGCCTATTATGAACGCTTATTGCAGGTATTCAAACAGTATAGTGGATTTGAGGACATTGGAGATAAAAACATGAGTCAGTTTGTCTATCGATTTGTTTATGGTTTAAAGCCAGAGATTTGTCAGATGATTAAGCAGCACATGTTGTGCTGGAAAGGGAAACCCATTGATGAAATTTTGAAATATGCAAAATATTGTGGAGACGACATTGAGGATAGGCACAAGAAACTGCAAGAGAAAGTGATGTGGGCTCAGGTGAAAATGGCTGAGCGACAGGTAATTAATTTGGATAATCCAACTGATAATCAGGGAAAAGATTCTGGAACAAATGGAGACACAGGAAATGGTGGTAAAGTGAGAGGACGAATGAGTAGAGAAGAGGCTAAAAAGAAATTTCCTTGTCATGGATGCGGAAAGTTGGGACATTGGAAGGATGAATGTAAAAAGATTTGAAATAATAATGGCCCAAATCATAATTTAAATCCACAGACGCAGAGTGACTCACAGCAGGGTGTAAATCCTCAGAGTCAGTTGCCACCTGCCCCTATACAGGGTAATGTAAGCAGAGCAAAGCACGGTACAGACGTCGGATATCAAGGAGGAAGTGGTAAGAATGACTATATAACTTCACAGTTTCTTTTACAGGATGATTTTTATCCATATAACCAATGACGGTGCCTAAGAGAGGGGGAGAAGGAGTGCGTACTTGGCGCATCCTTGCCGGTAGACCAGTCAGGTCCATATGTTGAAGGGAAAGTAAGAGGTAATGATATCACTTTCCTTTTGGACACTGGTGCTACCCGTTCTACTGTGAGAACAGCAGACATCTCAGACCTTCCTCTCTCTGGAGAAGCTATCCAAGTTGTAGGTGTAGCTAATCGCAAAATTAAAACACCTCTTACCGAACCAATGGAAGTAAAAATAGGAAACTTCAGAGAAATGCATCAGTTTGTAGTGTGTGATTCCAGTCCAGTAAACTTACTGGGCCGAGATTTGTTGTGCAAAATGAACTGCACAATTTTCTGCACACCGGATGGTGTTGCAGTTCAGACCCCGGATGAAGATCATGTATATAAAATTATGATTGCAAAACAAGGTACAGAAGTAGATGAGATGTTTTCTTTGATAACAGAAGACGAGTTACCTGAAGAATTAAGAACTACAGTAAATTCCATGGTATGGGATTTCACCGGGAAAGAAGTAGGACTTATGGCCAAAATAGACCCAGTAAAAATCACTGTAAAGGAAGGTGCAATTTTCCCAAATACCAGACAATACAAAATGAGTGCAGAAGTAAAAGCAGGAGTTGTTGAGGAAATCAACAGAATGGTAAAACAAGGTATATTAAAAGAAGTTATGAGTAGCCCTTGTAATTCACCAATCATGGGTTTGAAGAAGCCTTGTGGAAAGTATAGGATTGTTCAGGATTTACGCAAAATTAATAAGATTGTGGTACCTTGTTGTCCTATAGTGCCAAATCCTGCAGTAATCCTATACCAGATCCCCTGGAGTGCAGAATGGTTTACTGTGATTGATTTATGCCAAGCATTCTTTTCAATACCATTGCACCCAGATAGCCAGTATCTCTTTTCATTTAAATTCGAGAACAAAATCTATGTGTGGAATCGTGTTCCTCAAGGATACACGGAAAGTCCCTCCATTTTCAATCAAATACTGAAGGGATGTTTGGAGAAGTTAGTGCTACCCAGAAGTTCAGTCTTGGTACAGAATATAGACGACTTACTGGTAGCATCCAGCACTCATGATGATTGTGTTGAAGATTCAATTGCATTACTTAACCATTTGGCTGAGGAAGGACATAAAGTGTCGCCTGAAAAATTGCAGTTTTGTACAACAGCAGTTAAGTATTTAGGACACCAAATTGAGAGGGGAAAAAGAAGGATAACCTCTGAAAGGGTCAAATTATTCAAGTGAATGCAAATGCCTGTAACTCAAAGAGAAGTGAGAATGTTCCTTGGAATAGTGGGATATTGTCGACAGTCGATAGTAGGGTTTTCGCTGCAAGCAAAGCCATTGATTCAAATGACGAAAAAGAAGGCAAAGGACCCAGTTGAGTGGGATGATGAGAGCGTAGGAGCTTTTGTAAAATTGAGAAGTGCTTTGTGTGAAGCACCTGCCCTAGGTATGCCTGATTATACAAGAGGATTTGCGTTATTCTGTCATGATAGAGAAAATTGTGCACTTTCAGTCCTAACTCAGAGACATGGTTTGGACAGACGTCCTTTAGCATATTTTTCTGCTACATTGGACCCAGTGGCAGCAGCGTTGCCAGGCTGCTTAAAAGCAGTAGCTGCTACATGTTTGAGCATTGAACAAAGTGAATCAATTGTAATGGGACATCCTGTAAAAGTGTTTGTCCCACACTCAGTTGTGATTCTGTTGACAAGAACCAGAACTCAACATCTTACTCCTAGTCGGCTGACTAAATATGAGAGAATAATCTTAGGTGCTGAAAATGTGACTATCGTCAGGTGTACAATTGTAAACCCTGCTACATTACTACCAGATCCGTATCATGAGGAAGTCAAAGATGATGACGAGGAACATGATTGTTTACAAGTCACAGAATTGTGCACCAAACCGCGTCCTGATATACAGGAGTTGCCTCTCAGGAATCCAGACAGGGAGCTGTTTGTGGATGGTTCATGCCAAAGGCACGAAGATGGCAAATTAAGTGCAGCATATGCTGTATGTGAATTAACTGGAATAGTCGAAGCATCCTATTTACCGGGGGTCAAATCTGCACAAGTAGCTGAATTAATTGCTTTGATTAAAGCCTGCAAAATTGGGAAGAATCAGAAAGTAACCATATTTATGAACAGTCAATATGGGTACGGGGTTGTGCATGACTTTGGCCAACTGTGGATGCAGAGGGATTTCATGACTTCTTCAGGATCCCCAATCAAAAATGGGCAGTTTGTAAAAGAACTACTAGAAGCAATACAATCACCAAAAGAATTGACGGTGGTGAAATGTGCCGCACACCAGTCAGGAGATGACTGGGTGGTAGTCGGTAACAGATATGCAGATCTGGTGGCTCAACACTGTGCCACAAACAGGTTGTCAGTAAATAAAAGGGTTGAAAGGATGGGAATCAGCTGCCAACTTATGCTATATGCACCACCTGAAACATGGAATGATGTGAAAAGACTGCAAGATGATGCTGACGAGAGTGAAAGAGATGCTTGGATAAAAATAGGCTGTTCTCGAAGAGCAGACGACGATGTATGGGTTTATGCCGACGGCAGACCAGTCATGCCCAACTGTCTGATTTCACAAATGGCCAGAATGTATCATGGAGACACACATGTAGGGAGAGATGCCATGATTAGACTCTTCAGACAAAGTTGGCATAATCCAAAGTTTAGGGCTGCAGCAGAGAGTCTATGCCAAAGGTGTTTAACTTGTCAAATGAATAATCCAGGAAGAAAAACAGTAATTGGTTTGGGAAAAATTGGAAAAGCTGAGGGTCCCTTTGTGAGATTACAGCTAGATTTCATACAGTTACCACCATGTAAAGGACTGAAATATGTACTTGTCATAGTGTGTCTGTTTTCAAGGTGGGTGGAGGCGTACCCTACCAGAAGGAATGACAGTATTACAGTCGCAAAGTTGTTGCTACGAGAACTCATTCCTAGGTTCGGTTTTCCAGTAACTTTGGAATCAGATAGAGGAAGTCACTTCAACAACGATGTGATCAGAATAATCTGTGAAGCATTCCAAATTGAGCAGAAATTGCACTGTGTGTACCGCCCAGAGGCTTCTGGAGTTGTTGAACAAATGAATGGCACAATAAAATCAAGACTGGCAAAAATGTGTGCATCAACATCGTTAGATTGGCCAGATGCATTGCCACTTGTTTTAATGGGACTCAGAAGCATTCCTGATAGAAATACCGGATTGAGTCCGCACGAAATAATCATGGGAAGAGCAATGAGACAAGCACATGTACCTACAAGTAAACTGCTGAACATAACTGATGATATGGTTCTGGATTATTGCAAAGGATTGGCTGACCTAGTGCGTTCTGTCTCTCACCAGGTTGGAGAAGACGCAGTTTCCATTCAGCCTGAGCAAGAGCATGATCTGGATCCCGGAGACTGGGTGGTTGTGAAGCATCACACCAGAGAAACGTGTTTATCACCCAGGTGGGGCGAACCTTGTCAGGTTATACTAGTCACGAACACAGCAGTGACATGTGCAGGATTGCCTAACTGGATTCATGTAAGTCACACCAAAAGGGTACCAGAGCCTGAAGGACAAAATCCTCAGACAGCATCAATAACTGAGGAGGCTGAAGGTTGGCCAGCTGAAGAATCCCAGGTGAGAGATTAAAGAGAAGCTGAAGAAGAACAACCGAGCACAAGTCAGGACTGGATACCAGTGGTTGACATACCAGAAGTTTACAACAGAACAAGAAGCCGATCAAAATTAGAAGAAAATAGGGAAGACCAGATAGGTGAAGAAGAAGCAGCTCAGGATGAGGAAAATGAAACAATAAGAGAACCTGAGCAGGACCAGATAGGGAAAGGAAATTGAGCTCAAATCGACAGCGAAACAACAAAATTTGAGCAGGGACAAACAGGTTTAGAAGAACGCGGTCAGGCTGCAGAAGTACAAAGTGCAATAAGCCCTGATCAGAACCAGTTAGATTTAGGAAAATACATTCAAGAAGAAGAAGATCACGAGAACATCAAGCATGAAGACGCGAATCCTGAACAAGGTCAGTTGTTAGAAATTCACAGTGGAGCAATTGAAGACAAACCAATAAGACCTGAAAAAGAACAAATAGAAGAAGAAACTGAGATCGAAGAAAAACAAACTGTGCCACAACTTGAAAATAAAAGAATTTCTGAAGAAGAAATAAGAAGTGAAGAGACAGTGCAAACAAAGAAGGTCAGAAAAGGTGATCATTGGCCTAGTGTCATTAAAAGAGTGAAATACCATATAGAAACCAGAAGTGAAGATCCAGAACAAGTAAATGAAGTAACAAGCCTAACTGGACAAACAAGTGGAACTGAAAAACGAAAAAGCAAAAGACTGAAACTTGTGAACAATAAATTTAAAGGTCCTGATTGGACTTATATAATCCTTGAAGACTACGAGAGTTCAGAGTCAAGTGAAAGTAGTGACGAAGGAAAAAGTGCGGAACTGACTTATGAGAAAGAAATAAAACCACCTTGATAAACGTTAAGGTCTTGAAAGAAAGATAAGAAGAGAAATCTTCCTTGTCAAAAATGCCTGACGACAGAGTTTCTGGGAGACCGAAACGGAAATGTTGTAAAAGATGCTGTGCTATATGCATATGTAGTCTGGTAGTGGTGCTTATAGTATGGTTAGTTGTGATCGTAGCAATTCCTTACCTTCTGATAATGGATAAAAAGATTAACAACGAAACGAAGGGAAGGATAGATAACTTGAGAAGTAATAGAGTAGAATTAAAGGCAGAAGATGAACCAGAGTTTCATCAGGAGGTAACAGATAACAACACTAGTTTGAATGTTTTCACAAAATTATTGTTTCAATATGTAGATACCATGGAAGTTAGTAATTGTTATGTTTGTATGAAGTTACCCGAATCAGTAGCAGAAGGGTTAACATACCATCATTTGCCATTAACTTATGGCATATCATGTAGTGTATTAACTAGTTTATTTTATAGAACAGGGAGACTTCAGTATTATTATTCAGATATAGATGTGATATTTTCTGAGGTTCCGATTCGAAAGAATATGAATCCAGTGCTTAGTAGTCAAGATGCACAGTTTATGGGAGAATTTTTCTTAACAATGAAATCGATAGACATAACACATGCACATAGAAGCAATCTAACATGTTCGTTACATGAAGAAGAAAAGATATTTTTGAATTTAGTAGAAAATAGAAGACAAGATTTCCAAAGAAAGCATCTGAGCATAAGGCTCATCTGCCACCTTGGGCTGAGAAAGAGGGTAGTTATACACCTGGCAAGGCTCAAGCTGCTATGGCTCTGGATTTTGTAAAGACAGGGAAAATTTGTTTACATAGGTTAAAGACTGAGTATAACAATATTTTCATCGGTACCAGTGAATGTGAACCTAATTTCTTAATTCTTGGAGGTTGGGGACTAAAAGGAGGAACAGATTCAGTTTTTCCTGGAATCTATTATGTGTGTAGGAATAAGGCTTACTTTAGGCTTCCTGCACGGTGGTATGGAAGTTGTTATTTTGGAATAGTATTTCCAAAAATATACCACGTAAAGAGGAACACTGGGAGCAATGAAAATAATAGTGAATTAAAACGTAGTAAAAGAGCTAGTTTTTCGGAAATTGTAGGTGATATATTTGGTGCATTGATACCTTCAGTGGGAATAATTCTGAACTCAAGGAAAATATGTAAATTATCTACAGTGGTTGATCGCTTATCAACGGATACTGCTGGAGGATTTCTAATGATTAATGCGGAGATGGTTGCGATTAGATCAATGGTTATGCAAAATCGACTTGCTCTTGATATAATATTGGCAAAAGAGGGCGGAGTCTGTAAATTATTGAAAACGAAACACTGTTGCACGTACATACCTGACAAAAGTGCAGAAATTGGAACGTATATACAGAATATAACAAAACTTGAGAATGAACTAAAACCACTGGAAGTTGATAGTGTATGGGAAAGATTGACGAATAGTATAGCGTCAATTGGTAATTGGTTTGCTAATGTAGGGAAAGGACTTATAGGTCAAATAGTAGTACCCTTAGCAGGGATAGCAATAATAGTACTGTCAATAATAATATGGTGCAAATGTTGTAAAAAGAATGAGACGTATAGAGTGACAGGAAAAGGAAAGAAACGAAACTTTGATGAAATTGAACTAGAAGATCTGAAAAGTGAATTATACAAGAAACTGAAAGGAGATGATAAAAATAGAAAGTGTAAAAATGAAGCTGAGACAATTTTATGCTAAATGTTGGCATCTGGTTGTGGGTAGTATTTTGATGGCTCAGAAACGCCATCAGAGAGGGGATTGATGGAGCAAGAACTCAGAATGAGACTTGTTCGTAGGCAATCCTCTCACAGTATTAATTTATTAAACCTTGCAATGTCTCTAATAACAAATGCACACATGAACACTATACGAGTGAAGCTTGCCTATGTGTTTAAAACTAATAAGTAACGCTTGTCTAATCCAAAATGGCCGCTAAGCGCGGGAATTTCATTGCGCATGTGTCAACCATATCACGTGGTATGACGTCTTTCTTTGCTTGGAGGGAAATCTTTGCTTCTGCGCAGTGTGTATTAAAATGGCTGCTTAATGTTTTCACGTGCTAAAGCTTGCGCATATGCTGCAATTAAAACTGTGGTATTCTAATGCTAATAATGCGGGATAGATTTATAATTAAATGGGAATAGAGTAGACATAGTGGGTATACAGTGAAAACATTTATTTGTGATTTTAATATTTTCTTCTTTGACTTTTATTAGTTTGTAAAGGGGCCTGGGTTGGTTGAACTGCAGCTCGAGAGACATTGGCTCTGCACATGCGCCCTGCAAGGCTGACCAGAGGAAGCGATGAAGTCAACTTGGAAGCCCTCCAAGGTCGCAAAGCCTGGTTCACAAGTTCATCTGAAATGTACCTGAAGTCGCAACAAATGGTTACCAAATGTATTGCGGAATCAATGGGAAACGGGTGGGAAATAAAGCAAATGTATTAATTGTGATGGGCGGTATTTTAAAACAACGGGCTTAAAGAAATTGAACTAAATTGACATGGTGTGAGGATCAACCCCCTGTCCCCGTCCAATCAGAAGTAGTGGGCCCATAATTAGGAAACATTAATGGGAGGTACCTGAGTGTAGAAGGGTATAATAGGTATAGATTAGTTAATTAGTTGAGCAATGCTACATTCATTGATCCAGACGCTGATGCAGAGCAGAACTAGGCTGATTCGCTGTCCAGAGAGGTCCTGAGGTGGGGGCGGCGGATTCCTAGAAGACGACTCGAGAGAAGCAAGGAGAAGCGAAGTATCAGAGAGGGGAACGACGCAGGCGTCGTTGATAGAGAGGTCACCTGTCCTATCCTGAACCGGGTCCGGAGGTCTTTGGTCTTCATCCTTCCAGGACCTATCTTTCCAACTCCTTGGCCAAGGGGTTTGGTTTCTCGCACCTTTAGGTAAATATAAATGCAACCTTTAGCTGTGCTGATGTCTCTATCTTCTCCTTTCTGAGGAACCGTCATTGATCGATAATTGATTATTATGCTTCATCCTTGATATACGATTAAGTATCATGTGGTTCTGTATTTTACTCTGCTAAAACTTTAGATAAACATTTTAAAACTTCCTGACTCAGTGATTATTTCAGGATTATTACTTTAATTGAATGTCACTCATTTTAAACTTCCCAATTATCAAAGGGTCCATTGGTAAGTCATTACTCTTCAATCAGAAAAGTAATTGGTAGCAGGGATATTGATAAAGAGTACAACTGACCCACCAGCGGAAATTGCTAGCGTAGTATGAATGAATGGGCCCAGGTGAGTATTCGGTGTATGAATGCTTGTTGCTAGTAACCCGCTGGATCACCATTTGGGAGGTGTGTGCCATCCCTACATTGGGTCTCTAAAACGGTAGCGTGAATTCCAGATTTAACCACCCATCTTAGCGTCCACTAATGTAAGTGGGCACCTTGCACCAGTCCAGACAACCCTTATGTTGATTTAAGAGGTCTCAGACAACCTTAGAAAGCTATCCTAGTGGTAGCTGTGGAGAGCATCCTTCAGGCTTAGTCTTGAAGGAGTGTAAAGCAGCTTGTTTTACCAGAATATAATCTTATAGTATAGATTAAATGAAAAAGAACCACACAAAGTATTATAAAAATATGTATTTATTATATAACACTATCTAGTACATTACAGTATCTCCTACATGGAGATAGAGACAAAGCACACAATACCTTAGCAAAGAATTCACAGTAAATAGCACTAATACGCAGTGGGCCCCAGGGGGGGACCAAACCATATACTAAGAAAGTGGTATAAGAAACACAACTCGAGTCAGGACGATGTCGAGAGGATGTAGAATCGCTGGGACCCCATGGAACTACCCAAGGCGAGTAGATAGGGACCCCACGGAAAGCGTTTGTAGTGTGAGAACACAACTGTGGGCTCCGTACAACTCTACGTGTAAGTTACAGTTGGAGTTTTAAAGAATAAGGACCCTTCCCAGTGGACCCTGAAGAAACCCTGTGGAAGACAGAAGGTTGGAGAGCCACCCCACCCGTGGATACCGTGTTACCCAAGTTACCTAGCCCAGGGAAGCCGGGTGCATAGGTGTGAAGTGGCGCCGGAAACCGCTGTCAAACCCAATGGAGGACTTCAGGAAAGTGCCGCTGCTGGAAGAAGAGAAAGTGTCCGTGGGAATCTAAACATGGATTCTTGAGGAGGAGTACCTGAAAGCAGAGGGGACAGAGTCTGGATCACTTGGGAGTGACCAGGGGCTCTGTAGACGAATGCCCCCCGATGTTGGGTGCTTCAGGATCAATGTCGATGACCTTGACTCTGTAGCTGTGGGGACCAGGCGATGCTGAGGATGACCAGGACCCAGATACGAGCTGTCCCACAAAGGATGTCGAGTGCTGAGGGGTCGTGTCTGGCGAGAGCACCAACATGCCTTGGCAAAAGCAACCCACGCAGGAAGACAAGAAGTTGCAAGAAGAGGACCAGCAAGGTCCAGGAGACTCATCACAAGCAGGGGAGTCAGGGCAAGCCCAGAGCAATCAGGAGAGCCCAAAGAAGACGTAGATGACCCTCCACAGGACCCACAGGCCAAAGGCACTGGAGTCGCAAAAGGACCTCATGCAGCTTTACAAAACAGCAGGCCACGGAGCACCCGGTGCGATGTGGCTGCAGATTTTTGTAGGAGAAGTTGCCAGAGGTTACAGCTACTTGGAGCCCGATGTACTTGTTGCAGAATTGCCAAAAAGCATTTGCACTTGCAAAAGTACGCGGTGCACAGGGGTTCGGGTATTGCAGCCCCCACGAGGGATACTGGCCTCAAACTCAGTGAGCGGACAGCGCAGGCCTTGAGGGACGTAGAAACCCACCTCCTGTGTTGTTGAACTCTTCGGAGTCCGTAGGAGCTTGGGATCAGCAGACCAGTCAGCAGTGTTGCTGTGCATGCGAATGCAGGGGAGTGACTCCTTCACTCCAAGGGAGATTACTTAGGTAGTCCTTGATGCTTCACAGGCCTTGGAAGGTTCCTGTATGATGAACAGGCACAGACAATGCAGCAGACTGGAAGGGAGACGAAGTCAGGCTCAAACGATGTCCAGCGAAGTCCAGAGTGCCCAGACGGTTGAAGTGCAGTGGTATCTGTTCTGAATCTTATCCCACGACGAATCTAGGGACATATACCCAGGAAAGCCCTTAAGTACCCTAGGGAAAGGGCTGGGAAGATTCAGGGGGGCCTCCCAGGGGAGGGACTGGACAGGGGGAGGTTACTCAGATGTCCTTTGTCCAGTTTCACGCCAGAGCGGGAGCCATCAGCTCCCAGGACTGGTTTGATCCGGACTATGCACAGGGACACCAAATGTGCCCCTCATGCAGACTTTCAGGTGCTGGGATATTTTGTTCTCAACCGAAATGTGGCTCAATGCATTTCCTTAGCTATGGCAGAGGGCTACTCAATTTCCCATGTTCATAGACCAGCAGGTTCCGGGGGCGGGATTGCTGTCATTTATTGTTCTCAATTTGCATGTACCTTTTCGACGCTGGAGGTGTTGGGATTTATTGAGGGATTGATCTTCTCTGTAAAGATTTCCGATAATATCTCCTTCTCTGGTGCTCTTGTTTATCGTCCCCCAAAAGCCTCCTCTCAGTCTATTGATGCTTTGATAAACACCTTCACTCCCTTTTACTTACAATACTTTAATTTTGTAGTATTGGGGGATTATAATATTTACATAGATAATCATGACTCCCACTATAGTTTTGCTGAACAGTTAATGGACTCTATGTCAGATGTAAACCTTACACAACTTGTTAAGGGTGCTACCCACACTGGGGGCCACACACTTGATCTTATTTTCTCTACTTAACCCTCGTCACGATCAGGTCCTTCCCTTCAACTCACTTGGACTGACCATTTTCTTATACCATTCTACGTCAACCAGGTCATGACCAAAATTGCTACTTGTAAATCTGAAATGACCTGCAGACCTTGGAACTCTATTTCCGATCTGAGCCTAGCCATAGTGTTCTCTGAGATAAAAAATTAACACGTCTATGGGAATTGACGTAACAGTCAATGCCTTTAATAATACACCATTGTCAGGTTTTGATAGCCTGACACCGTTAGAAACCAGTACAAGGAAAAACTCAAATGCAAACAACTGGAAAGGAAATGAGGGGCAAGCTATGACAGTGCGAAAAGGCAGGGTTATTGTGGTGTCTTGAAGCAATTCAGAAAAAATATATTAAAAAAACAAGTAAAAAAAGATTTTTTTGCTCAACAAATAGCTGTAACAGAAATGTTTCCTAGAACTGTTTTCAAAATTGTTAAGTCATTTTTAAAACCTGAGGTATACAGACAGCACATTCCATCCTCTCAATAGTTTGAGGAAGATCTATCTTAATATTAGTGCAAACTTTGCTCCGTCTGAGGAGCCCTTCTTTATGAGGCTTTTTTCTTGTCCTCTTTCTGAACGGGAATATCTGCTGCTGAAATCCTTCAAAAAGATTTCTTTGGAAGAATCAGTATTAATCCTTCGAAAAGTAAAATCTGGATCTTCTCTTGATCCATGCCCCCCCACCTATTATCGAAGTGAGGTACTAGTATTAATCCACAGATTAACCATCTGTTCCACCTCTCTCTTGAACAGGGCGAAATGCCTTCCTTTTGGAAAAGGGCACTTATTTTAAAAAACAAATGCTGATCCCCCCACGTTTAGTAATCATACAATCTTCCT
The DNA here is from genome assembly GCA_963921515.1 of Calotriton arnoldi. Taxonomy (NCBI): domain Eukaryota; kingdom Metazoa; phylum Chordata; class Amphibia; order Caudata; family Salamandridae; genus Calotriton; species Calotriton arnoldi. Next base: position 1,055,867 of record CAWUFW010001107.1, on the reverse strand, counting down.
TCTTCCTATCCTAGGGAAGATGTTGGAATCTTTGGTGAATAGATGGACTGGTTGTGCTATTTTCTATCCAGAAGACAAAAAGCAGTATTTGTATCACCTTTCTCCTCTCAGTTCAGATCTATAGGTTGCGGTGTCCCACAGAGCTCAGTGATGAGCCCTACTTTATTTAGCCCTAATTTATTTGGCCACAATAATTGGCTCTTTATGGCCCCCTTGGCCCCTGTGGTGCAACAATGAGGCTTGAACATCCTATCATATGCAGATGACACTCAATTTATGCTGGCCTTTCACAGTTTGATGATTCTGTGGCCATGGTCTTTCAGGGCTGTGTTACTGCTGTTGCCAACTGGATGTACAACAGTTGCTTACAGCTTAATGCTGATAAACCTGAAATCCTGACTTTTGGTACGTCTTCTTCCATTGATTCTTCAATACTCTGGCCCACTAATCTGAGGTAAGCACCTACTCCTTCAACATTTGATAGGAATCTTGGGGTTTTGCTGGATTCGACTTTATCCTTCAAACCCTAAGTGCCACGGTTGCTACTTGCTTTGGATTACTGAAATCTCTGAAAAAGCTTCTAAAATATCTCCCTTTAGTTAATCAGGAGGGGATTATACATGCCCTGATCACATCTAGATTAGATTATGCTAATGTTCTTTACTTAGGACTCTCTCAAGATCTGCTTCCAGCGTGTTGAGAGCGCTGCTTCCCGTCTTGTACTGAATATTCCTAAAAGACATTCCATTCGATCAGGCCTAAAATCACTTCCCTGGCTACCAATCAGATCCAGCATTAAGTTTAAAACCCTTTTGATCACACACAGAGACTCTTTTCAGAACAGCCTGTTCTATATTCAGAACAGGGTAAAAACCTAGGGGCATATCATCAAGGCGGCGTAAAACAATTATCGCCGCTTATGCGTCCGTTTTAGGGCGAAAAGCGGCGATAATGGTAACGCCCTATCAGCATGGACACGCTAACGCGTGAATCCATGCCTTAGCGGCCATTTCCCTTGCGCCTCGCATCGCTAATGAGATGCGAGGTAGGCGTTCCCGTCTGTAAGTCAGCGAAAATCTTCGCTAACACTGCTACCCCCTATTAACAAGTAAATCGTTAAGCCGCCTAGCGACATGAAAAGCAGCGCTAACCGGGTATATCGCCGTTTTTTTACGCCTGCTATTTTTCCTACTTAGCCATAACTATCATGGGAGGTGGATTGTCATGCTGAGTCCACATCTCCCTATCTACAATGTTTTCCCTAACGCGGTTTTATATCGCTGGAATTCCTGCGATTTTGCCTCTTTCCGCCGCTATTGCCGGGATTTCTATCGCCTCGGCGATGCGCGTTGGTGATAGTGCGCTAACCGGGCGATAGAATCCGGCGATAGACAGCGTTAGTAATGTGCACGTTAGACGCGGCCAGCGATAATTATCGCTACCGCTTGATGATATGCCCCCTATATTCCTGCTAGGGCGCTTCGTTCAGCAAACCATAATCTACTTCATGTCCCTAAAGTGCACAGAGTTAAACCTGGTGGTAGATCTTTCTCTTTTCTTGCACCTACCATCTGGAATTCTTTACCTCTGTCCCTGCATAACACTCCTAGTGGAAGTCTGTTTAAAGCCCAACTGAAGACTTTCCTGTCCGATGAGCCTTATAATTTCTCTCACTTTCCTCGTATTATTTTTTAGTGCCAGGACGCTTTGTTTGAAGCAGCAGCCTCGCTTTGTAAATTTATTTTCATTCAATATGCAAAAGAATTACATGCTCTTGAAAGTGATGGTCCATGGCTGCTTATAAAGACAAAGCACAATGAATGATGTAAGAATAACACAAAGTCTCATTTTAATTCAATATAGAGACTCCATCTGTGAATAAAATATAATTGTGAAAATTCTCACATATCCTTGGAGATGAGACAACATGCTATCCTGCGAATGTAGCATTGTGTATGTACATTGAGAAGGATAAGGTTTCAATTGGAGTTCTTTCTTGCCAGTGGTTTGCTGATTCTTAAAAAAAGGAAATAATTGGTGGTGATGAGTGACAGATTGAATTTGCTCTCTAGAAATGGGGAGCTTGTACATTTATGTGGTTTTTAAGCACCGTGCTTTCAGTGTAAAATAATTTGTTTTTATGTGTTTTGTTTTAAGGTTTTTAATTGCAAAGGAGCTGACAGCATGATTATAAAGCTGCATGTATAAGTAAACCGGAAGAGTATATTCATTGTGTCATTAAGTAGGTGGTCGTTTCCATTTAAACCACAGACATGCTTTGATGATGGATAAGAAACCATTACTACATTTACATAATACAAGTTGGACAACGGATAGTTATACACAATTATATAACGATATGACAGTTGGAATGGTTAGAAGAGAGTTTTGTATTTCTTCCGTGGAGTGAAAAAACATGAAAAGTGTCCAGGGATGGATTTTGATGTGTGCTAATGTTTTCATGTTTTAGATTATTACCATTGCATGTGAAAAAAGATATAATTTTTTTATTAAAAAAGATGAATTTCTGTTGTTTTACATAGCATGCGCAGCATTTAGAAATTATTTTTTGTCTTAATATATGCTCCTACCTTTTCTATTTGAGTGCAACCTTGGGGAGTCCTTTTATCTTGCATAGTCGTGGTGACCCTGTCCCCTTGGTTCAGGGAAGTCACTCTCTTATTGCATGTAGATAATGTACAACATTTGGTTTGGAAGAGATATTAGTGTACATAGGGGCATATTCTCAAGGACTTATCGCCGATTTATCGGCACTTTAGCGCCGCAAAAGTGGCGATAGACTTATCGCCCTATTCTCAAGCTGGTGCAAACTGCCGATATCGCCAGTTTACCAGCGATAGCTGCCGCAAAAAACATCGCCACGGATGAGTGCGACAACTAACGCTAATGATATGCAGAGTAGGCGTCCCCATGCAAAAACACACGAAAACACCACTTTGCGAGATTCTCAACGACCAGCCAGATCTGCGATGCGAACCAAGAACAGTCGATAAGGTGCGTTAGCAGCAGGGGTTTAACACCTGCCTTTTGCTGGTGTCAAGCAGGACGACTAACCTGCAGTATGAAAGGGAGCCCAACCCAGAGGCACATCTGAAGACCAACAGATGCCATGGAGCCAATGATCATGCAGCTCGGAGAACCAAGAGGGCCACAACACCCACCGTCACTACTCCCAGCCCCCCCCCCGGACCACTCCCCCGGATTACCACCAGGCAGTGAAGGACAGCGGACGACCCTAAAACGCACCAGCCCCAGAGACTCAACGCCAGAGGGAGCCATTGGCCAACACACGCTCAAAAGGACAACCACCCACCGCATCCTGACCCACATTGCCCACAGGCTGACGGTACCAACACAGCGGACAACCCACATCCCCCCGCAGACAAAGCTGCTGGCTGTGCTGCACCTGTTGGCCCCTGGTACCTTCCAACCAACAACTGCCGGAGTCGGAGGAGTCTCACAGCCAGCCCAATCGAACTCCCTCACATATGTCATGGATGCATGTCCACAAAAGCAACGGCGGGCCCCTGTATCCGCACCACACGATAGTTCCAATTCGTACTGCACCTGCGCAACCAACCCCAACGCCAGCCGTGCTAGACGCCTCCGTGCCCCATGCCCAAGATCGTAGTAACCGAAATGCGGGTGCTCCAGGTCATGAAGTCCAGTAGTCAACAGTAGTGTAAAAACAGAACTTTATTACAAATACACAAACAAACAAAATGAAAATCTCAGCCAACGCGTTACATTCCCAATGGGGAACTTCAACAGGGCAACGTGTCTTCAGAAACCTGTGGGAGAAATGGTGACAATGGTCAAACTTCCGTATAGTCACATGCCTAATCTGGTACAGTGTACTGCACTTGGACAAACCGGAATGCTCACAGGCATGATAAACCATGCATGAGAAGACCGTAACAGAACTACGTGTGGCCGTAACCGTCGTAGGAATGAAGAGGAAGGTAACGACCACATGAACTGCTGTTACGGTCACATCATGCAGGACTCATCATACCTGAAAGAATCACGGTGTGTGTCAGCTTCATACCCCTGCCCCTCACTCCCCCCACACTGCGCAGGAACATCTTGAGACCACGCAAGGGAACTACGCCATAGCTGGCATCACGCACGTGTTGGGGGCAATTCCAGCACACGTGTATGACTAGTGCCCCCTGCCGACACTGCACACAATCACCGCAACAGCAACCACACGCATGCCATCACTGTACATACAGAAGTGGACCACTGTGGCCTGTCCACCAATGTCGTCGCAAACTCCCCAGGCAGTGAGCATGATCCCCACATGTCCGCAAGTTCGCCACCAACCAGCGCTTTGAGGATGGCCCCCATGGAAATGCACTGCCCATCGGCAAGTACCAACTGAACACACCACACACCTCAACTCCACAATCCCCCAAATCACAACTGTGGGAATGCACACGTCACCAATCCACCACGAAAGTGACTACTGGATGTGTCTCAGTCTCCGCCACAACCTGCCCATAGGCCTAGACACATGTGGCCGACTACCTTCAACGTGCACATTCACACTGAAGACGAGGTGGCTACGTCCCAAACCAACCCGCGGACATCACGTCATCGCATGCAGGGTCGTGTCAGCAAGGGCGGCGCCCCCCCCACCCAGCCACGAGTCCGCCGCCGTGACCGGTGGTGCCTGCGTGATCCTGTGCGCCTGATGCACCCCAGCCCTGGTCCCCAGACCGGTCCTCCGCCCAGCGATGACTGGCCGCCCCTGCGCACCCAGGCCTCAATGCTCACCTGCCGCCACCGGCGTGTCTCCAAGAGGGCCCACCACGTGCCTGTGCATCCTCCTCAGCCGATCGCTGGATTCCGCGCCACAGGCCCCCAGCGCACCCTGCGACACCGCACCGCGGGTCATGTGTGTGCTGACTGCTGCCTGCGCGTACACTGCGGTCCAGCAGGGCACACTGTTCAATTTGAGTCTTGATTCGCTGGACGCCGTATCGAGGCCAACGCATCATCGCAGGCTGCACACCCGCTCAGCACTTCAGGTGCCACTAACCCTGTGCAACGCAAGTCATCGTCACGTGGCGGTAGGCCCCTGCCAGCCGCAGTGCAGCGGGCGCCACTGACCATGTGCACCACAAGTCATTGTCACGTGGCGGTAGGCCCCTGCCAGCCGCAGTGCAGCGGGTGCCACTGACCCTGTGCACCGCAAGTCATCGTCACATAGCGGTAGGCCCCTGCCAGCCGCAGTGCAGTGGGTGCCACTGACCCTGTGCAACGCAAGTCATCGTCACGTGGCGGTAGGCCCCTGCCAGCCACAGTGCAGTGGGTGCCACTGACCCTGTGCAACGCAAGTCATCGTCACGTGGCGGTAGGCCCGTGTGGGCCGCAGTGCAGCGGGTGCCACCAACTCAGTGCACCGCAAGTCATCGTCCCGTGGCAGTAGGCCCGTGCCGGCTGCAGTGCAGCGGGTGCCACCAACTCAGTGCGCCACAAGTCATGGACCCTTCATGATTGGGTCGCGTGGTGCGGACGCCATCATGTCATCTCCGGCAGTGGGGAATGTGACGTGCTAGGCCCCTTTTATTGGCAGGGTCACATGTCCTGTGACGCCTGTGCTGGATGGGTGTGGTGTGGGTGTGAACCACCCCTCAGGGAGTGGCTGTGGCATGCTGACAACTAGACCAGGGATCAGCAGATCACTAAAGGGAAGACCTGGGACATGTAGCTTTGTAGTCCCCCCCTCTGAGCGTAAGCGGAGTGGACTGGCCTGGCGTATGGCAGGCCAGCGTAGGGGTGGGAACAATGAGCCCGGAGCTCTGGGTGTGCTTCAGTTCTGGGCTGGACATGGAAGTAACTGATGCTTGTGTCTCTGTTGTAGTGTCTACGCCACCCGGACCGCAATCGGCAATGTTGCACCCTGTGACTCAAGTCCCACGACATGAGCAACATGGATGTAAGGGGGAATCACTGACCCCACATTCATCCATACTCTCATACTTGAATGATCAAAGGCATGACACATCTGTGCGATTCTGAATGTTTAATTCACATCCAGTGGAGTGTTGCAGCTCGAGCAGTACAGGGCCATGCAAACCCCACTTCACATTATTGGCCCGTGGAGGGCCAGCCAGAGTCCTTCAGGGAATGACAAGTACATCGGAAGAGGAAGAGTTCAGTCCGCAGTCTGATCGCTGTGTCATTGGTAACCAAACAGAAAATGGCAGTCCATGTCGAGGTCCAAGGTGAGTGTCGTAGAGTATATCGGGGGACAGTGGAAGGTGATGATGCAAAGGGCAGAACCAAGCAGAAACAGGCCATATGGCGGAGATGAATGCTACTGCCTCCTCCTTACCAGTAAGGTTGATTCACCCGCATCTTTGTCCTCTGATGTCACACGTGCCTCACACGTGGGTGGTGGTGGATTGCCTGCCGCACTGTGAGGCACTGACACATCAGGGGGCGGAGATGTGGATGTAGAAGCAGCAGCAGCATTCATTTGCGCAAGGCCTTGAGGTAGCAATGCCATGACGATGTGCTGCAGGGCATGGAAGATCCCAGCTACATCTCGCTGGTGTGCAGCCATGGCAGCCATTCTTTCCGCCTGCATCCGCTCCCTGTTCTCCATGATCCTCCGCATGTGTTCCAACTCCCGGCTGACATCCCTGGAGCCACTCTGACTGGACAGTTGTTCTTGTCTCAGTATCATGACTCCAGCGATGTCAGCCATGGATCGTTGGAGAGCATGGAGCGGACTGTGGGTGTCCGTTAGGGACTGTAAGTGGTCCCTGATGGTACTCAGACACCCATGTATGGCATCAAGTTTGGCTGCCATGAGGTCGAACCCCACCCGCACCTGATCAGCCATCTTCTTCTGGACCTCTAACACACGGCGTTGGAATGCCATGTGTTGGTCGTGGGGGTCCCGGGAGACAGCCGTGGTGGTGGGTGCTTCCTGCTGTGTGGTCTGTGCAGGGGGTGGGGTCTCCTCGATGCAGCTGGGCTGCCCTGCTCCTGGAGGTGAGGTGCTGTAGCAGTCGATGAGATCTTGGAGGGCGTCGGTGTCGAAGGTGTGGAGGTCCTCTTCGTCATCAGTGAAGAGCTGTTGGGTCTGCTCTGCAGGAGGTGTTGATTCTCCCTCTGCAATGTGAAGGGGAGATGCAGTTTAACATTGTGTTCACATGTATGTTGACGCATTGTACAAGTTTACATACAAACTGCATGACAATGTACATTGTGACTGTCTGGGAGGAGCTGCTTATTTGATGCGGGACAGTGGACATTTCGATAACATCACGGATGTCTGTTTGTACTTGTACATTATCATCTCACATTTCCCTGCTATGCCACATGTGATTGACCAGTTTCTACACACAAGCGGCACCAGTTGTGTCCTCTGTTCTGTTGTGAACGTGTTGCAGTTTATACCACATTGTTGTCAATGTTGATGTGCTCTGAATGTTATGTGTGTGTGCTGCATTTTGGGAGAGTCGCCCCTGCAGCTCTGATTTGGCTGGCCCTTATCCCTTTCAGGCGGTGTGCCTTTGACTTCTGTGCTTATACAGTGCTGAGATGTTGCATTCTTAGGTAAATTGGGCTCTTGGTGGGAGTTGGGACTCTGGGGCATGGTTTGTCCGCAGATGTGTTGTTGACGTCAGGGGTTGTTTGTGCACGTGGATGTGTCAGAGTGTGACCTGCACCGTTACGGATGTGGTCCACACTCAGCCACCTCAGTGTCGTGGCGTGCAACATGTCATGATATATTGACTGCAGCCATGCTATTCGTCATGCAGTGTCACTTGCATTGTCAGTGTGGCTCACAGACACGCCGCTTTGCTGGGTTTGGCACATGTGCATGGGTTGGTTGTGAGATTGGTGATGTGTGGGAAGGGTCCCCTCTGGGCACATAGTCGACGGGGGCCTACTTGCTGTTTGTAGGTGTGCTGCAGTGTGCCAAGGGGACATGATGAAGAGTCATTGTGGGTGTGCACTGTGCTATACTTAATTGTGCATGTGTGCCATTGTGCCCATCTCCCCCCGTCCCCCCAGTCCCTGGTGGTTACTCACCCTGTTGCTGTTGTGTCAGGTCATGTTGAGCAGTGTCCGGTCCCCTAACTCCTGCCACAGTCTCCCCACTGATGACTGTGGACACCATTTCCTCCATCTCATCCAGCTCCTCCTGTGGCGCTGGACTCCCACCTCCAGTCTGCATTGCTGCCTTCTGGTTGTTGGCGAGTTTCTGCTTGGTCTTGCGCTTCACATCATTCCAGCGCCTCTTGAGCTCTTCCATTGTCCTCCTCAGCACTCCGACTTCATTCACCTTGTCCACGATGGACTGCCATGTTGCATTTTATGTTGCCAATGACACAGTGGAGGTGACGAACAGTTGTTGATGGTGTTCTATCACCTCCGTGATCAGGATCCTGTTTTCCTGCGGACTGAACCGCGTCTTCCTCTTCTTCTTGTCCTTGCCCTTCCCTGTCCCCGAGGTCCCAGGCTGATCCTCCTGGGGGCTTGTGGGGTTCTGGCCGTCCTCTGTACCACTCCGGCTGCCTCCATTGTGCTTCGCTGTAGTTTTTTTTGTTTGTTTTTTTTTCCTGCTTTTGTAGTGATTTTTCCCGCCTGACGTGTGTGATTTGCAGGCCTGGCGCTGCTTTTCGCTGATTGTCTTATCGCGGTTGGGCCCATCGCAACTTTTTTCGCGTTCAGGTTTGGATTTCCATCGCTATCCCGGTAATGTTATCGCGGACATTTGACGCGTTATCGGGAGACTATCGCATGTTACCGCCGTGTTGAGAATACGACGTTAACACGGAGTTATTTTCCCGCGATAGACGGCGATATGAAAACTTGCGTTAACCTATTTTGGCAATGTTTATCACACGTTCTTGAGAATATCCCCCATTGTCTTTTGTGGGGGGGGTGCTAGCGAGCCGGATACCATGATGGCTCCCTAAGTGGTGAGCTCCTCTAGACACTACTGTAATAATTGCAGTTCTGCCGGTCTTGATTCTCCCCAGCGCTGCAACCGACTAGTCTGATGCATCTCTTTACCTGGCGGTCCCGCCAAGCCCTCTTTAATCAGCCACTCGTGGAGCAATCGCCTGGAAACGGCGCAATTGAGAGCACACTGCCGTTGCCTAGGGCCTACTGGGTGGCGGCTGTCAGCAGTCTGCTGTTCATGGTTTGGTCGAAGGCTGATTGGCCTGGCTGGCATTGAGCATGCCTCCTTGCTTCTCAGGCCACTGCCTCTGTCGCTGCGGGCTGCCCAGTGGGTACTGCTCTCCATGGCACCCTCAGTGAATATTGCCGCGGCTGGCCTCTCTCTGCCGCTGCCCTAGAGGTTTTGTGCGGCTCTGCGTCCTATCCCACTTGCAACCTCCCCCAGCGGGGGCTCTGTTCACAGCCAGTCAATGCCTTTAACTGTCTTCGGGTACGCACGTGGAATCCAAGCCACAACCTGGACAAAATCATAGACCCATTATAGCCTGCCTGCTAAACTGCAGGAACCGCAATTAAACTTTGCACCTCAATAGGGCGCAACTGGACCTTTTCTACAGTGGCGCTCCCATAGCTTTTCATCCAGACTTCACACTGGCCGTGCAGCATGCGAGGCGCTCCTTTATCACAGTCAAGCAAACCCGGCTATCCGGCCCTCTATGCTGTACCCGGCCAAACTCCTGGTGGAGGTTGAGGGGAAAACTTATTTTCTCACCCATCTGGGGACTGCGCTGAATTAATCCAAGCACACCTGCGACGTGGTGACCGCTCCGGCTTGACAGTCAGCAGCCCCAGTTCAGTAAGAGATGACCCATGATGGCCTGCTTCTACACTCAGTGACAGCCGTGCAACACCCATTCGGCAGAACGAGCTTCAGGCCCCCCCCCCCATCAGGTGCCGTCGGCTGGGCTGCCCAGGCTGGAGTTGGTGCCTGCCAGGCTGACCTTCAAGTAGGGTGACCAACCGTCTGTAAATTTTACAGACCGTCCCTGATTTGGATCTCACGTCCGTTGTCCGTGAAGAACCCTCTTACAGACGCTTTTTGTCCCTAATTTTGGGCATTGCAGGGAGCAGCACTGTTCCGGGTTTTCCCCTGCGAGAAGCCTCAACTCCCTAAAGGGGCCGCCTCACACTCTTCCACTGAGCACAAGAGCAGCCCCATCTCACTCATTGACATTCTGTCTGTCGGCTGATTGTCACGTACAGAATGGCAATGGGCCAGTCTGGGATGTTAAACCATGTGATGGCCTCCTCCAGCCTTGGTCTAGGGCATGGCATTCTGTTTTAATCGTACATAAAGAAAAACGTTGCACCTCACGAAATGAAAGAAATGGACAGAATCCATTTCATGTATAGAAGCCAGCTAAAGAAGTTAAAAAGAAGGGGTTATGGGTCTTTCACAGTCTCATCATTTTAGAACTGAAGCATTTTCAATAATATATACAATGAAGTCATAGTTGCTGCTTTTTTATTTTATGCAACTAACAACCATTGACAAAGCCAATAGTCCTGGCTTGTTGTAGGTGTGATGTATTATATATCTGGATGAAATAACAGAAGTAGCAGAATACCAGTGGGGCAGCACCCTATGCTAAGCACAGATTTGTAGCTACCCTGTTTTAAGCCACGCCCTTAATTACATCGGACACGCCCTTTGGAGAGGCCCCCAATTTTTTTCAACCCACTTAAAGCCCTGGAAACAACACCATGTCACAGTCACCTCAGGTCCCAGCACTGGGCATCATGCATGACTCATGACTTCCAAGTTTTCAGATTACCTATGTGCAGGGGCATGGTGAACACTCCCCCACCCCAGCCTTGCTTTGGGAACAACAGCAAGGGTGAAGTTCTTGATGGGCCTCTTCTGTCTGCAACTCTGCAGGCAAAGGCTCAACTCATAATTAATGTGAAAAGGTGAATGAGTAAGTAAGTGAAGGAATGGGAAAATGGCTGGATTGATTAGCGAAGGGATGGATGGATGAGTGAAAGGGTGAATGGATGGATAATGAGAGAAGGATGAATGAGTGGTGGAAGGATGCATGAGAGAAAGGGTAAATAAATCAATGTATGGGTGGAATGGTGGATGTATGGGTAAAAGGGTGGATGGATGGGCAAAAGGGTGGATGGATGGGTAAAAGGGTGGATGGATGAGTGAAAGGATCGATGGATGAGTGAAAGGGTGGATGATGGGCGAGTGAATGGACAGATGGATGAGTGAAATGATGGATGGATTGATGAATTGATAAGTGAAAGGGTGAATGGATGGATGCATGAGTGAGAGGGTGGATGTAAGGATGGATGAGTGAGTGAAAGGGAGGGTAGATGGGCAAAAGGATGGATGGATGAGTGAAAGGGGGGATGGATGAGAGTAAGGATGGATGGGTGAGTGATAGGGTCAATAAATGGATTCATGAGTGGATGGATTGTTGGGTGAATGGATAGGAAAAAGGATGGCTAAGTGAAAGGGGGATGGGGAGAGAAAGGGCGGATGGATGGATGGATGAGTGAAAGTATGGATGAATGATGGACAGGATGGATGGGCGAATGGGTTTATGGATGAGTGAAAAGACGGATGTAAGGATGGATAAGTGAAAGAATCAATAGATGAGTAAAAGGGAGGGTGAAGAGCTGGAAGAAAGGATGGATGGATGAGTGAAATGGTGAATGGATGGATGAATGGACGTATGAGTGACTGGGTGAATGTATGGATGGATAAGTGAAAGGGTGGCTTAATGGGTGAGAGGGTAAATGGTTGGATGGATGAGTGAATGGATGGATGGGTGAAAGGATGGATGTATGATGGATGAATGAGTGAAAGGGTGAATGGAGGGATGGATGGAAGGCTAATTGATGGATAGGTTTGGAAATGGTTGAATAGGTTTGAATAATCGATGAAAGAATGAATGGATGCCACACCCCTGGGTGACTCAAACCAACAAATGACATCAGGCAGCAAGGGCGGAACTCGGGCTTAAAATGCTCCTTCTGCCTGCCAAAAAGCAGAAACCTTGTACGGTGCCGGGGTACCACAAGAGACGTTCCACTGTTGTGCCACAGGGCGGCGCTGCTCTCATGCCACCGGCAAACAGCGCAAGCAGCTCCCAACCGCCCCGAGGCCATGATAAATGCATGAGGGCACAGCTCTGTGCAGCCCTTCTGCGGGGAAAGGCCGGCAAGACAACATAACCTGCACTTGCAGACAACAGCACCGACGTGACTCGAGTCACTTCCACCACAAATGTTTTTTCTTTAAAAATGTTGTCCCCCTACGAATATTGCGCCTGGGGCAACCACCCCTGTGGCCCCGCACACGCTACGCCACTGCCTACTAGTATGGTTGACATCTGACTCTTAAGTAACATTTCCTATACATTGACTTTCACATTTATGAGTCATTGTCTCTATATAATATGTTGGTGATATAACGCACTTCGACATCCTGCCGTACATACTTCGGATGAGTAGCTCTCATTTCGATTTAGATGCCATGCAAAGCCACCTTGCATGGCTTTGAGTGGCCTCATAAATCATGGCTAAGGCGATGCAGCGCAAATCGCTGCGTCGCCTTACTCTGCGCCCTGGAGGCGTTCTGTGGGCGTTGCAGTGGGTTTTCCCATGCAACACCAATGGAATTTGACGCTGCCCCAGATTACAAAGTCATGTAAACCTGGGGAACCGCCAAATCCATACGCTTCGCAGGATGACGCATAACGAGGAGAAATATGTTCATTTCTCCTGTTAGACTTGGCATCTTTTGGCGTGTTTCCCCTGACTTTTTGCTTTCTGACCTCCCGGTTTTGACTCTGTTTTTGCTGGTGTAATGATTCTGCGCACTTTCCTCACTGCTGTCCAGTGGGAAAGTGCAAGTGCTCCCGTATAAAATGTGTTATGGATTGGTGTTTCCATGATTGGCCTATTTGGTTTATGTGTCAGTCCCTTGTAAAGTGCACTGCGAGTGCCAGGGCCTATAGACCAAATGCTGTTGGTGGGCTGCAGCACTGGATTGTGCCACCCACGCAAACAGCCCGTAAAGTGTAACTCGGGCCTGCCATCGCAGAGCCTGTGCGCAGCCTGGGGCTGCCATGTCGACTTGGCAAGTGCACACACTTGCAAGTCCCTAAACCTTCCCTTTGCTACATGTTAGTCACCCCTAAGGTAGGCCCAAGGTACCCCTGTGGGCAGGGTGCGTTGTATGCGAAAGGTAGGACATGCCCTGGTGTGTGTGGCATGTCCTGATAGTGAATTACAGCCTAGTTCGTTTTTCACTATTGCAAGGCTACCTGTTCCCCATAGGCCAGAATGGGCAGTTATGATTATTACAGCTTGTAATCCTAACTGACCCCGGGAACGTGGTAGAAATTCGAGTTTAGTATGCCTGGACTCAGAATGATAAAATACATCTTTTAGTGAAGTTGGTTTTAACATTCTGTGTTTGAAAATACCACTTTTAGAAAGTGGGTATTTTCTTGTCTAACCATCCAAGCCTGCCTCTGCGAGGTTGTGTATTCCTTGTCTGGAGTGTGAGTGACAGGGGCTGGGGGATGCCAGGAGACAGGGTGAGTCAGCACAGGGCTGAATAGCAAGATCTACATGTAGATGGGTGGGAGGAGTCGCACCTGGGCCCTGAATAGGACAGTGCCTTCCCTCCACAATGCTGGCTCCACCTCCTGTGGTGCGTCTGATGTCCCTGGCCTACTCACTGAAAGAAGGGACGGAGACTTGTCAACAAAGTGCTCCAGAACTGGTTTGGACTAGGCAAAGGCCTCTCTGCCTTCAGAGAACAAAGGAATTTGGGATATAAGTATTGGGGCCCTGACCCCATGAATTTAGATCTCGCTGGAATCAAGGAACCTGCCAAGACGAAGAGCTGGAAGAGCTGCCAGGAGGAGTACTGCCCCTTTGCTGTGTTGTTGCTTTGTTGGGTTGGCCTGCAGCTGCTGCTTCTGCCTTGGGCAGTGAAAGGAAGGAACTTTCTACAAACTTGTGCTGAGTATCTCCAAGGGCCTGGAACTGAGCTGGCCTCCTGTTAAGAAGTCTCAGGGACTACAAAGACTTCACAAGCCTCTGGGTACCGCTTCTGGAACGCTGTTTCAGTTGCCACAGAGGAAGGGAACCGCAACCGACTCCGTCAACCGAATCCATCCCTGGCCGGTGACCTGTTTGCACCGCAGACCGCATCGCCCCGCTTCGCATCGCAACCCTGGTCTCACCGTGGGTGACGTCCGACGCCGCCAACACCGAGCCGCTGCTTGCACCGTGACCTGTGGGCACCGCAGTTCGCATCGCATCGCTTCACTGAACCAGCCAGACCCGACCGACGCGGTCGCTGCAACTGGCTCAAGAGTCGTGACCGCATCGCATTTGGGGCACCGCCCGCACGCCTGCGACGCACCGCTCCGACTCGCACCGCTGTCCGACGCCAGCTCCCGCACTCCGGCTTGGTCGCCTGCATCGCAACCTGTCAGCACCGCATCGAGCATCGTCTCACCCTGCATCGCACGCCTTGGACTCACCGACTCCGTCTGCACGACGCTCATCGAGCCGCTGCCTGCACCGCATCGAGGGACACCGCACCTTGCATCGCTCCGTCTTGCACCGCAACCGCGATGAACGCCGACCGGCTCGTACACTCCGTACCAGCCACAACGAGAAAGGTACTGTGACCGAGTCTGTTCACGACTCTGCTGGCCCGTATCGACGCGGTCGGCTGGAACTGTTAGACTCTGTGGTTTTCAGCATCGCGGTAGGCTCGGACGGAGCTACCGACTCATACGAACTTTGTTTTTGAACTATTCCTGCAAAGAAGAAGTTACCTTATCAAGCATTCATCTTTAAAGTATAGTATTGTGGATTTTTGTCGTAATTGGTCTTGTCTTGAGTATATAAAAATTGGTTATTTTTCTAAACTGGTGTGGTGTCCGTTTGTAGTGCTTACACTGTATTACTGTTGGTTAGGTGCAAATGCTTTACACACTGCCTCTGAATTAAGCCTGACTGCTCGTGCCAAGCTACCACGAGGGTGAGCAGGGGTTACTTCATGAGTGTAACACCCTTACCCTGACTAGGAAGAAGGGTCCCTACTTGGACAAAGGTGCAAGCCCTTGCCAACTAGAGATCCCATTTCTAACATTGGTTGTCAGCGGTGAGGATAGGACTTGTGTTTGCACTTGACTTACAGTGATTGGTGTGCACTACTACCATATCGCAGACCATTACGTACCACATACTGGTTCTTTGTCTTTTGGCCTATTTTTGATCTTGCCAGTTTTCAACTCGCTACTTTTGTCATGCCTGACACAGCTGCATCATCCGTTGCATCTCTGGAAATTATCTTTGAGGAGGATAGGTTGGAAACCTACGCCGTAAAGGAACTACGAGCAATTTGTAAAAACCTGAAAGTCCAAATTAAAGGCCTCACAAGGAAGGAGGAGCTACAGAAGGCGCTGAGGGCCTGGGTAGCAGCCAGACATGCCAGTGGGCAGCCTGGTAATCTCAGTGAGGAGGTGGAAGAGCCTATTTCCAGGGTGGATGTGCTTTTGGGTAGGGGGGAACCCGCCAGGTCTGGCAGCAGCAGTGGTCTGTCCCCAGAGGAGCTGGAGGACAGGCGGGAGGCAAGGCAGTTTGAGCTGCAGAAGCTCAGGCTGGAGAGTGAGCGGGAGGAGAAGAGATTGGCCATGGAGGAGAGGAAGATGCTCTTAGAGCATGAGAGAGAACTGAAGGAGCTAGAACTTAGGAGTAAGTCAGGCTCAGATGGTGGCAGCAATTCGTCCAGAAAGGCAGACAGGATTGTGCACATTCCCAAGAATGTAGGCAAGGAGTTCAAGAAGGGGGATGACATACAAAGGTGGTTTCAGGGTTATGAGGCAGCCATACACATGAATGGGGTCCCTGAGGAGAATTGGGGAGCAGGATTGTGGCCACTTTTCCCTGAAGAAGCAAGGGATGCTCTGATAGCTTTGGGTAAGGGGTATCACCTCACCTATGCTGACATGAAGGATGCCCTTCTCACTAAGTATGGTCTTACTCCTGAAAAGTACAGGGATCAGTTCAGGTCCAGTAAGAAGTCTGATGCCAACACTTGGTTGGAATGTGTGGATGTGTTCTGCAGGTCGCTGGATGGTTGGGTGAAGGGCAGTAGTGTAACAGATTTTCAGGGGCTCTACAACTTGATTGCATGGGAGCACTTGTCTAGTCTATGTTTTGCAGATCTGCGCCAGCCCCTAGTGGATAGTAAGCTAACTGACCCCAGGAAGCTTGCTATGGAAGCGGACCACTGGGTGAGTACCAGGGTCCACAAGAAAGCGTTTGGGGGAGACTCAGCCAAAGGTGGGCAGGGTCCCCAGCAGAAAGGTGGGGGGACAAGGGTAAAGCACAGGAGTTCTCTAAAGGGCCCCAAACTAGTACCCAGGGTAAAGGTTCCCAGCCCCCGGTGATAAGAAGAAAGGGGTCTCTACAGGGAAGCCTGTTGAGACCGGCCCGCAAGTGTTATGCATGTGACCAGGTAGGTCACTTTAAGGGGGACCCCAAGTGCCCAAAGGGGACACAGCCACCCACCGGTGGACAGTCCAAAGTGTTGGCTAGTGTAGCGCTTGGGGAGGAGGGGTGCCCACAGGAGGGTGGGGATCCCGCAGAAATGACCCTTGTCTCACTAGGGGACAGTGAGATGGTCCCAGGAAACCAGGTGCCCCCTAACACAAAGAAATATAGCACCTGGGTGACCATTAATGGGAACAGGGTAGAGGCTCTCAGAGATACCGGAGCCAGTGTGACCTCAGTCCGGTGTCACCTGGTCTCTGAGAAGCAGGTAGTCCCAGGGGCATTCCACCAAGTAGTTGCTGTAGACAACTCAGAGCGCCAATGTATGGTGGCGCAGGTTCCCTTTGAATGGGGGGGGGTCTCAGGTCCCTTGAGGGTGGTTGTGAGCCCTACCATGCCTGTAGATTGTCTGCTAGGAAACGACCTGGAGCAGTCCTTATGGAAGGAGGTTGAGCTCAGGTCTCACTTGGAGATGCTTGGGTTGCCAGAGTGGGCATGCGTGTCTACTCGGTCAATGGCAGCCAGAAAGGGTGATCAAGAGGACATGGAGCCTGGAACAGTGGCCCAAGTCCCTGCCAAGAGAAAGGGCAGGGGCGCGGGAAACCGGCCCCCGAAGTTCCCACGGACCGGGAGGAGGCGGACCTCGAGGGGGACGCCCCGGTGCCTACAGGGGAGCAGGTAGCCGAACTGGGAGACATCTCTGAGCTGACCCATTGGCAGCAAGAAGGGGTCCCACCAGGGAGGAGTTCTGCAGGGAGCAGAACGAGTGCCCTACTCTGGAGGGTCTGCGGTGGCAGGCTGCAGACCAGGCAGCTGGTAATCAGTCCGGGTCACATCTGATCTACTGGGAGAGTGGTCTCCTATACAGTGAGCCTAAGGTTGCTGAGCCTGGGTCAGCCCGTGTGCTGGTGGTACCCCAGCGCTTCAGGACCTTCCTACTGGGTCTGGCTCATGACGTGCCTTTGGCAGGACATTTGGGGCAGGACAAGACCTTTGACAGGCTTGTTACCCACTTCTTTTGGCCCCAAATGCGAAGGCAGTCAGATGCACACTGTAGGTCTTGCCAAACTTGCCAGGCAAGTGGTAAGAGTGGGAGGAAGGTCAAAGCTCCTCTCCAACCTTTTCCTGTTGTTGGTACACCCTTTGAAAGGGTAGGGATGGATATTGTGGGGCCACTGGATCCCAAGACAGCCATGGGCAACAGGTACATCCTGGTCTTGGTGGACCATGCCACCCGGTACCCGGAGGCAATCCCTCTCAGGACAACGACGGCGCCAGTGGTGGGCCGGGCGTTAATGGGGATCTTTTCCCGTGTGGGATTCCCCAGGGAGGTGGTTTCTGATAGGGGGACCAATTTCATATCCAAGTATATGACATCCCTGTGGAAGGAGTGCGGTGTAACCTACATGTTCACCACTCCTTACCACCCACAAGGAAACGGTCTGGTGGAGAGATTCAACCAGACCTTGAAAGGCATGATCAAGGGTCTAACAGAACCCATGAGGCGTAAGTGGGACATCCTCTTGCCATGCCTACTCTTTGCATACAGGGAGGTGCCTCAGAAGTCTCTTGGGTACAGCCCCTTTGAGCTCCTGTATGGCCACCCTGTCAGAGGACCTCTGAGTTTGGTAAAGGAAGGCTGGGAGGCAGGTCCCAGGAAAACTCCCCAGGATGTATTTAGCTACATGCTGGCGTTTAGAAACCAAACTGCCCGCTTCAGGAAACTCGCTCAGGCGAACCTAGAAGCAAGCCAGGAAGAAATGAAGAGATGGTATGACCAGAATGCCACTCTGGTCGAATTTCAACCTGGGCAAAAAGTGTGGGTAATGGCCCCAGTGGCACCTTGTGCCTTGCAGGACAAGTGGACTGGGCCATATGAGGTAAAAGAGCGCAAAAGTGACGTCACCTACCTGGTGGATTTGCAAGCTCCAAGGAACCCTTTGAGGGTCCTTCACGTGAACCGCCTCAAGCCCCACTTCGAGAGGTCCGAAGTGAGTATGCTCTTGGCGACAGATGATGGGGTGGAAGAGGAGAGTGAGCCTCTCCTGACCTCCTGTCTACCAAGGAGCATGATGGGTCAGTAGAGGGTGTGATCCTCTCCCCTACTCTGACTCAGGAGCAGCAGGGGGACTGTCGCCAGTTGTTGGGACAGTTTGCCCCACTGTTCTCTCTGACTCCCGGTGTTACTCACTGGTGTACCCATGACGTGGACACTGGTGACAGCCCTCCTGTGAAGCACAAGATTTACAGGTTGACTGACCGGGTCAGAGCCAGCATCAAGGAGGAGGTCTCTAAGATGTTGGCGTTAGGGGTGATTGAGCCCTCCCACAGTCCTTGGGCCAGCTCAGTGGTCTTGGTCCCAAAGGCTGCTGCGCCCGGTGCCACTCCAGAACTCCGGTTTTGTGTGGACTACCGTGGGCTCAATGCCGTCACCAGGACTGACGCGCACCCCATCCCCAGAGCTGATGAGCTCATTGATCGGTTGGGAGCTGCCCGGTTCCTCAGCACGTTTGATTTGACGTCTGGGTACTGGCAGATTGCCTTAACCGATGGGGCCAAGGAGAGATCAGCATTCTCAACCCCAGAAGGTCATTACCAATTCCGGGTGATGCCCTTTGGGTTGAAGAATGCCCCTGCCACCTTTCAGAGGTTGGTCAATCAGGTGTTGGCTGGGCTGGAGGATTTCAGTGCCGCCTACCTGGATGACATTGCTGTGTTCAGTTCCAGCTGGGAAGAACATTTACAGCACCTTGAGAAAGTGTTGAGGGCTCTGCAAGGTGCAGGCCTCAAGATCAAGGACAGTAAGTGCCAGATCGGGCAGGGTTCTGTGGTGTACTTGGGACACCAGGTAGGAAGCGGCCAGGTGGCGCCCCTACAAACCAAGATTGACACCATTCTGGCTTTGGAGCCCCCCAAGACCCAGACAGAGGTGAGAGCCTTCTTAGGTCTCACCGGTTACTATAGGAGATTTGTTAAGGGCTATGGCACCATCGTTGCCCCCTTAACAGAGCTGA
This sequence comes from Calotriton arnoldi, assembly GCA_963921515.1. NCBI lineage: Eukaryota > Metazoa > Chordata > Amphibia > Caudata > Salamandridae > Calotriton > Calotriton arnoldi. The sequence goes on along the minus strand of CAWUFW010001107.1, from coordinate 1,036,308 downwards.
CCTCTAAGAGGCAGCCCAGGAAAGTGATCTGGACTGAGTCCTGCCAGAAAGCTTTTGATGCCCTGAAGGCAGCCATGTGCACGGCGCCCGTGCTCAAGGCACCTGACTTCTCCAAGGAATTCGTCGTGCAGACTGACGCTTCAGAGCATGGTGTGGGAGCGGTGCTCTCACAACTGAACGAAGAGGGCCTGGATCAGCCTGTAGTCTTCCTTAGCAGGAGACTACTTCCCAGGGAACAGAGGTGGAGTGCCATAGAAAGGGAAGCTTTTGCTGTGGTCTGGGCACTGAAGAAGTTGAGACCATACCTGTTTGGGACTCACTTCCGGGTTCAGACAGACCACAGGCCCCTCAGATGGTTGATGCAAATGAGGGGTGAGAATCCAAAACTGCTGAGGTGGTCCATCTCCCTACAGGGAATGGACTTTACGGTGGAACACCGTCCTGGTACAGAACACGCCAACGCAGATGGTCTGTCCAGGTTCTTCCGCCTTAATCAATCAATCATGTCACTTATAAAGCGCACTACATACCCGCGAGGGTCTCAAGGCGCTGGGGGAAGAGGGGGGTGGTGCTGCTACTGATCGAAGAGCCAGGTCTTGAGGAGTCTTCTGAAGGCCAGTAGGTCTTGGGTCTGTCGGAGGTTGGTGGGGAGGGTGTTCCAGGTCTTGGCGATGAGGTGGGAGAAGGATCTGCCGCCGGCGGTCGTTTTCCGGATGCGGGGGACTGTGGCGAGGGCGAGGCTGGTCGAGCGGAGCTGGCGGGTGGGGGTGTAGAAGCTGAGTCGTCTGTTGAGGTAGGCTGGTCCGGAGTTGTGGAGTGCTTTGTGTGCGTGGGTGAGGAGCTTGAAGGTTATCCTCTTGTTGACAGGGAGCCAGTGCAGGTCTCTCAGGTGGGGTGTGATGTGGCTGCGTCGGGGGATGTCGAGGATAAGACGTGCAGAGGCGTTCTGGATGCGTTGCAGCCGTCTCAGGAGCTTAGCCGTCGTTCCTGCATAGAGGGCGTTTCCGTAGTCCAGCCTGCTGGTGACGAGGGCCTGGGTGACTGTTTTTCTTGTTTCGGTGGGGATCCACTTGAAGATCCTGCGGAGCATTCGGAGGATGTTGAAGCAGGATGAGGAAACGGCGTTGACCTGCTTAGTCATGGAGAGGGTGGGGTCGAGGATGACCCCTAGGTTGCGTACGTGGTCGGTGGGTGGCGGGGCTGTTCCCAGTGATGTTGGCCACCAGGAGTCGTCCCAGGCTGAAGGGTTGGAACCAAGGATGAGGACCTCCGTCTTGTCCGAGTTCAGCTTCAGGCGGCTGGTCCTCATCCATTCGGCGACGGCCTTCATTCCTTCGTGGAGGTGGGCTTTGGCGGTGTGAGGGTCTTTGGTGAGGGAGAGGATCAGCTGGGTGTCGTCGGCGTAGGAGATGATGTTGAGGTTGTGCTGTCGGGCGACGTGGGCGAGGGGTGCCATGTAGATGTTGAACAGCGTTGGGCTGAGGGAGGAGCCTTGGGGTACGCCGCAGATGATCTTGGTGGCCTTGGATCGGAAGTGAAGCCTTAGTGAAGAGAACTCCAATGGGGTTGGGTAGTTCTCCCTACTTTCAGCTGGAGGGGACATGTGTTAGACTTGGCATCTTTTGGCGTGTTTCCCCTGACTTTTTGCTTTCTGACCTCCCGGTTTTGACTCTGTTTTTGCTAGTGTAATGATTCTGCGCACTTTCCTCACTGCTGTCCAGTGGGAAAGTGCAAGTGCTCCCGTATAAAATGTGTTATGGATTGGTGTTTCCATGATTGGCCTATTTGGTTTATGTGTCAGTCCCTTGTAAAGTGCACTGCGAGTGCCAGGGCCTATAGACCAAATGCTGTTGGTGGGCTGCAGCACTGGATTGTGCCACCCACGCAAACAGCCCGTAAAGTGTAACTCAGGCCTGCCATCGCAGAGCCTGTGCGCAGCCTGGGGCTGCCATGTCGACTTGGCAAGTGCACACACTTGCAAGTCCCTAAACCTTCCCTTTGCTACATGTTAGTCACCCCTAAGGTAAGCCCAAGGTACCCCTGTGGGCAGGGTGCGTTGTATGCGAAAGGTAGGACATGCCCTGGTGTGTGTGGCATGTCCTGATAGTGAATTACAGCCTAGTTCGTTTTTCACTATTGCAAGGCTACCTGTTCCCCATAGGCCAGAATGGGCAGTTTTGATTATTACAGCTTGTAATCCTAACTGACCCCGGGAACGTGGTAGAAATTCGAGTTTAGTATGCCTGGACTCAGAATGATAAAATGCATCTTTTAGTGAAGTTGGTTTTAACATTCTGTGTTTGATAATACCACTTTTAGAAAGTGGGTATTTTCTTGTCTAACCATCCAAGCCTGCCTCTGCGAGGTTGTGTATTCCTTGTCTGGAGTGTGAGTGACAGGGGCTGGGGGATGCCAGGAGACAGGGTGAGTCAGCACAGGGCTGAATAGCAAGATCTACATGTAGATGGGTGGGAGGAGTCGCACCTGGGCCCTGAATAGGACAGTGCCTTCCCTCCACAATGCTGGCTCCACCTCCTGTGGTGCGTCTGATGTCCCTGGCCTACTCACTGAAAGAAGGGACGGAGACTTGTCAACAAAGTGCTCCAGAACTGGTTTGGACTAGGCAAAGGCCTCTCTGCCTTCAGAGAACAAAGGAATTTGGGATATAAGTATTGGGGCCCTGACCCCATGAATTTAGATCTCGCTGGAATCAAGGAACCTGCCAAGACGAAGAGCTGGAAGAGCTGCCAGGAGGAGTACTGCCCCTTTGCTGTGTTGTTGCTTTGTTGGGTTGGCCTGCAGCTGCTGCTTCTGCCTTGGGCAGTGAAAGGAAGGAACTTTCTACAAACTTGTGCTGAGTATCTCCAAGGGCCTGGAACCGAGCTGGCCTCCTGTTAAGAAGTCTCAGGGACTACAAAGACTTCACAAGCCTCTGGGTACCGCTTCTGGAACGCTGTTTCAGTTGCCACAGAGGAAGAGAACCGCAACCGACTCCGTCAACCGAATCCATCCCTGGCCGGTGACCTGTTTGCACCGCAGACCGCATCGCCCCGCTTCGCATCGCAACCCTGGTCTCACCGTGGGCGACGTCCGACGCAGCCAACACCGAGCCGCTGCTTGCACCGTGACCTGTGGGCACCGCAGTTCGCATCGCATCGCTTCACTGAACCAGCCGGACCCGACCGACGCGGTCGCTGCAACTGGCTCAAGAGTCGTGACCGCATCGCATTTGGGGCACCGCCCGCACGCCTGCGACGCACCGCTCCGACTCGCACCGCTGTCCGACGCCAGCTCCCGCACTCCGGCTTGGTCGCCTGCATCGCAACCTGTCAGCACCGCATCGAGCATCGTCTCACCCTGCATCGCACGCCTAGGACTCACCGACTCCGTCTGCACGACGCTCATCGAGCCGCTGCCTGCACCGCATCGAGGGACACCGCACCTTGCATCGCTCCGTCTTGCACCGCAACCGCGACGAACGCCGACCGGCTCGTACACTCCGTACCAGCCACAACGAGAAAGGTACTGTGACCGAGTCTGTTCACGACTCTGCTGGCCCGTATCGACGCGGTCGGCTGGAACTGTTAGACTCTGTGGTTTTCAGCATCGCGGTAGGCTCGGACGGAGCTACCGACTCGTACGAACTTTGTTTTTGAACTATTCCTGCAAAGAAGAAGTTACCTTATCAAGCATTCATCTTTAAAGTATAGTATTGTGGATTTTTGTCGTAATTGGTCTTGTCTTGAGTATATAAAAATTGGTTATTTTTCTAAACTGGTGTGGTGTCCGTTTGTAGTGCTTACACTGTATTACTGTTGGTTAGGTGCAAATGCTTTACACACTGCCTCTGAATTAAGCCTGACTGCTCGTGCCAAGCTACCACGAGGGTGAGCAGGGGTTACTTCACGAGTGTAATACCCTTACCCTGACTAGGAAGAAGGGTCCCTACTTGGACAAAGGTGCAAGCCCTTGCCAACTAGAGATCCCATTTCTAACATCTCCTCATTGTTTCCTCTTTCTATGTGTGCTGCATTATGCAGCACACATAGAAAAAGGAAAACACCTATTAGCATTGTTTTTGTGCAGGAAGGTGCATCATTCATGCAACAGAGGCACCCTTGCACCATGGTGCAAGGGTGCCTGTGTTGGCGCATGGCTGCAGAAACGGCACCTGCGCAGGGTGAAAGGGCAGGAATGCACCATATTGCAAAAATATGATGCATTCCTGCCCTTTCACTACCCTATGCCAAAATCCCATAAATAAGCCACTAAGAGGCAAGACAGTTGTCATGGGCACCCTAAATGTGGCCTAGATTCTTATTATACATGTAGAAGCATTATAGACCATTAAATCAAATGCAATACGTTTTTATACAGTGCTCACGTATTTCAAGGTGCTGCCATGTGCAATAATAAAAGGAGGTATGGTTAAATTAAATATTGCCTAGGATCACACCATTTAGTCAAGCAAGGAAGCTGGGATTGAACTCAGTTTTTCTGGTTTCTCATTGTGAATTTCAGACACTAGATGGCTATTCCCTTCTCCAGTTTTACATCACAGCTTTGTTTTTAATTCTTGCTGCATGAGGTTTGAGTACGAGTGGCAGTGAAAAGCCTCAAGCAAACTTGGCTCTTTTTGGTCTTAAGGGTCTAAGAGGACCTCAAGGTGAGCCAGAGCAAGGCATCTGTCTCGAGCCTGGCTTGAACCTTCAGTCACTCAACCAACTCTAAAGCCCGCCGGACATGGATTTGAATTTGAATTCCAACAAAGGCATCTTACCTTTTCATCCTTCTGGGATCTATAAAATAGCTAACCCAATCCTGCAAAACTATAAAATATCCTGTAGCCTGTGTAATGTAGAACACAAATTTATATATTTAAACTTAAACAGTTTTCAAGCAATGCTAAGTTTACAATGTGTTATATACTAGAACCCCTATAAATAAAAGTCTCAAAAGTACAGAAGGGCAACAGTTATGTTGCTTTTTTTTTTTTTTTAAATCACAGCACTTACAGATATCTTAATTATGTTGTGTGCTGTGGAGTAATGGTTAGTCATTCAGAATTAGGTACAGCTTTAAAAGCACCATCAATGATGCTTTTCAAAAACGATTGAGATATATTTTTTAAGTGCTGTAGTTTGTAGTGCCCACCTTTGTACCATGCTTAAAACTTTGTGTTATATGAACTTAAGTGGTTAAAGCCACCGATTATGTTTGGCCTAGTTAATTTCGAAATGTATTGTAGCTCTTGGTACAGCACATATCCACATCGCAAGCCCCATAACCACAACATTTTTCCCAGGTAAATTTCAACAGGTTTCCCTTGCCAAAATGTACCTGGGAAAAACTTTGCTGGGGGATAAGTGCCTTTTAAAAAACAGAGCATGCAGATTTTGGTGCAGAGAACACTAAAATCTGTATCTTATGTGCCATTTTCAGACAAAACTCACAATTGATGCTATTTATCACACCGGATACATTGAGACACCCTCTTAGTATCTAACCTAACATGTGTAATAGATATCACACTCTCCTCCAAGGCATTTGTAATCAGGGCTTAAGTACGTAGTTTACAGTACAAAATTGTGCAATCCTAATGAGCTTAATTTTCAATGTGTTTTTGGGAAAAGATATATGCATGCAATATTGTTAGATACACTTAAGCTTGGAATGGAGCCAAGAGGAGTGAGAGATGCAAATACCTACCACCAGTACATAGGTGACTGACTCAACTTTGTGGGATTGTTAGGATTTGGGGCTGCTTTGCAGTAGGGGTGTCACCTTTTACGGAACAGCCAGGTCTTTACTGCATCCCTGAATCTGAGGTGGTTTTGGATGTTTCTTATCTTTGCAGGGAGTGAGTTTTAAAATATTGCTTTGTGGACAGAGAAGGAAGTTCCACCAGTGTGTAGTTTCCTGAAGGAAATGAATGAGGGCTGGGGTGTCAGTTTTGAGGCCAGAGTTCTAGTCTGTGTGTATCAGCGAAGCTTTGATTAGATTCCCCTGTTGGTAATGAAAAGGGATTTGAAAGAGGAACATCTGACCAAGTATTTTGAGAGCAGGATATACTAGGGCAGGCCAAGAAGAACCCCTTGGAAGCGGGAACTGCCCACCTTCTACATAGGACCTCAAGGCAGACATCTCATGATCCTCGCTATAATAGTTACATTTAGCTGAGGAGAAAGCAGGAGGGAATGTGTAAGGGAAAGATGACTTCTTTGAGGACAGAGGCCAGCATGGTTGTCTTGTCTTCTGCAATAGTTCATAGGGCAGAAGTCTATGTAAGCAGGAGGGGCAGTGCTTGAAATGGATAATACTTCGTGAAGGTATTTTCTGTCTCTGCAGTAATTGCTTCCTGCTCAGATGAGCCAATATGTTAACTCAGATGCGGTTGGGATTAGGTTTGCAGGGCCTAGCGATTGTTCCTAATTTCCTGCCTGCCACAATAAAGCAGTCCAGTCTTTTTCTCACACTATGATTACTCCAAAATGTTATGCAATTGTTTTAATTTAGCCCCATCATTCTTATTAGACAACAGACTCATGCATCCAAAGTTCTTTCTGGGATTACTTTGTCATACTGCTACTAAGCTTCCACCCCAAGAAGTCTTATTTCATAAGTCATTTGCTTCACACAAGAATTCAATAGAAATCTGCAAACATTGTTATCAGTAAATACATTCTTATTCTTCGAGCACTGTTGCAAATTATTTTCCACGAATGTTATTGCTATTTAATAATCTGCTCCCATTTGTGTTCAGGGGTACGTTGCAGGTTTGAATGTCAGCCCTGAGCTGCCATGGCATTTATTCACAAAAATGGCAGCAATAGTTGTAGTGGCATCAAAGGTTGATCCATGTACCCATGCTTAGCTCCACAACAGCTACTTATTTGCTGCCCAGTGGCTAGGTAGAGGGACTGGAATGTAAAAATGTCATAAGACTTTTAAAGCTCTGTTTATTTTCTGATCCTTTCACTTAGACAAGGGGTACCGAGTGCAGTGCGATGAGTGCCAAATGGAAAACTAGGTCAACATTTCTTACCCTTGGTAATCCCAGATTGACACCCATCTGTGATGTGGGGGTATCATTTATAATCAAGCTTGTGTGCTCAGTTTCTATCCTTAATGTATGTTATTAGAGCAAATCTTATCAAACATGGGTTGTGTTTCTTGCTAAATGACTACCTAAGCATTTCAAATTCAAAAATATTTTGTGGAAGCTGTCACAAAGTTCCAAATTATATATATTCAACATTCTTTGTGCTATAGAGCTAGGATATGTGGCAGCTTCCCACAAACAGCCACAAAGCGGTTAACTATACTAACATCATATTCAGAAAATAACATAAAAGTATTGTGTGCAGGTAAATGAAGCATGAACAGAGCAGTAACTAAATAAATGTGCTTAAACTGCATTATTTGCTTCCAATTTTCAAAACCTTCCTTTGGTGGAAGGATGGTGAAATATCTTGTAAAATATTTTTTAAGACTAATTAGGTTCCCACAACTGGCCCAAAGTGTTTGGAGTGTACGATTTGCCCGAGATTGTGATGTAAAATAGAATCTGGTGTTTCACATTGCACCAGGTTTACTGGCCTAATGTGTATTAAAATAGAACATTTGTCATTCACTGTACTAAAATTCCTTGAGAGCCCCAAAATCATATTATGCCGAGAATAATGTTACTGACCCTGTGTGCTTTAAAATGCATTATTTGCCACATGTAGTCTCAAAGAATGTCATTGGCGGAGGGGGGGGAGGGCGGCCGCCTGGGATTCCAACTGGTTGTTTTGGATTTATTATTCTGATTGTTGTTGATTTTTGCAGTCGGCACAAACACTCAAAATTGGCTTATATGGTTGGCTTTGCATGTACTACTGTCGGCTTTGCATTCTATGACACACCCATGTGGTTCGGTTACTTAGTTGGAATATCCACAGCATAAATAATCAACATAAAGACAGACAGGTACTTGCCTACTTGGACAAGCACAAAATAGACATTGTCCTATTGCAAGAAACCCACATCACCTGCGAGCCCCTCCACATTTGCCTCAGCATGGGCGAGACATCATTCCCCCAGGTCCCCCATCCTCATTCCATTCGTCACTAATGAGGTATTTCTACCTCACAAGACAGAAAAAAACAAGAAGAATACTATGGGGCAGATTTACAAGCCCCTTGTGCCACTTTTGCGTCACTTTTCCCATGTTAAAAATGACGCAAAAGTGGCGCAAGGGCCTTGTAAATAAGCCCCCTATGTATATGCCCCTCCCATAAGGGGGTAGCCTATAAAGGTTATGCTCACCCTGCATTCCTCCTGTTTTTTTCTGACTTGCAGACAGGGACAAGAAGAAGGCGGAGTTCAAGAAAAAGGTCGGTCCAGAGATCCTGGTGTTGGATATGAAATCCTATGGGACTTGGGAGGAACGTAGCTCAAGGCTCTGGACCTTTCAGCCTCGTATTAACAAGATAAAGTAGGGGTGTAAGCATGCGTTCCTCCTATCAGTCGGTCTGTTTTTTTTGTGTTTTTTTTTGTTGTTTTTTCATTAGGTTCATTCCTTTTTTATAATACAATACAGTAATCCAGTTAGCGTTCAGTGAAAGTAGATATTTTATTTCCATTTATCACTTTTTAAAGCCATTCCACTCTTTTTTATCATGTTTTATGGCATGTTGTTAAAAAAAGGAGACAGCAGACACGTGTTTCGCCCTATGTGGCAGATTGAGCCAGGGCTTTCTCAAGGCTAGTTCAGATGTTCAGAAGTCATACAGTCTATTAGAAGTATATTACTTTCCGGATTTCTTCATAGTAGTACATGAGAATATTCACAATTTGGAGTTACGAAGTAATTGTCCCAGGATAAATCCATCTGTCGGAGTGTTGCTGTAGATGAGTGTTGTGTTTGGACCCTTCTTTTTCGCCGAAGGCTTCATCTCAGTTTCACAGGACTCAGGAAATTGTGTTGCCTGCTTTGATTGGAGAGACTAAGTCTCTAGGTAATTTTCAATGGCAACTGTTGGATGTATGGAGTGCTCTTTGGGTGTATGTGAATCGATCCAGATCCTTTTGTTGTTCGTTGTTTTGTTTCCTTTGGTTCCTCCAGTAGGTGTGAAAAGGCTTCCCTGCTGTCCATTAGTAGCTGGATTAAGCAGGTGATCTCAGTGCCTTAGTCTTTGTCAAGCTCTCCGCCTCCTGAAGGGATTCAGGGGCGTTCGACTTGTGGGATGATGGCCTCTTGGGAAGGAATCCATGGATTTTCCATTGCGGAGATTTGTCGGGCAGCCACTTGGGCTTCTCCAAATACTTTTGGCCGTCATTATCGCTTGCATAATGTGTTGATGAGGGTGTGATGGGAAATGGTGTTGAACGCTGCTGAGAGGTCGAGGAGTATTAGGCTGCCTTCTCCCCTGGGTCGAGGAGGGATCTGATGTCATCCGTTGTGGCAATCAGGGTAGTCTCAGTGCTTTGGTTGGCATGGAAACCGGCTTGGGAGGCGTCAAGCAGTTTGTGTTCCTCCAGGTGTTCGGAGAGCTGTCAGCATTGACTTACCAATTCACACTCGAACAGAATGCACTATGAACTGTCCCAAGCCATCTTTGACCATGATCTGTCAGCAGCCATTTGTGCATATGGATGGTGTGGATGGGGTTGGCATGATGTATCGAGCATGGTAGATGTGGTCCAAAAAAGGCGACCTGCTCTCTACTGAATTCTCCGCTCTTGCCTGTCAGTTTCAATACCCCGCTCCCACCCACTTTGGAAAAACTGACAGTGTATATCCTAACAGCAGCGAATATTGACATGTTGGTGGACCTCTTCCCAAGTGGGGAGTATATTAGTCTATGAGAGTTTCAGGAATGGGCAGGCCGTCTCCTATGACAGTGCTGTTTGACTACCATCTGACCTCAGCGGCTAGAGAGGCCTTTACAAACTTCCCCAGCCCGCCTGTTGAGCTTAGCATTCTCATGCGCTACATGCAGCGGGGGGGCCTTCTATCTATATGCCAAAGTGATCTTGCACGCCCCTGTCCCATCCTAATCCCAACAGACTGGAGTGGGAGGTGGAGCTGGGGAGTCAAATATCCGTAAAAATGCTGATCTTACTGTTGTCCACAGGTGCATGATGCTCCCCTTGCGTACCTTCATAAGCTCATACAATTTAAATTTCTACATCGCCTCTACATCACCCCTGCATGAATAGCCAAGTTCTCTAGTGATACCAAAGTGAAATGTAAAAAGGGTGGATAGGTTTTTACACATTGCATGGAGTTGCCCCAAAATGTCTGAATACTGGACAGGAGTATTTGGCCTTTTGGGTGAGATGGTGGGTAGCACTCTCCTCCCGTCGCCCACTATTGCCCTCCTGGATTTTCCTATTGACTCCCTCAAAGGATTGCAACGGTTCACGGCAATGGCTCTCCTGCTTGCCAAGATTAGAGTGGCCATGCACTGGATGTAAACAATGGTGCCTCAACACGATTCCTGGATACAGGGCATGATATATTGTAGAGACCAAGCCGAAATATATGCTCAGAAACTTCATCCTATGTCTTGTCCTAAAGATTTCTGGGACCCACTTTGAACTTACCTCCAATGGAGGATTGGCTCAGGCGGCTCCTCTATGAGCAGTGAGGTGCCTCCTGGCCCACTTAAAGTCATGCTTTTATCATCCATGTAAAGCATTTTTGATGCACTATTGATATAGCTTCCTCTAAGCTGATGCCTGTCACTAATACTGATTGTACTGTTTACCAATGTACACTGCCACTTGTTTTTTTGCTGAGAGCAGCGGTGTGCTGAATGTACACACTACAGACGTTCAATAAAAGTTATTTTAAAAATCCATCATCTTTTATGGGAAACAGCACTTCATTTTTCTCTGTAGTCATTGTGGCGTCACTTGGCGAGTGGAGTCCATTTAATATATCAGCCTTTGTGCTCTATTTGGAGTTCCCTTCTCCCCACAACAGGAGCAGAGATTGCATTGTGGTCTGTCCAACTCACCTCTGCTCATGAATCGCAATCTGGTTCCTACCAGAAGCGTCTGGACAATGAGGGTCTCTAGTGGTTCTGCCTGATTACTTCATTGGAGGGGTCCCCTGCTCTCCAGTGGTTCACAACATTCTGACTATCTGCGTTTTCCCACATACAGCATGTCTTCAAGCGTTATTACCTCCTCCATGCTTGGGTAAATAAATTGCAACGAGGCCTGGCAAGCAACCTAAACTCTGTGTGTGAGTATGCAGGCCGAGGCCTGCACGCGGTTTATGTTCTTCTTTGAGTGGTGGTATTAATTCAGGTCATCACCCAAATGGGGTTACAATGTTGTCTCATCAGTTGTTCATCCTGGAGGGCACCTCTGTTCTGGAGGTCCTACCTTTACAGCCATCACAGCCCTCTTATAGTGCCACGCCCCATGGTCCTGGAACTGGGGAACCAGGTTCTAGCCTCTGCCTCGGCTCAACTGCCTGTGATTCTGGCCAAATCACTCAATTTCCCCGTGCCTAAAAAAAAATGAATGTGTCCTTGTGTAATGTAACTGGTGCTCATGTAAAGCGCTCCAATATCTTTGGGTCGAGTTCGCGCCATACAAACCTGCAAAAAAATAAAATGGTCAGGCAGAGTGCTGCGAGCTCCTTTCGGCAATCTCCGCCTGGAAGCCAGCCATGGAGAGAAGAAGACAAATCTTGCGCTGAGGCCCTCGGCCAACACCTCAATGAAATGTCGCCAGGGTGGTACTTGGCTGGACCTCAGTTTCCAGGCCTAATATGGCCGCTGGAGCGTCACTATGAAAGAAAACCGCTCCGGCGCTCCCATCCTCCTCCATGGCTTCCTGCAGGGCCGGCTTTAGCACTGGAGGCACACGGTGCTACAATCCTTTTGGCACCCCCACCTCCATGACCTCCTCCTCGGATTCTCTCACTACCACCGGGCAAAAGTGCCCCTTATCTCTTCAATCATAAGTTTTTGCTATTCACAGCACACCCCATGAGGTCAGCGCCCCCCTCCACAGGTCAGCGCCCAGTGCGGCTGCACCAGTGGCACTGCCCTAAAGCCGGCCCTGGCTCCCTGCATCTCACTGGGCTCGATAATTAATTCTTTTGTTGCTTGGCATTCCCACCCTCAACCCCCTTCATCCGCAGCTGTGCTTTATCGATGAATACTACTCATTTCTGTCATTTAAGGAGGTTTCAGGGGGCAGCTTTCCATCTAAGCATCCACATTACCGCGTTGCTGACCAGGGGTGGGGTTACCGGTGGAGTGAACACTGTGGAGTCATTAAGGTGTCGATGACTGCGCCATCAATTCTGGTGTTTGGTTAGTGCATCCATGGCAGCTCCAGTCTTAATGCAACTCTGCCTTTGACTCTGAGGAGAGAGTGACTTGCCCAGGCACATTTTACTCGTGTATCCCATTATGCACCTGTACAGTGTTCTTCCACATTGAAAAGGAGGACATGGTCACGACAGCAAATTGCGTCAGACGAGAGGAGTCGCAGACTTTGACCTACTCATCAACAGCAGCAAAACAGAAGAGGCCTCGTGGATGGTTGGGAACACCCAGCACCCCTGTTGTGTTATGTTATGTTGTGCCACCCTGACACTTTGAACACCTGTGATTGATAGCAGGTTTGTGAGATGTTCTTTCAAGAGAGTTAATCTGTGATCACGACAAGAGCCAAAAGCACAGAATTAATTAAGCATACCCTCTACAACAAATTTGTATAGTAGTGCAGTGTAATATAGCATTATAGATCACTGCCTGGAGCTATAACAGCCATTAAAGGACCTCCTATCCAGTTATAAGTCTGAGTTACATGGGAGGGTTTATAACGAAGAAAGAAAGCCTTTAGCAACCTGTATAGTCAAGGCACTATAGCTGTAATGCTATTAGAGCATTCCAACTGCTGAGAGTATAATGTTCTAAAATAAACAAGGGGAAAAGCCAAGACAAGCATTGGAGTGTTGTGCAAGGTTTATAACAGCCTTTATTGACACTGAGCCACTCCATTGTCTTAAATTGAGCTTTCCATGGTCTAGCGTTATTGCATTTATATAGCACCCCCTAGCTATCAAGAGGCTCTTAAGCGCTTTGCAGAGAGGTAGTGTAGTGTACCATGGATGCAAGGCTGTGTTTTGTATGGCCTTTGTGGGCTGTCTACGTGCTAAAAGCCTCGAGGGGGACAGGACCACAAAAGAGGCCGCACGTATTTTCCATTTCAGCCCTACCACAGACTTTACCAAGAATACCAAAATATAAAAACGAGGCAGGAAGGCCGCATAAGGAGCAGCAGTGGTACCCTCTGGCTTCTGCCCTGATTCGAATGTGCGTGTCAGCATCCAGAGCCCCGGGCTATTACCGTGTGTTTATATTTCATTTTATTTAACCACATCTCCCTAATAGACCTACTTTGCAACCGGTAACTCTATTAACACCACTTACACCTTTCCCTAATAATGCACTGTATACATATTTATGTCTGCGCCTCTGATTAGTTTGCATTAATATTAATGCCGCCAGCCTTGCACTGACATTTGAAAATCATCTTTAGTTTTTGACAGTTTGACAGTGCATCTGGCCGTTTAGACAGCCTTAATGCGTTCACCAGGGAATGCAGTGCCCAGTATGATACCAGTCTGTCTATTACACAGTGACATGCCTCCATGCTATCACCCTGTTTATATTTATACGGTGTATACAGTGCGAATATATATGCATAAGTGTCTGTGCGCACAAGAAAAATAGGACGGAGTGTGGTTCTATCGTAGAAACTAGCGACAGCTGGGAAGTCGGGGCAAACCATGGTGTACAGTGTTAAACGCTCTTCATTTCTTGCGTAGAATTTAGAAGCAGGGTCGGACAGGCCCGGGCACCAAAATCAAAGTGGCCTCATTAAGGAATTTAGGGGCATATTATCAAGAACGGCGTTAAAAATTATCGTGTGAACATGGGCTTCTATTGGAATTCTCCAGGGCATATTATCAAGCCCATTATCGCCGCTTTAGCAGCAGTTTTCTGCCGCTAAACCGGCGATAATTTTAACGCCGTTCTTGATAATATACCCCTTAGATAGCTAAAAAGCGGTCCCCTGTCTTCAAATTTGGGGCCGTTTTGAACGTGTAAAATTCCCTTGTACATGAGCTTTGCGAGGTGTGGAAGACTGCATGCATTTGTGCTAGCTGCAGGCAGTAAATGTGGTAACACCATGGAACTCAACAGCAAAACCCGGCCTACCAGACCATAAAACAGGCCCACAACCAGCCAAAAAAAAGCATTGGCAGTGCCAATAGATCTGGCTTTTAAAGAATGTTGTATGGTAATGTAAAGCATTACAAGTAAATAGCGTGGGAATTAATATGTATTTGTGTGGAAGCAAAGTACTGTAGAATAATATTGGTGCAGGACAGGTTAAAAGGCCAGGTGGCAGATTCACTGGCAAGCCAGACGTAAAAACCCATGTAGGTTAATGACTGCCCTCCTCCCATCTTTGCTGCTGCCAGAGAAAAAAAACATATACATTATGTACATATCTTAGACACTTTAAGAGCATTCCAGTGACATGTGTGTGCCCCTGAAAGTTCCAATTCACACAGCTGGATAAATAAACAAAATGATCGCAGCTGCATGGAGGGTAAGCACCTGTTTTCTTGTGGAAGCACGCAACTTCTGGCCAATCAAAACATGAGCTCCTGGCTCCCAACATGTGGGCAGAGATAAAACCCTCTCTAGTAATGCCCACATAATTGTCTGATGACAGCTCTGCTGTCAAGCCAGACCATAAAAATGGCCTACACACTGACCAGTCAAACTAGTCCTTCGGGCACTGCCCGATTCCCCTATTTGCCAGTGCGACCCTGTACAGAGCAGCAGCCATCCAACACCAGCCGGACATTGATGCTCAGCTCAGCCCCAAATTACCCCACAGAGAGAGCATAGCCAGCAAGCCTTAGTGACGCCCTTGTTTCGGGATATGGTCACCCATCCCCCACCAAAAACAAAATGTAAAAAAAATAGGTCCAAACTATGCAAATCACAGCACATGTTTTTTAAATGTGTTGGCTAATGACTTTTAGGGCTGAATCGCGGCAGTCCCTAAAGCCTTAAAAGTAGGCATCAAGCTTGTAGCCCACCTTGAAATTCCAAGAATGCCCAAACGGCTAGTCTGGCTTCAGTGAAGATAGCTGAAGGTCAAAAAACCTATGAACGTCGGAGAGTTTACCACAGGAAATCGTGGATTTGCCTTCATTTCCATCCCATGAATTAATTTTCCCCTATATAAATCGACCAAATTTAGACAAAAAGAGTATGGCAAAGGGAATGCCAAGGCCTATTAATCATTTTGTTTTGCGATCCTCTAAGTGAAATGCGTATTTTCCCTGAGGTATTCACGTCAGTCATTAGCCAGCGACTGTGCATTTTTGTCAACTTATTTTTCTCTTTGTTGTTTGCATATCAAACATTTTTCAACATGAGGAAATCCATTGACCTAGGACCGAGGCACCCAAAAAAAAACTGACAGTGAAGGTGCTTTTCCGTACTCATAGAACCACTAACACCTACTACTTGAAGTAAGCTACAGTTTACAAGTGCACAGTGGCGTAGCAAGGGGTGGCGGGGGGGGGGGCGGTCCGCCCCAGGCGGCATGAGTTTTGGGGGCAGCGGCTCCCCCTGCCCTGCTCTTACATGAGTTTGCCGCAGGCGGCAAACGCAGGAATCATCGCCAGCACCCCTCCCCCGTTGCTGTTCAGGGCGGCCATGGGACAGCAAAGGCAGGGAACGCCACTGCAAGTGCAATGCATGCTGGACAAAGAATGAGAAATGTTTCCAAATGCCTTCACATTTATAACTTTATGAGTGTCCAACACATTGAAAATTACAACTTTTTGGGCATCTACACAGTGCTACAGTTGGAAAAAATTTACCCCGGGAGCCCATAAATTGGGAGTGATAGTGTGGCAGAGGAAAGGGGATGTGGTCACCAAGGGGGGAGATTGAAAAGCAAAGTCAGACAGTCAACTTATACATTTATTTTTAAAAAGCTGCATTTTAAAATATATTACAGGGTTAAGACACCTTCTGCAGAGATCTTTGTGTGCCCAGCAATTTTGAAGGAATTATAATAGTGGTAAGATAATTCTGGTGGTTAATGCAGCTCTGGGAGAGTTCTGTGCTTTTTCCAATCCGAGTTTTTACTCATAAAGTAGTATAGAGAGCTAATGCACCTTCTTCAAAGTGCATCGTATAACATGCACACAAAGATTTGTATTTTAGGTAGATAGGTAAGAGGGCTACTGCTTTTGACATTGAGATCATTTTGTTGCCTTCAGTTCATAAGTTGTAATCTTTCTAATATAGCACAGTGATCTATTTACTGGTGGCAAGGAGCTACATGAAAACTGTAAGTCATGGATTTAGATCCTTATTGTATTTTTTTATTGCTGACTCTGAACCCTGCCCAGACTCCATCTACCTTGAAACTGTTATATCAGGTACGCCTAGTATCACTTCCTCCTTAAAGGACTTTTTGGGCATCTAAACAGCTCTGCAATTGGAAAACAATTACGCTGGGAGCCCATAAATTGAGGGTGAATGTGTGGCAGAGGAAAGGAGGGGGGAAGTCACCAGGTGGGGAGATTGAAAAGCAGAGTCCGACAGTCAACGTATTCATTTATTTTTAACAAAAATTGGAACCAGGAAGGCTATAGATGATCAGAAGGCAAGCAATGCACCAGGCCCGATAAAGTTCAAGGTTGACCTTTTTAAATCTGAAGTAGATGTATGGATTCCTTTTATTAATGCTGTATCCAGCGCTATGGAATTGCTAGATACAGCAATTCCATAAAAAAGGGGTTGCATACTGACCCTGGTAATTATCGTCCCATCAGCCTAAAAGACAGCCCTCAAAAGATTTTATGCAGACAGGTGATAGATAAACTAACAACTTGGCTGGCGGGCAAAAACATCTCTAGCCAATTTCAAAGCAGGTTTAGAGAAGGCATAAGCCCAGTCGATCAATCTTTTGATTCAATTTGATCAAATGGAAGACAGTGGATCTTCAAGAAAGTAATCTTTATGTAGCCTTCGTGCGGCTTTCGCCATGGTTCTAGGAGTAAGTTGAAGGAAGTAGTCAGAGACTTAGAATTACCATCTGACCTTCTAGATATAGTTAGGTGTTTGCATTCCGATAACTGTGCCCACGTCTGGTGGGGACCCAATGGTGAATTCACTCCTAAAATTGCAGTGAAGAAAGGGGTTCGACAAGGGTGTGTTCTGGCCCGTATATTGATTTTAATTTTCCTTAATGGATGTATATACTTTTTATTGAATTGTATTAATGATTCCCCTCTCTTGCCTGGCAATAAAGTGCCTGCTCTCCTTTTCACTGATGACACTTTGTTGATATCCAAGACTGAGAAATGCCTGCAGACCGTATTAAAAAGATTTATGTTATTCTGCTCCACTCAAGGCCTTGAGATAAACACACAAAAAAACAAAATTTATGGCTTTTAATCCACATAAGAAGTTCAGTGGTAAAATATCTTTAGATGGGGGTCCTCTGGAAAGAGTAAGGGAGTATGATTACCTTGAGATATAGACATCTGACTTACACCTATGGCTGAAACAAGTTGGAACAAGTGCCGCCCTATTGAAGCACAGGTGTCATCATTAATTAATTTTGCTAAGAGAGCCATTAAGCACCCTGTTTCGCCAGCCCTACAGGTTTACAGAGCCCAAACAATGAGTGCAGCTATGTATGGCTCTGAGATGTGGGGCCACTGTGATGGCACTAAGTTAGAGAAGGTAGAGAATGCCTTCCTACAAACCTTCCTGAGACTCCCACAGAGTACCCCAATGCTACCAGTTCGATTAGACTTGGCCCTGAACTCTATAGCAGATTATGTGAAACTGAGGCCAATTCTGTATTGGCTCGAGTATGGACATTTGAAAATCTCCTACCCTGGAGGGAGGGCCTTCTAGATATAATGGGCAATCAGAGTATGTCTAAGATACCCTCACTAAGATATGTAAAGAAGTCATTAAGTGAGATGGGCTCAAAGACTTTTGGTCTAATGCCAATTACCTCCCATCCAGTGCCAACCATGTTGTCAAATAAAGATTTTGGCACTGTATCTACAAAAAACATCACTGTAAGACCTGGCATCCTTGATGTGGCTTCCCCTGTCATTTTGCCTTCTGACCTCCTTTTTTGACTGCTTTGCTAACTTCGTTTTTGCTGGTTTTAGGACTCTTTTGCACTTTTTCACTGCTAACCAGTGCTAAAGTGCATGTGCTCTGTATCTAAAACATGGTAACATTGGTTTATCCACAAGTGGCATATTTGATTTATGTATAAGTCCCAAGTAAAGTTTACTACCTGTGCCCGGGGCCTAGAAATCACAAGCTACTAATGGGCCTGCAGCACTGATTTTGCCACCCACTTAAGTAGCACTTTAAACATGTCTCAGGCCTGCCACTGCAGAGACTGTGTGTGCAGTTTTAAATTGCCATGTCGACCTGCCAAGGTAACCTACTTGCAAGGCCCAAATCTTCCTTTTTATTACATAGAGGTCACCCCTAAGGTAGGCCCCGGGCTGCCCATGGGCAGGGTGTAATGTATTTTAAAAGTAGGACACATCTTTGAAGTTTTACTTGTCCTGGTAGTGAAATACTCTTAAATTAGCTTTTCACTACTGCAAGGCCTATCTTTCCCATAGGAAAACATTGGGATTGCATTATTACACTTTATAAGTGTAATTTCCAATTGGGAAGAGATGGGACTCTCAAATTTGTTTCCTCTGGACTCACAATTTAAAAACACAACTGATTGTGAAGTTGGTTTTTAAATTGGAGTTCTGAAAATGCCACTTTTAGAATGTTGGCATTTTCTTACGTAAACCATTTGGTGCCTTCTGCCTGTCTCTGGAATACACATCTAGGGTGGGTGACAGCTGGCTTCGTGCATTCCCTTCAGACAGCCACACCCAAAGGGAGGGTAGGTGTGACTGAGTAGCCATCTGCATGTTGATGGGTTATTCTGAGCAGGATGGGAGGGAGGAGCTTACACTTATACCTGAAAGGGCTGTGTCCTGTCCCCACACAAAGGATTGCATACCCTCCTGGAGTGAGTCTGGAGCCAGGTCAGGAAAGGCAAGGTCTTGTGCACTTCAAAGCATCTCTTTGAAGTCTCCCTACTTCAAAGGCCCAACTGGGTATTAGTCCTGGACCTCTGACACCAGCAACTCAGAACACTTCTGAAACTGAGGACATTCTACCAGGTAGAAGGACTGCTGTGCTGCCAGGAGGGACTGCCACTTCGCTGAATTTCTTTGCTCTGTTGGCCTGCTGCCTACTGCTTCATTCCCTGGGAGAGAGAAGGACTGGACCTGCATCTCTACATCCTAGAAGCTAAGTACTCTCCAAGGGCTTGTTGGCTTGACTCCTGTTGCTGAAGTCTCATGGATAATAAAAACTTCAATTCCATCTTCAAACAGCACCTGGACTTTGCTTGGTGTAAGTCCTGCTCTGCCAAGTGGTGCTAATCCAGTCCAGGGCCCTTGGAAGTGAGTGTAAAAGTGTTGCATCTGCCAGAATCTGCGCACCAACGCCGTTGCCCCGTTCGTAATTGACGCATCACCTGCTGCGGGAGCGACGAATCACTGCTGTTGCCAGGACCGGACCAGTGCATCGCACTCAGAACCGCTGCATTGCCTTTGGAACCACCGCTTCAAAACCAACGCATCGCCAGCACTGCATGGAAAAGATTGACGCATCGTCCCTCCAGCATGGATTAACCCAGTGCATCATCTTCGGAACCGGCGCACTGGGAACCGGTGCTTCCCTCAACAGAACCGATGCATTGCCGCAGTTGCGTGGAGAAATACGGCGCAACATCCCTGCTTGGGGTGCATTGATGCATCTCATGCTGCGAGAAGGATTAAGGTACTTTTGCTCAGCGGGCCCTGTTGCCGGCCTGCGCTCCATTGCGGGTGGTCTGAACTCATGACTTTGTCTAGGTCCATCACAGCCAATTAACTCTTTGAGCACTTTTTGCTTTGAAGCACTGTTTTTACATTTAATCTTTGAAAATTCATATCTTGACTTCTACTTGTTGGATTTTTGATGCTTTGGTCTTGTTTTATTTAGAAAACAATAATTGTTTGCTCCTAACTGGTGTGGAGTGTTTTTGTGGTGTTTTTGCTGTGTTACTGTGTGTTGTGTGCACAAATACTGTACACAATGCCTCTTAATTAAGCCTGACTGCTCTGTGCCAAGCTAGATGCAGGGGATGTTGCCCCTTTTAACTGATTATACCGTTCTTATTTAATCCTTTTAACAAAACGTTACGTGGACCAGCAATGTTAGCCTGTCTTGGCTGGGTAAGAACTTCGGACTAAGAAATAGAACTCATTTTACTTAAAATAATTTCTTTCAATTAATTTTATGACTAAACTTTGTATGTTTCTATGCATTTTTAAAGTTGTTTGTAATTCTGTGATTTTATATATGTAATTGTAGATGGATGTTTTATTGGAACTGACAATAAGGTAAAGCATTGCTCATCCAATTTAAGATGGAAATCTCACTGTGAAATGGTAAAAGCTCGACTGACAAAAATGAAGTTATGTAAATTCAGGAAAGATTATGGTGGGCCTGATCTAGACCCGATTCTTACAGCATTTAAAACAATGGTCCAGACAAAATTGTTATGCGGAACAAATATTTTATTCCTGAGTGGGATGCAGAATTGTGAAAGTATAGTAGGCCAATGTTTGAAAACTACTGAATATGCCCCAATCTGCCATCATTTGGGCGAAAAGGTTGGAGACTAGACTGGCATCCTGGTATTGTCTTTCTGGGAGGGCTACGCTGAGATTCTGGAATAGATTACTAGTATCAGGAGATGACAAGATAGAACAGTTTGTAGAGCTGAGATTATGAGAAGCTGGCTAAATTGGACTGTGAGGCTCAGAGAGCACTTGTTAAAAGTAGAGGGTCATTTCTTCTTGGACTCTCCCATTTTTTCACCCCCGTAAAATCATAAAAATAGAAATTCGCAAAAGGATGGAAGAAAATTCCAGAGTAAGGGATTTCAGATATATACTAATGATGAAGCCTAGAAAACCGTTTTGGGATTCAGGGCAAAATGACACAGCATTCCCATATATATCAGCTTTGTCGCTGAGGCAACAAATCTTTAGATTTTGAATTGGCCTGAACCCTTATTATTACCGACCAGAGACAGCAAAGTGGTTTAAAGAAAACATGGTGTTTGTAAATAAGGATTAAGATGAAATGCACCAGTTCACATATTTTATAGGACTGTTTATTTTTTTCTGATGGAAAGGCAGAGACTTTTAAAACCAATCATACAAAAATATGGAGTGCATAACCGATGGGAAGCTATATTTTGCATGCAGTTTTTTGATGTGATCTGTGCAATAGGGTGGTTTTTATTGACAATCAGCAATTGAATTATTATTTAAGTTAACTTATTTTATATAGGTGCTTTTAAAGATGAAGTGTGTTTTGATTTTGATGTTTTTATGTTCTATATAAGTCTCCATGGGCCTGGCTCTTGCTGCATTGTGTACGTCCAAGTAACCCTGTGCGGGATAAGATAGGACTTTTAACTACTCGCCCCTTAGCAAAGCTGGTGTCAGAGATTCATGATGAAATGCCAACGGAAGATGAAAACATGCTGCTGCTTACTGAAACTGAGCTCCAGGAATGGTCAGGCCATGCATGAGATGCTCTTAAATGTAATGGAAAAGGTTCTCTGTAAAAGCGCTCTGATGTCCTTTTGAGCAAGGTTTGTCCTATATCTCAAACCTCAAACAAATAGAGTAAACCAGAAACTGGAGAACTCTAGGCGCATGGACACCCATCATAGGGGCCATGGGGCCAGGAGCAATGTGAGGAGTTTGTGGTGCACTGGGTATACCATGGGTAGATAGTTTGAGGAGCTCAAGCACATACATTACCTGTAAGTGTCCTTCCTCATCAGCATGGTCAGGCCAGATTCTTATAAATGAAATAAGTGGTCTTGGGGCCATAAGACTGAAATCTCCAAACCTTAAAGCAATGTCACTGAGTCTTCTTTGCCCTTGGCACTCCATCACTGCCACTCTTGTTTGCTTGCTCACACTGTCCCCTTAGGCAATGGAAGTAGGGGTTGTGGGGTGGTGCAGCAGCCCAAAATACCCATGCTGAAGTTCAGAAGGTGAATGAGCAATAAAGATGTCTTTATGTTTTGTTTTTTATCTTGTCACATTTGTTGTGGGTTCAAAGACAAAGGTCAAATGTCAGGTGACGTCTTATGAAAAACTGTTGCCTATCCTTTTAACATGGAGATTGTTGTTTGCTTCTCTTTCGCTGACTGTAAAGTGAGGTTTTTGTAAAACCGACTATTTGGCAATCTTGCTGTAGTACAAGTAGTGTTAAGGGAAAGGCTGTGTGGTGTCATTTTTTTCTAACACACAGCAAAATTTAAATACATGTAAATGAACTGTGCAAATATTTCAAAATATATCTACAGTAAGGAAAACACACATGAAACACACATTTATAATTCTTAAAGGTGATAGAAACAAAGATTTTACTAGTATCAATACAAATCGAGACACATGGTGATGCACAAATGATAAATATTTGCTGAAATACGTTTTCTACACATTATCGTTTGTGCGCTGTAAAGTTTTATCAGTAAAACTGTATAGCTGTGAAAATTTAGTAACTATTTCAATGGAAAATATGCTGTCTGTAAATGATAGTGTGCTACCCCACCATCCTTTAGTGAACGTTTTGTGGCAATGTGCTCCAAAATGCACCACAAGCGACATACCACACTCTTGCCACTCTCCTTTTGAATGGGCGTGGCTCATTTGCCACACTTTTTCTTTGTCTGACACTTGGATTTTTTACAATCCCTATGCCTTTAGTGATTTATCATTGATGGCAGCACCCCTTCTCTGAAAAGTGTTCCAGGAACAATGACTGTCCCTCCACAGTGTTACTTTGCCATTCAGTGACATTACTGCATGTGCAGTGTGTTGTCTTACCAATCAGTGCAGCCATCATCTGACTCTTATGCTTCTTTGTATGCTGTGAAGTTTTCCTGTTATGCAATTTGCTCTCATTCATCAAGGCCACTGCATGTCGGGTGTGCTTCTTCTGTTTTTTAACTGTGCTTTCCTCCCACACAGGGAGCTTGTTGAGCTTCCTTGCCATTCTGTGGGGTGCTGAGCTTCCTTGCCATGTTGTGGGGCGCTAACCCATATATCCCATATACGTGGTGAGGTCACTTAACATCAATCAATGAAGAGCCTTTGCATACAGCAGGGTTACTACCCATCCAACGTGGATCCTTTACCTGCCTTAAGTCAAGTGCCCATCCAATAAGTTTTCTTGTCATGCAACGCAATTGGTTTCCTTCCCATGGCCTACCTCATCTCGGCTTCCATCCCGCTTGCTACCTCACCAGGCAGTAGGGTCACTGCCTCCCTAGTATATGCTCATGCCATGCAGTGAAGATATTATCCGTTCAATATGCTTTCTTGTCACACAATGAGGATACTTCTCCCTAGTCTTTCTTTACCGTATCATTTGTCAAAGGAATGATATGTATTTTTAAAAAATATTTCCACATGTGAGTGACTTCTTCTTATCTTTGAACTTTTTGACAGTGTCTGTGTTGGTGAAATACATTTCCACCTCCCTCTTTAGAATGCTCCAAGGCCCCTTGACTTTTGTGCCATTCACCATCCCTCTTTCCGTATTATGAATCCAGCCGTTCCAGCTAGACTGAACCCTAAGCCAACCAGGATGCGCTGCTGATAACAAGACATTTGGCTGTATTCCTAGTAACAGGAGAACTGTGTTTATCCCAAAAGCCTCTCTCCAGAGGGCAATCGATGATACATGGTAAAAAGAGAGGCGTAGATTGGGTAATTCTCCATCACACAGGCCGGGATGAGCCACATAAAGTTAGGCGTTTTCAGGGAGTTTGGCTCAGAGGACGGATCTCATCCTGTACTCACATATGCCCACTGGAGAGACACTGTTGCGTATAGAAATCAATGTAAAAAAATCATATCCATCCATTATTTCCTTGCTTAAAATCTCCAGTTGGACATAACTCTAGTGGTGACTGGCTCATTTTACATTACCATGCAAATTATAGAAACATAAATATCTTACAACTTCTCATAATAATCATCTCATTTATGGTTCATGTTATAGAAACTCAAAACCCACCACAGTCTGACACAAGGGAGTATTTTTTGCAAACGTTTTTATTAAAACCACCCAGATTTTCATTGCCCTACGATCTAATGGATAGCAAGCCAATATACGCGTTACAAGGTCTTATCCTTATATTCTACCAATTTCCCACTGAGGGAAGCCTGGTCCAGCATATACTGGTATGACTGGAAAAGTAAGAAATAAAATTATGGCCACTGGCCTATTTAAAAGTTTCTATTTTTAATTTTCTGCTCAGTTTTTGTCTGATGCTTTATCAACCTATTTGGGAATTCTAAATCTGTGAGGTCTTCTTTAGGATAAGTGATCCTCCTGTGTGCCTTCTACTACAAGAGATTGATATTATCATTAGTACTACTTCTACGAATAATAACAATAATATTAAAAACAACAATAATAATACATCTTGATGATGATAGTGATAATAATACGCTTTTCTCCAAATTTCATATATTTACTTATGCACAAAGGAAAGTTTTCATTTTTTTTTATCTCACTAGCATACCAGTTCATGCAGATGTTACCAAGTGAATGAAGGTTTTTTTTTTAAAGTCAGTTCCACTGAACAAACCAAAATGACATAAGTTAAGATGCATGTCTTTTATTAGTTTGTGTCAGTGTGTTGCTCGCCCTTTGTGAGCTCGAACATGTCGCCTTTGAAAAGACTTTATTTACTTGAACTTAAATCATGTATTGATTATTAAATGCAACCAGAGTACATGAAAGAGAGAGCAGTGGTGGGCCTGATATAATTCTCTCATGGTAGAAGAGGGATGGAAGAGGTAGGAGAGAAGGCATGTGATTCTAGAATTAATAAAGAAAAAGAAAATGTTAATGAAAAAATAATGGAAGGAAGTCACTGCTCTGGAGAGAGGCCAGAAAGAGCACTAATTGACCCTGATGATACAGAAAATATGCTATAGGTCGAGTATATTTGGATCTCAAAGGGGAGCAGCATGAACAGTCTGAGTATTATTGGCAACTCAATTGATGTCAAACTGGAATTACAATCTTCTAGATTAGTCTCTGAGTAAGTACTACAAAGTCAGAAGGGGTAAGAGAACTCTCATAGGGATCACACTATACAAAAAAAAGAAAACAGAGTACCTGAAAAACACTCCAGGTGAGCAAATCTGACATCTTTAGGAGCAAAAGAGGATGCTGAGGGTCTGCAACCTATGGAATCCTTTTTATCTGGTAACCATCCTTGCTGAAGGATGAAGAAGCGGATTGGCCTTGCCATTGCCTGAGCACGCTGTGCCTCCTTTCGGTTTAACTAAAACCATGGACTGACCTTGCTTGTTTGGATAATTTGAAGATAGAAAAAAGAGGCAAGATTCATCCTAAATGATCTTGAATTCATCTTTCCTACATACCAGGGACCACATTATAGATGCATGCATTTCCCTTCATTGAGCTGGGCGCACCTTTTTAAAGTGCGCCCAACGCAATGAATGGAAATGCGCTGCATTATGGTGAATGTGCTGCCACCAGGGCAGCCGAGAACTCGCGCTGCCCTGAGGGCAGCGCATTCATGTGAAAACCGGACCGGCTGCAAGCAGCCACTAGGTGTTTTCACAGTGCAGGCTGCAACCCGCCTGCACTTTTGAAGGGGATCAGAGATCCCCTTGCAGGCGTTGCAGTCAGTGAGTGCACCCGCCTGCAAGGGGATGTCTGGGGGGGTCCATGGGACCCCCTTTCTCCCTGCCAGAGGGCTGCCATCAGAGGGCGCACTGTCAGTACACCTCCTGAGGGCTTCTTTTCCTCTGCGCCTGCGTCGGTAATACAGCGCCGGCGCTGATGCACAGGGATTCCCTTAATTGCATGGGGCACGCCCCCATGCAAATGAGGGAACGCCCTCTGCAGATAATGCTGGCACTTTATGTGCGCCAGCGCTATCGGTATTACAGAAGGGGCCTCACAAGCGTCTGCGGCACCTTCTGTAATCCCAGAGTGCCCTAAGGGCGTGCAAAGTGGGCACAAACGTCCATTGCGCCCCACCCCCCCCGGGGCACTCTCCATAATACGGCACCAGGTCTATTGTTTATGAGGCTTCTCTCTTTGGAAGAGAAATGTACTGAGTAATACCACTTTTGAAACTGCAAGTGCTCTGGGCAAAGTAGTACAGGTTTGAAAAAACTAAAGACTCTTTTTCATGAAAATTGATAGGTAGTTGAAACAATGGGCATTCCAAGTTTTTAAATTATCATCAGGTGGTGCTCGGATTCACCCTGCCAAAGCATGAATGTGCTACAGTGCTTGCTGGGTGTGTATGGGAGGCAGATGCAGAAGCAATTCTCAAGGGTTGCTCACTCTCTTGGGGGACTTTGTGTGGCAGCTGATGGTGATGTTGAGGGTTGAACCGAAAAAACACAAGTGGTGCGGCAATAATCGGATCAATAAATGGTGTGCGTGGCTTGGGATCAAAGTTCTCTTGCGCATCTAAGTACTATAACCGTTGGTACATCATACCGCTGCAAACAGGAATAGTATCATTTTAGTAAGAAGTATAAACGAAATTGTTACATACAAGCAGGAAACACATTGAAGGAGGAGAAGGTATACAGTAAGAGGTAAATGGGACATGTGCAGACAGTGCCACTCCGATTCAACGAATGACTCCAGAAAATAGCTCCTTACCTGCTCTTTGTACTAGAGAGGAGCTCAGCACTGAAGAAAGGTCATCTTATATAAATTCTGAATGCAGGTGTGAGCAGCAATATCTGAGTCACGATTCACGGTTGTCGGGAGAGTAAAATTCCTCAAACATTCTGGCAATTTTCAGGTGGTCTTCCAGTGCCCTGTTGAACCACAGAGGGGTGTACAGATAGCACCACGTTCTCTTCCACTCTGCAAAAGCATATTGATCTTAGTAGGATGATGAAATCTGGTAGAATGTCCGGAAGTGTCTGCATTTACTAAGAAAAATATCAAACAGCCAGTAAAGCAAACATTAACAGACCAAAATAGGAAATTCTGGACCAGGCATCTGCCTCCAAAATGAAAACGCATACCACCTTTGAGAGAGGGGAGGGGCTGGGAAAGACCATGCGATTCAGAAGGGGAGTGGAAACAAGAGTGCCATTAATGCCAGTAAGAGCTCAAGTCTTTGGTAATTTTAAAATTCGATATAAATGCAGATTAGATGTAGGTTAAGGTAAGTCAATAAAGCACAGGGTAGGAAATAGTGGTCCTACAATCCCTCAGCTGGGCACTTTAGGGATCCCCTACTGAGTGGTGTGTGATAGGTTATGAGTTCAGGTGGATTGAGCCCTGTTCATGCTGGAGAAGAGATGGCAACATAAAGAAAGTGAAGAAAGGAGACAGTACGTTTGGCAGGGAAGAACCCAGATTTGGGTGCCTGGTTGTGCATGGCCTATATCATGCCAGATTTCACTGCACCTCCTGCTAACAATTACCCATCCTTCTGTCACACCTTGACCTTCTGTCCATCTCAAGATTCCAACTCCAATACTAACAAGATGGCTACACAAAGCGCAATGTCAGGAAACGACTTACAAAACATCCTTCCGCTTCCTCCGACATCATTCCTGTATGCTGACATTGGCTCCTCGATATGAATGCCAGCAGGAAACAAGCATGCACTGTACACCAGTAGGCAAGCACATACAATAGTCTTTATCTTCCATGCAAGGGAGAGACCCATTTGCGAATGTCATGACCTACCTTTCCCTGTTGAGCTTTTCTCAAACCCAAATCTCAACTTTAACACACCAGGCTGGTGCCATACATATTTATATGCAAAGGCAAGAAAATGGTGTGTGTTTGCTCTGGAGTGGCAGTATGGTGCTCCATTCTCCCGGTCACTGGCATGGTATTACCAACTCGCTGTACCACTGTCCAGCTCTACTGTTTGGGCACGTTAACTAACATTCATCCCATTCTGCAGTGTCCTGAAAGCTGTGCTGATACAGATGCCTCAGGATACTGTCACTGACTTGAATAGCAATTACCACAATGTCCAAGGTCATCCTGCTGCAGATGAAACACACCACACATCATGTCACACCAATGGTCTGAAGTGCAAGCATAAGCTGGCTCCTCTCCTGAAGTTCTCTCAGTTAATGTGAGTAGACATGTAAGAGAATGAGAAATATTTGGGTCTTTTCTGGACAGTAGGTGGCCCTGGTATAATATTTCTGCAAGAAACACATCTTGTCTGTAGCATGTTGGAGGGACTCAATACCTAGAGGAGGGTACAAGATATTTTGCAGTATAGCAATCAATTTTGTGAATTATGACAAGCCAAGACTGATGACCCCATACAGATTAACAAGATGATGCTGACGCCAGTAGCGGCTGGTATTCGCGCTGAGTGGAGGGCAGGGGAGAGAGGGAGGGAGGGAGGGACTAACGACTACAACAAAAAAGAAAAAGAATGTTTTTTTTAAATAACTTGCCTGCCCGTCCTGCCGCATCGCCGCTTTTCTCCTCCTCACCAGCACAGACTCCCAGAATCCCCTGCAGCCAATCCTGACGCTGCTCTCATTCATGAGAGCAGCGTCTGGATTGGCCTGAACACCGAGGATTTGCGCTTCCAGGGAGACTGGGAGCCTGTGACTGCTGTCTCCAAACCAGCAATGCAGCTGGGGTTGGAGAGAGCTTCAGTGCGCATGACGCTTTGGCCGGCCTGAGACTGCTGGCCAAACCGTCATGCGCACTGATCACAGTGCCCATCACTCTTCCTCCGTAACTGCCCCCTTCCCCCCTCCCCGCAATGGCCCCATCCCCAAGACTCGCCCGAGAGAGAAAAATAAAATGATAATAAACGTGGTTTATTATCATTTTATTTTTAAATTTTTGCCGCTGCTGGGGGGGTCTAATGCTCCTCCGCCATAGCGGAGAAGCCGCCGCTGGCTGACAGTAGCTAATTACAAGAGGGGCTTGTGATGGGAGGGGATTTTACTAATTCTTTGCATCCTTAATATGCCTAGTAGGGTGAAGGTTAGAGAAAGTGTGTCCAATGAAAAATGTTATAGCTGTTCAGAAAAAAACTCTTTTTATCTAGTGCTTGAGCAGCCGAATTGTTTGTCTAGTAAATGTGGGGCAGAAGATGCCTATTAGCCTATCACAATAGGAGAATATGTGAGAAACATGGCCAGACTACTTTTAAACTCCTTATGATTGAAGCGAACCCTCTGTATATTCAATCTATCTATACAGAACACATAAAACCATAGAAATTCAGCAGTTATAGATATAGTTATCTCATGTAACTTTAACTCGTGCCCTAAGGTAACTATAACTTGTGCTTCCATCATGCACAGTTTTCTCATCAATAATTTTACAACAAATGTTGAGTGATATTATCAATGATGTCATAGAAGATGTCATGAGTGATGTAATATGTGGGGTAATTAGCAGTGCATGGCGAGGGTGCGAGTT
The DNA here is from genome assembly GCA_963921515.1 of Calotriton arnoldi. Classification (NCBI taxonomy): domain Eukaryota; kingdom Metazoa; phylum Chordata; class Amphibia; order Caudata; family Salamandridae; genus Calotriton; species Calotriton arnoldi. Next base: position 1,006,636 of record CAWUFW010001107.1, on the reverse strand, counting down.
ATAGTTACCTTAGGGCATGATTTATAGTTACTTGAGATAACTATAACTATAACTGCTGAATTGCTCTGGTTTTGTGTGTGTAAAATCTGAACCTAACTATAACGTCCCTGTAACCTTTGTTTTTTTTAGTGACTTTCTACGTTTTTTAAATTCTATTTTCTAACTATAACGTCCCATTAACCTTTGTTTTTTTTCAGTGAAGCTCTAAGGTTATTTAATGCTATTTCCTAACTATAACATCCCTGTAACCTTTGGTTTTTTTCAGGGTTTTTTAACGTAAAGTAATATTTAATTACCATACATTAACCAACTGACGCCGCGCATGGCCAATGGCCACAGGGCCTGGCGTGCCCGATCCCTCGCATGCAGCCAACCCCACGCCATGCACGACCTTCAGCCATGTGCAGTGGGAGGAAGTTGGCCACAGGGCCCTGTGGCCAGCCCCCTAAAGTCAGTCAACTCGTGGACCCCCTCCACAGTCCGCTTTTGGCTCAGGGACCCATGGGCCCCAGGGGGCCTGGTGCATTTTTTAGGTGGAGGGAAATGGGGCCCTCCTCCCTGGGCCACTTTTGGACCCAGGGAACCCATCCCCCAGGGCCCGGCAACATATTTCAGGGGGAGGGGGACACGCAGCAGGAAAGCTTCGCATAGGCAGAGGTTCCAACACGGGCTGCAAGGGTGATGCAGAGTTCTTTAATTTGGGAGAATGCTCAAACGAGAAGCAATGCATCAGTTCTGCTCAGGATTGTGCCACACAGCAGAGGAGATGCATCAATACTGCTGGGGCTAGATGGGCTGGCAGAGCAACTTCAGACACACTTCCAAGAGTCCAGGACTGGGGTTGCACCACTTGGCATGGTAGGACTCACAGATGACAGAGTCCAGATTCAAGATTGTTGGAGCCTTCAGTCTCTGAGGCTCTAGTCAACAGGTCAGCTAACTAGTCCTTGTAGTCACTTTGGGGTCCTAGTTACAATATATGCAGGTCCAGTCCTTCTCACCCAGGCAAGAGGTCAGCAAGTCAACACAGCAGAGCAGCAGTCATTTAGAGAAGACGTCCAGCAGAGTGGCAGTCCTTTCGGCAGCACAGCAGTCCTACTTCCTGGCAGAGTATCCACAGGTCCAAAAGTGTACTGCAGAGTTGGTGTCTGAGGTCCAATATTGATACCCAGTTCTGCCTTTGAAGTGGGAGAAGCTTCTAAAGGTTTTCCTTTGAAGAACACAGGCATCCGGCCCTCCCTGTCCTGGCAGCAGACTGACGACAGAGGATATGCAGCCCTTTGTGTGGAGGCAAGACATAGCTTATTCATGTGTAAGTAGGGCTGTGCCCAGCTCCACCTTCCCATCTTGCCAGTGATGACCCTTCCAGTCACACCTAAGCTCTTCATTGTGTGTGTCTATTTAGGAGAAATACACAAAGTTCAACCATCAGTTACACCCACCCAGTCATGTGACCCAGGGGCAGGTTGCAGGCACTAAATGGCTAAGGCAGGAAAATGCCAACTTTCTATAAGTGGCATTTTCAAAACTGTAAATTAAAATCTGACTTCATCATGAAAGAGAATATTTCATTTCAATTCCAAAGACGCCAAATATGAACTGGTTACCTGCTCCCATTTGGAAATACCAGCTTATCAAATGTAATAATGTAACTCCAATGTTATCCTATGGGAGAGGTAGGCCTTGCAGTAGTGAAAAACTAATTTAAGAGTTTTTCACTGCCAGGACATGTAAAGCTTAAAAGTACATGTCCAACTTTTTCAATTTACTGCACCCTGCCCTCTGGGCTGTCCAGGGCTTACTCTAGGGGGTGACTTATATGTATTAAAAAGGAAGGTTTAGGAATGCGAAAAGGTTTATTTTGTCAGCTTGAAATGGCAGTTTAAAACTGCACACACAGGCTGCAATGACAGGCCTGAGACATGCTTAAAGGGATACTTAAGTGGGTAGTACAATAAGTGCTGCAGGCCCACTAGTAGCATTTAATTTACACGCCCTGGCTACATGTAGTACCACTTTACTAGAGACTTATAACTAAATTAAATATGCAAATTGGGTATAAACCAATGTTACTATGGGGCATATTAGCAAGACCCACGTTAAAATTATCGCCGTTTTAGCGGCAGGAAACTGCCGCTAAAACGGCGATAATGGGCTTGCTAATATGCGTTATGGAATTCCAATAGAAGCCCAGGTTAGATGTCCCAACAGGTATATCAAGCGGGGGACTGTTCAAAAAGGTGTATCAATCACACAGCACAGGAAAGAAATAAGGGAGACCAATGAGATTGAAAAAGATTGTTATTTACATATAGAAGCACTGAAATCAACTAAATTGCAGTAACCATAACAAACAAATGTGCACTGGAAGTGTTCTAGTGAATAAACGGCGCAGTGACACACGTGATTAGAAACAACGTGAGGCGGCGAAAAATTATAATAATAATCAGTGTAGGTCAAACAAAAATATTTACAATCACAAACATAATTCCATTATTTGTGAATGACCCTTTGGTTGCCGCAATTGGCGTTGTAGAGTCGACGGCGTTTCGACCTCTCTAACTCAAGGTCATCATCAGGACGATGGTTACCCGATTTATTTAAAGTGCTCTGGTGGCACTAGGTGGGGAGGGGGAATCCAGAAGGTGAGTCCTACACGACTGGAACGGTAGGCGGTGTGATTTGAAGAAGCCTTCAATGGCTGGAATATCATCAATTGTGGAAAGTACTGCGTCAAGGGGAAGAACGTGCGGAAAGCTGGGCAGCGTTCGGAGAAAAATTCCGATGGGCAGCGGGTGGTTGGTTCCACTGATTCGTCAGGTTTGAAGGAATATGTGATCAGGATGCCGGGATAAGTCCAAAAGCAGGTAGGACGAGTGATGATGACCTTGAGTTAGAGAGGTCGAAACGCCGTCGACTCTACAATGCCAATTGCGGCAACCAAAGGGTCATTCACAAATAATGGAATTATGTTTGTGATTGTAAATATTTTTGTTTGACCTACACTGATTATTATTATAATTTTTCGCCGCCTCACGTTGTTTCTAATCACGTGTGTCACTGCGCCGTTTATTCACTAGAACACTTCCAGTGCACATTTGTTTGTTATGGTTACTGCAATTTAGTTGATTTCAGTGCTTCTATATGTAAATAACAATCTTTTTCAATATCATTGGTCTCCCTTAGTTCTTTCCTGTGCTGTGTGATTGATACACCTTTTTGAACAGTCCCCCGCTTGATATACCTGTTGAGACGTTGTTTTATTGATGCAATACTTACCCGGTCTCAACTGGGTTAACGGGTTTACTCCTGTTTCTTGTTTTTCTCAGGTTAGATGTCCTGCACATCTAACCTGGGCTTCTATTGGAATTCTATAACGCATATTATCAAGCCCATTATCGCCGTTTTAGCGGCAGTTTCCTGCCGCTAAAACGGCGATAATTTTAACGTGGGTCTTGCTAATATGCCCCTATGTTTTAAGGAGGGAGAACATGCACTTTAGCATTGGTCAGCAGTGGTAACATGTACAGAGTCCTAAGGCTAGCAAAAAAAAGTTAAACAAAAATAGAGAAGGAAGGCAAAAGGTTTGGGGGGGAAGACCACCCTGAGGCTGACAGGTCTAACACTGACTAATTCTGCAAATTCATATACTCAAAAGAGCAAAATCATCCAAACAAGTTTTTTCATGCTTAGCCACAAGGCTCTAAAACACTATACTTGATCAGGCATGCAGTTTTTGCTGTTGGGGGCCCATTGCGGGCCCCCAGAGTGTTGGGGGGGTGGGGGGTGCACATGGGGGGTACCTCCCCTCATTGCAATGCACTACGTGGCAGGCACCACGTGGTGCCTGCCATGTAGTGCATGGCAATGCTGTGCACAGTCCTTTTACATTGCGAGTGGGTCTGCAGCCAGCAGATCCACCCGCAATGTAAAAGGCCCAGGATGCGCCCGCCAGTGTGGCGGGTGCATCCTAATGCACATGGCGGGACCGCCGCAACTTCGGCGGTCGGTCCCTGGCTCCCTTGCTATGGCGGGCGGACTTTGTCCGCCCGCCATCTTAATGGACCCCTAAGTAGGTAGAAATTTGTGAATATTGTGACCCTCTACAAATGGCTACCATCACAGGCATAGTAACTTGCAAAGTACAGCAGATGACCATCATTGTGATTGCATTTCAAAATTTAAAACTTTTGTTTAAAAACAGACCAATTCCTTTAAAGGAAATGGAGCTGCTTTAAAAAAAAAAAGGATTACATTTCAAAAAACTTCAGTGACAGTTGACTGTGACTTCCCTGGAAGCTGACACATTGAGAAGGTGTACATAGCGGACCCCTTACCCTTAGCAAATTAGTTACCACCCCAACTTGGGAATCAGTCATTTATAAGGGTTTGCAACATGAATTACAGTTGCTTGCAAACCATTGCAACATAGGTTTCTAATTCGTTATTTGGAACAGACGCACACAACACGGCCCTTACAAGCACCAAATCAGTAATCATTTCTAAACCCATTTTGAAATTCAGAAAACGTATTCAGAATGTGTTTAGTACATTAGAAAAAGCAAAATAATGTTACCTGTGGCAAACCTTGTGATTTACCAAATTGTAGGGTTTGTGACCAGTAAACCAGTAAAAATTGTTGCACATCTGGCACTTGGTTCTTGTTTACAGTTTTCTATTTTAACTGTCCTATTTTTCATTCTGTGAATAAAGGCTTCTTATTTTTTTTGTAAGTTAGAGCTCTTACTAGACATTGTTGAATGTGATTGCTGTGCCATTATGTATCTGAGTTCCAAGCCAACTACCACTTCCTTGGGGAAATGGCATTGCTATAGTTGGAGAGTCAAGTATGTGAACGCCATATTGGCGTTCAACTGGAATTCAATAGTATCCTTGTCCCTGTGACACATGCAGTAAACAACACGGTTATTGTAACCACTGACTACCCAAGATTTGAAGAAAGGTCTCATTATTTTTTCCTACTCTGGGCATAGTAATTTCTCCTTAGTCATGGGATGGGCAGTGGCAGATGGCAGGGAACGGGGGTGGCGTGGTGGGGGGAGGGTGCAGGGGAGTGAAAAAATCAAACTACAAAAAAAAACACTTACCTCTTCAGCCGGCCGCGTCTCTCTTTCACTTCCCTTCCGACGAGTCCCATAACGGAAGCAGGAAGCACACAGGCTCCCCTAAGCCTAAGGTCTGAGCTCCGTGGTTCAGTGCTCCGACAGGGGCTGGGAGCCTGTGCATGTTTCCCACCAGGCTGTGCATTACAGCCTGGTGGGGAACATGCAAAGTGCGCATGACTGTTTGACCAGCTCAAGATGGCTGGCCAAAGTGTCATGTGCACTTAGAGTGTGCCCAGCACTCCTCCTGTGACCCCAGCCCCGCCCCGCCCTAACCTAGCCCCATAGCTAAGAAAAATTAAATTATAATAACAATGTTATTATCATTTTATTTTTCCTTTTTTCACTGCTCTGAGAGAAGTGGGGCAACGCTCCTCCGCCTTAGCAGAGGAGCCGCCCCTGGGGATGGGGTTGGACCATCTCGTAAACCTGGAGACAGGTTGATGTTTGAATAATAGATCCAGAAAAGAGTTATCCGGTCATTATCCAACAAAATTACTGCTAGATATCATTGGCTCCTACTGAGTACTTGTTTGCAATACCATTCCTGTTTGGTTAATTGTCTAATACTGATTAACTGGTACCACTTAGTAGTGCACAAAATTTTGTTCTGACAATATCATATGAACATCAGAGCTTGCATCCAGGGGAAATAGAGCTGGTGCATAATGGTTTAGTTTGCAAAAAGCTGCGACCTTATTTATTAAAAAAGAAGGTCAAATTAGCAGGCGTATGTCCCCGGTTATACAGAGCTGGACTGGAAACCGAAATCAGCCCTGGCAATAATGTTCAAATCAGCCCCACACTACAGGAGGTCGTCGTCAGAATAGGCCCAGAGGTATTGTTGGGTCATGGGAGCCTATCCAGGTCTAAAAGCAGTCCCCTACCGTGCAGCCCACCGGGGAGATGCCAGAGTGGGCAGAATGACTAGTCCGACCCTTCTGGTATAGAATTAATTATTGCACTTGCAATTCAAGCCATGATCACATCAAACGGTAGCTGTGGGGGGTTCAAGGGGTAACCGACTTCCTAAAAGGCTGCACAAGTAGAGAGTTGAAACAAAGGGGATAATAGTACACGTGGGCACGAGAGTGAAACAAAAAAGGGCATTAGAGAAGAGGAGAGGGTAAGAGAGAGGATAGAGAAAAGTGCTGTAATGGGAGGATGATAGGTAATTGCAGGCAGGGAAAGGCATGAAGGGAAGGAAGCATAGTCATGGGAAGGTGGAAAGAGGCAATGAAGGGGAAAAGAGGCAGGGAAGGGGTGGGAGAGGATTTGAGAAGAGGTAGTAGGAGAGGAGAGGCGCCTTGACATGCTGAACGTGCGGAGTAGAAATAATTGACAAGACACAGGAAAGAGAGAAAAGGTGTAAAGAGAAACGCGTTTACAAATGTAAGTCCAAGACTGATGCCACGGCTCCCACTTCGTCTCTTTGAGATCTGGCTCCAAATTGCCTCTATTGCTCCTCTCAGTGGAGTCAGCCTCATCAAGGCTTGCAACCGCCACACTCGTTTTATAAACTTGTCCTCAGCACCACCCACCGGCACCTCCTGGAGACACATTAAATGAGGCCCCCGGCGGCAGGGTTGGAGAGAACACCGACAGCGCCATGCGTGCTCTGCCTCTGCCCATCGTGGGGAGGGGGGTCTCCAGGATATAGCTGCCACGCGAGCGGCCTGTTACCTAGGCCCTGTGCTAATTCTCCATGATAAAAAGCTGCCGCCCCCCTGGGAGCTACCTACAGCCTTCAACAGTGGCCAGGCCTGGCAGTTTTATCATGCACACTTAGAGGAGACATAATCAATTCCCCAGCTGGCACTTTAGACTGAATACCCACTTTTTCAGCCTGATAGCAGGGCTAAATTAGTTATTTAGCAACGAGACCCTAATTTAAAGCGAGCAAGCGCCTTGACAGGCATCATTGTTCAGGGCCGTCCTCCCTTTGCTTCTAGAGGGCAGGCCCAGAAATCCCTGGAAGGAGATAAATAGACGATTAGAAAATAGATATATTTTGCTAGTTCTACAAAGCTGCTTGGAGCTGTCAGGCTCACAATAAAGGGGGTTCCAGCAAATTGGTGGGCAATGAAAGCCAGCTGTACTGTCATCACTCCTGCAGACACAAAGCCATATGTGGCCGTTTATAGGACATCCCTGAGAATAGATTGGGCCAATAAGGCCGAGGAGGAACTAAAAATACTTGACAAAAGTTGGCTTCTCTTCATTTAACAAGAACAAAATATCTAATGGTGTGTAATGGAGCTCATCAGTCATGTGCTGGCAGGTCAGGCTTTCCTACTTTGCTCAGGTCGCCAAATGTAACTTCTTCTCTGCAATAAGGAGAACACGGGTTTTCACTTATTGCAGCTCGACTATGAGCTTCAGGTAATGAGCAAAGATGTTCAAGCGAGAGCATCGGCGTCAGATTTAATCCTGAATTTAAACAAGCAAGACTGCGCCAGGAACAAGAAAGACGAAAGGGACCCCGGGAGATTATTTCTCTTCAGGAGATGAAGGACTGTTATGTGCCTTCTCTGTTTTGCGAGATGATTAGGTTACTGGTTTGTTCGTTTGTTTTTCACTGACTTTGTGTCCGTTTTTTTATTGAATGAAGGTGTGTTTTTTACATTAATGAAAATTGTCGACAGGATCCAATGTATTGTTATTAATAAAATGCATTCTTGCGTTTTCGTTCTTCCACCTTTATACCCTATTAGTGCGTTCTGCCGATTCCATGAAAAATTCAATCTCATCTTAAATAATATGTTTTATTTACACCAATTATTTTACTTCTTCTGATCAGGTTGTGATGATTCCCAAATTGCGTTGCAACTCTCTGCTTGCCTGACGTGCCTACATTGTTTCTCTTCCAAAAGACACACATACATAAAATTAGGTCTGGTTACCAAGTAGCTAGTTAAGGATACACACACAAGCCCAGGATACAAAAATACATCCTCCCAATCAACTTGTTATAGGTAGAAATGACCACTCACCAAACACTAGTAGATAAATATAGGCAAATGCACACCATAACTCACATCACTTGACATGCAGAAAATACCTATTTACAAATGGACCTGGAAAAAAATAGTGAAGCACGAGTTAAACAAGGCGGGCAATGCAAATAATGGTGTGCTTTTCGCAAATTTCTGAATTTTACTGGTTTTTCGCATCTCAGTTTTAAACATTTTTCCAGGGAAATTCTATTTTTTTATGTTACACTTGTTTACAATTGGTGCACCACCACACTGTATGCATGAGTCAGCCACAGCAGCCAGCTTGAAATAGTTTTGTTTTTTTAAATCCCAAATGGCTTCCTGTGTTTGCACTTGAATGTTAGTGTACCAGCAGCTATCTTGGAATCATTATATTTTTAACTTAAAGTGATGCTAGAAGCAAACAAGCATTGACAAATCCAATAGCTCTGCGACTCGTTATAGAAGGACCATCTTATTGGCTTTGTCTATGCTTGCTTTGTTTACTTCTCCTTCTCCTGAGCAGCTATGATCACCAGAGGTCCTCCAACATGCACCTACCTACCTTTAATTTCTTTAACTCTTTGTGATGTCACTGAGCCTCTCCCACCAATTCTCAACAAGGTAATTTTTTTTGTTCCTTTTGTTACTACAACATTTTACCATATTTCAATTCCTTCACCTTGATTTCTCTCAACTTTAAAGAAAACAACTTTTTTGCTAAATGTTTTTGTTAGAAATTATTTTTTTTGAATTTCTTTTTTACTACGAACTCTCTAGGGCACACATATTTTAATACATGTTACATCACACAAGGAATCTGTCCCGCAGGTTGCATATATATCACAGGATCAGAGTGAGGCATCAATCCTGTAGGTTACAGACATTTCACATACATAGGCCATAAAATTGTTATAGGGATTAAAGAGATTTGGGTACTATTCCACATTTTACACAGCTGTCTCACATGCTCTATAATTAAAGCTATCCCAGAGGTTGCACACATATTACTGACTCAGGAGTCTGAAAGAAAACAAATCCCTCTGACAGCATAGATGTTGCAAGAGTTTAACAGCAAAACTATTTGTTGTGGTAGGTTGATTTTAGACACTCTGGTCTGAAATTGCAGAGGTACGAGTATAGATGCAGAGATCTTAGGTTGTAGAAGAACAGTCCCTCTGTTAATCAGATCTCATGAGGTGAGGTTTAGGACTGCAAAGCTATCTCTTATTTTGTTCAGATTTGATGGGATCATTCGTCTTAGAGCAGAATTATACTTCAGTCTATCCACAGTTTAAAGGCCTTAGAGCTAGCCCTTTGGCTACAGAGTTCTTAAGGACTTAGATAACTCAAAGCTAAGCTATCCCACAGACTGCCCACATCACAGGACCAGGCCTCTGCAAAGAAACGCACAGTGATCCTACCTGCTCAGAAAGCAGAACTTCCAGGCCAAGCCCACTGACAGGTCTTGGTGAAGAAAGAAAGAAGAATGTGCAACTTGATGCATAGGCAATAGCAATATACCCCATGCTGGGACATGTTCTAATGGCTATAAAACAGAGTTGTTGAGTTTAGAATGGTGTTCTCTTGAGTAGCAAACATCTTGACTGGCTTAGACTTACTTGAGGTGACCTTTTTTCGCAATGATCTTCAAAAAGCCATCTCAAACTCCTCTTCCTTTTCCCCCAACAGTTAAGAGTATATAACAATGTAGTTAAGCACTTCAGATGATTCATTTTCATATGATTGATGAGTATGAGTGTTAAAAATTATAATTTATTGTCAGTGGTAATGGAACATTTTTCAGTTTGTAAGTGTAATGGCCAATTGTTTTCATAAAATATTTTTTTTAATTGAAAATGTTCACTTTGGTATGCGGTCTGTCATGCTCGTGCATTTTCAGGTATTATTACTTCAGAAAGCTTAGCTAACCTGATGCACTTACAATAATAGGGTTTATGCTAAGGCAAAACCAAATGTCTGAAAAAACAGAATTGTTCTGAGATTTTAATTGGAATTGATTGTCATGACTGTCATAGACCACGATTGGGAGACATCTCATGCCAGATTATTGGGTCCAAGTAGGTAAATATCACAATGAAAAACTTTGCCTAATAGCTGAGATGTAGGAAAACCTCAAGATAGAGTGGAGTTCAGATGACTTTCACTTGAAGGTACCAAAGATGGAATTTGTTTTCTTTGGGACAAGTGGCTATTGGCAAAACATTTTAATACACTGCAAAATTAACTAATATACAATCACTGTGGCAGCCACACAACAACAAAAAACATTGGCAAAGTGAATAGCTTTCGCCTTTAGGCTTTGGCAGTGCTCAGCAGAAAAAAAACATGTTTTTTCCCGATGATGAACAGCATCCTCAAAAAAAAGCGTAATGTTGTGTTGTAAGCATTAGTCTTCACGCATGTACTTGCATGCGTTATTACATTAAGGTGGCTTAAGCATCAATACATATTCTTGCACATGCAAGACCAGGAAACCACATGTATGAGTTAAATAAGATATAAAGCAGCAGCCATTTTGTTTTAGTTTTAACTAACTTTCCCAAATTGATGACGCGCTTGTAGTAGTAAAAAAAATAACTACATAGAAGGTGTAAAAAGTGCATTTACAAAAAGAAGCAGCCTTGTAGTAGTAGTCGCTGGGCCCTCCTAAAAAGTATTTTTTTAATGAAATGTTTTAAAAAAACTGGATGGGCAGGGCAGACCAGCACTGCAACAAGGGTGGTAGCCCAAGTAAATGCAAATAGTGAGTGGCACTGGCAAGCAGGTGGGGAGTAGAGTAGTGGAAGTGGTTTTTTGTGTTTTTTTTTAAAAAGCAGAGCCGTAGGACGGGTGAGCAATAGGGAGATTGTGGTGGAATGTGGATGGAGAAGGGCACATGGGAGAGAGAATGAAAACAAGCAAACAAATAGAGATGATGCTCATGTTAGCTCTAAATTCTGACTAAAGAGAGTCAAATGTCAAACACATTTTTATTGCATTGTTAATTAAAACCTTTGCAAAAGCCAACACACACTAAATTTAAAAAGTTTTGCAGGATAGGTTTGAAACATGCTTCAAATGCGGGGTTCCCGAAAGTCAAATTTACATTATAAAACTAGCTTACCTTAAAGCTTAATTTGTACTTTAAGTGCCAAAGAGCTGAAGCTGTAAAGAACGTGTGCAAATGTACTTAAAGTGTCAAGGTGCTGGGACTGCTAAAGAAAAGCGCGAAAGTGAATATGTCGGTTCAGGCTTAAGAAACCAGTTAGTTGGCAACTACTCAGGTGAGGAGGGCGGGAGTCTTTTTGCCGTGCGGACTCAAAATGTAATCACCTCGGAGTTAAGTTTGATTGTAGTCCCGTTGTAGCACTCACTGAAGGGTTGTCTACAGCCAGGCACTTACAGGGAATTAAAGTGAGGGTGCATGTTAGAAATGGGATCTCTAGTTGGCAAGGGCTTGCACCTTTGTCCAAGTAGGGACCCTTCTTCCTAGTCAGGGTAAGGGTTGTTACACTCGTGAAGTAACCCCTGCTCACCCTCGTGGTAGCTTGGCACGAGCAGTCAGGCTTAATTCAGAGGCAGTGTGTAAAGCATTTGCACATAACCAACAGTAATACAGTGTAAGCACTACAAACGGACACCACACCAGTTTAGAAAAATAACCAATATTTTATATACTCAAGACAAGACCAATTACGACAAAAATCCACAATACTATACTTTCCGAATGAATACTTGATACGTTAACTTCTTCTTTGCAGGAATAGCACAAAAGCAAAGTTCGTACGAGTCGGTAGCTCCGTCCGAGCCTACCGTGATGCTGAAAACCACAGAGTCTAACAGTTCCAGCCGACCGCGTCGATACGGGCCAGCAGAGTCGTGAACAGACTCGGTCACAGTACCTTTTCTCGTTGTGGCTGGTACGGAGTGTACGAGCCGGTCGGCGTTCGTCGCGGTTGCGGTGCAAGACGGAGCGATGCAAGGTGCGGTGTCCCTCGATGCGGTGCAGGCAGCGGCTCGATGAGCGTCGGGCAGACGGAGTCGGTGAGTCCAAGGCGTGCGATGCAGGGCGAGACGATGCTCGATGCGGTGCTGACAGGTTGCGATGCAGGCGACCTAGCCGGAGTGCGGGAGCTGGCGTCGGACAGCGGTGCGAGTCGGAGCGGTGCGTCGCAGACGTGCGAGCGGTGCCCCAAATGCGGTGCGGTCTCGACTCTTGAGCCAGTTGCAGCGACCTCGTCGGTCGGGTCCGGTTGGTTCAGTGAAGCGATGCGATGCGAACTGCGGTGCCCACAGGTCACGGTGCAAGCAGCGGCTCGATGTTGGCGGCGTTGGACGTTGCCCACGGTGAGACCAGGGTTGCGATGCGAAGCGGGGCGATGCGGTCTGCGGTGCAAACAGGTCACCGGCCAGGGATGGATTCGGTTGACGGAGTCGGTTGCGGTTCCCTTCCTCTGTGGCAACTGAAACAGCGTTCCAGAAGCGGTACCCAGAGGCTTGTGAAGTCTTTGCAGTCCCTGAGACTTCTTAACAGGAGGCCAGCTCGGTTTCTGGCCCTTGGAGATACTCAGCACAAGTTTGGAGAAAGTTCAGTCCAGTCCTTTCACTGCCCAAGACAGAAGCAGCAACTGCAGGCCAACCCAACAAAGCAACAACACAGCAAAGGGGCAGTACTCCTCCTGGCAGCTCTTCCAGCTCTTCGTCTTGGCAGGTTCCTTGATTCCAGCGAGATCTAAATTCATGGGGTCAGGGCCCCAATATTTATATCCCAAATTCCTTTGTTCTCTGAAGGCAGAGAGGCCTTCGCCTAGTCCAAACCAGTTCTGGAGCACTTTGTTGACAAGTCTCCGTCCCTTCTTTCAGTGAGTAGGCCAGGGACATCAGACGCACCACAGGAGGTGGAGCCAGCATTGTGGAGGGAAGGCACTGTCCTATTCAGGGCCCAGGTGCGACCCCTCCCACCCATCTACAGGTCGATCTGGCTATTCAGCCCTGCGCTGACTCACCCTGTCTCCTGGCATCCCCCAGCCCCTGTCACTCACATTCCAGACAAGGAATACACAATCTCGCAGAGGCAGGCTTGGATGGTTAGACAAGAAAATACCCACTTTCTAAAAGTGGTATTTTCAAACACAGAATGTTAAAACCAACCTTACTAAAAGCTGCATTTTATCCTTCTGAGTCCAGGCATACTAAACTCGAATTTCTACCATGTTCCCGGGGTCAGTTAGGATTATAAGCTGTAATAATCAAAACTGCCCGTTCTGGCCTAGGGGGAACAGGTAGCCTTGCAATAGTGAAAAACGAACTAGGCTGTAATTCACTATCAGGACATGCCGCACACACCCGGGCATGTCCTACCTTTCGCGTACAACGCACCCTGCCCACAGGGGTACCTTGGGCCTACCTTAGGGGTGACTAACATGTAGCAAAGGGAAGGTTTAGGGACTTGCAAGTGTGTGCACTTGCCAAGTCGACATGGCAGCCCCAGGCTGCGCACAGGCTCTGCGATGGCAGGCCCGAGTTACACTTTACGGGCTGTTTGCGTGGGTGGCACAATCCAGTGCTGCAGCCCACCAACAGCATTTGGTCTATAGGCCCTGGCACTCGCAGTGCACTTTACAAGGGACTGACACATAAACCAAATAGGCCAATCATGGAAACACCAATCCATAACACATTTTATACAGAGAGCATATGCACTTTAGCACTGATTAGCAGTGGTAAAGTGCCCAGAATCCCAAAACCAACACACACAGGGTCAAAAACAGGAGGCCAAAAAGCAAAAAGTCTGGGGGTAAACCCGCTGAAAAAGCCAAGTCTAACACAACCCCCTCCCAGCCTAAAGCCAGGGTAGACTAATCAATCCCTTGATGGACTTCCCTGCTTGGGGCGATAGAACATAGACCTGGCCCACAACAGCGGGGGCACGTTCTGGTTCTACGCCTTTCTAAACCCAGTTGGATCCCTCTATCCATACTCTCAGGGCCCACTAAGCTGACCCATGGGGTACCCTTCTCTTCACCTGTGAACCCCATCTGTGCAGCGCCTAAACTTACTTTGCTCACAGATGTGTCCCAACAGGCCGACAGTGCCCACATGGCCAACACAGTGGTGTGGCCCAGTCCACCCCGGGGTGTGACTCCTGTCCCCCTCCCAGGGGCAATGCTGTCCACCAGGACAGTAAGCCACAGTGGCTACCGACAGTTGTCAGTGGGGAGACCCAGGCCTTATGCCTCTCAGGGCTCTCTAACCTCTGTGGCGTCAGAGAGTGGGGGGCGGTAGCCCCAGGTGCCTGGCACCCTTGGTCCACTCTCCCTCCTGTCAGGTCAGGTATGACATCCTGACACTGACCCACCAACCCCGGGCCTGTACCCGGCAGCTGGACAGGAGACTGGGGTGGCCTCCCCCACACCCGGTCCTCCTCCCTGGGGCTCTGTACCCTCCCACCTGGAGCGGTACCCCCAAAAGACAAACTGGTAGGGGCACTGTTAGCAGTCGCCCCTTCCTCCAGGTCAGGGGGGACACCCTGAACCTGGTCCTTCAACCCAGGGTCTGTACCCTGAGGTTGAACCTGTGCCTGGCAACCCAGGACTTCCGGGGGAGTACACCAACCCTCCCCAAGGGAAACCCACTCCTCATGAGTCGTGCGAGAGTCTGCCAGGGGCAGGTCTCCAGCCTCCTGTCCACCTGACAGAGCATGAAGACCCCCCAGGCCAGAAGTGGCCTCACCAGGGTCAGTCCTGGGGTGCTCTGACCTCAGAGCGGGCAACCCCTGACCCACTGGTCCTTCCACTGGGGACAGCGCCCCCCCCTCACCCTTTTCTCTGGACTCATGCCAACTAACAGAGTGGGGGGCAGTAACCCCTGGTACATAGTAACCATACTCCACTCTTCCTCTCATCAGTGCAGTTCTAAAGAACCACTGATCCTCCAACCTAGGGTCTTCACCCTCAAGTTCACCAGAGGTCTCGGGCGAGGCTCTCCTCCCCTTACCTCTCCTTCTGGGGTCCGGCCCTCTCCTCCCAGGAGAAGCACCCCCAGAACCAAAAACTGTCAGGATGCTGGAACCAGACCTCCTACACAATTCTTCCACCAGTTCAGGGCCTTGACCCTGCAACTGATTCACCACCCTTGGATCTAAACCCTCAGGTTGAACCGGGGTCAGAGGCAAGGACTCCCTCCCTCTGCACCCCCTTCCAGAGTTCTGTACCCTCCCACCTGGAGTGGTACCCCTAGAAGACAAACCGGTCAGGACACTGCTTACAGTCGTCCTTCCCTCCAGGTCAGGCAGGACCTGAACCTGGCCTCCTAACCCAGGGACTGAACCCTGCAGCTGAGCACCTGCCTGGCGCACCAGGACTTCCTTGGGGGCACGCATACCCCCTGAGGGCAACACATGACTCATGTGTTGCGTGACAGTCTGCCTGGCGCAGATCTCCCGACCACTGTCCACCTGACAGTGCGCAAAGATCCCCCAGGACAGAAGTGGTGTCACCATGGTCACTGCTAGGAGGCTCAGCCCTTCTGGCTGGCCTCTGACTCACTGGTTCTCCCACTGGGGAACACATCCCCCTCTCACCCCTCACTCTGGACTTCTGCACCCTCCCAACTGGAGCGGTACTGCCAGACACCAGAACCACTGGAGCTCTGTTTACAGAGGCTCCAGGTTGTCCTGTCAGTAGGAGATCTCCCTCAACGGACGGCCTACCAGTACAGTCTAGGCTCCCCACCTGGGGTTCCCTCCTGGAACCACCCAGGCTCCGGGACCGGGTTTTGGGCACCTTGGGCCGCAGCCCATTCTCACTCCTTCTCCGCAGAGACAGGACGTGAGTCCCTACACCCTTCCCATGACACCGGGACCTATCTGGGCTATTACAAACCTTTCCCACCACTCTTGGTCGGGAAATACCTAAGCCACTTCCTCCAGGATCACCCCAGATGCTTCTCCAGACCCTCTGGAATCCACCAAAAGGTCTGCCTCCAGTGCAAGCTCCCTGGGGTCAGAGAACTCACACTCCACTGGGTGTTGGCATAGCTCTGGAAAACAGGGACTTAAAATATGCTCTCCAACAATTGAATCACACAGCCCCACACAGGTGTTAACCAAACTACCCTTCGCCCAACCATCCAGTGCCTCAGAAAAGTACCCCACAACATTCTCACAAGACTGGCGAGACAGTGTCTGACTGTTGCTGTCCCTCAACCCATACTCTTCTGGCTGGTCTTCATACTCACTTACCAGGGCTTCTACCATGGGGGAACCCCTCTCCCTGCACCTCTCATCTAGAGTCAGTAGAGTATCCCTCCCACTACCAGGAATATGATCCCCTGTGCCAGTTCCCCAATCCACCTCAGGGACACTGAGCACCACTGGAGTTACCTCACAATCCTGAACCCCTTGGTGTATGTCAACCCCCTCCTTGAAGTAGGGCCCCAAATCTGTGTGTGTGTCTACCTCATCCTCAGTACTGGACACTACACTTTTGCTGCCACCATCTGAGCTGGGCCTAGCCCTCCCGGCTTCCCAGTCCAGCTCTCTCATCTTAAACTCATGGTCTAAGAGCATTTTCCTTTCTTCTATGGCCATTCTTTTCTCTTCCCTCTCATGCTCCATAATGAGTTTTTCTAATTTGAACTTCCTTGCTTTCCGCCGGTCCTCCAGCTCCTCTGGGGACAAGCCACTGCTGCCTGGCCTGGCGGGTTCCCCCCCACCCAAAAGCACATCTACCCTGGAAATAGGCTCCTCCGCCTCCTCACTGAGATCACCAGGCTGCCCATTGGCATGTCTGGCTGCTACCCAGGCCCTCAGCGCCTTCTGTAGCTCCTCCTTCCTTGTGAGGCCTTTAATTTGGACTTTCAGGTTTTTACAAATCTCTCGTAACTCCTTTACGGCGTAGGATTCCAACCTGTCCTCCTCAAAGATAACTTCCAGAGATGCAACGGATGATGCAATTGATTCAGGCATGACAAAAGTCGTGAGTTGAAAACTGGCAAGATCAAAAATAGGCCAAAAGAAAAAGAACCAGTATGTGGTACGTAATGGTCTGCGATATGGTAGTAGTGCACACCAATCACTGTAAGTCAAGTGCAAACACAAGTCCTATCCTCACCGCTGACAACCAATGTTAGAAATGGGATCTCTAGTTGGCAAGGGCTTGCACCTTTGTCCAAGTAGGGACCCTTCTTCCTAGTCAGGGTAAGGGTTGTTACACTCGTGAAGTAACCCCTGCTCACCCTCGTGGTAGCTTGGCACGAGCAGTCAGGCTTAATTCAGAGGCAGTGTGTAAAGCATTTGCACATAACCAACAGTAATACAGTGTAAGCACTACAAACGGACACCACACCAGTTTAGAAAAATAACCAATATTTTATATACTCAAGACAAGACCAATTACGACAAAAATCCACAATACTATACTTTCCGAATGAATACTTGATACGTTAACTTCTTCTTTGCAGGAATAGCACAAAAGCAAAGTTCGTACGAGTCGGTAGCTCCGTCCGAGCCTACCGTGATGCTGAAAACCACAGAGTCTAACAGTTCCAGCCGACCGCGTCGATACGGGCCAGCAGAGTCGTGAACAGACTCGGTCACAGTACCTTTTCTCGTTGTGGCTGGTACGGAGTGTACGAGCCGGTCGGCGTTCGTCGCGGTTGCGGTGCAAGACGGAGCGATGCAAGGTGCGGTGTCCCTCGATGCGGTGCAGGCAGCGGCTCGATGAGCGTCGGGCAGACGGAGTCGGTGAGTCCAAGGCGTGCGATGCAGGGCGAGACGATGCTCGATGCGGTGCTGACAGGTTGCGATGCAGGCGACCTAGCCGGAGTGCGGGAGCTGGCGTCGGACAGCGGTGCGAGTCGGAGCGGTGCGTCGCAGACGTGCGAGCGGTGCCCCAAATGCGGTGCGGTCTCGACTCTTGAGCCAGTTGCAGCGACCTCGTCGGTCGGGTCCGGTTGGTTCAGTGAAGCGATGCGATGCGAACTGCGGTGCGAACTGCGGTGCCCACAGGTCACGGTGCAAGCAGCGGCTCGATGTTGGCGGCGTTGGACGTTGCCCACGGTGAGACCAGGGTTGCGATGCGAAGCGGGGCGATGCGGTCTGCGGTGCAAACAGGTCACCGGCCAGGGATGGATTCGGTTGACGGAGTCGGTTGCGGTTCCCTTCCTCTGTGGCAACTGAAACAGCGTTCCAGAAGCGGTACCCAGAGGCTTGTGAAGTCTTTGCAGTCCCTGAGACTTCTAACAGGAGGCCAGCTCGGTTTCTGGCCCTTGGAGATACTCAGCACAAGTTTGGAGAAAGTTCAGTCCAGTCCTTTCACTGCCCAAGACAGAAGCAGCAACTGCAGGCCAACCCAACAAAGCAACAACACAGCAAAGGGGCAGTACTCCTCCTGGCAGCTCTTCCAGCTCTTCGTCTTGGCAGGTTCCTTGATTCCAGCGAGATCTAAATTCATGGGGTCAGGGCCCCAATATTTATATCCCAAATTCCTTTGTTCTCTGAAGGCAGAGAGGCCTTCGCCTAGTCCAAACCAGTTCTGGAGCACTTTGTTGACAAGTCTCCGTCCCTTCTTTCAGTGAGTAGGCCAGGGACATCAGACGCACCACAGGAGGTGGAGCCAGCATTGTGGAGGGAAGGCACTGTCCTATTCAGGGCCCAGGTGCGACCCCTCCCACCCATCTACAGGTCGATCTGGCTATTCAGCCCTGCGTTGACTCACCCTGTCTCCTGGCATCCCCCAGCCCCTGTCACTCACATTCCAGACAAGGAATACACAATCTCGCCGAGGCAGGCTTGGATGGTTAGACAAGAAAATACCCACTTTCTAAAAGTGGTATTTTCAAACACAGAATGTTAAAACCAACCTTACTAAAAGCTGCATTTTATCCTTCTGAGTCCAGGCATACTAAACTCGAATTTCTACCATGTTCCCGGGGTCAGTTAGGATTATAAGCTGTAATAATCAAAACTGCCCGTTCTGGCCTAGGGGGAACAGGTAGCCTTGCAATAGTGAAAAACGAACTAGGCTGTAATTCACTATCAGGACATGCCGCACACACCCGGGCATGTCCTACCTTTCGCGTACAACGCACCCTGCCCACAGGGGTACCTTGGGCCTACCTTAGGGGTGACTAACATGTAGCAAAGGGAAGGTTTAGGGACTTGCAAGTGTGTGCACTTGCCAAGTCGACATGGCAGCCCCAGGCTGCGCACAGGCTCTGCGATGGCAGGCCCGAGTTACACTTTACGGGCTGTTTGCGTGGGTGGCACAATCCAGTGCTGCAGCCCACCAACAGCATTTGGTCTATAGGCCCTGGCACTCGCAGTGCACTTTACAAGGGACTGACACATAAACCAAATAGGCCAATCATGGAAACACCAATCCATAACACATTTTATACAGAGAGCATATGCACTTTAGCACTGATTAGCAGTGGTAAAGTGCCCAGAGTCCTAAAACCAACACACACAGGGTCAAAAACAGGAGGCCAAAAAGCAAAAAAGTCTGGGGGTAAACCCGCTGAAAAAGCCAAGTCTAACAGTGCACCAAGAGTTTACGCTCTGGTAGAAGTGCCGGACAAGTGCAGATGACGTGATGTATTATCTGCCAGCCATCTGGGCTGAAACTCCTAAGTTGGGAAAGCATCCAGGTGCTAGATCATAAACTGTTTTTTAAAAAAAATCTTTTTCAAGTAACAACTGTCCATGTAGGATTGCCTTTCACACTGGCTGTAGCTTTTTATCGTGATCCAAGCTTGACGCCTCTCAGCAAATGTATTTTTGTCTTCCAGGAAAGATAGCTGGTGCATGCAGGTGCTGGTTTGTATTTTAAAAGCGGCTTTTGAAAGAGGCAAGTACCATAACTGCCCTACTTGAAGTGATTTTAAACTACTTGTTAAGAAGTCTCTGGAAGTCAATTTCCTATCTGGGTTCGATATTTCTTGACAGAACAGGTGGTCTAGCAAAGTCGGACAAGCGTTTTCAGGTCTCGCCTGAGCCAGCATGCATGCGCTGCCCTGCGAGGCTTCTAGTAAGGGCTTTTAACTCTGAGCACACGCCCGTGCGTGTGCTTTTTTTTTGCGCACACGATATTGGCCTTTGCGTGCGTCTTTCTAAGAAAGACAGCACGCAATTGGCTAAGGCGAGTGCATGTCCCGCCTTCTCTCTTCCCTGGCCTAGGGTGCTCGGGAGCAAGCAGCAGCGCGGCCGGGTGCCAGCTGCATACCTGACATTCCTTGAAGTGCGCGCGGGAACGAGCAGCTGCAGTGCCTCCTTGTTCTGCCTGTCGGGAGATTGCATGCCTTGCGAGTCGATTATCAGGACGGTACTGTCCCATTCTGCCATTTCTGGGACAGAAACGACCCTTCTAGAACGCTGCTTTGGGTAGTGCCTGGGACGTTCTGTACCATCCAGATAATAATGAGCAAAGTTTGTGATTCTCCAGAAGGTACAGAACAGAAAGAATAGAAGGGAAAAAGCCTCGCATTTAAATAGATTCAAATGCTAATGAGGCTTTTATCATTGCCGCTCTTTCGGTGAACAAATTGACTTTTGAATCGTGAGATAAACACTTCACATGTTTTAAAAGATTATATTTTTTTTTAAGTAGGTACGCTGAGAGGGAGGAGGTGCCGGCGCCCTGGATTTTGCGAGGGAGTTTGGCGTGCACAATGGTGGCGCTAATGGGACCTTGTTAGTCACGGTGCCTGACTCACAAACACCAGGCGTGGGCCACAGGAGCGCAGCCATTACTGCAGCGCACTGTGGAACTCGCGCTCCCGCAGAATAAATATTCTGCCGCATTTACATATAGGAATACAGCCTCAGCCTCGTTTTATTTTTCAATTGTAACATAGCGCCAACTTGGCAGTAGGTGTCAGAACACTTCAAAACATGCGAAACATATTTATTATAATTGAATGTTTGTAGGGGAGACTGGATCAGGGCATGGTGATTTAGATGCAATTGAGGAATCGTGACTATTCCATCGATAATCTTCTCCAGGTACGTATCCGCAATCAAATGCAAAATACAAGTACAAAAATAGTATGTATATTAATGTGCTCCTTGTTGAATAAAATTATAAATATGCCCGACCTTTCTACCTGGATCTGTTTCAAAATCAAGGTACCCAAGAAAACATTGGACTTTTCCAAAGGGCACATAAATGTTGCGGAACCCAAAGTCTATAGCAAGTATACACAATGTACGGTTCTTTGATATTCTATGAATTTTAGAGTTGTATCTTTCTCCCTTCTATTTTATCCATTCTTTTATCCCATACTGGAAAAAAGTTTGTGGGTTACGGTGAGGCGCCGGCTGCCGTTTTTCGAGCGCTTGGTTCCGTGTGCACATTTATGTTTAGTGCTGCGTTTAGCTTCGAGGGAGGCCGCACGTGCTGCTGTCCCCGCCGAGTGGCCCTTTAGTGGCTCCTCTGACTGAGGGCAATACAGATTGCATTTCCCTTTGGTGCTGCCGCACCCCCTTTGTTTTCTGCACTCTCTTCATGCTGCGCACATTCTCCTGTACATCCTTATGTTGTGTGTTCATTGTTTTTGCGTCACGGCATCAAAGATTAAAAAAAAACACAAGACAAAGAGAACATCCCGCTTTACTTCACGTATCTCTCGAGCTAATCCAGACACCAGCGCACCTACAGCCATTTCAGTGCGAACGGGTCAACTGGATAGAAAATGTGTTCATTGTGCATGCGAGAGCAATTGTCTCTCAACATTGTCTGTCCACTAGGTATGGAACTGAAAAGCACTGCTGACGTCAGCCCCTCTACTCAATGCAACATAAATACACTCCATATAATACCACTCAGTGCCACATAATTACACGCCACATATTTACTCTCTATTCAATGCAACATAAATACACTCAACATAATACCACTCAGTACCACATAATTACACGTCACATAATTACACTCTATTCAATGAAACATAAATACACTCCACATAATACCACTGTGCCACATAATTACACGCCACATATTTACTCTCTACTCAATGCAACCAACACTCAACATAATACCACTCAGTACCACATAATTACGTCACATAATTACACTCTATTCAATGAAACATAAATACACCACATAAGACCACTGTGCCACATAATTACATGCCACATAATTACACTCTACTCAATGCAACATAAATACACTCCACATAATACCACTCAGTGCCACATAATTACACGCCACATAATTACACTACTCAATGCAACATAAATACACTCCATATAATACCACTCAGTGCCACATAATTACACGCCACATATTTACACTCTACTCAATGCAACATAAATACACTCAAAATAATACCACTCAGTACCACATAATTACACGTCACATAATTACACTCTATTCAGTGCAACATAAATACACTCCACATACCACTCAGTACCACATAATTACATGCCACATAATTACACTCTACTCAATGCAACATAAATACACTCAGTGCCACATAATCACACGCCACATAATTACACTCTACTCAATGCAACATAAATACACTCCACATACCACTCAGTACCACATAATTACATGCCACATAATTACACTCTACTCAATGCAACATAAATACACTCAGTGCCACATAATTACACGCTACATAATTACACTCTAAATGCAACATAAATACATTCCACATACCACTCAGTGCCACATAATTACACGCAACATAATTACACTCTACTCAATGCAACATAAATACACTCCACATAATACCACTGAGTGCCACATAAATATATGCTACATAATTACACTGCACTCAATGCAATATTCACTCCAAATACCACTCAGTGCCACATATTTACACTCTACTCAATGCAACATAAATACACTCCACATAATACCACTCAGTGCCACGTAATTACACACCACATAATTACACTCTACTCAATGCAACATAAATACACTCCACATAATACCACTCAGTACCACATAATTACATGTCACATTACACTCTATTCAATGCAACATAAATACACTCCACATAATAACACTTTGCCACATAATTACATGCCACATAATTACACTCTACTCAATGCAACATAAATACACTCCACATAATACCACTCAGTGCCACATAATTACACGCCACATATTTACTCTCTACTCAATGCAACATAAATACACTAAACATAATACCACTCAGTACCACATAATTACACGTCACATAATTACACTCTATTCAATGCAACATAAATACACTCCACATAATACTACTATGCCACATAATTACACACCACATAATTACTCTCTACTCAATGCAACATAAATACACTCAACATAATACCACTCAGTACCACATAATTACACGTCACATAATTACACTCTATTCAATGCAACATAAATACACCCCACAAAATACCACTCAGTGTGACATAGTTACACACCACATAATTACTCTACTCAATGCAACATAAATACACCCCACATACCACTCAGTACCACATAATTACATGCCACATAATTACACTCTACTCAATGCAACATAAATACACTCCACTTAATACCACTCAGTGCCACATAATTACATGCCACATAATTACACTCTACCTAATGCAACATAAATACACTCCATATAATACCACTCAGTGCCACATAATTACACGCCACATATTTACACTCTACTCCATGCAACATAAATACACTCAACATAATACCACTCAGTACCACATAATTACACGTCACATAATTACACTCTATTCAATGCAACATAAATACACTCCACATAATACCACTGTGCCACATAATTACACACCACATAATTACACTCTACTCAATGCAACATAAATACACTCCACATACCACTCAGTACCACATAATTACACGCCACATAATTACACTCTACTCAATACAACATAAATACACTCCACATAATACCACTCAGTGCAACATAATTACACGCCACATAATTGCACTCTACTCAATGCAACATAAATACACTCCACATAAATGCACTCTATGCCACATACCACCAATCAACATAAATGCACTCCACACATGACACAATTTCACTAAGCATAATTTCACTCAACACCACAGTTCCAGGCCACACAATTCTACTCCACACATTTTCAATACACACCACATAATTACACACCAAACAGCATATTTCAACTCCACAACTCCACAATCCACAACGTACCTCCAAACCACACCATATACTGGCACCACCTGAGCACCAAACATCACTCACCACCACCATTTTGCATCAGCGCACCACCTAAGCATCACCTAAACATCACCTAAGCATCACGTCAGTCTGCCCTCGGAATCTGGCATCTGTTGATTCTCCCCATGTGTCCGTCCGCTGCTCGTGTTCTAATTAGATTACTGTTTTCCAACCTCCACTCCCCCTTTATTTATGTCCCGCTCCCCCAGAACAAAAAAATTATAACAAACAAGCATGAGAACAGGCAGTAAGAAATTGCCAGCAGTGCAAGTACAAAAAAACTAGAAGACATTTTCTGTGTTAAAACCTTTTTTTTAATCAGGTTGTTCAGTTGTATATAATGTCGTCTTGGTTTCTATAAAGGTAACACAAATGCTTAACACTTTTTATTATAGCTTTTCAACATGATGCACAGCAGCCACAATGCTCTACAACATAGCCAAACGTTCTGGCTAAACACATAAGGTCCCAAAGGCGAGACCTATTGGCTATGCCAATGCTTGTTTAAGTTGAAGCAATGTTTCATGAATGCTGCTTGCCTTCCACACTGTTGATTTACAAAACCAATCTCAAGTCGAATTTGGGCTGGTGAGGAGCTGGAAGGCAAATAGAAGAGCTATCTGTAGATCCTAAGTTTAAGTGCTTCTACCATATTCCACCTCATGGCCACATAAGGGTTTGCACCGGTAAGAAAGATGAGGCAGATTTTTGGCGTTCAGTACTTCAGCAGCGGGATCATTGACTTGCCCCACCAACCCTTTTGTAACTTAAAGAAGGCTGCCAGTAGTGATGTCACCTTAGATTTCTTTGCAGCTTTTTGGGTGACAAAAGAGCATCTGGAATCGATGATTATGGCAAAAAACTTGTACTCACGTTCGTGAGAGATCTTGGCGTTGTTTAAAAGCCAAGCGCCGGCCTTTGTCTTGGTCCTTGTAAATGTAACCACCACTGTCTCCTTTAGGTTGATCTCCAGAAGGTTTTTTGCTGTACATTTGCCGAGGGTATTCATCAGTCTTTGCAGGCCGATTTTAGTCCGGCTTAACATTACAATATTATCTGCATAGAGAAAGCTAGCTAGGGCCTTCCCTCACAATTACAGAGCATGGGCATTTACCATCTCTAATTCGGATGGGAGATCAGAGATAAAAATATTAAACAAAGTTGGAGCAAGCACAAAGTCTGTTTGAGACCAATGTTCATGGTTACCTTCCTAGATATGCTGTTACCATCACCGAGTTTGATCCTAATCCACGTGTCTGTATAAAGCAGTTGGTTGATGTCAGGAGTTTACCTGGTATCCCCCAGTTTGCTAACTTCCGCAAGAGCAGCGACCTATCAACCCAGTCAAATGCTGTCTATTAGGTCAAATAACAGATGGGCAAGGTTGATTTTGTTTTGTGGGTCTTGTTGGCCATCATAAAAAAGGCTGCTAGATTTGTTAAAGTGCCCATGCCAGTGCGGAAGCTGGTCGGATTAAACAGAATAATTTTCTGCTCATCAGCCCAGGAACTATGGGCCTGATTACAATGGCGGAAGGCCCGCCAGTGACAGCCTGTTGGTGGCGGACCCGCGCCATCGAACTGCGCTTTTCCGCCCACCATATTATGATGGCGGGGGAAGCGTTGGTGAAGCGTGGCGTTTGAAAAGGCTGACCGCCACGGTTCCGACAGGTGGTCCTTTTCTGACCGCCTGTCAGAGCACTCACATTGCCCAGCATTGCGGCGGTGCCTGCCAGGCACCGCCATTGGGATTATGATATCCCTTTCCGCCGGTCGTTTTGCGGCGGTCAAACCACAATGAAAAGGCTGGCGGAAACAGATTTGGGGGCCCTAGCGGGCCCCCCTTCATCCCTGGGCCTGGGGCAGGGGCACCATATCCCTGCACCATGTGGCAGGCCCAGCATGGTGCCTGCCACGTAGTTCAGGGATATGCAAGTGCCTTTTCTTACGCATTGCAGCGGGGGCTGCTAACTGCATCCCTGCCACAATGCACAGTATAGGTGATGCGACCGCCGTGGTGGCGGTCGCATTGTAATTTGGATTGTGGGAAGGCCGCCTCATAGGCGGCTGGTCACAAATCCGAAACAATGGTGGATGGACTGAAGTCCGTCCGCCATCGTAATGACCCCCATAGATCTTGCAATAGGAGGCTGTTGTAGTATTTTGCTTTGTTGTCCAGTAAAGCGATGAGCAAGTAATCTAGGGGATCCGATTTGCAACCGCAATTGAAGATAGGATGCAGGATCCCCCCTCTCCATGACTTAGATATCGTGTTTTAGTTCGTAATGTAGTTAAACATTGGGATGAGGGCGGCCGCCCAAAATGCTGGATGCATCTTAAAGAGAGATTGTGGTAGCCCGTTACCTACTTCAGGTTTACTGTTTTTCATAATTTTTTTGTGTTTCAGAGCAGCGAACCAGATTGTTTCACAACTTGTTTGCCCTACTGAGGGCCGTGCTGAGGCGGTTGAAATGAATTTGCTGTTTGCCAGCTCTTATCCGCCCTAACAATTCACATAGATCTTTCAAATGTAAAGGGCTTTAGTGATACAGGATAGCAGAGTTAAATGAGATTCTGTTCCAGACCAGAAGTCAATGAATTCTGTGAGGTGAAGACTTCCCTTTGGCCTCTTGCCAAAATTGTTTCCATCAGCTTCTGAGTTTTGAACAGCCTGGTCAACAATCTCCTCATGCAGCAGAGATGTTGAACATTGGATTAGTCTAAATATGAAGGGGCTTATTTACAAGCCCCTTGCGCCGCCAGTGTGTCACTTTTAATATGGGAAGAAGTGACGCACCGGCGGCGCAATGGGCTTGTAAATAAGCCCCGAAGTGTGGAAGTTTTAATTGCACTTTTGGCACCACAGAACCTTTCGTGTTATAGCAGAAAAAAGAATTTAGTTAAAAATGTTAGGTAAAGGAAAGGTTCTATGGAAGCCTACTAAGAAGAAGGATGCAGCAGTTACACTTTTAGTAACTACGTTTACCTGAGAATCCATGGGTAAAGCTAAATGAGTCTAAATGTCCTACCTTTGAGAGTGTGGTAAAAGGGCTACATTATTCTTTCATTACATTTTATATTGTTGCAGGAATTCTGCAAGCTTATCACCATCAGTTTTTATGCTATTTAAACTGGCCACTTACTATCCGGCTACCCTTTGTTGATGTAAAGTGGGCGTTTCATGTCGATGAATCGCTTTAAGGATAGACTACTATCAGAAATATCAGTTGAGAATTGCCCACTTTGATATGAAAGGCCACACTTCAATGGGCAGTAGATTATACAGAGGGGCAAGATAAACTATGAATAAATGTGGGGGCAGAGTAGAGCCCTCTGTGAACCCTATTCAGTGGTACAGAAATAGGATTTAGTGCAACTGATTTCTATTAGAAGTGTTTGAAACGAATTTCATGTGCACCCAATTGCTGCTTATATCTGAAATGAATGAGCTATGGCAGTGGTTCTTAATATTACTGAAACCCGGGAACCCCCACTGAATAATTATTGGAATCCGGGGACCTAGTGCGTCGTTACTGGAAGCCAGGGACCCCGGCCTAACAATTTTCAGTGATTTGAATAGCAAAACAATTCACAAAAAATACAGAAACACCTAACTCCACTCTACACCACTCTACCATACACCACTCCACTGTACGCTACTCTACTGTATGCCACTATAGTTTATTCCACTACACTGTACCCCGCTCCACTCTAAAACACTCCACTCTACACCACTACACTGTACCTCACTCCATTCTACACTATACTAATCCACTATATGCCACCCTACTCTACCCTATTCCACTCTACGCCACTCCACTCTACCCCACTCCAATGTGCACTTTTCCATGGTTTGCCACTCCAGTGTATGCCACTCCACTCTATGACACTCCACTCTAACGCACTCCACTGTACATCACTACACTGTACTCCACTACACTATTTGCCAATCCACTCTACACTATTCCACTGTACGCAAATCCACTGTATGGTACTCCACTCTATGCTATTCCACTCTATGACACTCAACGGTATGTCACTCAACTGTATGCCACTCTAATATACCTTATTCCACTGTACGCCACTCCACTGTATGCCACTGCACTCTACACCACTTTTCTCTATCCCACTCCACTCTTTGGCACTCTAATCTATGCCAGTCCACGTCACTTGACTACACTCCACTCTATGCCACTGCGGTCTATTCCACTGCACTCTACGCTAGTCTCCGCAATGGTACTCCACTCTATGCTATTCCACTGTAAGTATATCTATTATGGCCACTCCAATTTACACTATTCCACTCTACGCCACTCCACTTTACGCCACTCCACTATAAGCTATTCCACTCTTTGCCACACCACTCTACGCCACTCCACTGTACAGCCGTCCACTCGATACCACTCCACTCTACACCACTCCACTGTACGCTACTCCACTGTATGCCACTCCACTGTACCACATTCCACTCTACTCCACTCCACTCTGCTCCACTCTAGTACACTATACTCTGTGACAGTACACTTTATGACCCTCTTCTCCACTCCACTGTACCACACTTCACTTAATAACACTCCACTCAAGGACAGTAAACTCTACAATTTAAAGAAAATCTTTATTAAAATGTAAAAAACATTGACATTCAGTGAAAAAAATAGGTTAAGCCTTTGTTATAGTTAGGAAAAGGTAATGTATTCTTTCTATACATACCACACTTAAAAAGCCCAAAGATGAGAAATTCTTCAGTTATAGTTAGACCTTAAATTTATAGTTTACGTACCACCTTTAAATTAATATAACTTTATTTATTCTTTAGCTACCAACAAAAGATAAAGTACAGAAAATGTTTAATTTCTAAACTTTTACCTTTAATTTACAATGTTTGCAACACCTTCAAATTATTGTAACTTGAGCATCTCCATACACAGTGAATTCAACACTGTAGCCACACTACATTAACTATAACTCGCACCTTCTCCATGCACTGCTTATACCGTTTTATATTATCTCACTTATACCATGTAAAATAATAGTACTTGCAAGAACAGTTTTGACACCTCAAATCAAATCTTTTGTGAGAATACAGTGCATGGTAAAGTGGCAAGTTACAGTTAATGTTAAAACATGGCATTTTAAATATACAAAACCACTGACATTCACCAGTTATAGTTATCTCAAGTAGCTATAACCCGTACCCTAAGGTAACTATAACTTGTGCCCCCGCCATGCACAGCTTTCTCATCAATAGTTTCATTACAAATGTTGCAATGGGTGCAGAACAAATGTTGCAATGGGTGCAGATTATCGAGTGAAAAATATCGAGTTGCACAAATATCGAGTCATCAATATCGTGGGTCAGGAATATCGACAGCAAGAATATCGTGGTCAAGAATATCGACTTAAGGTAAGTAATATCAATTTTAAAAATATCGAAGTGTTTAATATCGTCTGCAAAAATGTAGTTGTTAAAAATATCATTTTTTATTATTGTTATGGATTTTTGTATATATTTTATATGTATGTGATGTATGTTTTTTTGTATAAGATTTGTTTGTATTTTTAATATGCGTGTTAAATTTTTAGTAGTTATAAAAAAAATGTCTATGTGAATTTTGCACTTTTAGTTCCGTAGCGGGTTGTGGGTTTATAGGGAAATAGGGTGGGAAGTAATATAATTATATTAAATTTATTTTAAAAAATGTATTTGAATTTTACGTTTTTAGTTCCGTAGCGGGTTGTGGGTTTATAGGGGAATAGGGTGTGAAGTAATTTAATTATATTAAATGTATTCATTTTTTTAATTTTATTTTTGCATTTTTATTTGCGTAGCAGGTTGTGGGTTTATAGGGGAATAGGGTGGGAAGTAATTTAATTATTTTTAATTATTTTTTATTTATTAATTTTTGTTTAATTGAGATGTTATAGTGTTAAATGTGTAAAGCAATTTATTATTAATTATTTAATAATTGGTTGTTAATTAATTTTAATTATTTAATTGGTAATTAATTATGGTAATTGTGTAATTAATTTTAGGTGTGTGTTGTGGTGATTATAGGTGTAAATGGTGGGAAGAAATTTATTTTTAATTTATGAATTAATAATTGGTTGTTAATTATTTTTAATTAATTTGCAATTGATTTTGGTAATTGTGTAATTAATTATATTTGTATGTGGTAGTTTTTATAGATGTAAAGGGTGGGAAGGGTGGGAAGTAAATTAATTATGTTAATAATGGAAATAGATGTAATTAAAAATGTTGATGTGTTTTGTTATTGGTGTGGTGTTATAGGGTATGAAATAAAATAAATACATTTATGTTTTAAATAATTTTTTTGTTTGTTAATATTTGCTACTTTTAATTAATTATTGTGTATAAATGTATTTTTTAATTTATTTTATATATTTGTAGTTTTTTCTATATATAACTAATATTATAATATGTGTTCTTTTCATATGTTTAATATATTTAATGTTATATCTTTTAAATATTGTTTTTTTAGTTTTATGATTTTTTAAATTTTCTAATTTGTTTTTTTCAACTGTTTAAGTGTTATTAGTAATTTTTGTTTTTCTGCTATCCAACACTTTCCCTACTGCTGCACTCTTTGGGGTGGGAATAGTAATTTTTACCGCTCCGCTATCCAACACTTTCCCTACTGTTGCACTCTTTGGAGTGGGAATAGTAATTTTTACCCCTCCGCTATCCAACACTTTCCCTACTTTGCACTCACTGGAGTGGGAATAGTAATTTTTACCCCTCCGCTATCCAACACTTTCCTTACTGTTGCACTCTTTGGAGTGGAAATAGTAGTTTTTGCCCCTCCGCTATCAAATACTTTCCCTACTGTTGCACTTACTGGAGTGGAAATAGTAATTTTTAACCCTCCGCTATCCAACACTTACCCTACTGTTGCACTCTTTGGAGTGGGAATAGTAATTTTTACCCCTCCGCTATCCAACACTTTCCCTACTGTTACACTCTTTGGAGTGGGAATAGTAATTTTTTCCCCTCCGCTATCCAACACTTTCCCTACTGTTGCTATCACTGGAGTGGGAATAGTAATTTTTACCCCTCCGCTATCCAACACTTTCCCTACTGTTGCACTCTTTGGAGTGGGAATAGTAATTTTTACCCCTCCGCTATCCAACACTTTCCCTACTGTTGCACTCTTTGGAGTGGGAATAGTAATTCTTTCCCCTCCTCTATCCAACACTTTCCACTGGAGTGGGAATAGTAATTTTTAACCCTCCGCTCTCCAACACTTTCCCTACTGTTGCACTTACTGGAGTGAGAATAGTAATTTTTACCGCTCTGCTATCCAACACTTTCCCTACTCTTGCACTCTTTGGAGTGGGAATAGTAATTTTTACCCCTCCGCTATCAAACACTTTCCTTACTGTTGCACTCTTTGGAGTGGAAATAGTAGTTTTTGCCCCTCCGCTATCAAATACTTTCCCTACTGTTGCACTCACTGGAGTGGGAATAGTAATTTTTAACCCTCCGCTATCCAACACTTTCCCTACTGTTGCACTCTTTGGAGTGGGAATAGTAATTTTTACCCCTCCGCTATCCAACACTTTCCCTACTGTTACACTCTTTGGAGTGGGAATAGTAATTTTTTCCCCTCTGCTATCCAACACTTTCCCTACTGTTGCTATCACTGGAGTGGGAATAGTAATTTTTACCCCTCCACTATCCAACACTTTCCCTACTGTTGCACTCTTTGGAGTGGGAATAGTAATTTTTACCCCTCCGCTATCCAACACTTTCCCTACTGTTGCATTTTTTGGAGTGGGAATAGTAATGTTTTCCCCTCCGCTATCCAACACTTTCCCTACTGTTGCTATCACTGGAGTGAGAATAGTAATTTTTACCCCTCCGCTATCCAACTCTTTCCCTACTGTTGCACTCTTTGGAGTGGGAATAGTAATTTTTTCCCCTCCGCTATCCAACCCTTTCCCTACTGTTGCTATTATTGGAGTGGGAATAGTAATTTTTACCCCTCCGCTATCCAACACTTTCCCTACTGTTGCACTCACTGGAGTTGGAATAGTACATTTAATTATACCGCTATCCAACACTTTCCCTACTGTTGCACTTATTGTATTGGGAAATGTTAGGTTAAATTTTTTTTAATAGTTTGTTTTAATTTATTATAGAATGTTTTTTTTATTTAAAATATTGATATATATATATTTTATATGTATATAATTTTAAAGTTTAAAAATTAAATAAAGATAATAGTTCATAAATTAATTTCAAGTAAAAATATGTATATGTATAAATTATGTTTGTGTGTTTATATTTTTTTAAATTAAGTTTATTTGTTATATTTAGTTAAAATGTATATTAAATATAATTTATTTTGTTAAAAATAATATTAGTATTTAATATATGTAATATATAATATTTTATTTTATATATATTTTTAAATCGGTGGAGGATATTCTCAAGAACGTGTGTTAACTATCGCCAAATTCGCTTAACGCAACTTCTCACATCGCAGTCTATCGCGGGAAAATAACACCGTGTTAATGCAGTATTCTCAACCCGGCGGCACCATGCGATAGTCTCACGATAACGCGACAAATGCCCGCGTTAAAATTAACGCTACGCCGAAAAAATGCAAAACACGAACGCGAAAAAAGTTGCGACGTCCCAAATCGCGAAACAAAAATCAGCGATAACCAGCGACAGGCCTGCGATTCCCACGCGACATGCGGAAAATGCACTATAAAAGCAGAGAAAAAAAAATTTAACTGCGTAGCACCATGGACGCACCCGGACCGAGTGCAGAGGACAACGCGAACCCCACAAGCCCCACAGACGACCAGCCAGGAACCCCGCGGCCGGGGAAGGGTAAGGAGAAGAGGAAGACAAGGTACAGTCCGCAGGAAAACCGGATCATCGTCACGAAGGTGACAGAACACTACCAACAACTGTTCGTCACTTCCACTGTGTCATCGGCAACACAAACGGAAATATGGCAGTACAACGTGAATGCAGTCTGAGTGTCGAGGAGGACAATGGAAGAGGTCAAGAGGCGCTGGAATGATGTGAAGGGCAAAACCAAGAAGAAAACATGAAAGCAGCAACGCAGATTGGAGGTGGGGGACCAGCGGCACACCAGGAGCTGTCGGGATACGGTGCCAGGAGTTGGGGATCGGGACACTGCTCAACATGACCTGAGACAACATCAACAGGGTGAGTACCGACCAGGGACTGGGGGGACGGGGGAGATGGGCACAATGGCACACATGCACAATTAAGTAGAGCACACTGCACACCCACAATGACTCTGGATCATGTCCCTGATCCCTGTGCCACACTGCAGCACACATACAGAAACTCAGGGAATGTGTGTTGTAATGAATTTATTTGCACATGCTGTGCCTGTGGTCATTTTGTACTGTCTCATGATTGCTAAGGACTGTCACAATGTGACGTCCTCATGTGAAGAAATTGTCAATGATGTTTGTCCTACGGCTATTCCTGCTGCAGCTGCAGTGGGGTGTGGTCCACCTGCCTCATCTTCCTCATCATCGTCCGGTGCATCTGGCACTTGTAACCATGGGTCATTGGTGCATACACATATGTTGTGCAACACACAATATGCAACGATCATCTTGCACACGATGTCTGGGCTGTACAGGAACCTTCCACCTGTGATGTCCAGGCACCTGAAACGTGACTTCAACACGCCAAATGTGCGTTCCACGATGCCCCTGGTGCGTTTGTGGGCCCAATTGTACTGCCTCTGGGCCTGTGTGTTCAGGACTCGGAGGGGTGTCATCATCCAAGGGCAGAGTGCATATCCTTGATCACCTGTGACAGAGCAGAGAGACATGAGTCAATAGTTGGTTCTGCATGATGTGTTGGCAGGCTCACTAGTTGATTGGCGTGTGATATGTGTGTCATAGTGATTCCTGATTGACATGTACTGCTTGTAGCAAATGAGCGCCATCAATGTGTATTACGTAGCCTCACTGCTGCTCCTCCTTGCCCCCGAGCCTATTTACTTGTGTGCGCTGCGCGGTTGCATCACTTGCACTCCTACGGCACACCATTGTCATGCCTGTCTGCGCATATCCACAAGCCTGACAACGACACTGTGATGTTGTGCGTTGAAGGTGGGCAGCCACTTGTGTGTAGGCCTATGGTAAGGATAGGGCGGACACAGATGTAGAGTTCATGGCTGGCTGAACTCGCGATGCGGTCGAGGCAAGACCTTTGGCTTATACTGCGGTAATAGCGATACACACACAACAGTTGGCATGTATGATCCCGGACCCCGAGCGGGCTTGCGCTCATTCATTTATCCCTTCGGCCGAGGCCGCACTCCGGGGGCAAGTTACATTGCAACTTTGTCCATTGCGGGACGGGTGGCGCTGACACTACAACAGAGACACACGCATTAGGTACTTCATTGGCAAGCCCAACACTTAACCATGCCCAGAGCCCCGGGGTGATTATCCACACCCCTACGCTGGACTGTCCTATGCCAGCCCACTCCGGCAATGCATACAGGGGGGTACGACACAGCTACATGTCCCAGGTCTTCCCCACTGGCTGAGGTAACATGGTTGCGTCCACTGTCCAGTACACTCCAGACACCAGCAGTGTATGTCGACATGGAAATGTCTGTGGTCTGCATACACAAGTCTGTCCAGCACATCCATGCCACACTTGGCATTGTGTGCATTCACATTCATGGGTCATTTGCCTCCTTCGCACATGCCTGGTTCCCACCTCTCCCCACATTCTGCTATTGTGTGGCTGAGGTGCCATGCCGTTGATGGCTTGTGTACATGGCTAGCCCAGGTTGCCACAGTAAGTTGTGTTGTCGTGTCTGGAATGTGGGAATGGTGGTTGTCATGTTGTATGTGATTTTGTGACGTGTGCATTCCCAGAGTTGTGAGTTGTATGTTGGTGGAGTTGAGGTGTGTGGTGTGTTCAGTTGTTACTTACCGACGAGCAGTGCATTTCCATAGGTGCCATCCTGAAAGCGCTGGTTGATGATGGAGTGTCAGAAGATGAAGGAATCATGCACACTGCCTGGGTAGTTGGCGACGATATTGGTGAAGAGTCCCCGGTGGTCCACTATTGCCTGCACATTGATGGAATGCGTGTGTTTCCTGTTGCGGTAATTGTGTGCAGTGGCGGCAGGGGGCACGAGGAGTACATGTGTGCAGTCGATTGCCCCCAACACGTGCGGGAAGCCAGCTATGGCGTAGAAGCCTTGCTTGATCTCCAGCTGTTCCTGCGCAGTGTGTGGGAAGTAAAGTTGCTGGGGTACCAAGCTGATGATGGCATCCAAGACAGGTGTGAGGAACTTTGACAGGGATGGCTGTGAGACTCCTCCGACTCTGGCAGTTGTTGGTTGGAAGGTCCGAGAGGCCAACAGGTGCAGCACGGCCAGCAGCTTTGTCTGCGGAGGGATGTTGGTTCTCCACTGTGTTGGTACCATCAGCCTGTGGGCAATGAGGGTCAGGATGCGGAGGATGGTTGTCCTTTTGAGCCTGTAGTGGGCAATGACTTCCTCTGCATTAAGTCTCCGAGGCTGGTGTGTTTTCGGAAGGTCCGGTGTCTTTGTCTGCGCTGCCTCTGTGATAGTCCGGGGGGGGATCCTGGGGGGGGGGGGGGTCCTGGCGGTGGTGGCGGTGGGTGTGGCTCCGAGCTGCATGATCAGTAGCTCCATGGCATCTGTTGTTCTTCTGGTGTGGCTGGGCTCCCTTTTATGGTGCAGGTTGTCGTCCGACTTAACACCAGGTAGGAGCAGGTGTTAAATCCATGCTGCTAACGCGCCTTATTGCATGTTTTTGAATCTTATCGCCGATCTGGCTGGTCATTGAGAATGTTGCGGAGTGGTGTTTTTGCGGGTTTTTGCACGGGAACGCCTACTCTGCATATCATTAGCGTTAGTTGCCGGTGTCATCCGTGGCGATGTTTTTTGCGGCTGCTATCACGGGAAAACTGGTGATATCGGCTGTTAGCACCTGCTTGTGAATAGTGCGATGAATTTATCGCCACTTTGGCTGCGATAAAGTGATGCTAACTCGGCGATGAGTCCTTGAGAATATGCCCTGATATTTTTTACATCTATATTGTTTACCTCGATATTTTTGAGTCGATATTTTCGTACTTACCTGTTAAGGTATGGGAGTCGATATTTTTGTAGTCGATATTTTTTCCTCAATATTTTTTACATCGATGTTTGTTACATCGATATTCTATCAGTGAACCGTTGCAATGATATTATCAATTATGTCATAGAAGATGTCATGAGTGAGGTAATGTGTGGGGCAATTAGCACAGCGTGGGCACGAGTTATAGCTACCGTAGGGCACGAGTTATAGTTACTTGTGACAACTATAACTGGTGAATTTCAGTGGTTTTGTACGTGAAAAACAGCATGTTTTAACTGACATTTTCACCTAACTATAATGTCACTTCAACCTTTGTTTTTATCAGTGTCTTTCTAGGGATAATTTTAACGCAAAGTAATATTTTAGTACGCTACATTAAGCCAACCTCCTGTGGCCAGGTCTTGCGACCAACACTCCGCAGACACCCGAATCCCTGTGCGTGACATTGGGTTGGCCGAAGGGTCTAGCCTCTGCGCAGCAAACCCTACTCCACGTACAGCCTTCTGCAACACCAAAATATAAAAAGTGAAGCTTTTCAATACATATAAAGCAGATCTATCATTTTTCTTCAAAAATCACCAATTATTTTAATAAAGTGTATATTTGAATAATTGACACATTAAATTATTGATTAATATTGGTTACTAAATAATGTTGAATAAAGTTTTAATAAAATAACATATCTGTGACTTTTCTTAACATAGGGGTCAATTACGATGGCGGACGGAAGTGCATCCGCAGTGGTGAAGGTGGCGGAAAACGTCGATTTTCCCGCTCCTGATGCGGTCATTGCGACCGCCATATTACAATGGGCCAACATAGGCCATATTCCGACCGTCGCGGTGTTTCAGGCGCCGCACATTTTTTCGTTACGCAAGGGCGACAGACGGAGCCAAAAGAGCAAGAACTGCATGCGAAATCACGTCCCATCCACCAACCAGATTACGATGTATCAAACAGCCAATCCCACCGCGGCGGAAAAACCACCTCATCGCGGATGGCGGAAGCACAACTACGGAGAGGAAAAGTCGAACCAGAACACCTGCATACGACCATAGCCGCCATGGATCCTGCTCTACAGGCCTTTCCGCTGCTCTACCTGATGCATCACCAGCAGATAAGACGCCACCGCGCTCAACAGCAGAGGTACGTCCAAAACATCTCTACGCATGCAGCCACGGTACAACAACAACTCCCAGCAAGCGTCCAGGCAGGGCCGGCTCTACAATGTTTGGGGAAACAGGCGAAATGCAATGTGTGAGGCTCCCTCAATTTACATGAGTGACACCCTCAGGGCTCCCGAAGGCTGCCTTGTGCTGACTCCTCCTGGCATGCTGCTCCCCTCTCCCCCACCTACAAGCACCACTCACACAGCTCCGATTGGGCACAAGGCGGCAGATTTGCCTGGGGACTGGGAGTGTATACACTGCAGACTGCAAAGTGAGGAAGATGCGTGCCCAGGATGGGTAGCAGTGCCACAGCAAACAGCTACACACTATTGCTATCACCTACTGCTACACAACCCAGGCAAACATCCATGCTGGAACAAGACAAGAGGACTGTGCTGGAAATCCATCTGTACTGTACATCAGCAACCATGACTGAAATCAAGTAGGCTCAAATAGCACATATCATTTACTGAAACAGTGCTGAGGGCCACAATGCTTCTGGATACAAATCATTTGCACACAGCACAGTGTCACACTGTGGAGTGGTGGGGAGGGTCAAACGTGCATGGCATGCAGTGGCACATTTTTTGACTGAAGTGGTGTATACACGAGAATTGTACAGGTGAGGAGTGTACAGAGCAAAAAGCCATAGTGGAGTATCTCACATTGTGTAGGCCTCAATGGTATGACTGTGACTGTTATGAATCAGACCATCACATATTGGAGTCTATAAAGTGGAAAGTGACAGAAATGCATGTGAAAACTCAGATATCATGTTTGTATCCCAGAGACATGCAACACAGTGAGAACAAAGGTAAGCAAGAGCCAGGCCGGATCCAAAGACTCACAACACAGACATTGTAGTGACACACTCTGCATACTCACAAATGTTGTGGATAAGATGTAGGTGTACCCTAGGACTGCGAGTTTACAATGACACACTGCACACTGCTCCGGCAACAACCCCAACATGTCCACAAACACTCCACAAGGTGTCTGATCATGGAAACAAACATGCACTCATCAACTGGATCATACACGTGTGAAAGGGCAACGCTCAAGGGCACATACACATGAACACCTCTGCAAATGACAGGACACTCACACCGTCTGATGACTCCAGTAATCACATGTACATCCATCCATTTGACTATGAAGCCATACCTGGCCAAGATGACAACACACCTACACTGGTTTGTACACATCAAGATAGATCACACAGAAATCTTGTACCCTGTCCACCCCTCAAGTCATCATGTAAATTGGAATAGATTCTCATGATGGAGACCAAATAAATCTGACATGTGTGAATAAGTAGAGCTCAGCCAACATAATGAACAGGCCCAGAGTGGACCATCACAGACAAGCAGCTCGCCCCCATCAATCCTCAAAGTCCAAAGTGGACATTAGTTGCCGGAACCCCTGGTAACACCTGCAATATCAACTTAAGTAAATGCCAATGGGAAAGTGTGAATTCAGAGCATGGAACCGATGAAC
This sequence comes from Calotriton arnoldi, assembly GCA_963921515.1. Lineage (NCBI taxonomy): Eukaryota > Metazoa > Chordata > Amphibia > Caudata > Salamandridae > Calotriton > Calotriton arnoldi. The sequence continues at coordinate 967,532 of CAWUFW010001107.1, read as the reverse complement.
ATATACACATACATTGTACAGCATCATTAGTAAGGCCAGCGACAACGCTCAGAACATAAATGTATTTTTTATTACATAAACTCAGTATCAGCATGTAAAGTGCAAAACATTAAGGGCAACGGCCAGTCCAAACTCAAGTCTGCACATGTGTGCTTCAAAATTCCACACAGATGATTGAGACACAGTCCACAGCCATGGGAATATCACCAGGATAGGACCAGCAAATGGGAAGCTCAGGCACCGCCCAGGGAGGAATGGGGTGGGAAGGGGGACTCTGCCCCAAATTTGTGGAGAACTGGGTGGGGGATGACTGTCTGGGGTAGTCAGAGGACTGGACCTGGGAGGGGGAGAACTGGTTGAGGTAGAGGGAATCCTGGATGTGGGAGCCTGAGGGCTGGCTGGAGCTGGTGGAGTCGTTGCACGGGGAGGTGGTGAAATTCAGTGGGGAGGCTCAGTGGCTGATGTTGCATGTGGAGGGCTGGGCCACACTTGCTTGGGGATACGATAGCCCACAAGTGTCTTGGGCCAAGGGATAGGTGAGGTGGCCACAACAGCTTCGTTCTTCCCTGAAAATGGAGCAGGTGCTCGTGGATCCTTCCGGGAAAAACCTTCGGATCTTGTTGTACGCTTGGGGGGGGGGGCTTTTACCCTGCCTCCCCTGTTTTGAAGCTACCACTACCTCACTGCTTCTTGGTCCATGCTTCCTAGGGGGTGGGTGGGTGGGAGTGGAAGTCTTGGGCACAACAGCCCTCTGAACTTGGGGGGGGGGCAGTTGTGGCAGGCAATAGGCCCACGACAGCCAGGGCAAATTCCTGTGCTGATTCAGGATCAGCTCTGGATCTTGGAGGGCTCTTGGAGGGCAAGGAATGTGAGGTCTGCAATGTGGATGCATTTTTTATGTGTTTCGGCTTCTCTGTGTCCTGTGATGTGCTTGTGGTGGGGCTGGCATGTGTGCTCCTTCTGTGCCTTGGGGCTGATGTCTCGTGTCTTTGTTGCTTGAACTGCTGTTGTCGTGTGCTGCGTGGGGATGACTTGGTGCCTGAGTGCTCTGGTGTGTGTGTTCTCTGGTCAGGTGGTGTCACTGGCAGTGTGGTTGCGGAAGGGACAGGAGCCGGACTGTGAGCCTGTGACTGCAGAATGGCTGCTGTCAGTGTGGAGGCCAAAGACTGGACAGTCCTGTGCAGGCCACCGACGTTCGAATGAATGCCCTCCATGAACACAACAACCTGTGACAACTTGTAGCCATGATCCTGGAGGGCATTCAGGAGCAAAGTCTGCCCCACAGACACCTGCCGCAAGATGTCTATGGCCTCCACACTGAGGGCAGCAGGGCACACAGGGGCTGGGGCAGCGGTGCCTGGGGGGAAAGATAAGGTACCCTTCTTAGGGCAGCGGGCCCGGATACCAGTTGGGGGAGCATCAGGGAGGGTGGACACAGGACGGGGTGTGGCGGACGATGAAGCAGAGGCCGATCCACCTTTGCCCGACAACACCGAGGAGTCACCGCTGGAGTGTGAGGAAGTGGAGGTAGGGGTTTCTGGAGCAGACTCTTCCAGGGCACTCCTGTCCCCCTCCAATGCGCTGGTCCCCTCACTGTTGCTGTACTCCCGGGGAGCAGTGATGCCAGTAGCTTCACCAACGGTTTTGGGCCCCTCTCCTTCTCTGACCTCGGTAGATTCTGTAGGAGACAGAGACACTGTTCAGTGAAGTGGCCGGATCACAAACATGTTAGGCAATAATAACCGAAATGCTTGAACTCAAGGCACACATTTGACTCTCCATGTACTGTCTGCATAAGTCAAAATATTTCTATGATCATCTGAAGCATGTCAACATGCTCATTGGACAGTCATGGTCCATGTTGCGTTCATACTGACAAATTGCTAGACATGTGTTGGCATCTCAACATCACATCCTATTGTCTGTAGGCACATCTACATGCCTTCAGCTAAGAGAGCTACACATCTGAATTCACTGTGTGTGTCACACTGGAAGTTTGAGGTGATAGAACCCCACACATAGTAAGTTAAAGGAAACTATTGTTAAGTGACATGACATCCTTACATCCACTAATTCATGTACTGCAACACAACTACTGTTGAACATTGGTAAGCAATCTGTAGATGTATCAATTACATGGAAATGCACAACATCAATCTCTAAAATCACCCTGACATGATGCTCACTGATGTTCACTTCCAGTTGATGCCACAGAGACTGACACTTATGCTGATGTCACCTGGACACATGACAATCCAGACGTTGTACAGGCCAAGAATTTCTTCACTCACCACTGAGTCAACTGAGAGGCAATTACACCACACTAGAGACAACACATAGGTTACAGCCTTGCTTTGGGCTGGGATTCGTGCAGTCTTTCATGAGCAACATCACACTTTGTACTATACTCACCCCCAACTTGCTGCTACTGGGCCCTCAGGCGTTCATTCAGCTCTGGCTGTGTCACTGCCAGGATGCGGGTCAATAGTGGGGTCATGCTCCGGCGCGTCAACTGACCAGTCTGAGGAACCAGGCCCAGCGTCATTTCGGTGATGTTTTTGCTAAGGCGTCAGATGTCATCCCACCTCTTGTGGCGCAGTGGTTATGTCGACGGTTAGAGACCCCTAGGGCCCGCACCTTCCGGGCGCTGACCCTCCATATTGCCTTCCGCTGACGGACCTTGAGCTATAGGTATGGGAGACAAGAGGAGACATTTGTAACACTTTGTAGTGGTGCATTGTGTGTCAGTGCACAGTACATACACATGAGCGAGTCTACACATAATGACACCAAAAGAAGGATGGCATGTCCACTGTACATCTATCAGATGTGAGAGGTAATTTCACACTAATCTAGACTGTAACAGGCCCTGTACTCTTGTACATACTGGGCTCATCTCCATAGTATCCCTGTAGAATTAGCACACCCCATAATCACTAACCTCTGCCCAATCGACACTTACCATCTCACTAATGTACATATGTACATGTAATGAACTCATAGAGGACATGGCACAGGGAATGTGTATCCAAAAAGAGATTTCATGAAGTAATCATTGTAACTGTACTACTGATAAATCACGTCTTGGCAAAATCGTCATTGCATGCACTCAGGACTCAGGGGGAACAAGGCTCAACACCATGCACTTGAAGTCGGTTGGCAACACAGACTCCAACACGTATATATCAACCTTTCTGAGATTCACATGTGTGATGTTTTGCACCTATGGAGTTGCAAAATTGACGAGTGTGCCATCCTCCCCACATACTCAAGTGCATCAAGTAGTACGTCATGATTGGGAAATGCAGACGACAAAATCAGAAAGCACCAATATTGGCTTGCAGTCTGAGGCACAGAGCACTGTACAGTAACATGTTGTGAGCTTTCGGAGCATCCTCAGTAAGTTTAGCATTCACTTACCAGTACCTCTGGAGCACCAGAGAGCCAGCCGTACTGTCCAAGGACCTCGTCCACCAGGACCTCCAGCTCCTCTGTGGTGAAGGGACGGGCCCTCAGGTTCTCAGTACGAGCCATGACTGGTTCCAGAGATGAGGTACAGCAGCAGTTCGTGGTCAGGAATGGCAGGCAGCAGTGTCTCTAGGCAAGTGACAGGTGTGGACATTTCACAGGCATATATATAGGGCCCTAGGCTCATTCCAGTGTTGCTCTGCTGATACCATTGGCCAGCCTGGTTCGCATCATTCAATTGGGCCCAATGCCGGGCCCCGCAGTGGCATGTAAGCCGCTGGCGGTTCCCATTGGCTGATGGCTATTCTTCATAGGCGGTGACGCACCGCGGAGGTCATGAAGCGTCCACCGCTATCCTGCATCATTCAATTGGGGCCAATGCCTGGCCCCGCAGTGGCGGAGCACGCCTGCCGCGAGTTTCGAAAATGTAAGCCGCTGGCGGTTCCCATTGGCTGATGGCTATTCCTCATAGGCGGTGACGCACTGCGGAGGTCAGGAAGCATCCACCGCTATCCTGCATCATTCAATTGGGGCCAATGCTGGGCCGCGCAGTGGCGGAGCAGCCTACCGCGAGTTTCAAAAATGTAAGCCACTGGCGGTTCCCATTGGCTGATGGCCATTCCTCATAGGCGGTGACGCACCGCGGAGGTCAGGAAGCGTCCACCGCTATCCTGCATCATTCAATTGGGGCCAATGCATGTCACCACTGTGGATACCAGCTACTGTGCCTGTAAACACATTTTGCAATTCCATTCTCGCTTTGCTAATTACATCACTCATCCCAACACATTTGCCTAAAGTGATTTGTGCACCTGTTAAGGTGCTATAGAGTTTGACCTTTGAGTTAATTCTTCAAACACATGATGTGTCCAAGAAAAGGAGAGTGAAATAACATTCATTGTCATGTCTTGTGGCCAGCATGGAATGAAATGAGTTGAGGAGTCAAAAAGGACAAAGGCCTCTCTCACTGTACTAATGTTGTGTATTGAAACATTCAACCTGTGAACACTCTTTGAATATCCCTTGCTATTTGACTGTCGATTTCTCGGCCATGGGTTGTCTCATGAAGGGCCAGTGATGTTGGCTGACATTTAGAGGTGTCCATTGTATGGAAATCAGACATTGTAAGCTCTGTACTTGTAAGCTCTAGCACTTTCAACACACGTACTGCTGTGGCATACAGTGTACCTAGCTGCCATTGCCTGCATATGTTTTCACACACGTCAGAGGAGTGCACATGTGTAGCAAACAAACATCACTCTGGCCGACATCATCGGTCATTTTCAGCCATGTGTGCATGTATACACAATCCATGTGTAATTGTGTATCATTTTGGTGAGCATGGCAATGTCTGTCACGCAAAATCCTCACACAGTCACGATGGACTGACCCCATAATGTTCATATTTGTCTGTCCACTGTGCTGCATATTCATGTATTGTTGTCCAGCTGACACTCACTGGCCTCATTTCTTAATGTTGTTGTGGATTGTGGGACTGAAGCTTGAGGTCGTGCAGTGACAGCAGATACATGCAACTCAGCATTGATGCTGTTAGCCACATGTGCTGTGCCATCTACCCACAGGGCTGCTCACACTAAGATGTAGCAGTGTACCATATGTCATACACATCGTCTTATTCTGATGTTGTAGTAGTTAGTATGTCAATTGAGTGATGCAAATCAAGGTCTGTATGCATGTCACTTGTGCATTTCACGTGTTCAAGAGTCCTGTCAATGTTGTGGTTGTGTGAGTCTTTGGTTAAGCTGTTTCCCACATCTCATCTTTTACTCATCTTCTGCATGTGTCCCCTGCCAGAGTACGTAGGAGGAGACCACCTATCTGTCGCCCTGTCCTAGACCTGGCGAAGATGGAGGACATAGAAATCATAAAGAAATTCTGTCTGGATCACCTTACACTGCGAGAGCTATGTGCTCAGTTGGAGCCTCATTTGAAGCCCAACAGAACTTATCCGGCTGCATTGTCTGCTACAGTAAAAGTGATGATTGCTCTGCATTACTTTGCCACTGGGTCCTTCCAGTACACCGTGGCCAGCGCCGGTGGTATGTCACAGCCTATGTTCAGCATGGTGTTGCGTGATGTCCTGTCTGCATTGATGACCTACAAGGACCGCTATATACACTTTCCAAGGAGAAATGAATTGGCAGCTGTGAAGGGGGATTTTTATGATCTTGGACGCATCCCAAATGTTGTGGGAGCCATTGACGGTACCCACATTGGCCTAGTTCCACCACAGGCACGGGAACACATCTATCGTAACCGCAAACATCACCACTCCATTAATGTGCAAGTGGTATGCCAAGTGGATCAGATAATATCACACATGTGTGCAAAGTATCCAGGTTCGGCACATGACTCATACATTCTGCGGAACAGCAGCATACCACAATTAATGGCAAATCTTCACCCAGAGCGTGCCTGGCTTGTTGGTGAGTGGACTGTGTCAATGAGTGTGATGTATGTGTGACATGCTGCTCTCCTCACATATTACCATTACATTGTTTGTCCGTGTTTCTCACAACTAGGTGACTCAGGGTATCCCAATCGTCTGTGGTTGCTGACCCCACTGAGGAATCCAACTACGCCCGGGGAAGTCCACTTCGATGATGCTCATGGGAGGACACGTCGTGTGGTGGAGCGCACTTTTGGACTTCTAAAGTCTAGATTCAGGTGTCTGGACAAGAGTGGTGGTGCACTTCTCTACTCGCCCCAGAATGTGTGTCAGATCATAGTCACATGCTGCATGCTACACAACCTGGCCTTGCGCAAAGAGATACCCCTGATTCAGGACGATGATGAGCAGCGGAAGCCCCCCGCTGAACACCCACACATGCCCAGTTACGATGATAGTGGTGAGGAAGAAGGCCTTGACCTGCATCAACAGCTCATCGCCAACTACTTCCATTGAGTGTAAGTTAGCATTGAGCAACTATGGCTGTGTCTGTGCGCTTTGCTGTTGTCTGCCATACTTGGAGGATTGTAGCAGGGATTGTGCCCACAGACAGAACTCTGCGCCGGATCATAGGACTTGGGCAGGCAGGGACTGAGTCATCCTACCACCTGAGTACCCATGAGCCCAGGACCGAATAGCTGTAGTGCCTCACTAGCTCTCCTACTCACTGACAGTGAAACAAGCACTTATACACCCCAGGACCCAACACTCTCAGATCTCTCAGGAATTGCGGTAACGAGACATACCCTGTCACCCTCACTCTTATACTTGTCCACAATAAGATCAGTTGAAGACAAGAAATGTTTTCAAATGTTTATTTCAACTAAGGTGTCCCAACATGCAGTATACGTGCCACAACAAGCAGAATAATGCATAATACAAAAACAGTCAGCATAGAAACATGTCCATATATCATGAAGGGAGATGTCATATTAATAAGCCCTCAGGAGGAAGACCTACGAGCCTATCCCCCCTCCCCTTGCTAGAAGAAGTCTTATTATGTATCCCAAGATCTCAGGGCTTTGTCAGCAGACCCCATTCCTCAGCCTATAGATGGTGATATGTACATCACATGTGCTGTGTTGCTCTTCTCTCTGGAAGGATCCCTCTCCAGGTGTGGGGCACCTAGCCCGCCTCCCCATATTATCCAAAAGGCACCCGTGGACTTTAGCAGCTGCGAGAGTTTGTTGAGTCTGGGTGCTAGGGCCTAACCAGAACAGAATAACAAGGGACATCGTTTTACGACCTTGGACATGATGTACAGACTGTACTCCAGGACCGCACAGAGAACAAGCTCTGCGGACAGTTCTCATGTGAAAGACATCAACAAAGCTACTTGCAAAACAACAAAGCCATGTATTAACGTGCGCTAAAGCTGCATAATGTAAGCCGGGCTCATACTAGGCGACAATGTCCTCGACGGCCATTTAACAGTCTCCCCTTACTCAGGTCTGTGGTACCAAGCGAAACAGCCTGCAAAGGTAAGCACAGTCAAAGCGAATGCAGACAGGGCCAAGGTTTGAGATAAATCAAATTAAATTTCTGAAGGAGGCGAGAAAAGGTAAAACAATATTGAATTAGTTCCAAACAGTTGCGGATGCTGGTAAGTAGTTACGAATCCAAGAAAGCACTTGCAGCTTCGAAGGCAAGCAGTTCAAGAAGACGATCAGAATCAGCTACAGCAAAACGGACCGCCATACAATCCAGTAGTATGAAGAAACAGATGTTCTCCTTGCACCCCATGGATGAAAGGAGCATTTCAGGGCAACCTGGAAGAGGTTCGATGTAGGCATGGCACAGGAGGCGTTGCGCAAACACACAGGCGCAGCTGGCAGCCCGTCTGCCACGTTGTGAGGCATCCCATAAACTGCAATCACCGGAACAGTCCTGGTCGTGAGCCAACAAAGGACTCACCCACAGGTCATAATCCAGATCAGCAAGAGATGTGTTTGAAAGGCAGACATCCATGGCCCATTGAAAGGGGCATCGGCGACAGTAGAACACAGGTTGCACACAGGTGAAATAGGCATAGCGGAAGGTTAGCCTATAACTGATCCGGAGCACAGCTAATGGCAGACATCCAAAAATAAGCTGCATTCGTTCATGGTACAGTTGCAACTGACCGGGGTTGGCCAGGACCACAGGACGGGCAGCCATTGCGTAAGAGCAGAAGGAGAACCAGCACTCTGCAGAACAGCCAAGGGAGTGATGGTAAACCGCCAAATGCACTTGAAAAATTGAATGAATGACACCCGGTAGTACTCCAAAAATAGTCTGAAACGAAGTAACAAGGCCATAGCCCACAAGTTAATAAAATATGTGCAAGGCCTTCAGTATCAGACGCTTTTGATATTTGGTGTATCAGTTCCCAAAAATGGAGTGGGAGAGTTGTGTTTAGCAGTGACTGAATCTCAGTGGACGTTCGAGCCACCTGCAATTCAAAGGTCTCACGGGCTGATGTGAGAGCGACTTCTTGCTGAAACAAAAGCACTTTGTACCTGCTTAACTCATTGAAGTCTGCTTTCATAGTGGGAATGTGAGGCCACAACTAACTATCTACAATCCCATATGGGGCAGTAAAAAGAACATTGCTACAGCAAGTTACACGCTGTGAAACTGTTACCATATACGGGACGCCTGCCCGTAAACCGCAGCGGTTGTGGTTATTCAGGATAAGATAACTTCCGTGAAAAAGGAGCTTTAGCGTGGGAATGTTGGCAGGGACTGGTGTTCCTTTTTTAAAACATGCAAAAATCGTGCATGATACATTACAAGGCCCGTGTAACTGTACTTGAGTTAGTGAAGGCGACAATGTCCCCAACGGCCATTTAACAGGATGTGTTTGGATGCTGGCTCATGTTGGCACACTGCTAAGGGTTACATTGTGCAGCGCTGTGTGAGTTTTACAACTTACGTCATGTCCATGTTGATGGTAGTAGGGGGATGGGAGGACACTGCCTCACCTCCCAGCACAGTTCACCCCTTAGCATCCTAGTAAATGCAGTTCAGTTCAAATGCTTACTTGAAATGTAGCTGAAGTGTTTCACCAGAGTTGGTCAGGGAGAGGTACAGAGACCTAAGAGGATTGTGGCAGCTTTCTCAGCAAACACAGAATTTCATTTTTTATCTCTACTGATGAAGGATAATATCCAGGAACGCATGTGACTAGAGATTCACAGCACTAACCTGCAACAACCTTGGTGAAACACTTCAACGGAAATTCAAGTAAGCATTTAAACAGAAGTGTTTTTACCAGGATGCTAAGGGGTGAACTGTGCTGGGAGGTGACGTAATGTCCTCCCATCCCCTTTCTGTCCATGTTGATGGTGTTGGCCAGTGTTATTTGGAATGCATCTTGTAGTGTTGCCTAGTGGTGTGCTTTAGCTGTCATGCCATCATATGTCAACTCACTGTTATTTTCTTGTGTCGTTCTAGGTTACTCCGCTCTTTCAATGGATTGTCGCATTCAAATCTTGTGATACATTGCAATGTGAGTTAACATGCTACTTACTATGATAAACATGTTACTGACACAAAGGCATAGGGGTGTGAATTGTGTTTATTTTGACATGAGTGACAGGTGAGTGGTGAAGTCGAAAGTGCTGGTACATGGATACTTAGGGTGGTGCACACAATGGTGGAATTCCACAGTCCAACAGAACACTCCCATCATTGTGGCAATGTGGGATCGGATGTACAACAAAGTCAATGCTCTGTGCAACACTAGTGACATCAACAGTGGCTCCTAGAACTGGTTTTTCAAGGTGCTTTGTCACGTGATCCTCCCCTGGTCTTTCTCGGACGTCCCCTCTGCCGTTTGGCAGGGGGGGAACCTGCTGCATGCTCAGAGGTGTCTGAGGAGTCTGTATCTTCTGCCTCACCCCTCCTTGTGGCCGCTGCTGAGGTGTTGTGAGTATCATCAGCCTGGCCACTGGGTGGGGGTGCCGCTATTTGAGCTGCATGGATGTCCCTCAGAACACCCACAAGCTGGCCCATGTACTCCACAAGTTGTCCCAAACGTGTGTCCATGGACCTTTGCAGCGGGCGGAGTTCACGCAGCTCTTCCACAACCTGGCCCATTGTTAGGTTTGAAATTCCCGTTCCCGCAATGCTCTCGTTTCATGCTATATTAGGTTAGCAGTGCATGGCTAAATAGATGCCATTTGTGTTCACGTTATGCAACCCGCTGAGTTATCCCCATAATGTGCAGGCTTCAGTTAGCGAGTGTGACTCCATTTTGCATTTCGTAATCCTTTTTAGGCTGCTTAGACTGTGTTAGAGTTAGGCCTCACTACTCACATTGCTTGCCTCATCAGAGCACTGTATTTCGTTATTATCCTCTGTTATTCAAGGCTGTTTCTCGACTTACTAATGAATAGGCCATTTTGCTCTTGCATACCTATCTGAATGTGTAGTTTCTGCTCCCACGTTAGGAGAAGCTGAGACTCGGCACCGTGGCCTTGGGCTCCTGATAAAATGTACCCATCTGGCAGGTGTTAGCTCCTCCTACTGTGCCTCTTTGTTCATGTTCGGCCCAGGCCGGTAGTTTTCCATTGGGGGCGTGGTTGAAGGCTTTTCGGGAGGAATGATTATTCAGTGTAAACGGTTGGGGGGCCAGTCCCTCGGCAGACATCTTAGGGTGCAGGTCATGATGGACTCCTCTGCAGAGTATTTCTAATAAACATGTAAGTTTGTATTCTCTACTGTATGACCGACTCTTCATTCTTGGGAAGGCATAGCAGGTGGTTGTAAGAAAACCTGAGTGGCCCTTGAGGGCCACTTCCTTCAGTTGGTGCCCGAACAGGGACCCCGCAAGGTGATCCGGCTCGCCCATAAACGGGTTGTAGGGTCGGAGGGTGCGTTTGGTCGGTTGGGCGGATCGGGCCCCCACATAAGACTGAGCTTGGTTCTCGCAGCTGCCCCCCCCCCCCCCCGGCTGATCGGGCGCCCCTCCATCTAGTGGTCAGCGGCTGGGGTCCTGCGAAGGCGAAACCTTGGAATTGACTGTTTGGTCTGAAGAGTCGGCAGTGGAGAATAACTTGACTCGACATGTGTGCACCAGGTGAGTAATTTGATTCTTGGAAAAATGGAGCCATTCTTGGACGGCACGAACCTACAAGCTGTGTCTTGATACAGTCTCCGGACTGTCTTGTCTGCAGTTTTCGTACTGCCTTGCTTGAATGACACGAGTCGACAGGCTGTGTCTTAGTATGGTCTCCGGACTGTCTTGTCTTGAACTTGGTGAGTTTGCAAACTCTTGAAAAGGCACAGAATGTTTGCGAGCAGTCCACCGGACCGCCTAGAAATTTGGCCCGTGCTTGAAAAGGTCCGGGGCTGTTCACAAGCAATCTGCCAGACCACCTGGTAATTTGGCTAATGCTTGAAAAGGTCTGGGGCTGGAGCCTGTCTTCTTGAATTTGGTACAGTCCCTGGACTGTAGGGAATGGTCTCTGGATCGTTTGGTGTGGTCCGTGAATATTATTTGTTATCTTATTTCTTTCCTTTATTTACCATTGCTGGTGTTATATTTGTTCGCTAGGGATAGTGCATGTGTCTTATATTAAGATGCCTTGTTTCAGCAAAATGGGGTGTTTTGGGTGTTGATGTTGTTCTACTGATGCTCGATTGGAAGAGAGCCAACCTGCGCCTCCGGAGGGTTCTCCTAATTTTGACGTATATGTTAAACATGGTATTGGCCCTATTATGTTTAGCACATTGTGGCATAAATATTCGAGGGACAATGCCGAGTTGCTATGGCCACTTACAGGCTCGTTCGATGAACAAAAATTGAATTTCTTGCAGGATAAATTGTTTGCTAAAAAGAGCAGGCAGTCGATGTTTGATTCTCTGAGAGTATGGCAGAAAGAAGCAAAGCAGTGACGTATGAGGGCGGAGAAGGAGGCTCTGAAGAGACAGACCCAAACTATAACACAGAAAGCAGTAGCCTATGAAAGAGGGAAGATAGAGAAGGGCATAGAATGCGCAGATAGAAAGTTTCGGTTACAGACAGATAAATGTTATGTTACTAGGGAGGAAGGTGATGAATTTGTTGAAGAGCTATTGGATTCTCGCCCTCCTCCTCCTTATGCCCCTGAACGAATATACCCGACAGTCCCGACATCTCAGTCCTCTGCCTCTAGTGCCGCCCCTTATAGTGTTCCTGTTTCCAGCGCTACCGCCTCAGCCCCAGCCCCGCTCGCTTCTCCTCTACTCACACTAGTCACCGGGACGGGTGCTGTTAGCTCCCCCGCCACCATCTATTACTCCCCCTTTTACCCCTACAACCCTGTCTCCTTACATGATGGTACCTGTCTCTGCGTCTGCTCTTTACCCCGTGAGTGTGACACCACAATTACTGTTGAATGCCGAAACTCCCGCGTGTGGGGTGCATGCCGCGAACTGGGCAGCAGCGCGAGACCGAATGGACAAAGTGTTGGTGCGTTCGGCGGTGGGTGATGAGGAAAAGCAAATGGTGGTGAATCAGGCAGCTCAGTGGGCTCGGAACCCGATCTATAGTGTGGAGGATGTGTGGAGTGTGATGAAAGATTATGAGCCGTTTTGACAGCAGCATGCCCTTAAGCACGTCAGCCACACTGATAGGGTTATGGGAACAGTGTTTTCAAGGTGTTCCACCGCAAATCATCTATGACATACGGGACAGGGTATATGCTGAAGGTATGGCTCCCAATGAGGTCTTTATCAATGTAACGACACTAGTGGGTTACCGAGGCAGATTGCTCCAGAAGGTTCCGACGATGGGGACACAGCATCCCATGAGGGAAGTCCATCCCATTTATCACCCCGAGATACCAGAACTGTGCGACTCCACAGACACTGTAATCAGACCGCGAGTCGACGCTCGGTTTCAGGAACAGTGGATCTATACTCCTTGGAAGAGGAGTGAGGTCTTATCCCTGAAGAGCCAGCTGCCGGACCCCCGGAAAAACCCCACTGCCTATTATAAAGAATTGACGGAGGCGGCCTCCTCCACAGTGATGACGCTAGCTGATATAGAGTTGTTTTTTGGTCTGTTGGTACTGCTGGATATATGGAGGCAGGTTCATATGCAGGATCATGCACTAAAGTTGGGGGGCATGTGGGATGAGAGCAGGGCTTGGGATAAGGAGCGTAAGCCTGGTGACAAGCCGAAAGCGGAGCTCCTAGCTTTGCCGGGGCGTATTATCACATACATGCACTCCCTTATCCCACCGAAGCGAGTGGACTGGGATAAGTTGACTGCGTGCCATCAGAAAAAGGACGAAAGTGTGTCGGATTTCTTTACCAGATTTGAAGGAGTGTTTTTAGACTTCAGTGGTCAGGACCTGTCACAGGAGGGTGGTGTTCGGTTGTTTGTTAACAGATTTGTCACTAACTTGCTCCCCGAGATTGCAACACGGTTGCAGGCTTCGGAAAGTACTTGGACGACTTCATCCCTGTCTGTGATATTGAGTATGGCACAGTATTACGAACATAGAGAGAATGAGGACAAGGAAAGGGTAGAGAAAAAGTTGAAGGATTTTAAGACGAGGGTATTGATGCAGCAAGTTGCGAGGGGAAGTGGACGAGGAAGAGGTTCAGGATCGGCCCAGTGGCTGCCCCGGTCTGGCAGGGGTGGTACTTCGGGTGCGCCCCTCGGGCCCAACCAATGTGCATACTGTAAGCAGGAGGGACATTGGCGGAATGAGTGTCCGGAGTTGTTGCAGAAAAGCTAGGCCCTGAGAGGTCGGGGTTTTCGAAGACGCGGGCGAGGAATAGGAGGTAGAGGGGGGATGCAGTCAGAGGATGCGTCACACAACAGGCAGAGCGGGAATTATTTAGACGACCCACGAGGAAGACAGTACTACCATGACGACTATGACATGGACGAAGTGACAGGGTTGTCTCACAGCTAGGACAGCCAAGGACAGGGCGAGGGACCAGTTCCGGTGCCTATAGATCAGCGCGAACCCTACGTCACTGCTGATTTACAGGGTACAACCAAAAAATTTCTAGTTGATACAGGGGCTATGAATAGCTCTGTTTCCCATTCACTGGTCCTGGGGGCAGCTCTGTCTGGCCAAAACAATGTCTCGGTGGGTTTCTCAGGCGTGCCGGTCATTAGCCCCATTTCCAAGCCTCTTGCTCTGACTATTGGCCCTTTTACGGTTGACTCGTCATTTTTACTGACGTCAAACTGTGGGGGAAATTTGCTGGGACTGGATTTGTTAAAAAGATTGCACGCGACAATTTTTTGTTCCCCAGACGGTGTTTACATGACTGTTGGACCGCAGGTAGCCCATGCCAAACAATGCAAAGGATGCCCCCCTTCCCACCGAGTTCAAGGATGTGCCGCCCACATTATGGGCTACCAGAGACACGGATGTGGGATTACTCCAGATCCCGCCAGTATCTATACGATCAAAGACAATGCTAGATTGCCACGAATTCCCCAGTGCAAGATATCCCAGGCAGGTGAAAAGGCCCTATTACAGATAATACAGGACTTGATTAAGTCTGGTGTGGTTGAAGAGACTGTGGCGAATGTGTGTAATAGCCCTATTCTTCCTATTCTTAAAAAGACACCCTTGGATTCTCCCGATGCCCACCCCGATGTTTACCGTTTTGTGATAGACCTCAGAGAGGTGAATAAGATCGTAGTTCCCCAGTACACTGTGGTCCCAGACATTACCACGATCTTGACAATGATTCCCCCATCAGCAAAATTCTTTTCTGTAATTGATCTAAAGAATGCTTTCTTCAGCATACCAATCCATACAGATAGCAGATATCTGTTTGGATTTGCGATAGCCGGTTGGAGCTTTAGATTCTGCCGTGCTCCACAAGGCTATACTGAAAGTCCAAGTATATATAGCCAAGCCTTGAAAGCTCAATTGGATTCTTTGGAGCTTCCCCCTGGTAATGTGCTGTTGCAGTATGTTGACGACCTCCTTGTGGCTTCGAATGATGAAGATGGTTGCAAAGGAGCCACAGTTAAATTATTGTTGCATTTGGCGCATCATGGGCACAAGGTGTCCCTTTCGAAATTTCAATATTGTCGACAGGAGGTCACCTATTTAGGTCACCTACTGTCGAAGGAGGGTCGCAGACTAACACCTGGGCGCATAGCTGCTATTACTAACATGCCTGTTCCTAAGACCCAACGCGAGGTACGCGCGTTTATCGCAGGGGCGTAGCTAGGCCTTAGGCTGCCCGTGGCGGCCCCTGCGTTTGCCGCCCTCGGCAAAACGATAGAAGAGCGGGGTGTGATATGCGGCCGCGGCCTATTCTTGCGGCCGCAACGGCCGCAGGTAAGAGCGGGGGAGGGGGGCCGGCTGCCACCCCAAAACTCATGCCGCCTGGGGCGGTCTGCCCCCATCGCCCCCCCCTAGCTACGCCACTGGTTATCGGGATAACATCGTATTGTCGGCATTGGATCCCTAACTATTCCCTACTAACAAAACCCCTTCTTTACCTGACCACCATAAATGTGCATGAACCCTTGCCTTGGACACCTGCATGCCAGCAAGCTTTTGAGCAATTAAAAGTTGCGCTTTGCTCTGCTCCGGTGCTTGGTACTCCTGATTTCCAGAAGCCTTTTGTGCTCTACATACATGAGGCGGAGGGTTGCGCGCTTTCGGTTCTAACACAGGGTTTCGGTGGTAAGCAGAGACCCTGCGCCTATTTCTCTGCTATGCTCGATAATGTCGCCAGAGCGCTCCCGAGCTGTCTGAGAGCTGCGTGGAGGTGGCAGTTTCTATCAGGCAATCGGCAGGGCTCGTCCTTGATACTGATCTCACAGTAATGGTACCTCATGCTGTGGACATGCTATTGAATAAGACAAAGACGCAGCACCTCACTAGTGCGCGTCTGACTGGTTATGAATTGACCTTGTTTGCTCCGCACATTACCATCAAAAGATGTGCTACTCTGAACCCAGCCACGTTACTACCCCTCCCTTCGGAAGAAAAGGACAATGATGTCCATGATTGTTTGTTTCGGACTGAGGAAGAAACGAAAGGACGGGTAGACTTGACTGATGTTCCCTTACCTGACCCCCAAGGGGAACTATATGTCGATGGCTCTTGTTTCAAATTACCAGATTGCACCACCACTGCAGCCTATGCAATCACAACGTTACACACTGTAGTTGAGACATCCCGTATCCCACACCAATCGGCCCAAGCTGCAGAGTTGGTTGCCCTCCTCAGGGCTTGTGAGTTGAGTGAGGGATTGGCTGTTAATATCTACACCGACAGCCAGTACGCCTTTGGGGTGGCCCATAATTTTGGGCGCCTCTGGGCAGAGAGAGGGTTCTTGACCTCGCACAGACTGCGAATACAGAACGGCCCATTGATACATAGATTGCTGTCCGCATTGACACTTCCCAATATGTTAGCAATAGTGAAATGCAGCGCTCATAAAGCCATTACAGATGACGTTGGGAGGGGAAATGCTTTCGCAGACCAGACAGCTAAGGAGACAGCTCGATCAAAGATTAAAAAGATGTTGGTGGCAGGTCCCGTTAGGTGGGTCCCAGACAATGGAATGTTTGAGGATACAGGGAAATTCAAGCTGAGGCGACTTTAGATGAATTAGCCATGTGGGAGGAGAGAACAGGACGTTTGGACGAGGATGGGTGTTGGACTGACTTGTCTGGGAAACAGCGGTGGTTGCTCCCCAATGCATTTGTACTCCCTGTTGTCACCATGGCCCATGGTCCAGCGCATATCAGTGCCAAAGGAATATGCAAGCTACTGGACCCAGTATGGTAGAATGATAATATCGCTAAGGTAGCCACACACCTAGTCAAACATTGCATCATTTGTCTGAAGCATAACCCTGGGAAAGGTACCCCTACACCCGCTGGTAACTTTGCCCCGCCTTCCTTCCCTTTCGAGGTACTCCAGATGGATTTAATCGAAATGGAATGTGTGAACAATCTAAAGTATGTGTTAGTAGTGGTTTGCGCATTCAGTAAATGGATTGAGGCTTACCCCACTAAGGAGAATACAGCCATGGCGACGGCGAAGGCACTCTTAAAGGAGTACTTCCCGCGCTATGGATTGCCACGTGTGATTTGGAGTGACAACGGAAGTCACTTCAATTCAAAAGTCATTGACTTGGTGTGCAAAGGTTTGCATATTAAGCAGAAGTTTCATACAGCGAATCACCCCCAGTCAGCAGGTCTGGTTGAGAAGTACAATGGTACTCTCAAGCTAAAACTAGCAAAGATTCAAGAAAGCACAGGATTGCGATGGCCAGATGCGTTACCCTTGGCTTTATTATCTACCAGAGCGACAGCGCATTCTAGAACAGTGTTGTCACCGTATGAAGTGGTCTTCAGGTGCCCTGCTAATGTCTGGGGCGTCCCAAGACCCAAGCACTTTTCCGAGATAGAGTACCCCCTGCTTGTAGACTATTTGTACGAGTTGTCTAAAGATCTCCCTTCTCTTCACCAACAGATACAAGCCACGCTGCAGCCAGTACCAGAGGGGCCTGGGCATCAAATCCAGCCTGGTGATTTTGTGCTCATCCGCAACTTTCAACTAAAAAGCTGTTTGGAGCCGAGGTGGAAAGGACCTTTGCTTGTCCTTCTTGCCACCCGCACAGCTGTAAAGGTCGACGGCAGAAAACACTGGATCCACGGTTCTCATGTTAAACGGATACCTCTACCGCTCCCATATGACCGCTGGGTCAACGACGGCATTGCTGATCAGGAATGTGAGCGGGTGCCACGCTTTGTTCCCTTCTCTGACGCCCGGTTGAGGTGGGCGCAGACGGATGAAGAGAGTGACGCAGCCCTGTTTGAGGCGATTCCCCCGGAGATAAGGGCCGCTTCGGATAACTCTGTATCCAATACACCCGACTCTGAGTCTCGATGCCCATCTGATCCTGAGTTTCTGCCCCTTTTTGTTGACGAAACAGTGCCTGAAATAGCTAAGTATAATTTGAGGCCCCGAAAGAAGGACGGTGCACCCGCCGAACAGTCTAGGAGTTAGGGAAGGACTTGAGCTTAGGGCGCAGGTGCTGTGCCTAAGGTGCCTGTATTAGACTAGGGTGAACTACACTGGTGCACTGCCCTGGACACTGGACAGGATAGTTGAGGGTATTTGCCCAGGAGGGAGGTTGCCCTAGCCTGAAAGAAAAAGGATCTGTGTCTTTTTTTCTGCAAGGGCTGCGGTCGCGCAGCTCCTCCGTGGGAGTGCTTCATAGCACCGTCATTGTTGAACAATAGGAGCCTGCCAGCGAGGCTCTAGACGGACGCTGGGTGATTTGTGCCCCCCTGGTACTGTTGTTGCAATAGTGGCTCTAGTCTGTGAATATTTCTGTCCCTTGTGACACCTATAAGTTGCCCTTGAAGTTCTCTAAATGTATCCCTTTGGTCGTCCTATCCCTGATGAGGAGCAGCCCTTTGCGGCTCCGCGTCCCACTTCAAATGGTCCTGTTTGGTCCTCTTGGTCCCCCAAGACTAAAATAGTGTTTGTGGTAATAATTTTGCTTTCTCTGATATTTGTATTTGGGGTGCTGTTCTTCCTGGAAGAGAAATATCCTGTGCATGCTTGGATCAGTACTACGCCAACACCTCCTGAGCATATGTTTGGTACCTTAGCGCCTCACAAAGAAGAACACCGGAAGTCCTATAAGGATAATGTTTTTATTCAGACGTTGCACCAAACACATGCTGTTTATAATACAACGAAATGCTGGGTGTGTGGGTTACCTTCTGTCACGCATCGAAGTGAGAACTTGCTGCCTATACCCTTGTCTTATTTTAACCCCTTCCGTGCTCGCGTCGGCCAACGGCCGTCGCGAGCACTACCTCCCCAGTGCTGCGAACGACCGTTGGCCGACGCAGCCCCGCCCACTCCGTGGAACGCCCGCACCGCGGCGGAATTGCCGTCGCGGTAAACGGGTTAATAGTTGTGAGGGATGGTTCACCTGACTTAGTTTCATCCGCCCATTTACTCAAGTTGACTCCTTGGAGCGCAGAGGCACCAGTTCCCGTTCTTTGACCATGAATGTGTATACCCAGCATAGGTCCCCACCTGGTGTTTCTCCTGGAGATGGACGGTTTGATCGAGTATTTTTGAGCTCTTGCCTCAGGGCAGCAGACCGAGGTAGAAAGAGCAACAGAACAGGGATGGATAGAGATAGGTTTTCGCGGTTCAATGTATCAGTATATTACCAATCCTTCCAAGCCCGCAATGTCACAGAAGATAAGCCCATACCCCTGGCTGTGGTAGACGTACTGGCTCCTTTTTGTGTTCAAGGGGCGGGAGACATAGAGGTGGGAGACAGTAGATGCAACACCACCTCCATATTGAGAATGCCCAAAAGTCCACCCTTGATCCCACCACCTAATGTCTATTTTGTTTGTGGTGCTCGCAGCTATGTGTGGCTCCCTGAGGGATGGTCCGGGCGGTGTTACCT
The DNA here is from genome assembly GCA_963921515.1 of Calotriton arnoldi. Taxonomy (NCBI): domain Eukaryota; kingdom Metazoa; phylum Chordata; class Amphibia; order Caudata; family Salamandridae; genus Calotriton; species Calotriton arnoldi. The sequence continues at coordinate 948,184 of CAWUFW010001107.1, read as the reverse complement.
GTCTTACCTCCTTCCCCCAGTCTATATAGCCCCTCCCAACTACCACAAAACTCATCGCTTGCAGCGTAGGGGTGTCCCAGCCCCCCGAGTTAAGAGAGTTGTTAATCCAGACGATATTGATCAGACAGACACCTCCCTGCAGCAGTTTGCTCACATAATGAAGGGCATTCTGCCGTTTTGGGGTCCCATGTTCAATAGCCGTAATATTCAACGCCTGGCCAGGGTAGTTGAGGGGGTCATTAATTCTACTGCAGGTATACTAACCAATATCACAGTTGAGCTTCAGGCTACGAGACTCGTTGCTCTCCAAAACAGGATGGTTTTAGACGTCATCCTGGCTGATAGGGGTGGAGCCTGTTGCATCATCTGCAGTAGCTGCTGTGTATATATCCCCAATAGCGCCCCTACTGTCTACTCTGCAATACAGAAATTACATAGACTTGCTTCCGAAATACACAACGATAATGGTTCCTGGTCCCTCACAGGGTGGCTCTGGAGCCTACTGACATCATGGGGTTGGAAGATACTACTCGTCCTAATAGCTATCGCAGGTGCCATCTTTACCTGTTGCCTGTGTATTAATTGCCTTCCAACATGTTGTGCCTATTGTGTGAGCAAGCTCACCCCTTCTCCTAAGTTCTCAGGAAGTGATCATAAAGTCTCTACTATGATGATGCAGGATATCAAGGATCTAATGTTGATGAATGAGGACATCTTTGAGTACTAGTTGGCCCCTCATACTAGGTGTGTTGTTTTCTCCACCATCATTACATGATTGTCATATGAGTACTTATGCAAAAGCCCTTCCCTTAGAATTGTAAAGACCCTACCGGATAGCCAAATAAAGTATTTAGCCACTTCTGCTAAAAGGAGGGTCTGTTCGGTTTGAAATTCCTGTTCCCGCAATGCTCTCGTTTCATGATATATTAGGTTAGCAGTGCGTGACTAAATAGATGCCATTTGTGTTCACATTATGCAACCCGCTGAGTTATCCCCATAATGTGCAGGCTTCAGTTAGCGAGTGTGGCTCCATTTTGCATTTCGTAATCCTTATTAGGCTGCTTAGACTGTGTTCGAGTTAGGCCTCACTGCTCACATTGCTTGCCTCAGCAGAGCACTGTATTTCGTTATTATCCTCTGTTATTAAAGGCTGTTTCTCAACTTACTAATGAATAGGCCATTTTGCTCTTGCATACCTATCTGAATGTGTAGTTTCTGCTCCCACGTTAGGAGAAGCTGATACTCGGCACTGTGGCCTTGGGCTCCTGATAAAATGTACCCATCTGGCAGGTGTTAGCTCATCCTACTGTGCCTCTTTGTTCATGTTCGGCCCAGGCCGGTAGTTTTCCATTGGGGGCGTGGTTAAAGGCTTTTCGGGAGGAATGATTATTCAGTGTAAACGGTTTGGGGGCCAGTCCCTCGGCAGACATCTTAGGGTGCAGGTCATGATGGACTCCTCTGCAGAGTATTTCTAATAAACATGTAAGTTTGTATTCTCTACTGTCTGAACGACTCTTCATTATTGGGAAGGCATAGCAGGTGGTTGTAAGAAAACCCGAAGGGCCACTTCCTTCACCATCTGTCCCCGGTTTTGTTGGTATGCACCCAGGACTGTGTTCATGGTGGCCAGGGCCTCACTCTCAGTGTCCTCCTGTGACTGTCCCCCAGTTGACTTCCCACCTGCCCTGCAGACACGGACCTGTGGCGTTGCCTGTCGCTGCCGCCGCACACTATCTCCAGCGTCCCCAGGCTGCCTGGTGGTATTGTCGACAACTGCCACAGGGACAGTGTTGGATGCAGCGGTGGTGATGGTGGAGGTGGCTGCCACACAGGTCGTTGTTTCAGGTGTCAGCATTGTTGTTGCAGTTGTTGTGGGAGTAGTGGTGGTGGTGGTGGGGACTGTGAGGTCCTGGGACTGAGTTTGCCTGGCCACGCCGGAGGGGCCAGGTCGGTCCTCCTCGTCCGAAAAAACAGTGAATCTGCATCCGCGAGTTCACCTTCCTGGGGGGGAGACTGGCTTGGCTCATTCATGTCACGGTCGCCTGCTGTTGCTAGCGAGTCACCTGTTGGACAGAGGTTAGATTGTCAGCATGTTCAGTACACAGCACAACTTTGATGATCATGTTTTGCACATTTCATTAGAGATGACCTGACTTTTGACCTTGGCATTACTTGGCATTCGTAACAGTTTGTCAGCAGTCGAACATGATGTATAGGTACATACATTGCTCGTTAGCGATGTGACATGGCTGAAGCAACAATTTCATATGTACAGATATTGTATTTCCAAGGACATGTACTCTGGTACCAACTTGTTGCTCATCCACTTCAGTTGATGCTAGGATATTTGTGACTTTTCTATGAGTATCTGTCTACTATGCCGCAACTTCATGATTTGTGTTGTGCTCTTTTGTACTGACCTCCTGTGGTTTGTGATGTTTGACTGAGTCTCCATGCATGTGTTGTGTTGATGTGAACCTTTATGCTTTGAGACAATGGGACTTGCACATTGGATTTGGGCCATTGCGTTCTTGGGTTTTGCTTTGCAGTTACATGTGACTTCATCAATGACACTGTGATTGATGTGACCTCTCAATGGGATTAGCTGTGTGTGCACTGGCTACAACTTATGGAGCTTTACAGAGTTGGCTTACAAGTGCGGGATATGGTGGTCATATAGCTCCATGTTGTTTGGGAGGGAGTACAGAGGGCCTAGTGGGAGTGGTGGTTTTGCTGTCAGGTCTCAACAACCCCCTCCCCAGTGAGATGGCTACCTACCTGTTAGGAAGCACTGTCAACAGTGATGGCTGCCACATGGCTGTGGGGTGGGGAGGGTGCTCCATGCTGTTTGGGAGGGAGTAAAGAGGGCCTTGTGGGAGTGGTGGTCTTGCTGTCAGGTCTCAACAACCCCCTCCCCAGTAAGATGGCTACCTACCTGTTAGGAAGCACTGTCGACGGTGATGGCTGCCACATGGCTCTGAAGTGGGGAGGGTGCTCCATGCTGTTTGGGAGGGAGTACAGAGGGCCTTGCGGGAGTGGTGGTCTTGCTGTCAGGTCTCAAAAACCCCCTCCCCAGTAAGATGACTACATACCTGTTAGGAAGCACTGTCGACGGTGATGGCTGCCACATGGCTCTGGGGTGGGGAGGGTGCTCCATGCTGTTTGAGAGGGAGGCCAGGGTGCATGAGCTGACTACCTAACTGTGAGGTGAAGCAGAGGAAGGAAATGCTAGCCTTGTGGGACATTCATCTTGAAAGCGTGCATTCTACATGAGTTTGATTTGGTCTGGCAATTGAGGCTCACTTGTTGTACACAACAGTACATTGCAGTGGGATGTGATCATTTTGTTTGTACTCACCAGCCTCCACTCCCCCCTCGATTCCTGTGAGACTCTCTGGATGCAGTATGGCAAGCACCTTCTCCTCCCATTCATTGAAGGTTAGTGGTGGAATGGGAGGGCCGCCACCAGTTCTTTGGGCCGCCTCGTGGTTCCTCTGGGTCAGAGCCTTGACCCGGGCCTTGAGGTCGGTCCACCGCCTTTTGATGTCAAGCAGTGTGCGTAGGGTGGTCCCTACTGCATTGACTTTGTTGTAGATCCTTGCCCACATCTGATTTTTGCACACAAGTGGGGTCTGTTGGACCAGGTTCCCATACAAATGTGGTTCAACCCTAATTATCTCTTCTACCAGCACTTTCAACTCTGTGTCTGAGAATTTGGGCATTTTTTGATTGGGCATGGTGCAAATGAATGAAAGGTGCAGGGTGCAAGGTGGTGATGAAGATGTGTGAGGTGTGTCAGTTGTGTGGATGAGAAGTGGTGGTGTGTGGAGTTGGGTGGGTGTGATGTTGTGCTGTGTGCTGTGTGCCAAAATGATGTCCTGTCTCTCTCTGTCTCTCTGTCTCAGCGCCTGCTGTGCAAAGGATGCTGGTCCAGGAAGGGGTTGGTTTTATACTCTGGTATGTGGGTGTGTCCACATGAGTGATGACCACCAGGTGTCTCTTCCATGCTGACCATGGCTTTCATTTCAGGAATACATTTGTGGTGTATCATTGGTGCGTGTCTGATGTGATTGAGGGCTGCGGAGGGTACAGGCACACTTTGAGCATTGTAGTGAAGTTTGTTCCGGCCGCCATTCATTTTACCTGAGCGCAACCCCGGCGGTCGGGACTGCTGTGATCGTTACGCCAGCTCCGCTATCTCATCGTAATTGGCCGTGCGGTCATTCCACGGCAGTAGCAGCCTTTTGAGTCCATTGAACAGCTTTCCCCGTCCGCCAAGGTCAGTTTACAGCTTTTCCCACCGTAATGGACGGTCTTTTGGGAATTCCGTCCGCCGCAATAGGATTTTACGTGCGTTGCATCGTAATGTGACCGGCAGAAATGCCGCAGTACATGCGGACGGTTTTTTACCTGGTCTTAATTTTGGCGCTGCCTCCTATTTATGCCACCCTTGTAAATACCGTACAGCGTCAAAATCATGGGTGTTGCGGTGGAACACCCACCGCAACACCCATTGCCCTCCCCTTTCACTCTAAGTATAGCGTGAAAGGGTGCCTTATTTACAAGGCAGCATTAAGCCACGTTAAGTGGCCTAACACAGCCTTGTAAATAAGGCAAAGCCCCTATCGCCACCACAACGTCCAAAAAAGTGACGGTGTGGTGGCGATAGGGGCATGTAAATATGCCCCTATGTGCCATAACTGTTTATAGATTTAGTGATGACTTGCAACATACTGACCTCGACAGTAGACGGTGGGTGCTAACAGGTAGAACCAATAAACAATTGGAAAGAGTTGTGTTTTACCTAACTCCATCTAGTCAACTTCATCTAACTTTACCATGCAGTTCCCCACATTGTGGATTCACAGATTTTGAAGTTTTCAACACGATCTGTACACTAATATTTTGAGGAAAACTGCTTAAGATGGGTGTTCCCTTGAGGGACGGACATTTGGTGCTGCATAACAATATATGATTCACTGTTCAAATGGACTGTGGCATAAGATTTACCAAATGCGTAAACACTTCAAAAAAGGGTCAAGTGAGGTTCTCTTTTTGCCCCTTTAATGTTCAGCCTAATATTTCAGATTTGCATCGTGTTATTCTTCAAGTCAACGGAATATTTCCTGAGACCGTTGACATTCTTGCATTACTGTAAGCTGATAATGCTGTTTTCTGCATTTATATCCATACTGGATAACAAAGGCATCTTATCAAGGGTTCACTGACAGAACATCGACAATGAAAATATCGATGTAAAAATTATCGAGTCAAAAATATGGGATACAAAAATATCGACTTTCTATACTTAAACAGGTAGGTACAAAAATGTCAAAAAAAGTATTGTTTACAAAAATACAGTTGTATTAAACATCTATTTTAAAATATATATAATTTAAAATATTAAAATAAACATAAATTAAATATAATAAATGTATATTTTAACAAATACAACAAATAAACTTCCCTTTAAAAATGTAAACACACATATATATATATATATATATATATATATATATATATATATATATATATATATATACACAAAGAAATGCTCCTGCTGTAAGCCGGAGTCCCATGGGAGGTGGCGCAAGAGTCGGCGGAGCAGCCGGTAATCCAATTAGTTTTCCCAAGAAAAGTCACTCGCGCTCTCAGAGACAGTAGACAGGTTCAGGAAAAGTATCGATTTATTTCATCATAAATCAACGTTGATTTATGATGGAATAAATCGATACTTTTCCTGAACCTTAAAACACAAAAACAATCCAGCACTCTATAAACAAATTCAAATTACACCAGTAAATGAGAAAAGTGTTCAAAGAATGATTCAGCAGGTCTGACGTCGTTCCAATTCTTTATTCAAAATCTTCTTAAAAGATAGATTGTAGCCTACGCGTTTCGTCCATCAAGGACTTCTTCAGGGCTTAAGTGTTTTTGGCACCAATATGGGAGTCATCCAATGTAATGAGTCCAAGCGGTGTCATAGACCATTATTATCTACGGCCATACGTAATGAAGCCATTGCTCTTTGAGAACCGGTGAATGGGCTGCTTGGTGAACGCGATCGCTTCATTACGTTTTAAGTAAATAAATAAATAGAAATGCGGTAACAATAAAAATATATTTAATAATAAAAATTAAAAAAATTAAAACATATTATAATGTTAAATACATATACCTACAAATATTATATTAAATAAAATAAAAAATTAATTTTCAAACAAATAAATATTCCTATTTAGAAATTATTTATTAACAAAAACATTAATTATTACATAAATGTAGTCTATTTACTTCCTACCATATAAAACCACAGAACTCACAACCTACATTGAAAATAAAAAAAATGTATTTGCATAATTAACATAATTAATTGTCAATTACACAAATATTATTAATTAAAAACAAATAAAAATACATAAAAATCAACTTCCCAGCCTTTACACCTATAATCCCCACAACCCACACCTAAAATTAAACTGTGAATAAAATAATGACACAATTAAAAAAAAAATCAATGTAATAACTAATAGTATTTAACAACTAATTAGAAGTAACTAAAATTAATTTAATCCCCACCCTTTATCCCTATAAACCCAAAACCCACACACAAAAAATAATAATTAAACAATTACCCTAATTAATTATCAATCAATTAATTAATATTAATCATCACTAATTATTAATTAATTAAAAATAAATTACTTCCCACCCTTTACCCCTAAAAACCTCAAAACCCGCAACTAAAATTAATTGCTCAATTTCCATATTTAATTGTCAATTAATTAATTAATAATAATTTACAACTAATTATTAACTAATTAAAAATAAATTACTTCCCACCCTTTACCCCTATAAACCCCACAACCCGCACCTAAAATTAACTACACAATTACCATAATTCATTGTCAATTAATTATTTAATGTTAATTAACAACTAATTATTAATTTATTAAAAATAAACTACTTCCCACTCTTTACCCCTATAAACCCCACAACCTGCACCTAAAATTTGCCCAAAAAATTAAAAACACAATTAACATTATAAAATCTAAATTAAATAAATATTAATAAATAAAAATTATTCATTAATTTATTATAGTTAAATTACTTCCACCCCTATTCCCCTATAAACCCACAACCCACTACGGAACTAAAAAACGCAAAACGTAATTAAAATAAAATTAATAACTGCTAAAAATGTAAAACATATATTAAAAAACATAAACAATACTTATACAAAAAATACATCACATACATTTAAAATATATACTAAAATACATAACACTAATTAAAAAATCGATATTTTAAACAACTATTTGCAAACGATATTAATAACTTCTATATTTTTAAAATCGATATTACTTCCCTTTAATCGATATTCTTGACAACGATATTCTTGCACTCGATATTTCCATTCCACTATATTTTTAACTCGATAATATGGTAGTTCGAATTTTTTTCCCTCGATATTCTGTCTCATTACCTGACCAAGCTCAGTAAGTACTGTGAGTTTATTTTTTTACGGGTGAACCACTTAAAGACAGACATAAGGAAAGAGAAAAATCAAAAGCTGTTCATGAATGCAGATACCACAGTTTGATGACTGAAGACCGACTTACATGGAAGCCATGCATAATGACAGAAGGTATTTGACTAAATCCATAATGGGTGGCATAATGAGATTTAGCAACTCATTGGGAAATTGCAGATCCTTGGTACTTGTTCATTTTGCCTGGGAAAGAAAGCAATAAAATCCCTAATACTGCTGAGGCTGCAAAATGGTCTAAGACTCCTTTGTTAACTTGCAGTATGGAGACTCGTTTGGTTTTCAGGCTAAAATTCAAACAAGTCCTCAAAGCCCCAGTTATTAATGGTCATTTAATTAAGATAAAGAACATTTAAAATGTGAGAGCTCACACAGGTCTTATCTGGTGGCCGTACTTTGGGCGGCCAAATAGTTTATTGGGCATTATCATCCAGATTAATGAAAACATTTCATACTCTTCTGCTTGAACCAAACGCCATTTTAAATGTTGCTGGTAGTTGGTATGGTATCCATCAAGCAGGATGCCAACGTAGATTACCCAGGCTATGTAGACTGGAGAGGGATATTGCAGGGCATATATTGTTCATCTGTAATAATCTCACTGCTGGATGATTTGAACTCACACAGTAGATTGTAGAACATATACAAATATATTAAATATTTCTTTGTATTTTAATGCTACGGCAAAGCAATATTAGATTTGGAGTTTAACTGGCTCCATATTTTTTTGTGATAGTGCCCAATACATTAGTGTCATTGAACATTATGCAAATGATTGATTGTGCTGCTTTATGCAGCCATTTGATAGCATTGGATTTTAAACATTTGACTTTACTATTGTCTATCCTTTTTTTTTTTTTTTTAATTAAATCATCTGTCACGATTTTAAAACCCAAGTATACTATTTATAAATTGAAAAATGATGCTTTATAATAATATTTGGTAAGGTAACCACGTTGACCCCAAACATGTTTTCATGTAAATACCCACATTTTGCTATCGAAGGCAAGCTTAAAATTTCGGAAAAAGAATCCCAGGTCTCCAAACCAAAAAACTTGGGGGCATATTCACAAGGAGTTAACTCCGATTTATCTCCACCTTAACGCAGCAAAAGTGGAGATAAATTTAACACCCCATTCACAAGCTGGTGCAAACTGCAGACAACACCAGTATTCCCACGATAACTGCCCCCAAATTTATCTCCACGGTGGACACCACCAACTAACACTAAAGAGATGCAGAGGAGGCGTTCCCGTGCAAAAACACACGAGAAAACCACAACACCACTTTCACAACAAAGTGACAGAACTGCGAAGCGAACCAAAAACAGGCGATAAGCCGCGGTAGCCGCAGGTATTTAACACCTGCCTCAAGCAGGTGTAAAGACGGACATCTACCTGCAGTAGGCAACGGAGCCCTGCACACAGCCATACCCGAAGAACAAACGACGCCATGGAGCTACTCTACATGCAGCTCGGAGCCCCAACAGGGCCACAACACCCACCCCCAGGACCGCCACCACCCCCAGGACCCGGACCCGCTTCCCCCCGGACCACCACAGAGGCAGCGTAGAGTAAGACAGCGGACCTACCGAAAACGCACCACTCTCACAGACCTAACGCCCGCGGAAGTCATTGCCCACTACAGGCTTAAAACGACAACCATCCTACGCATCATGACCCACATCGCCCACAGGTTGACGGTCCCAACACAGCGGAGAACAAACATCCCTCCGCAGACAAAGCTGCTGGCAGTGCTGCACCTGTTGGCCTCTGGGACCTTCCAACCAACAACTGCCAGAGTCGGAGGGGTCTCACAGCCAGCCCTATCAAAGTTCATCACACCTGTCCTGGATGCCATCATCAGCTTCATACCCCAATACCTTCACTTCCCCAACACTGTGCAGGAACAGCTGGAGACTAAGCAAGGCTTCTACGCCATAGCCGGATTCCCAGCCATGTTGGGGGCAATTGACTGCACACATGTCCCACTTGTGCCCCCTGCGGATACTGCACACCACTACCGCAATAGGAAGCACACGCATTCCATCAATGTGCAGGCAATAGTGGACCACCGGGGACTCTTCACCAATGTCGTCGCCAACTACCCAGGCAGTGTGCATGATTCCTTCATCTTCAGACAGTCCATCATCAACCAGCGCTTCCAGGATGGCACATATGGAACGGGACTGCTCGTTGGTAAGTACCAAATCAACACACCACACATCCCACAGCCACCAACGCACAAAGCACAACTGTGGGGATGCACACGTGACCAAACCACATCCGACATGTCAAACTACACGACCACCTACCAGACACGACTACACCACTCCATGGTCATCCTGGGCTACCCCTCTACCCAATACAGACTTCACATGGCACCACAGCCACACAACAGCTGAACGTGTGGAGTTGCGGAATGCAGCCATGACACATGTGAGGCACTGCTCTGCCCTCATGACCCTACCCCAGTCTCCCGCAGGTCAGCGTCCCGTGGCGGTGGGCCCGTGTCGGCCGCTGTGCATCCGGGGCGACTAGCCCTGTGCGACTCGAGTCATCCCCCCTTGTAGTTCTGACATTGCATGTCTGTGTGCCTGATGACTGTTGGTGTAGTTGCCAGCACCAACTACTCCCTGAGGGCTGGCTTACACTCACCCCACACACAGCCAGCACAGGCGTCACTGAATTGGTGGGCCTGCCATCACATCCTGCCGAACCAAGTATTGACTCTGTTCTCCCTGCCCTGTCCCAGGTGATCAAGGATATGCACTCTGCCCTTGGATGATGACACCCCTCCGGGACCCGAACACACCCACCCCGAGGCAGTACAGTGCGGCCCACATACGCATCAGGGGCATCGTTGAACGCACATTTGGCGTGTTGAAGTCACGTTTCAGGTGCCTGGACGGCACTGGTGGGAAGCTCCTGTACAGCCCGGACGTCGTGTGCAAGATGATCGTTGCATGTTGTGTGTTGCACAACATCTGTGTTCGCACCAGGGCCCCATGGATTCCAGTTCCAGAGGTACCGGACGATGATGGTGGTGATGGGGCAGGTGGCCCACATCCCACTGCAGCTGCGGCAGGAATGGCCCGTAGGGACTCCATCATTGACACTTACTTCTCATGAGCACGTCACATTGTGACCGTCCGTGGAATTCATGGGACAGTAGTAGATGTCCAATTGCACTGCATGTGTGAATAAAACATATTTGCAGGTTACAGGTTGGAATTGTACATTGTCATGTTACATATCCCTGGGGATCCAGATGTGATTTGCCAGGTTGTGCACATTTTCTGAACCAGTTGTGTCCTGTGTTCAGTTGTGGAGGTGTTGCTGTTTGTACCGGGATGTTGTCAATGTCGAGGTGCACTTCTGCTTATGTGCGTATGCTGCACGGTGGGTGTGTCGCTCCTGCGGCTCTGATTTGTCTGCCACTGGTCTCTTTCATGCAGGTTCTGTTCTTCCACGGTGCTTGGATGTTGTGGTGTGCATGTTGTCCTCTGCAGTTGGCCATGGTGCATCCGTGGTACTCCGCTGTTGATGTATTTTGTTCTGTGGCATTTTCCGTATACTGTTCTTGTGCTTTTTCCCGCATTGCGCGTGAGTATTGCTGCCCTCGCGCTGGTTGTCACTGTTTTCTTATTGCGCTTTGGCCCATCGCAGCTTTTTTCGCGTTGTGGTTTGTGTTTTTATCTCCGTCGAGGTGGTTGTATCGCGAGCATTGGCCGCGGTGTCGGCCAACTATCGCATGCTACCGCCATGTTGTGAATTCCACGTTGTCACGGGGTTATTTTCCCACGATAGGCTGCGATGCTGAAAGTTGCGTTGTGCTACTCTTGCGGTAATTATCACACGTTCTTGTGAATATACCCCTTGTTGTTTTCGTAAAAACACAATATATGTCCTGAAATCCAAGTGTTTCGTTTTTTAGGGAATAGAAGTTAGACGTCCAAACATCAGTTTGTAATCTTTATCAAGCACTGATATGTATCACTCCCAAACATGGACTAATTTCACGCTTAATGACTGAGTATCTTAATTTCAAGCCATGAATTCCCCAAAAATCCTTGAACTACCAACATTATACAATATTTAAAGATGATATTTGAATCATAATCTCTATTGATCTGAATTCATGGCCTATAAGATTGGTGTAACCTCTCCATGTAAGATCTCCGTAACCTGCGGGATAGCATTGCCTTCAGAACCTATAAAATACATTTGTCTTTTCTGTCTGCTATCTGAGAATGTGAGATTTGTGTCATTCCCATCCTGCTCTACCAAAGAGATATAATGTGACGGTGAATCTCCATGTAACGGCCAGGATTGAAAATAAAATTAAAATAAATATAGACATGAATAAAAATGTTATGAAAAGAAGGACAGGCTATTGAAAATTGTATTTCTGAACTGCTTGTATCATCTATGTTTTTTTAGACCACAGTGATAAAATAGTTCATGAGTGCCATTTAAGAACTTGTGGCAAGTTTACTCAAAATGTGATCTGGAAAATGCACTATTTGTCCCCTCTTCTTTAAACTCATCTCGGGGCAAAATCTTTCCAAACCCTGTTGTATAAAGAGTTGCTCAGCTGCTTTGTGATTCCAGGCTTATGTTCAGAATCCAATTCTTCTAAATATTACAGAATACACTGAAAGAAGATACCACATTTCCATTTTGAAAGAACTACCTCCTGATTCTAAGGCATTGGTGCATAGAATGGTTTATTAATATTCACAATATTCACAAAGGAGGTCAATGTTCTCTGTAGGCTAGATGATGTGTAAATAAGTCAGCTTCCTAAATCCAGCACTTACCAAATTCTGACTGTAGCGTAATTCATACTGTTGTTGAGTTCCACATTTTGTTGCTCTGGGTATCTGGTGTTTTGATCCCCTTACACAAAGCGGGAGGCTAGATAGGCCCAAAGTACAAGTTCTCAGTTTAAATTCAAATTATCTTAAGTATCACTCAATTAAAACGGTTGTTTTATGTGCAGAGGCCATGCTCAGTTATACCTAGTACACATCTGTGACAGTGGAGAGAAAACTGTTTTCCCACTACAAATTAAAGGACATAGTCCAAATGTGTGGAACACATATGAAGCTTACATCTGTAACTTTTGTTGGGAAAGTGCTAAGAAAACCAGATCCTGAATATGAAGGTAGATTGGGCTGGAAAGAGTGATAGGAAATTAGATTTATATTTCCTCTAACCATTTTACTAGCTTGGGAATATGAAATGTATTTTTCCTGCTCTTGTCTGAGTGCATTTGGTTAAGAGGAGAAATTCCATCGGCTCCAACTGGGGAATTTTGTTTTCAATAGTTCTCTGTGGCACCTTTTTTGTTTCATGCAAGAACCATCTTTAACTGACTCTAGACAAGCAATACAGGGCTCCTTGATCAAATGGTGGTTCACGAAAGGAGACTTTCTTTGGCATTTCCTGGATGACATAGATATGCCAGGTTTGACGTTAGGGACAGAATGGATTTCCAGACTATTTAATCAGGGTCCAGATTCCTATAGTTTGGTCAAGCAGAACGCAGGGGTAGTTTTTGATGATGTAAAAGATATTTCCAGGAAATAAAATGCAAACCATTGGTGAACATCTGGAGGTTGGGGGGGGGGCTGGAAATGTTAATAGGGCTTGCCAGCCCTCGTCACAACTGAATGACTGGTCTACCCTCTATAACACCAAGCTTGGCCCATGGAAAAGGAGAGAGTCTGTGGCTGAAGCTGAGAGATTACCCACTCTCCTGACAATCCTGGGATACATGTATTTGATGTATGTATTTATCACAGGCTTTCACAAGGTCATGACCTTCCAATGACCAGTAATAAGTGTAGTAGATTAGCAGAGGCCCAACTTGGCCTCATGTTGCATTTGAATTTCCAGAGTTAGATCTGATGGAAGGAGTAATGCTGGCAAGGATATTGGTTGTGTTATCACTGAGAAGAGGAGAGATGCCTCTAGCCAGCCACTGTGACTAACAAGTCTAGAGAGGCACTAAGGACTTCCAAAGAAACTTCCCTCTCAAATGTGCAGTGAGTTAAGATCTCACTGGAGGATCATGCCCTGGAACACAGAGTGTGAAGACACCTGAGCTCATTATAAGGGCGAATACAATTCAGAAGCTAATTGTGGACCAGAAACGGATGCTGAACCACGCGCCGAAAGGAAAGTCGTGTTTGCTTTATTTTTCAGATGTTTTTGTAACGAGCATAATTACGCAATTCATTTTACTGCACAGCACATTAAAACTGATTTATCTTTCCATAATAATTGCAAAAGAGGATCAGTTATCTTATTGTTTTCTTCTGCAAATCACAGCCAGATAAACACCTTGGGGCAGATTTACAAGCCCCTTGCGCCACTTTTGCGTCATTTTTCCCATGTTAAAAATGACGCAAAAGTGGTGCAAGTGGCTTGTAAATCTGCCCCCTTGAACTGAGAAATAGAGGTCACATTCCAGCATTTTTGCATCTGAAACACTTTTTTGGAACTACAGCTGTATTTTAAACCCAAGAGCGCTCAATTAATAATCATTTTTTTAATGCAGGCCCACGAGAGAGAAAGCTACGACGAAACTGCTCATTAAAAAGAACCTCAGTCCATATACATAGGATAGGTATTAATGCCAGAAGCGTTCAACAGGTTACCTATGTGGGGCTGGACGCTGCAGTCTCACGTGGCACCTAGCGGTCATTTAGCAGAGTGGAGACACAGCTAGGGAACATATGTATTCACTCATGAAATGCACTTGTTGAACATTGTAGCAACTACCCTGGGATACTGGTAATCAGGTTGGAAAAGATATAATTCGAGTTACCCTTAGAGAAACCAAGAAAGTGAGACCCCTTGCTACTGTTAAAACACACACACACACACCCACTATACTATTTCTTATACAAAGGGAAAGGGGAAATGCTAGGTACAAGGCCTACTGTAAGCAAGAGTTACACAAGATTCAGTAGTGCACTGTTTGAGCTGGTTGAGAGCCAATACTCTGGTCCCTGGTAGCTTCAGAATTGCTGGCTGGCATCGCCTTGAAGGAGAGATCTAAGGCAGGGCCATAATCTGATGGTAGGATAAGTGGGCCTAACAAAGAAAATGGATTGCAATGCAGAAATCTACAGTAGTATGTCTTGAATCCAGGTAAGGAGATGCCTGTCTTCTAGGTTGTCCTGATATTAGGATATCACCCCAATCACACATTCGCTGTGAAACTTGTTTGTGATTGGGGCTTGAGTTTCCTTACCAAGATTTAAGGGACAATGGTACATCCATAGTAACAACGCCATGTGCCCAGCCTACTAAGGAGCAGCTTGAAGCCTTGACCTTTTGATGACCTGTGACCATTAGCTGTGCCTGTGTGTGATTCTGACTTCACTGAGACCAAAATGACAAGAATGTGCGCCTAAGGCCAAATTTGATATTATCATCAGCTTTCAGAAGATTTGTAGATGAGAAATACATGTATTTTTGTGCACAAACACTATAGCCACAGCCTCTAAGGTTAGGGCTGCTGTAAAAGCAGAGATGGCATGGGGTGGGATGCACATTGCCAGTCTTTGCTCACAGAATGGGAAAGAAGACAAAACAGTGCCAAACGGTGAGTACCCACCCCGGGGGTGAAGTATATTACTATCCAGATAAATATGGCTTTTATTCCGATTTCCTGCGAGCACCCACATTATTAGCACCACAAGTGTGCTATGACCCCGATGTTTATGGGCCATATAAGATAGATGCTACTATGCTACTGCCCCCTATAAGATATATCGTAGGGCTCCCGGTTTTATGGTATTTATTTTTTTGACATTTCCGTCTGTATTTATCCATATTTATTTTTTGCTAATTTTATCTGTATTTATCCATATTTATTTTGGGTTTTGTGGAAAAATGAAGCTGAAATTAGTATGTTTCCACATTTATTTAACCGGTAAATATGCACTCATGCTTGAATGCCTACTAGGTTTCAATTTTGTAAACACCCACAGAAAATAAATCAATGTTCTTATAAGAAAATATACATATTTCAGTGTCAACCTTATGCATATCTACTGCTGTCAAAGCCTCTTTACTAAAATTCCTTTCTGTTTTTAACCTCCTTACCTATCAATCCACACAGCTATTGGCCTGGCAGTCATGACAGACAGTATTTAGAATTACTCAAAAAGCAACCCAATTTCCGTTTTTATCCACATTTAAAAATAAATACAGACAGAGAATAAATGTTTTCTGTCTGTGTTCATTTGTAAAAATCAGTAAAAACGGAAAACAGGGAGCTTTAGATATATGTTACTACGATACTGGACCTATCGGAGATATATTCCAGTGGGAATAATATTTTTCTACCTAATCAAATTTGTATAGGATTCGATTACTAGCGGCCCCCACTCATTTTTGGTTTAGCACCAAGGATATATACTCACTCTGATGCTTTTGGGCTACACAAGACACACACCACTATGTTTCTGGATCTTTTGGAAATATTTTCCGTCAATGCTATCATTCTTTTGACTGAGGTGCATCGTTGTGTTCCTCCTGAGGAAGGCCCCATGAAGTCATCTCACCATTAGGGTTCGAAACATTGGCCTGTATTTAAGATTGTCTGTTAGAAATTTGGAATTTGTCCCACAAAGAGGGGAATTCTGCAATGTATATCCACCTTCGCCCATGACAAAAGCTATAGTTAGCCAAATAAAATTGAAAAGTGGATGTAAACCAATTGCAAGATTTCTCTTTTGCACTATCTCACAAACACCACTTCTTGCACCTTTTTAAATGAGCACCTTGCTAATGTGTTTTATTTTGTACAAATAATGGTGATAACATCATGACTGTATGTATTAGAAATATATTATCATCTAAAAAATTGGTCTTTTTCAATAGCTACCTACAAACAGGAAACTGTCTTCAGGGGGAGGAGGTTCCTTTGCTTTTTCCACGTAAACATTTTCTGGATTCATTAATTTTGGTTGATTGCTTGCATAGGAACCACTGTTCTCTATAACACGAGGACAGTTTCCTACCTGGCACACCCTGTGCCACCTGTACTATACTCTTGGGAACATGTATTGACAGCCATGCAATTGAGTTGTCTTCAAGTCGAGGTTCAAATCTAAGACTGAACAAAATCCTAGAGTGAATGTCTGCTATGATCTCTTGCTGTAGATTTAGTGCAGTGAGTTACAATGTGGTCATGGTTCAGAGTGGACACTTTTTCAATGGGATCCTGGATTAACCCTTGTACACTATTTTAGTTTGATCCTACCCACGCTGTATATGGAAAAAAATTGAAACATATGTGGATGTGTGATATGAAACGCGTCTACTTGAATAGGAAACTATAGGCATGAATTAGGCGTTACCGTCCCCGGCCCCTAGATCTGGAAATTAATGTTTCTTTGAAACAATCTCTGGATTTCCTAATTTTCACACGAATAACGTTATTTTTCTACCGATTTTTAAAAATAATTTAAATTCTTTTGATTAGAAGACAATCAAGAAGTTGGATTTTATAAAATGCACTGGTTCCATTCTTCACCCACATTTTGGGATTACTCAGATTGGACTAGTGCAGGTATAATGTGGTCTTGAAATATTAACTGATCGATTAGTGCAAAATGTATTTTACCCTCGTCTGTCGATCTAATGTAGTTTTTGCACTTTTGTCCGGATATGCAAATGCTGATATAAAGCTGCACTGGCATCATTATACAGTTATACTCAATGTAATCCGGTCCAAGCAACATTTGCGCGTCCTCTAATAATTCTGTCTTCCAAAGATCTTAACAGAATACAACAATCAGCCACTGACTGAAATTTTTTCTTTAAAAAGACTACAGATTATAATAGAAAATCCAGTCCCTCATGCACAAAGCGGCTGGTCCAAGTGGATTTTGTTCCATTGCCCTGTAACTAGTCTCTTTTTTGCAGTGAGAGGGATTCTGAAACCCCTTGCGGCACAAAGGGAAATCACAAAATGTCACAGACCATTCACCTCGTTAATATTAATGGGGCAGGAATTCGGCTTCCATCTCTATTATGAGAGTAGTGAATACTGAGGTGCATGCTATTGTGGGACAGTGGCCTTCCATCCCGGCACTTGCGTTCGACATGTGCCTGCATTGCAAAGGACCCACTCTCAATGCCACTTACAGTGCACCCTGTTAATGTGAGCTTGAGTAGAGCATGCAGCACTCCATGGTAAAGCAGTCTGCTCCTCTCCATGTCCCTACACTATAGAGGCAATGGGCCTGATTCACAAAGGTAAACTTACACATTTTCGTAAGTTTACGATTGTTTGCTATTCACAAAGGTATTTTACAACTAGTATCTTTACAACTGCGGAGTCTGCGCACATAAAAAGATAGGACAGTCCTATCGTTTTATGTGCAGAGACTCCGCAGTCGTAAAGATACTACTCGTAAAATACCTTTGCGAATAGCAAACAATCATAAACAGGCGGCCGGCAGTAGACGGTGGAGCGGTGGGCGGTGGGCGGGTGGGCAAGGTAGAAAGTCGACATACAGCAGGATAGGAAAAATCAAATTAAAAAAACACTTGGTTTTATTTATTTATTTATTTTCCCTATCCCGTTGTATGTCGACTTTCTACCCTTGCCCCGCCCGCCCCACCGCCCCACCGCTCCACCGCTCTTACCTGTACCGGCCGCGCCTGATCATAAACTTACATAAAAGTATAAATTTACCTTTGTGAATCAGGCCCAAAGTGTATGCCATCATATAAACGAAAGCAACGCACTTGTGCACGTCGCTGTGAATCAGAATTGGGTGATACCCCTTTGCCCAGAGGCGTAGCTATCATTGGCGCGGCAGGTACAGTGGAACTGGGGCACAGAACTTCGAGATTGCCAGTGAACCCTGATAAATACTTTTATGTATATTATATATATATTTATATTTTATATTCATATTATATTTATATTTTACTTCCCCAACGGCAGACAAAGGGGCAACTTTCCTTGCACCAGGGCGGGCCCATGGCACCCTTGCTGTTTTAGGGGCTTTGCCATCCTTTTTCCCTTCCGGTTCACAAGTGCTCACATTGTGTGCATTCCGAGTTAATGGCAATTATGACTATTTATTTATTATATTGCGTGCACAGTTGTTAAAAAACTTTGCACCAAGGGCCATTAAAAGATCAATCAAATCAGAAATTTGTATATATACAGTACTAACAAATAGGAATTAACAAAAGTGAAGGTAAAAAGGATTTGCTCTTATACTCTGTTAATAGCAAAAGCAGTTTCATTAGCAAATGTCAGGCAAATTAAAAGGTAAGTTACATGTTAAAAGTGCTTAAGTGCTTTGCCTAAGTGGCTACATGACCAGGCTACCTTCCCATTCATGCCGCTCCTAGCAACCGGTTTTAACTGTTGTGCCTAGGTCATAGGGTGTCGGGGCTGTGACTGCATGGTCTGGAATTGTCTGATGCCAGGAGGTGGGGGAGATCTTCCAGTCAAGTTTTTCCAGGTGTTTCACAAACCTACAGCCGAGTTGAATGTCCTTCCCATTGAAGCAGGTTAAAATTGCAGGCCTGTGGCTACGGAACCCTTTCTGGTTCCAAATCGGTCAGAGAATTGTTTTCCGGTTTTCCATATTGCCTTTACAGATACATATCTGGTGAATCAGCTGGCATATCCCTGTCATATTTGCATGCTTCCATGGGGGAAGATGTGAATAGGATGGCAGGCATCACAAGCGGAATTTCATGAAGGCTTATTTAACTTGAGGTTTAGTGGCTGTGCCCAAGTATGACTGGAGTGCTAGTTTGGTGTAGGATGACAGCGAGCCAGACGTGCTGCCTCTTGGCAAATAACTCCTTGTCTGCTAGCAGCGTGCGGGCCTTGGCATTTTTGTTGACCAAAGCTTGGTTTGGTGACAAGAGCTAAAGGATTCCCATTGGTCCGTTAGACCTAGTGATGTCAAGAAGCTATCTAAGAAGAGCCTGGTTAAAGAGTGGGTCCTCCTGTTCATTTCTTCCCAAATGAGGGAGCTGAGTGTACCTGAGTTTGGCGCCTTAAGTTTGTAGCAGAGCTTAATAAATGAGCCCTCCCTCGCCATTGATTGTCTGACTAGGCCAAACTCAAGGCGTAGCTAGGCAGGTGACGGGATAAGCTGGTAGAGAGAACAGCGATTTGTAGAGCCTGGTGATGACTTTCTCCAGGTTGACCCCATTCCTTTCCCTCAGGGTTTCACTACCATATGCAATGGTGGAGATTCGTTTTTCCTGGATTATTTTCAGCAAAGGTAAGTAGGTTGAGGAGCCTGTGGCTGCTTTAATGCACTTAAATGCAGCTGTCAGGGAAAGGGATTTCTGCCTTATAAGTTCCAGGTGTGGTTTGAAAGTTACATTGCTATTCAGGGGGACTCCAAGGTACTTGTATTCAATCAATCAATCAGGATTTATAAAGAGCGGCTAATCACCCGATAGGGTATCCAGGCGTTTGCATGCCCTGGAGGCTTATTTGAACAGCCAGGTCTTGAGGGCCATTCAGATTTCCGAAGGTGAGGTGATGGCCTGGAGGTGCATAGGGAGGCTGTTCCAGGTATTCCCTGCAATGTGTAAGAAGGAGCGTACTCCACTTCTGCTACGGTAAATGCGGGGCGTATGGGCAAGTGAGAGGGAGGCGGAGCGTAGTCTTCTCGATGGTTGGTGGAAGTACAGGCGGTGGTTAATGTAGGCGGGTCCTTGGTTGTGTAGAGCCATGTGTTCGTGGGCCAGCAGCTTGAATGGGCATCTCTTCAGTATGGGGAGCCAGTGGAGTTTCCTGAGGTGGGGTGTTATGTGGGTTCATCGGGGAAGGCCGAGGATGGGTCTGGCTGTGGTGTTCTGTATGGTCTGAAGTCTCTGCAGAAGGTGTGCTGCGATTCCTACATAGAGGGCATTGCCGTAGTCCAGTCGGCTGGCGATGAGGGCTTGTGTCACGGTGCGTCTCATGTGTAGGAGTAGCCACTTGAAGATCTTACGTAGCATAGACAGAGTGAGGAAGCATGCGAAGGAGACAGCGTTGATCTGTGATTTCATGGTGAGCTTGTTGTCAATGATGATTCTGAGGTTTCTGGCATGGTTGGAGGGAGTCGGTGAGGGTCCTAGGTCTGATGACCACCAGGAATCGTTCAACATGTTGCTGCTGTTGCCAAAGATCAGTACTTCTGTCTTGTCTGTGTTCAGCTGCAGGCAGTTGTTCTTCATCCAGTTGACGATGTTTGTCATGCATCTGTGGAAGTTGGTTCTGGTGGTGGTGGGGTCGTCGGTGAGTGAGAGGATGAGTTGGTGTCGTCTGCGTAGGAAATAATGTTGAGACCGTGAGATCTGACGATGTTGGCCAGCGGGTTCATATATGCGTTGAAGAGCGTGGGGCTGAGAGATGAGCCCTGGAGGACACTGCAGGTGATCTCCTTGGGTTCAGAGGTGAAAGGTGGGAGGTGGATCCTCTGGGTTCTTCCAGTGAGGAAGGAGGTGATTCATCTGGGAGCGTCCCCTTGGATGCCCATGGGGTGTAGTCTTTCGGTCAGTGTGTGGTGGGATGTGTTGTCGAAGGCTGCTGAGAGGTCAAGGAGGATCAAAGCTGCTGTTTCTCCTCAGTGGAGGAGGGTTCGAATGTCATCAGTGGCTGTGAACAGGGCAGTTTCGGTGTTGTGATTGCTGCGGAAGCCGGATTGGGAGGCATTGAGTAGCTGATTCTGCTCCTGGTGTGTCATGAGTTGATTGTTGATGATCTTTTCCAGAACTTGCGCTGGGAATAGGAGCAGGCAGACCGGATGTTTTTGAGTTTGCTGGGGTCGGCTGAGGGTTTTTTGAGTAGTGGTCTGACTTCGGCGTATTTCCAGGTGTTGTGAATTATTGCGGTAGTGATAGAGATGTTTAGTTGGGTGGTGAGTTCCTGGCTGTTCCATTAGTTTCTGAGGTGGAAGATGTGGTGCGGGCATGGGTCTGTGGGAGCTCCCGAGTGGATAGATTTCATGGTGGAGGTGGTGTCCAGGATTAGAGGCAGTTCCAGGTGTTCAGTGTGTGGTTTGTGTCGGTTACGGTGGTGGCATATCTGTCGAGGAAGTCTGTAGGTGTGGGTTGGGGCTCGAAGTTTCTGTATGTGGTTGTGATCTTGTCATGGCAGAAGTGGGCGAGATTGTCGCACAGCTCCTGTGAGGGTGTGATGTTGTTTTGCTGGCAGCCGGGTTGGAGAATTCCTTAACAATGTTGAAAAGTTCCTTGGTGTTGTTGGTGCTGGTTTTGATGCATGCGGCGAGGGCTGTCTTCTTTGTTGCCCTCAGCAGGTCATGGTAGAGGTTGAGGGAGGTCTTGAAGGCTGCCCTGTCGGAGGTGTCCTTGCTGGTGCGCCATCTCCTCTCCAACTGCTTGCTGTCTCGTTTCAGTGTTCTGAGTTCTTGGGTGTACCAGCTGACCTTTTTAGAGGATTTTCTCTGGGTGTTGCTCTTGATGGGTACTATGCTGTCTGCGCAATTGGTGATCCAGGTGTTAAAGTTTTTCCTCCCGGTTCGAGGTTGGTGGCAGTAGCAGGGTTTGGGCTATTGAGGGCATTCGCCTAGCTGGTCTGTGAGATGTTGTTCCACCTCCGGTGGGGGGCGTTAGTCATCTTGGGGTTGGTGGTGTGGGGGCTGGAGATGCTGAAGTGGATGATGAAGTGATCGGTCCATGTGAGTTCTGTGACATGGCTGTATGTGACGTGGTTGCTGGAGGTGGAAATTGGGTCCAGCATGTCTCCTGCAGTGTGTGTAGGGTCATGGATGATCTGGATCAATCCGAGGCTGCTCATACTGTCGGGGAGGTGTGCAGTGTTTTTGTTGTTGGCGTCATTGATTTGTAAATGTAGGTCATCAAGGAAGATATAGCCCTCGGAGTCTAAGGCTAGGAGCACAATGAAGTCTGTGATGGTATAGCAGAAGCTGGAGCACGGGCCTGGGGGTCGGTATGCAAGGGTGCCTCTGATGGTTGTCTTGTCATCTGTGTGGAGCTTGAGTTGAGATGTTCCATGGGGGTGGTGGTATTGTCGGTGGTGGTGGTACACTGTATGGTCTCTTTCTGGATGATGGCTGTGCCTCCTCCCG
This sequence comes from Calotriton arnoldi, assembly GCA_963921515.1. Lineage (NCBI taxonomy): Eukaryota > Metazoa > Chordata > Amphibia > Caudata > Salamandridae > Calotriton > Calotriton arnoldi. Next base: position 925,529 of record CAWUFW010001107.1, on the reverse strand, counting down.
GCTTGTTGGTGTGGACCTGGTGAGTGATTTTATATCTGTCGGGGATCGCTCTGGCAATGTCTGGGGCGAATGTGGGTTTGAGCCAGGTCTCAGTGAGGAAGACGATGTCGGGTGCGAGGGTGTGGTTGAGGTCCCATAATTCAGTTGAAAGCCTGCATAATGAGTGTGTGTTGAGAAGGGCACATGCAAGTTGTTTTTTTGGTTCAGGTGGTGTCTGTGGTGTGTAGGGGTGGGGCTGGTCGGTGTGCTGGTGTGTGTGCAGTGGCAGTGGGTGCAGGTGAAAGGTTCTACCGTGGGGCATGGGTTGGCGCAGTGGCAGTGTTTGTTGTGGTGCCCAGGGTCGAGGGTGTAGAGCTAGGAGGTGGTGTATTTTCAGGGGGCGGGAGGGCCAGGGGTCATGGCACTGGGCATGGTCCAGGCACAGATGGGTGCAGCCGGGCTTGCTTTGGCAAGCCTTCAGTGTGCCAGCGGCATGCCGTTTTCGCGCGTCCCCTTCGCAGTCAAGCTGCAGCCTGCATTAAGTAGGTCCTGGGATGGGTGGGGCTTCTGTTGGCGGGAAGAACGGTGAGTGGGAAAACCTGATCAGGAAAACCCCAGCGAGAAAACCCGGGCAGCTGCAGAGTCACTGAATCAGTCTGGAACAAGCAGGAACTGGAGGCCACAGGCAAGTGGCAAGCTAGGTGTCCAGGTGCCAACTCCTGCACATCTTCCACTTTGTTGGCACCCAAGTACCATTGATGTAAGAGCCGCTGTGGCCTTCTGAGAGACATTGTTTTGGACTTTTTCAAGTTGATAATCAAGGCATTTATAGAGGAATATTCGGCTGTGGTATTCAGAAGCCTTTGAAGTCCAATTTTGGTTCGACTAAAGAGAACAAGGACGTCTGCGTACATCAGGCATGGCAATGTGGTGTTCCCCAGTTTCGGGGCATGGGAATTTACTTGTGCTAGGCTGCTTGGCAGGTCTTCTAAGAAGAGATTTAAAAGAGTTGAAGCTAGCACACATCCCTGTCGTAGGCCCTGATAAGTTGGTATTTCTCTTGAGAGGTGGGCACCATCCCCAAGCTTGATCCTCACCCAGGTGTCAATATGGAGAAGAGTTATTGCTCTCAGCAGGTGGTTGGGGATATTCCACTTGGTGAGACTGGTCCACAGTTTGTCTCTATCAGCCCAGTCGAAAGGAGCCTTGTAGTCTATAAATGATAAATGTAGAGGTTGCTTGGTGGCCATGCTGTGATCAGACAGCAGAGATACAGCTAAGAGATTGGCAGATGTACCTGCACCTTTGGAAAACCCTGTTTTATTAAACGGGATTAGATCATTGTCTGATGCCCAAGCTTCCAATTCCTCCAGGAGTCAGCCCACAAAATACTTGGACTCAACATCCAGGAGGGTTATGAGCCGATAGTTGGCTGGGTCATTCCCTGAGCCCCCTTTAAAGATTGGGGTGATAGTTGAGCCTTTCCATGTGTGGGAGATGGAGTTTGACAGTATTATGCCTTCATAGACCGTTGCCAAATGAGCTGCCCCAAAAGATTAGTCCTCCTTAAAAAGGGCAACTGGAATTCCATTTGGTCCTGGGGCCCCCTCTCTCCAGGTTTTAGTTATTTGCAGCTCGACTACCTCTGGACGAATGGGTGACGTGAATGACGTTAGTGCCACACTTTGGCTAGCCATGATCGTTTGACCAAGAGAGGTCATATCCTGGGTTGGTGTAAAGCTGAAACAGCCAAAGTGCTGAGTGAGGAACTAATACCAGGTCTCTTCAGAGATGTTAGCTGTGGCCCTTGATTGTGATAAGTTGTTTAAGCTGTTCACCTGCTTCCAAAACATTGCATGTCTAGTCTCCTTGAGGTCGCAGAGGAGCTTGGTCAATAGGTCGGCTGCAGCCTCTCTTTGAAGTTCCCACAGATGTTTCCTGTAAGCTGACCTAGATTTGGAAAGGTGCGTTCTTAGCTTCATCACCTGGGTTTCATTGGTGTAGTCATAGGGCATAGTTCAGGCTTCACTTTAGTGCCTTGGTTTCCTGGCTTACTGGTGGCCCTGGAGTGCTGTTATCGTTCCTGGGTTTGCGTGGATGGCTATCCACAAGCTCGTTTGCAAACTGTTCCCAAGCCGTTTGAGCGGAGCTTGCGTGGTCCAGTTTTATTGCCCACGTGTGTTATGGCTCCTCGAATAGGCCAGTGATTGTGTCTGATGACCATTTGAGCTTCTTCCCATTCGCTGTGTGCGTGGCCCGTTGTAATGCATCTGTTAGCTCATGGTGGTCCATGGTCAGGGCAAAGAGTACTTCTTGTGGTAAGTGGTCGCTTTCACTTTAGCTTCTTGCAGTAATCTGGAACCTGGAGACTAGATTGAACAGGGGAGACAAAACGTCTTTAAAATTGATTAACATGCACGTCTTCTGATTGTAAAAGGAGTAAGAGGGCGGCTTATCAGTATGAAAGTGACAATTGACGGCACGCAAGTTCAAAATCTCCAGTTCGTTAATCAGTGATCTACAGAGCTTGTCAATTTTGAAAGCTTGGCTCAGAACTTGCTCGGGGATCTGCCAGAAAGCGTTCTGAGCCGTAAGAGTTCTTCACCATTTTCTGTGCCCAGCAAGTTCATGTTAAATTTCCCAGAAAGTATTATTTCAAAGGAAGAGGGATCGTCCCGGAACTCGACAATTTCCTTAGTCAGATATTCTTTGGCTGCCAGTTTGAAGTAGAAAGAAAGTAAATAATTCAATGTCTCCTTGTTGGCCAACTTGTCAAGCAGACTGTTAATGTTCCAAGAACATACATGAAGCTTCCGTGTGGGCCCTGGGCCACTGGTGTCAAGTTGCTTATTTATAATTGTCTTGATGTTGGAATCAAAGGGCCTGAGAGCCAGCTCCAGTCTTGAGAGTTGGGGGGGGGGGCAAAGTGTCTTGTTGGGCATAGGACAGTGATGATTTGCTCTGTGCGCTTCTTAGAATTGAGATGGGAACATTGTTTAGTGACGTGAGCACCTGGTTAACTGTTTGCATGAGTAGAAAGTGGGGGTACGCTGGTTCAGTGATAGTGGTAACCTGAATGCCCAGTTCTTGAAGACTCCTGCTGCTCCCAAAACCTGGTTTGCGGCTGTGCAGGAATTTCAGGTCACCTTGGCGGTTTCATTTCCATGAGTTGGACAAGGTGGAAGAAACTCAACCAAGACTATGCCAGCTGTGGATAGGTTCTCAGTGTCAGGTATTTGGCTCAGTACATGAAGAATATTGCAGCGGTTAAGTAAGTCAAATGTTCCTCTTGACTTATATTCTGGATACATTAGGACTACTCTACAGCTGTCACAACTGGGAGGAGATGCTGGTGATACAGTTGAGGTGCAATCTGGGGCCTGGGGCTTCACAGTGTCAGTGGCAGAGGGAGGGTGCCTAAATGCTTGTTCTGCTGATATTAGTCTGGCCTTGTGGTGGAAGACCTGGGGCTCTGAATTAATTGGCTCTACGGTATACAGAGTCCCGCACAGACCTAACTGTGAATATTATTTTTGTTTGGTCAGCAGTCGTGACTAGTGTTGCTCCTCCACTTGCAAAGGAAGCTATATCTGAGGGAGTGTTGCATGAAAATGGGGCCATATTTCCCAGAGGGTCTGTGTTAAGCTGTTCGATGGGCCTAGTAGAATCTAAGGATCCCTGCCGGGGTGCTGGGATAACTTGATTTGGAGGATCCAACGAGGCATCCTCCTGAGGCTGCATTGTATTGTTACTTGTGGGGTACTGAGTGAGGCTCAGAGAGTTGTTATCAGTGCCGTATGGATCTCTCTCTTGCTCTGCATTGATGCGCCTGTTATATAGTTTGGGATGGTTACCCTGACTGCTAAAAAAGGAGTATATGGTTTTCCTCGCTTTAACTTTGTCCCTGTATTTTCGCACTTTTTGATGATTTTTCTTCAGTGGCTCTTCTGACTGTTGTTCCTTGGCTGTTGTTGGAGCATGGCTTAAATCAGGGGAGCTGCCATTAGGATTACCTGTCAGGTCCAAGAGCTGGACTGGTCTGAGGGATAGTGAAGCTGTGGTGCCTCTTCGGTGGACTCTGCCGACTGCAGGGTTGCAGCTGGCGGCAGTGAGCCTTGCGTGAGAGGAACCTGGCTTGCCCTGGTGGGAATTGCTGTAAGAGAAGACGCCAAGTAAGGTGCTGGCTTCAGTAAGCTGTTAACATCTTCCGTTGTGAGATAATGTATGGAAGTTGGTATATTCAGGGAGTTCTTTAGACCCTTAAGGATGCTAATTAGCATGCCTGAAAGGGTTTCTAGTTTGTACAGAATTGGGGGGCAAGCACAAAGAACAACAGGTGTCTAGACTTCTGCTGTCTTTTGAGCTTTAATTATCAGATTGTTAAGGTTGGCAATTTTTGTGTCAATCCCTGATGTGAAGACAGACAGTGTATTTAGTAGCCTGATCTGAGTGTCCATTTTCGTCGACCGATAGTTAAGGGCTTCTACTATCAGTTGCAAGGTGTTTAGTAAAACTCCCCAAGTGTCTGTTGAATATGACCCGGTTGGGATGTTGGTGGGTCTGGTTGGCTCCCCTTGTGGAGCTCATGTAGATCACGCTTGGGGAGCATGGGGTAGAGGCTGTATGGTTCAGCTCGCCCTAAATGGCTATCATGGCTTCCCACTCTGTGGAAGTGAGCAAGGAAGGGTTCTGTGGAGGCCTGCTCTCCAAGAGCTCCGGAATAGTTGGACTACCAGAGTGGGTGTTGTCAGGGCACGGCAGGATCGTTTGATCTTGAGAATGAAGTTGATGAGGCTTGGTGGTTGTTGTTAGAGTGGTTATTGTTAGAGTGAATCCCAAAGAGATGGCAGGGGACAGAGATCTGTGACAGACATTGGGATAGATTGGGGGATATTGGTGGTTTGGGAGTTGGATGCCATGACGGGGTACTATGGTTTCTATCAGAAGGACAGAGTCACTCCAGCAGGCTAGGCAGGGTCTCAATCATATCAGCGCTTATATGAACTTGTGCGTGGTTAATAAGTGCAGATTGGGGGATGTCGCTGTTGTACTTAGGCTGCCTGGCTGCGCAGGAGTGTAGCTCTAGGTCTGCAATGTTCTCTGGGCATATGGGGCGCACTTCTTCATTATGGCACTGATGTTAGTGCTATCATGTTGACTGTCTTTGGCTGTGGGGCGGAGAGCTCTTCTACTTCATGGGCTGCTTGGGCGCTTGGTGCTGCACCCCTAGCATTAGACTGCAGAGCGCCCATGTCATGCAGGGGGCGCTGTAATGTGCCCCGGGCAAGGCAATAGGCAGCTATTTGATTGATAATCATCGGTTCAAAGGGAGAAGGTACTTCCGAGAGGTTTGAGTTGGACGTGTAGATTACTACTGCTCGTCTCTGAGAAAGAAAATTTTGGGTTGCCATTTTTTCACTGAGAGTGTTGCGCAGATGGACTTAGCATTTGCTGAGTCGAGCTTGCCCAGATCTGCTGAAGCTACAACACTGTCAGCTCTTCACATTGGACCAGGAGGTAGCGGTATGATGGTGGTTGCAGCAGATATCTCTGTGGCCTAAGCTCCTCTAGTTGGGGCTGTTTTCCTTTTTGGCTGGGTAGCAGGGGGGGGCCTTATCTTGCCAGATCGCATGCTGGAATTCAAGTTTGAGTTGAGCCAAATGCGATGCAGTGCGCGCAACGAAATTCGTTTTATTTATTTAAATGTTTACTTACCTGTATTCGGCCGTAATCCGTGGTTTACTACCCCCCACCCTGCCCCTCCCCCGCCCCACGTCACCGCCCGGCCGGCACTCCTACCACGGACCGCTACTGCTACTGAGACACTAGAACGTGTCCAGCAGGACACTACATGCCTTTCTGGGCCTGGCTAGGCTCTGCTCTGTTAGACCGGGTTTCGGTGCGTCACAGCCCCGCAGCTCCGGCTCGACTCCTCACCCCGGCTCCCGAAGCTCCTGAGGCGGGCTCTTGCTTCGCAGTTGTTCTCGGCCAGGCTCCTCGCCGAGCTCGTCTCTCGCTCCCACCTCCTTCCTCTCAGTGGAACATAACGTCATGACTACCAAGTGAAATTCTGGGCTTCTAATCCTCGATCTCTCTGTGATACAATTAACTACCGACCAGTTTTCAATATCATAGCACCGCACAGGTCTCAGACCCTACTTTCAACACCCATTCACAAAAATAAACTTAAGAATCCAGCCCACTCTGCTTGCCTTCAACAAAAAAATTTGAAGACATCCCATTTATGACTAGTAAGTCACTCTTCTGCATTGCGAATACGGAATTTGCTTGTGCAAAGCCAGCTGTGCTGGTGTTGCAAAGGCAAAGTCTGTTGTGCAGGAGGCTGCAGAGTTGTGGTGCATAGCTCGAGCCCTCCTAAACACCTAAAGCTCCAATGCTTTTTCCACAAAGAGGTGACTTGAACGTCAGTCAGACAGACGCCCGTAGACAAGAAGGCACCAACCTGCCCAATAGGTATAGCTCTCATTAAAATGTTTGATGCCTTCTGACGCCTAGCAAAATCACCCACTCCCCAGGCTGCTGAAATAATGCCCATGTTTTGGGGATGAAGGCTGTTCACTTCCTTCCATGTCTCCCTCTAGGGAAATAGCACATGCCACTTAGCGATTTGATTAGCGATGAAAAATTTGCAAATGCCTGGCATGTGGGTTAGACCCGTCAGGGAACAGATGTAAATACTGTGAGAGGATAAGGAAAGAGTTTATTTCATTAAGCCGTGTATAATAAGATCAATAAACTGTTTGAACGTGAAAAAATAGGGCATTAAATAACATTGATAGCGTCCTATATTCTCGACGGAATAAAAGTGTATCTTCATGAAGCGATGTGAACTTTTCTGTTGAGGCAGACACCATAAGCGTTTGTTGATGTGAAAGCCACTTAACATGTCAACATTGATACATGCCATGAGGAATTAAATGACTTCCCTAGGGGATGTGCATGGGGTAGCACTTTGAGCAGTGTGAATAAAAATAATTAATAAGAGGAACAGCAGCTGTTCTGCCTCCTTCTCTAAGGTAGGCCCCACCATATCATAACTTGAAGTTAATATATTCACGCACTGTGCTGTGTGGAAAAAGATTGGGGTAATGTTCATTTGTCACGTCAGGAGGCAGCAGCAGCAACGAAGGTTAGGTGAGAGGATCAGACCCAGTAATAAACTGGATTAGAAGTTAATCATGCAAACAAAAGCAGAGGCAAGTGACTTTTGAGGTGGAAGAACAGAAGTCAGGAGCAATGTAACAGGAAATGATGCTGGACATATGAGATTTTGCGGAGACAATAAGCCAGGAAAAATACAATGAGTGGGAGGACTTCTTGGTGAAGTCAAGGGAGGCAGATATGGTGGTGCTGATGTGGTATGTTATGCTATGTTGTCACGTTTCGTTATTTTACAAGGTTTTGTGTAGCCCAGTGTACAAGGTCTCTTAGCGCTAGTTAATTGGTGATGATTTGTTCCTGTTGAGGCGGATATCTGTTCCCAGCAGCCTTCTACCAAAAAGCGACTTGTGCTTTTGCTCTCAGTGCTGGGAAACATTCCAAGATATTGTTGTGCCTGTTATTAATATCTTACTGGAGTTGAGTTTTCGTCAGATACTCATGCAGAGGTTTTCCCTGTGAATGTGTCTCAGTGCCTGTGATTCGTCTCCAAAAGCCCATGATCTGCCAGTGATTGGGTTTTTTTTTCATGGAAGACTCCTAAGAGGGGCAGTGTCTTGCGCATGTCCCAAAAAACCTGCATCTGTGTGTTGTGGGTCACTTGTGTAAAGGGGGTCGGAGTAGTTAGCAGAAGAGTGGGCCAATATCTCATTGTCAACAAGACCTGAAGAAGCGACAGAGTTTCGTGCCTCGAGCCCCCTCTATTACCTCGTTTTATTGGTCGCTCTGAAGGCAGGGCGGCTTGTCTTCGCTGTGTCTGGCTTCTGTGAAAGCTTTAGGGCACAGTCCATGCTTTACTCTTAAACATCGAGGTGCACAGAAAGATATGGTACATGGGTGATAATTTATATACCAGGTTATTTTGTCCCGCTTAAATGATATCCAGCGAGCTGGACAATTGGGTGAAAGTTTTGGTAGGCTTAGGTTGACACAACCTTGCCTTGTCTGCCAGGGTTTGAGCTCCCTGCCTCATTCATTGTTTCATCTCCATTGTGTCGAAGTGTTCGCGTAGGTGTTAGGATGGTGATGCTTTGCTTGTCTCTTGTGCTCTGGTATGACATGCTAGGGCCAGTTAAGTGTTGTGCCAGCGGGATATTGTAGGATGTGCAAAGATATTACCTCACGTCCCTCTTCCTCGTCCTACCAAATCTCATTTCTCTGACAGGCATTTTAAAGTCCAAAATGCTGCGAGTGGTTGACCCACCAGCCTGCTGGGCTTGGGAACATTCGAGGGCGCTACGTGGAGTGGCATCAGAGGAGTGTCTGACTTGATCCCAGACTAAGGAGGCTTCGTCGTGCCAGTCGCTATAGATGTGGAGAGTCTCGGTTTTAACAGATTGTGGGCCAGATTTATTATTATTTCACAGATCGCAGCAAGCCACCTTGCTTCGCTGCGCTGTGTGAAAGGGAAAGGGCAGGAATGCACCGTATTTAACATGATATGGCGCATTCCTGTCCTTGCCTTGCGCTGGTGCACAATGTGTTGCCTAGCTCAAGTGCAGGTACCCTCACGCCGTGGTGCAAAGGTACCTGCGTTGCAGATAGGATTGTTTTTGTGCAGTAGGAGTCACCTTTCTGCACAGAAAACTATCCTCTGAGGCATTTTCCTCTTTCTGTGTGTGCTGCAGTTTGCAGCACACACAGAAAGAGGAACATACTAGGAGAAATAAAGATATTTCTCCTTGTTACGCCTCACCTGAGGAGGCGTAGCATTTTGATGCATTTTCAGGTCTACCAGTAATGGCAAATCTGGGAATGTGCCAAAATCCATGGCTGGATGGGTTGGAAAACCCATGCTCCACCCATGGAACGCCTCCCTAGGGCAGAGTAACTCACTGCAGCGATTGGCGCTCCATTGTGTTACTCTAGATTTATCAAGCCCCGCAGGGCCACGCATGGTGGCCTTGCGTGGCTTGATAAATCTGACTTAGTCATTGCGACCCTCTTGCGTCCCTCTATATCTTCTAGCAAAGCCCTTTTTCTCGTAACATGGTTTAGCTGCTGTCGGGTTCAATTTGAGTTTCCTGGGTTGCTGTTCTAGTGTAGATGGACCAGCTAGGTAGGAAGTGGCTTGCTTGCTGTCGGCACACGTGCAAACTTTCATTTTCCCTGCAGAGAGGCATTTCACCAGTTGGCAGCAAACAGGTAAGTACTTTTAAGTAGTTGCTGTTTTATATGCTTCTGAAGCCTCCTATCCTAACCCTATGAATTATGGCCAATCATTCTAGGAAGTGACGGCAAGTTGAGTCATGAACTTCCTCCTCTTTATCTATATTTCATTGCAGACTCTAAGACCAGTAGCGGCCCATGGTGGGAGTGCTGCCGGGCGGTGACGTGGGGCGGGGGAGGGGCAGGGTGGGGGGTAGTAAAGTACGGAATACGGCCGAATAGAGGTAAGTAAACATATAAATGAATAAAACGAATTTTGTTGCGCGCTCTGTATCGCATTTGGCGATGCAGCGCGCGCAACGAAATTCGTTTTATTCATTTATATGTTTACTTACCTCTATTCGGCCGTATTCCGTACTTTACTACCCTCCACCCTGCCCCTCCCCCGCCCCACGTCACCGCCCGGCAGCATTCCCACCATGGGCCGCTACTGTCTAAGACACTATGAGGGGGAAAATGTTGCAGATGCCCCTCAGAGGATTAGATTTAATGGGTTGTAGCAGAGGCTTTGGCTGTATTACCACAGAGGCACAAACTTACTACAGATGTGTCAAGAGTGTTACTTGAAGTTTCCCGATACTTCACAGGAGCAGAACGATGACCTTACCCAATGCCTCTCCGAGCTTCCCTCCACACTCCCAAGAATCTTTCTTAGGGAGGATGAAGAAACTCCTGGGGGGGAAGGGGGATGGGACAGAAAAGAGACAGCCTCGTCTTCTATCTTGGGTGTTTTGTCTGAACCGCAACTTCTAGTGTTCTTCTTGCGTTTTCATTAAACTGACACTGCAATGTAAATAAACAATTACTCAGGTTCAAACAATAATTAAACTCTTATGTTCAAACTTTCTGTTCCTAGTTCTTTCCTCCTTTACGTACCCTTTTTAGACTGGGCTATTGCCTCTCTTCTATAGTCTTTAGGATGTGCTTCAACTCTGTTTTACACCTTCAAAAATAAATGACAGACCCTTAAAACTAGGTAGTTCTAATTATTACGGTGTATTTTCTCTAAGTTTAACCTTACATACCCTTTTGACTGGACTGAGCCTCTTTACTGTTGTCTTGTTAGCACGTAGTATTCTTAACTAAATAAACGAAACCATTAAAGTTTAACTCTCTTTAATGTCTACAGAGAGCTAACGCTATTTATTAACTAAACCTTTCTTTTTCTTTTTTACAGGAACCTTGAATGTGAGGTGTAATAAACACGAAGATTCTGTGGTGAGTATCTTTTGTAAAACAAAACTGTATTTCTAAATTAAGTCTTATTAACTAACTATTCTCTCTCCTTCTTTTGCAGATGCTTTAAGAAAACGGAAGAGCTTTGGCTGTCACAAGAATGCCTGGCAATTAACTCTAAATACAATTCTCCTTTTACATAAATTCTTGGTACTTGCGTGACAGGAAAATTCTCGCTCGAATGCTGTTGCTCAGAAATGGCTTGCAAGGTTAACTGGGGTCACTGAAGACTTGCTCTGCCCGTCGCGCTGTGTTTCCTAACACTGCCGACGGTAAACGCTACGAAATTATTTGACTATACTGACTCTAACACGAACGACACAGGAACGCTGTTTCCTCTCCAAACAGTTACAGTGAAGTGCAAACATCTGCGTGGGAGCGCGAGTCTTGAATAGAATTCAAGACCTCGCGCTCACCGCAGAAAGGCTGAAGCGCTGACCTCAGCGCCTTCAGCCATCTTAGAGGAGCGTAACTGCCACAATTCTGACCAAGACAAATGATGACCTTTCCTATTAAAAGTAGAGCTGGCCCCCACTAGACCACCCCCTTGAAGTCTCTTGATTTGATTCCTGACAGTACCCCTCCGCAAGGGGGTTTCCCCAGGTTTAGCCTTAAGGGGAAAACGATCATGAAAGGCTTTTACAAGTCTCGGGGCATGAACATTAGAAGATGGTTCCCAAGACCGCTCCTCCGGACCATAACCCTTCCAATCTACCAGATAGTGGAGTTCTCTATTCTTCCATTTAGAGTCCAAAATTCTTTTCACCTCAAATTCCTCTCCATCTTCAGTTTGAATCGGTCTAGGGAGAGTTCTAGGTCGGAGGTATGGTGAGGATTTTTTCAGTAATGAGACGTGAAAAACGGGGTGAATTTTCAGTTGCATGGGTAATTTTAGCCTATATGTCACAGAATTCAATTTTTTCTCAACCTCAAAAGGACCGATAAAGCGAGGTAGGAATTTCCGATTCCCATTTAACCTTAAATTCTTGGTGCTCACCCAAACCTTACTTCCAATTGGATAATCATCCTCTAGCCTTCTCTTTTTGTCAGCATGGTGTTTGTACGTTTCTTTTGATTTCTCTAATCTTCCTCTAGCTGCCTCATGAGTTTCACTTAAGTGTTGGACAAAATCCTTAACTGCTGGGACCGAAATTTCACTGGCACTAATCATTAAATTTGGATGTCGCCCATAATTTAAGTAGAATGGAGAATGACCAGTAGAGCTGTTTTGGGAGTTGTTGTGTGCAAATTCTGCTGCCCAGAGAAGATCTGCCCAGTCCCCTTCCTGATCTAACAAGAACAGTCTTAGATACTGTTCTAGCTCCTGATTTGCCCTCTCAGTCTGTCCGTCAGTCTCTGGGTGATAGCTAGTGGAAAACCTAGTTTCTATATTTAATCCCTGGGTAAAGGCCTTCCAGAAATGGGATAGGAACTGAGTACCACGATCTGAAATGAGAATCTTAGGAATTCCGTGTAATCTCTCAACATGTAAACTAAATTGTGTAGCCAACTCTTTAGCACTAGGAGTGCCTTGCAAAGGAACAAAGTGGGCCATTTTAGTAAAGGCATCCACAAAAACCAGGTTAGCACTATGGCCCTGACTGGAAGGTAAATCTACAATCAGATCCATGGTTACAGTGTGCCAGGGATGAGGGGGTGTAGGCATTGGAAGTAGAAGCCCCTGAGGTGACTGCCGTGTCGGTTTTCCCTGAGCACAAATCTCACTACCTAACACATATTGCTTGATGTCTTTTGTCATTTTAGGCCACCAGAATTGTCTTTTTATCAATTCTTCAGTCTTGTTTATTCCCTTATGACCAGCCATGGGATGATCATGACAATCATGCAAAATTTGTTCTCGCAACTCCTGAGTGGGTATAAACAAGACTCCATCATGGTAGGGTAACCCTTTCGGACTTCTCGAGACAGATCGGCTGAGACCCATTGTTGAAGTTCTTCAGAAGTAAAAGACTTTCTTATCTTCTCTTCCAGAGTTTCACAGGTAGTGGCCCCCACGATCTTTGATTCTGGGATGATCTTTTGGTCATCTATAATCATCTTTTGTTCTTCCATATCCATTCTAGATAAGGCGTCTGCCTTGCCGTTTTTACTACCGGGACGATAGGTGATCACAAAGTTGTAATCTGCAAAATATAAAGACCATCTGAGTTGGCGCGGTGTTAGGGTTCTTGCCAATTTTAGGAATTGCAGATTCTTGTGGTCTGTATACACAGTCACAGTATGTCTGGCTCCCATTAAATAGTGCCTCCACTCCTTAAAGGTGTCTTTGATAGCTAACAGCTCTTTTTCAGTTATCGTGTAGTTGATCTCGGCCGGAAGAAGTTTGAGAGAGTGGTAAGCCACTGAGTGCAGTTGACCTCTCTTCTTATGCCTCTGGGATAGGACTCCTCCAATCGCTTGATCTGATGCATCCGGTTCCACATAAAAGGGTTCTGCAGGATCGAGATGAAGGAGGATAGGCACTGAAGGAAAACTTCTTTTTAGAGACTGAAAGGCAGCTTCTGCTTCTTTGGACCAGACGAAAGGAACGCCCTTTCTTAACAGACCAGTTATTGGAATCACTTTCTGGGAAAAATCCTGAATAAACCTCCTGTAAAAATGTGCGAATCCAATAAACCGCTGTATCTCCTTTACAGTTGTAGGGGATGACCAATCCAAAACTGCCTTGATTTTTTGCATATCCATGGTGATTCCTTCTGGAGATAGGACAAATCCTAGGAAATCCACTGAGCGGACATTAAAAGCGCATTTTTCGAGTTTAACATATAGTCGGTTTTCTCGAAGCTTTTCTAAGATTCCCCTCACGTGTCCTTGGTGTTCCTCTTTGGACGCTGAATATATCAAAATGTCGTCAATGTAAACAATAGCACACTTGTCAATATATTGACTCAAGACATCGTTTATAAAATACTGAAAAGCTGCCGGGGCATTACAGAGACCATAAGGCATCACCTGGTACTCGTACAGGCCGAACTTGGTCCTAAATGCGGACTTCCATTCATCGCCCTCCCTGATCCGGATCAGATGGTATGCCCCTCGGAGGTCAAGTTGCGTATAGATCTGGGCCCCTTTAACCTGGTCCAGGAGTACTGAAATCAAAGGTAAGGGGTATCTGTTCTTGATGGTGATTCTGTTTAAGGTGCGGTAATCGATGCAGGTTCTCAGATCACCCTCTTCCTTCTTTGGCACGAAAAATAGTGGCGAAGAGACGGGAGACTGTGAAGGCCTGATGAAACCATTCTTCAAGTAAGTCTCGATATATTCCTTCAAATATCTATCTTCTTTTTCCGTAAGGGCGTAGATTCTACTGCATGGAAGATTTGCTCCAGGTTCCAGCTCGATCTTACAATCGTAAGGCCTATGTGGAGGGAGTTTCTCCGCATCGACCTCGCTAAAGACATCCTTATAGTCCTAGTACATTTCTGGAACTTCTTCAGTACATATTACGCACACAGATGCTCCGTTATCACACAGACAAGCCGCTAAGCTTGACTCTTTTACTCAGTCCTCTGCATGGTAACAAGACTCCTTGCAGTATTCAGAGTTCATCTTAATCGATCTTTTCTCCCAATCAATTTGGGGGTTATGCTTCGTAAGCCATGGAAGGCCTAGGATTAGTTGGAACTGTGGTGCATCAATCAAGTTAAACTGTAAGCTTTCCCGATGACCATCTGGTAGAACTAGTTCCACTTCCTCGGTGTGACTAACGATTGGACCTGAAGAGAGGTTCGTACCGTCAACTGCTCTCACAGCTTCACTCTTGGTCTTCCGTATAGCTTTCAATCCTATCTTAGAAGCAAACTTAATGTCACAGAAATATCCGGTGGCTCCGGAATCTATCATCACTGGAATGTCAGACTGGACCAATGTTCTGAATTTCAAGATAACTGGGAGGGTTAAATGCGGAGCAGACAAATGGAGCGTATTCGCCAATGAGTGAGAATCTGGAGTTGAGATTTCTTTAGCATCCACCAGTCCAACCCCTCCTACTAGTGGTGCTGCCAGTTTTCCTTCAGCGACGTTTTGGGCTTCTTTGGACAGACTTTAACAAAGTGGCCACTCACCCCACAGTACATGCAAAGGTTATTCAATCTCCTCTTCTCCTTTTCTTCCTTGGAGAGAGGGCCTCTTACCGCTCCGATCTGCATAGGTTCTACGGACTGGTGGCTCTCCGTCGATTTGGACCCTTCTGATCTCGCCCGGTCAAATCTGGGTACACTCGGTCGGAATTCCCTTCTTTTTTCGCCTCTTCTCTCAGACTGTCTATAGTCCAATTCTAGGACCAAATCGATAAGGGCAGAAACTTCAGTTGGTCTATTCGGTATCTGGGACAGAGCATCTTTAAGTTCATCCTTCAAGCCTCTGTAGAACAAATCAGCTCTCTTGTTCTCAGGCCAATCCATTTCTACAATAAGCTTATTGAATTGGGCCAGGTGGGCCACCAACTCTTTGTTCCCTTGCCTTAACTCCAGCAACTCGTTGTCAGTGGCTTGAGAAACTCTTCTCCGATCAAAGATCCTCAGAAATTCTTTTTTAAACTCATCAAAATCATACAGGATTGCCGAATCTTTTGAGACCAGAGGCAAGGACCAGGCAGCGGCGTCTCCACTTAAATAGGATAGAATGAAGGCTACCCGAGATTGTGCATCAGGGAAAATGGCTGACTGACACATGAAGTGTAGAGAACATTGTGTAAGAAAAATGTGGGCCTTTTGTGGGTCACCACTAAAACGTTCTGGTGGGGCAAGCGGAATAACAGGAGACAATGAGTGTACGACCTGTGTAGTACTCCTAGGGTGAGGTAAGGGAATGTGACTACTTATCTGTGCATCTTGAGATAAGGCTGCAAAACTAGTACCTGAGAAATAACTGTCCATTTTGCTGCCTAAATCTGTTGTTTCTCTCCTGGAGGCCAATAGATCCTGTCTTAAACTTTTGTTCTCTTCTCTGACTGCTAGCAATTCCTTTTGAATGGCGTCTAAAACCCCCCCTAAATTCTTCAAGTCTAATCCCTCAGCCATTCTGCTCAGGTGAGTAATTAATCGTGGGCACTTCACCCTGTCAAGAGTCTTACTTGAAGTTTCCCGATACTTCACAGAAGCAGAACGATGACCTTTCCGAGTTTCCCTCCACACTCCCAAGAATCTTTCTTAGGGAGGATGAAGAAACTCCTGGGGGGAAAGGGGGATGGGACAGAGAAGAGACAGCCTCGTCTTCTATCTTGGGTGTTTTGTCTGAACCGCAACTTCTAGTGTTCTTCTTGCGTTTTCAGTAAACTGACACTGCAATGTAAATAAACAATTACTCAGGTTCAAACAATAATTAAACTCTTATGTTCAAACTTTCTGTTCCTAGTTCTTTCCTCCTTTACGTACCCTTTTTAGACTGGGCTATTGCCGCTCTTCTATAGTCTTTAGGATGTGCTTCAACTCTGTTTTGCACCTTCAAAAATAAATGACAGACCCTTAAAACTAGGTAGTTCTAAATATTACGGTGTATTTTCTCTAAGTTTAACCTTACATACCCTTTTGACTGGACTGAGCCTCTTTACTGTTGTCTTGTTAGCACGTAGTATTCTTAACTAAATAAACGAAACCATTAAAGTTTAACTCTCTTTAATGTCTACAGAGAGCTAACCCTATTTATTAACTAAACCTTTCTTTTTCTTTTTTACAGGAACCTTGAACGTGAGGTGTAATAAACATGAAGATTCTGTGGTGAGTATCTTTTGTAAAACAGAACTGAGGGGCATATTAGCAAGACCCACGTTAAAATTATCGCCGTTTTAGCGGCAGGAAACTGCCGCTAAAACGGCGATAATGGGCTTGCTAATATGCGTTATGGAATTCCAATAGAAGCCCAGGTTAGATGTCCTACACATCTAACCTGGGCTTCTATTGAATTCTATAACGCATATTAGCAAGCCCATTATCGCCGTTTTAGCGGCAGTTTCCTGCCGCTAAAACGGCGATAATTTTAACGTGGGTCTTGCTAATATGCCCCTGTATTTCTAAATTAAGTCTTATTAACAAACTATTCTCTCTCCTTCTTTTGCAGATGCTTTAAGAAAACGGAAGAGCTTTGGCTGTCACAAGAATGCCTGGTAATTAACTCTAAATACAATTCTCCTTTTACATAAATTCTTGGTACTTGCGTGACAGGAAAATTCTCGCTCGAATGCTGTTGCTCAGAAATGGCTTGCAAGGTTAACTGGGGTCACTGAAGACTTGCTCTGCCCGTCGCGCTGTGTTTCCTAACACTGTCGACGTTAAACGCTATGAAATTTTTTGACTATACCGACTCTAACACGGACGACACAGGAACGCTGTTTCCTCTCCAAACGGTTACGGTGACGTGCAAACAGCTGCGTGGGAGCGCGAGTCTTGAATAGAATTCAAGACCTCGCGCTCACCGCAGAAAGGCTGAAGCGCTGACCTCAGCGCCTTCAGCCATCTTAGAGGAGTGTAACTGCCACAATTCTGACCAAGACAAATGATGACCTTTCCTATTAAAAGTAGAGCTGGCCCCCACTAGACCACCCCCTTGAAGTCTCTTGATTTGATTCCTGACAAGATGAGTCTGATGCACCCAGGTTGGAAGGTAGAGACACCACTGATTCGCCTGGGGAAGGCGAGGTGTGTGCACATCCCTCTGAGCAGCAGGGGAAGCAGATCATGCCCTGCAGTCAATTTTGGCAAGGATCAAGCACAATATAAAACTCCCTGCCCCAGAAGGTGGTTCAAGCTTTTTGGAAAAGGGGCCCGCAGTCACAGGGCCATGGTCAGCATTCCTGACTACGGCAAGTCCGGCCCTGAATAGCTGATGAGCGGCAGAATCTAACAGCTTGGGAGGCATCTACTTCGGGCGCTGGGGTTCTTAGTGAAATTTGTTCTGGATACAACATTAGATTCTCTGATCTTTATGATAGATCTCAAAGCAGTAAAGAACTGCGTACAACAATCCCCTTTGAAAATGGAGATATTTCAATGCATCATTTCTCTGGTGGCCCTAGGTGACTTCCTGATAACTCTGGACTTATTGAATTCCTACTTCCATATGCTGGTGGCTCGTCAGTGCTGGTGTTATCTCAGGTTTGATGTTTAACACCTCCATTTCCAAATCAAAATGAGTCCTTTTGGGGTGAGATGTGCTCCACAGTATTAATTAAAGTCCTAGCTTCGGTGTTTCATGTGCACTGGTGTTTCATTTTGCCCTATTTAGACAGTCGGTTATTCCTGTAACTCTCATTGGAAATGGTAAGGCAAGGCTTGATAGTGCTACAATCTTGTCTAGAGACTAGTGGATGACTACTTAATCTGCCCAAGTCACACCTGAGTACTTCCCAGGACAGGACATTTATAAGAGCTCGATTCTGGACAGACCTGGTATTTGTTTTCCTTTGGGAGAAAACAGCAGTTCAATTGCAGGCTCAGTTGACGTACACATTGCCTTGAGACCTAGCATTGTCATGGACATGGCTCAAGGCATAGGCACACATGGCAGCATCTGCCTTTACAGCAGCATGGGCAGGGATACACATATGTACTCCTTTGTCTCATCTTCTCCTCTGTGGTCTGACAGCACAGATTTACAAGCTGGTTCTTTATGTAACTTTAATTCTTCCCAGAAATTGGCATGGCAGCTTCACCTTCCACATATTTTGCAGCGTGGTTCCTACCCAGTCTCTTCTCCCATTTTTTTTCACCATAGATGTCAGCTCCCTAGGCTGAGGGCTCACTTTCCATCCAAGGTTGGTGGACTAACTTAGAAATATGGAGATCATTCAACTAGAGGGAACTGGCATTGGTATTCCAGGTAATCAATAAGTTCCATTCCCTGATTGAGGGGAAAGCAGTGTTGTTTGGCTTTGAATATAGTAACAGTTGCTTATGTGAGTTGCCAGGGGATACCCGATCTCCTGCTCTGGGTCAGCTCGGTTTTCATCTGAGGTATTGGGCAGAACAACATCTTCTGTCATTTAAGGAAGTCTGTAATAAAGAAGTTACCTTGTGTAGAGGTGAAGTAGTAGATGTAGCCGAGTAGTGTTTTTGTAAATTCTTTATTAAGTCCATAACATCAGGGGTAGCAGCCCCACCAGGAGCAGCCTCCCTGCTGCTCAGCCCATCTTCAACTGTCAACACTCACACCAGGCACCCAAGCATTCCAAACATGTCCTTCACACCAACATTCCATACAGAACACTCACACTGGCTGAGCTGCTAGTAACCAGGTAACATAGGAACAGTATTAACACAACAGCAAGATACCACACAGTCCATATCTGTGGAAGAGTCAACCGTCAAGCAAACAAACTCAGCAAAATATTCCCTGCTTCTCAGGACTTAACCATCTGTCCTTGGGTGTTGAAGGGGATTTGCAGAAGGTTCAGATGGTTCAGGTCAACTCTGGATCTGTTCACCTCTTGGAAGAATGCTATTGTGACAAGTATCTGCTCCCCATTTCTAGACCCAGCAGTGTGGCTGGTGGACACGTTGATAATTCACTGGCCACAGGAACTACTTTAAGCTTTTCCCCTGCTTACTATCACTTTCCACATGTTGGGCAAGATGTGGAGGGAAACCATGGAGACAATTGTGGTGGTACCTTACTGCCCACATCTATCTTGGTTTCCTTTATTGCAGATGTTGGGAAATCAGCCTCCATGGAGAATTTCTAACGAGGCCCTCTCCAATCATCTAGGACTCCTTGGCTCCTTAGAGTTGAGCTATGTTGATCTGAGGGTTAAAAGCGTGGGGCTCCATTGCAAAGTATTACAGGCTCATCTAGGTAGAGTTACTCAACTTTCACATAGATCATTGACTCATAAATCTGATTCACGTCAGTGGGACATTTTCCAGACTTGGTGTATCACCAGACATCTTTCCCCACTATCCTATGATTTCCAAGATGTTCTCCAACTTCTGTAGGATGTGTTTTGTATGGATCTATCAGTTTCTAGCATGCAAGCCCAGTAGGTGGCAATTAAAGCTTAGGAGCTAAAGGTGGTGTATATTGTGAGGAACAGGTTACTTCACATCTGCTAAAGAGTTTTTCCCCTTCTCGACCTATTGTTCTTTCCTTGTCTCCCCCATGACACCGTCCTCTGGTCCTTAAAGCACTTCAGGGAAATTTATATGAACCCCTAGTGTCAGTGGATCTGACCTTTCATATAATGAAAGAGGTCATCATAACCCCTAGGCCTCCTCCTGATTGTCCTTGTAATGCAACCCAACCATCCTCCCTAGGTTGGCCAACTATGGGAAGTCTTGTGTATTTCAGGAGAATGCTAGGAATGTCAGGCCCTTTTACGGCACACAGCAGGTGGGTGGTGTTAGCACACTCAGCATTTTGGACTCTGGGATTTCTGTCAGAGGTAAACCCACCTCATTTTGTTATGACTCAGATGAAGAACAGTAGGACGAAGAGTAATGACGATTACCGATAAGTTATGCAGGTATTATATCGTCACTGGTGGTGTTGTGGGATACAAAATTATGTCATGTTGAATGGTTAGATGTGCTTTGTGGTGTGAAATGGTGGCATTTACAGTTATGTGAAAAGGACTGGTGGTGATCATGTCAGTGTTAGGTAGGTTTCATCCTTAGCCTGAGGTATAGCGTGATGTATAATGATGTACTGAGATTTGATAAGTGATGGGGCTTTATGGCAGACAGTGTTTATGTGAACAGGTGCAATGAGGTTTACGATACAGAAAACCAAGCAAGGTGAACGTATCAATGTGTGGTCAACATGGGTGCCCAAAATTTCTGGGTGAATTTAAAAACAGGCAAAACTCACTGATATGTTTTTCTCCTGTGGCGTGAAATCAGGGTTGCTCTCTAGGGCAAAAAATAAATAAGCCCCAAGTTACTTTTAGGAGCACTATCAGGGGCTGGGAAATGTAATTACTTTAATGCAATTACCAGTAAGGTGATTACATTTTCGGGCCCGTGACATTACTGGACAACACAAGTATTCCTTGTTTCTCATGTTCCTCTCTCAAAGGAATGAGGGATGTACATGCAATAGGCGAATCTGCCTGCATTGAGTCTTTTTGAAAATCTGGAACATCCAGGTGAAAAACTAAAGAAAACAGACAAAAATGCCTGAGTCTTCTGAGTCTTTCTAAGTCTTCTTAGTCTGCTTAGAGCATATTAAAAATAGTTTTTGCCACCTCTGGTGCTCACCCATAAGCAATGTGATGTAATATGGATGGTGCTGCAACCACAGCACCAAGACAGCCCTCCTCCTAGTTACCGATGACATCCAGGCCCTACTCGACCGAGGAGAGACTGCGGAACCAAGGCATCATTCCGGACAACAAGCTAACCATGATGACTCAGGTCAACTCCGTCCCCTCCTACTGCTTCTTCATCCTCCGCATGCTTCGTAAGATATTCAAATGGCTACCCCAAAGCACAAGACGCACCATCATCCAGGCCCTCATCTCCAGCTGACTGCACTACAGCAATCTCTCTATACAGGGATTGCAGCTCACCTCCTCCGATGACTACAGATCATACAGAACGTAACAGCCAGACTTTTCCAGGATCTCCCTAGACGAACCCACATCACCCACTACCTCAGGGAACTCCACTGGCTTCCTGTACAGAAAAGATACCATTTCAAGCTCCTGACCCATGCATACAAGGCCGTACGCAACTGCAGACCCACCTACTTGAACCACCGCCTGAACTTCCATCAGCCCACCAGACACCTCGGCTCCGCATCTCTTTCTCTAACCCTCACCCCCGCATGCATTGTAGCAGATGCGGAGGTCGCTCCTTTTCCTACCTAGCAGTGAAGACATGGAACGAGCTACCCTTTCATCTACGCACCTCCCCATCTCTCTCAGAGTTCCGAAAGTCCCTGAAGACCTGGCTATTTGGCTAATCAACTGGTCCCTGCTCCCACCTGGATGCCCTCACGGGTGACAAGAAGCGCTCTACAAATCTACTGATTCATTGATTGATTAAGCTTCAGTAGCCTAATAGGGACTGTTAGTGCTTAGGATGCTTGAGATGAAGGTGGGTGAGATTGTGTGTTCTGAAGTGTGTGGAGAGATCAGGTGTATTTAACTGATGTTCTACAATCACATGGGGAGGTATGATGGAATGAGGTGGAGAAGGTGTGTAATGCGAACCATGGATGGGATGGTAAGGTTATGTAAGGTGCAAGCTCCATGATATGATATTTGATAGTTCGATTTAAAGTAGGTTGATAGGATAAGGGAAAATATTCCCTTTGTAAGTGTGGTATGGAGTAAGCTGGAGCACTGTGGAATGGGACCTATGGCAGTTAGGTCTGTTGCCATAATATGTTGGATGTGAGGTTGTAATGCCTTACATGGAATCCTAGGGCAATCAGTTGTTAATGACAGTATCCATTGTGGCTACTGAGGTTTACAAGTGGTATTCTAAGGCTGCAATATAATTGCATTTCAATTGAATCACCAAGTTACTCACATCGTGTTCTTAAATCTCTTAGGGTAACGAGGGCGAGCTGTCACGGCTAACTCAAAGAGAAAGTTAGAAACCTAGATTCATATTCAGTAAATAAAGCCCATTGTAAATGTCAGGTATATGCTTTACTTTTGAAAAATAAAAAATAGTTTAATTGGTAATTATGTAGCTTAGTTAAAAAGAAGATGTACACACAATTCCATATGGCTTTAGGGTCTTCTGAGCTCAAGCCACAGCCCCAAATGTTAGTACATTTCCTTGGTACAAGATGCTTGATCTCTGTTAGCATTGGGTCTATGTCCAATGTTATACTACAGCTGTTGGGTTTGACTGACCCCGAGAGTTATAGAAGTGCTCATATCCTGGGGATTTAGGAGGAGCTAAACCAGCACAAATGGGTCTAAAACGTGGTAAGGGATACAGATATAGAAACTATGGACCTAACTCTGGTCCTGAAACAACTGTGGTCATCACTCTGCTACTAAAGATGGAATAAAAGTTGTCACTGAGTCAAGTAACCCATGGTCAAAATAAATATAAACCATCGAACAAAAAACATATCTATAATACCAAAATAATGCAAATAAATGACCCCACTTTTAGTGGCTGGTGCTCCAGATGATGTCCTAGTGACCCCTTATCTGGTCACTAGTGTACGGATAGGGACACTGTCCACTAACTCAAAGCTACTGGAATAAAATCACCAGCGAAGAACCCAAGTTGTAGTCTCGGTTTTGGCTACAACCTGATGAACTAGTGAGCCATTTTTCACTAGGTTAGTCCTCGGCTGCCTTTTTCACCCAGGGCACTGTATTTCATCAACTAAAGTTTGAAGAGACGTTTCTTTGTTTAATGGTTGGGGTGGGGAGCAGTAAGGGGCTGGAAATATGGCACGGGCAGTTTTAGGATCAAGGAGCCATTCTCCAGACAGGAGTACCAGACCCCATGTCATGTGTGTGTATGCTCACTGCCTCTTAATTCTTTTGAGGCCAGAGATAATGGGTTTATAGGCATCAAATGGGAACTGAATAGGTTGGCATTGTGCAGGCACACTCTTCTGAAGCGATGGAGTCGCTACTTGACCCAGATGATGTGCTTCCTGATTGATGTACTGCTGGGCATTTGAATATGGCAAACTTGTTGTTCTTGGGATCAGTCTGTTAAGCACAGGCCTTTCAGTTTGCTCGGCCTCTTGCTGGTCTTCCTGTAAGTCAGGCCAGGGCCTCCTGGCTCTCAAAGCAGGCAAAAGGGTTGTGTACAAGTTACAAAAGCAAGGCAATTCTACAGGCTCACCAAACTTAGGCCCAGTCTTGAGGGAAATGATAAACTCAGAGTTTCCACCCCTGGTCCATTGTCATCTTGTCTACACTGGTGTGCATTCCTCCTCAGTATCCAAACAACAAACAAAAACCAACTACTGGTCAAATGTCTCAGTACATACACCCCTTTGGTGTTCAAGGCTATGCAAGCTAGATCCCATCAGAGGACTGCTGCTTTCAAACGTGTGTACGCTGCTCCAATCCAGAAGAAGAATTATGTCCCTGTTGCAGCCAGATTTTGTGATTTTCTGAGCGCACTGTCCCGATCAGGTGTTAAGTGGATTGGCCTCATAATGAAGCCTGTTGGAAATGCATTATGGGTAAGTTTCACCCATGACAAGGGAAACCTACACTGGACAAATGTATGGGCATCGCCGCCCACTAGATACACAGATATTGTGGATGGGGACAGGTAGGGCGTATGTGCAGGCTGGAATGTCAGAGCTAGACATCCCCTACTAGAACACAAAGGAGACCATTACTTTGTGCAGCACACATCCATATGGTCAAAACTGACCCTGAAACCAAACAAATCGGTGGAACGCTTGCCAAAGATTCAGTCACTGGCAAACGCTCAGGGCTGCACTACTGTCCGTCATTTATTTGCTCATTCTGCCACTCTAGACAGAGGCTTTCCATATGGACATCATAATATAAGATGTGTATTTGTAAAGCGCACGCTCACCCATAGGCATCTTGGCGCTGAATGACAGATGTTTGTTGTTACTCAACTCAGTGGTATTAATTTTATCGACCTCAGATGTATGAAAGGCTGAGTGGCCCAACCGGGATTTGAACCTGTGACCATGAGGTCGAACACAGGCCCCTGCAGTGGACACATTAGTCCACTGAGCCACCAGACCCGGCTTGACATCAGACTTTGTGCTATGGCACCGCGAGTACAAGACCCACATCTGGCCACACTTCTGCCACTTAGTGTGTCGCACTGAAAAAGGATGGTGGAATACTTTGCAAATGTCTCAGTCAGGGGCACTCTCTTGGGGGGTAGTATATGAAAAAGAGGAACAGGAATGCATCTCGAGTGATTGTCAGTCTTGAATGCTTGCTTCACAACTTCTACATGTTCACCATGCATTAAAACCTTCTGCCCCTCAGGACATTGTATCTGTATAGTTGGCCCAGATGGCTGGGATCACTCATAGAGATTAAACAATAGTCACATGGTCTAGTGAAAAAATTGGAGATTATATATATAACAAGAAAGCTATCTTTGTGGGCTGGGGGATTAACATGGTTAGAATTTTACATGAACGTTATCCAGAGGCTCGGTTATCAGGTGGGCAGGAAAGTAAGTCTCCTATGGGTATGCCCACTAATATTTTGTAGGTCATCTAGTCCAAAGGTTGTGCAGGTTATCAAAAAGCAGCTAGAGTCTCTGGGGCAAGGTGTGTATAAGGTAGGAGATGCATAATGTCTACTGTTGTTATTAACACCAGGGTGGAAGAGCGGGTGGGTAGCCTAGCTTTAGCACTGGGTAAGTCATACTTGTAAGGAGCCACCCGGCACCTACAGGGTAAAGATGAGCACAACATCTATGGCTGGTTTCAGCTGAGATGTTAAACAAAGGGGATGTGGCTGCTAAAAGTTCACTTCCACACTGAGCCCCACCGGTATGTATACTTCATTGCGCAGCGCCCAGTATGCATACATAGCCACCATGTGCAACTCTTCAATGGTGACGAGGGTGCACCATCGACCCACCACCGTTTGCCTGTGACACCAATCAACAGCAAATTGCCATTGCGATTCACTGTTTGCTCGGCCCCCACTTCCCACTGCTTGCTATTCCCAGCGGCAACTGGGCCGTGACTGAAAATCGACAGAGGCCGTGCAAGAAGATGTCGGGTAGGATGAGAAGCACACCCAGCCAAAATACATGGTACTGTGCCAAGCAATCACCACCACCCCTGCTGGTACAAGGAAGCACAAGGTGCCAGCTCACAGTAGGCATGCCACATGCACAAGGAGCGCCAGCAGTGAGTGGACCACCTGCACCTGCAGCTCGCCCACTTGGTGGAAGCACCATGCATGCTTTGATGACAGCGCTTTCCTTGTTCAGCAAGCTTTTGGAAGACATGGATAGGCCACCTCATTAGCTATTTTCAGCCACGAAGGGGACAGATGGTACAGGCAAGAGATCTCATCTGCTCCATTTCGTATCTTCGAAAGTCTTCCAGAAACGGGAGATTAAGACGACTACAAAGCAGCGATTGTGGCAATCAGTGCCCATTTCGACCCCCAGCTCAACCTAGATTATGAGAGTTTGAAGCTGAGGAAGTATTAGACCTGGCATCCTTGGCGTGGTTTCCCCTCTCTTTTTGCCTCTACCTCCTGTATTTTTGACTGTATGCTGGACTTCGATGTTGCTGGTTTACTTACTCTGGGCACTTTACCACTGCTGATCAGTGCCAAAGTGCAAGTGCTCCCTGTGTAAATTACAATTCTGATTGGTTCTCCATGATTGGCATATTTGATTTACTGGTAAGTCTCTAGTAAAGTGCACTATGTGTGCCTAGGGCCTGTAAATCAAATGCTACTAGTGGGCCTGCAACACTGGTTGTGCCACCCACTGTAAACTTGCCTCAAGCTTGCCACTGAATTGTCTGTGAGTGCAGTTTTAAACTGCCATGTCGACCCGGCAAGTGCACCCACTTGCCGGGCCCTAAACCTTCAATTTTACTACATGTAAGGCCCCCCTAAGGTAGGCCCAGGAAACCCCCATGGGCAGGGTGCAGTGTATGTGAAAGGTAGGACATGTACTGGTGTGTTTTGCATGTCCTGATAGTGAAATACTGCCAATTTGTTTTTCATTGTTGTAAGGACTAGCTCTCCCATAGGCTATCACTGGAGCTGCCTTGTAACCTTTTACAAGTGTAACTTTCAATTGGGAACAGTTAGAGAATTGAAGTTTAGGCTCCCTGGGCTCAGCGTTTAAAAATAAATCTTTTGGTGAAGGTGGTTTCTAAATTGTGTGTTTGAAAATACCACTTTTAGAAATTGGGCATTGTTTAACCGTCCTTGTGCCTCTGCCTGCCTGTGGAATCAATGCCTGATTTAGACTGACAGGGGCCTGTTTGTGCATTCACTCTAGACAGTCACACAAAGGGAGTTGAGTTGTGCCCTGCATTTCCTGATGGCCCATCACCCAGCTGATGGATCTTCCTGAGCTAGAGTGGTGGGAGGAGCTGTCACCTGCACCTGAATAGGACTGTGCCTGGCCTCTCACAATGCTGTTTCCACCCCCCTGGAATGTGTCTGGAGCCAAGGCCAGGCAAGGCAGGAACTTGTGAACTACAAAATCTTCAAAGACCAAAAGAGGTATATGTATTTGACCAAAAACCCCAGACTGTTGGAACACTTCTGGACTAAGAGGACCCTGCCAAGAAGAAGAGATAAAGAGCTGTCGGGAGGAGTACTGCCCCTTTGCTGTGTGTTGGTTTGCTTGGTTGGCCTGAGATTGATGCTTCTGTCTGTGGGCAGTGGAAAGAACTGGACTTTTACTTTGCTGTATCCTGCTTAAGAAGATTCTCCAAGGGCTTGAAGTAGAGCTTGCCTCCTGTTAAGAAGTCTCAGGGGCACAAAGACTTTACTTACAGTACCTGGACTCCATTGCTGGGAGTCCTGAACCTGCCAAGTGGTGCTATGCCAGTTCTGGGCCACTGGAGGTGGTAGCTGAGCTGTAACTGCAAGATAGGCATTCCTGATGCTGTCACCGACGCTGCTGCCTGAACTGATTCCATGGTCACCGCTCGCTGAGTGAGAGCAGCGCCGACCTCGATGACACAGCAGCCCAGGTCTCACTGAAAATGTCACATCTCGCTGAACTCAATGTCGCTGCTTGCGCCATGACCATGGGCACCACCTCATCTCACTGACTTTGACAGAACCGCAGCGTTGGCCTCATCGACACTGACGCTGATGCCGCCTAAGCAACCTCACCAATGCCCCTATTTGCACCACAGCTGTGGTCACCGCCTCATCGCACCGCCTACGACGACACTGCAGCCTCGGGCTGCCGACGACAGCGTCATTGACTCGGAAACCAGCTCTCTGCACCGATGCCACGCCGTTGCCTGCACCTAAGTCACAGACACCACATTGTGAGATGCAAGACACACTGCCCGGGATGACAAAGCAGCCCCGGCACTGCTGACGTCAGCGCTCCTGACTTCAATCTCACGGAGTCTGATCTGCAACGGGTGCAACTCCGAGGACAAACCGACTTCTGCACCGACCTGCAGCACCCGGGCCCACGACGCCTCACCCCCGCACTTTAACGCAAGGTCCTTGAGGCCTCTTCAATTTCCTAGGTACTGTATGCGGCCTTCCCCGACGCTGTAGCCGGCCCTTGACTCCATTGAGGGCGGACAGAACTGTTGGATTTGTTGGTCATTATACCGTGATAGCCCCGGTTGGCGCTATTGACTTCAAGGAACTGTATTTCGATTTTTTTATTTTTTTATATTCTTTTTATTTAACATTCGCTCAGAACATCTTTCCACACATATGTTGCAAAGTAGTACACATATTTTGTAGTGGTTTGCACTTGTGATGTTTATTTGTTGTGGAATGCGTACAGCTGATGGTTCTTTTTCGTGTGTGCATTCCACACAGAACTTAGAACTTACCTTGGAGTGGTTATTTTACAGTTGGTCCCATCCATTCCTGTGTGGGCTGCTGCGCAGTCCGTGCTCTGAATAAACATGATGTTTTCAACTTTACCTTGATTGTACTGACATCCTTACTACCTATTTGTTTCAAAGGTCTACATTCACAAGTTGGTTTTCACACACTCTAAACTTCCCTTATCGTCCCACCCCCCTTGTATTTTGCTTTATTCTTAAGAAAGTCATATCTTTGCTTGTGTATGTTGGATTTTTGTTGTTTTGGTCTTGTTTTGTTTTGATAAATATTGGCTACTTTTCTAAACTGGTGTGGTGTCCATTTTGTAGTGTTTTCTCTGTGTTACTGTGTGTGTTTTGTACAAATACTTTACACATTACCTCTGAGATAAGCATGACTGCTCGTGCCAAGCTACCAAGGGGGTGAGCAGGGGTTATCTTAGGTGTAGGAATAGCACCGCCCCATGGGGGAGTGTCCCCTCAATGCACAGCGTGATGTCCGTTGATTTGCATTAAAACAGTTTGAGGCAAGTTAGTCTGTTTCCATGAATTGAATTTATTCACTTTAAATGTAGTTTGTGATCCACATTAATTCAATAAGTAGTGAACTTGGAAAAGAAAAATAGAACTGAAAACTCCAAGTTATATTCCAATTTGGTAATCCCAATGCATTTCGGCCTGCTGGGAGTCCTTCATCAGGGGAATGTCAAACTCCTAAAAAATGAAGCAGAAAGGCTGGGGTCACTGAACTGCACTGTTCATGCCCTTGACATCATATACTTCTTGCAAAAATCAAATACATGTTTAGTTCACAAAATAGCACTAAAAGTCCCATTAGTTAGCGATTCGTGAATGCCAGGAAAATATATTCCTGTGGTACCATGGTGACTGCTTTGTCATACAATCCAGAAAAATATTGACAACGTACTCATTGGTTAACATGCTCAGATGGGTTAGATGGGTGACGTTGTCCCATTATTCAAGTGGTGAAAACACGAGTCAAAGAAACGCTCTAGAAGTAGGCTTGTGATCGTGAATAGCAGTAAAATGAACAAGTTCAGCCATTATGGCAGTGCTCTAAATTAATGGCTTGTGCTCAAAAACACGAACTGAAGGTGCTCATTGAGATTCAAATGTGAGCTTGTGTTAGTAAATACGGGTCAAATAAGCGCGTTTTGCCGGTATACCAGTGCTCTAAAATGATAACTAGTGTTCAAAACGCAGGTTAAAAAAATGCGTCTTGCTGGTGTGGTGTGCCTTGCCAGTATGCCAGTGCTCTAAAGCGTTAGTGGTAGTTTGTGTTATCTTAGGTGTGTAATCCCCTTATCCTGACTAGAAGGAATGGTTCTGACTTGAACAGGGTGCAAGCCACTGCCAACTAGAGACCCCCATTTCTAGCTGACAGGCTCACCAGAAGGAGAAGGAGACAATTGATAGCTTCTATGCTGAACTGAGGGAAATGACGAGCATGTGCACAGAGGATGATCAGTCAAAGGAATTAAGGGCACAAACCACACAAGGGTGCCGATCATCAACACTGCAGCGCTTAATATTGCAACACTCAGGGAACAAACTGGATGACATTGTCATCCTATTCAGCTCCCACAAGCTTGCAAACACCTGAGCAGGGAAACTGAAATTTGCACTAACTGAAAGCCCCATGACACCGAGCCTGGCAAGAGCCACATCATTAAAAATTGGAGACTATGGAAGTAATACAAGGTGGACCTATACTGAGGCCCCTGGAGGCAGCACAACAGGGGTTGCTCAACCACTGTAGAAATAGGATGCCCTTGCAATGGACAAATGCCTTGCACAAGCGAAGGACTGCTTCAAGTGCAGGAAGGCAAACCCCCTTGGCCATGTATGCCGAAGCGGAGATCGAAAGTGCAAGTTGGAAGGAAAAAGCCAAGCCACCCTGCCTCTCCAAAATCTGACATTCGAAGAAGATGAATAACAAAAAACTAAACAACTCTAGTGCCTGGCCTGCCGGGAGACCAAGAGGGGGTGAAGATGATGAGTAAGAAGTGTTTCTGATCTCATACTCTACTCCTAGAAAACAAGGGTGGTGACCTTAGCCCATATGTGAGGTAAAGATAACAGGCACCTCCGTGAAGGTCCTTATTGCCATAGGATCATCTATGAACATAATTATCCATCAGCACTGAAACTGCAACCAAGACCCTCTCTCTTGCCAACTTGGATGGAGATACATTCCTATGGAGCTCTGCAGTCCCTCACTGGCAGAATTCATCAATATGACTATGCAATGGCAACATCAAAACTCTTGCAAGATTTCATGTAGCCACAGAGGGCAGAGGAACACTGTTGGGCTGTCATACAGCTGAGGACTTGGGGCTAGTAGTTTTTGCCCGCAAGGTGCATGAGCGAAAAGTGGATGACATCCTGGAGCACTATCCCCACCTGTTCCAACGGCTAGGGTGGGGTACCTAGGGTGGTTGAAAGGCACTCCAATCAAACTGCACAGACACAAAACCACTGCCCTCAGACACTGAAGGGTACCTTTTCATCTTCCGCCACTGGTAGAGGAAGAACTAGAGAAACTTGACCAGATGGACATAATTGAGAGAGTGTCTGGCACTATAGTCATAAAAGAGAAACCAAAACAACCTGGAGTCATTTGGCTCTGCATCAATATATTCCTTTTCAACAAGACCATAAGGAGGGAGAGGCACATTACATCCATGGTGGACAACATCACTGAGGACCTGAATGATATGCAATGGTTCTTTGAACTAAATCTCAATGCCGGATACCACTAGCTGATGCTTGACTCAGCAAGTCACTACATCACACGTTCTCAAGACACCTAGGGCTAAGAAGAGTGAAGTGATTACATTTTGGGTGGGGTCTCATTGGCTGCTGAGGTATTCCTCAAGATACGGGAGACACTATCAGGGCTTGAGGGTGTCCTGAATATCACTGATGACATCCTGATATATTCGAAGACCCTTGCAGAACATCACAAGCCCCTGTGAGCCACTCTCCAGAGGCACAGTGAGTGTGAATTAATGCTCCAGAAAGACAAATGTTCTTTCTTTGAGGTACACATTGAGTTCGTTAGATATTTGTTCTCCAAGAGTGGCCTGGGAGCAGACCCTTGCAAGTCCAAAGTCATCCGAAATGCACCGGCCCTACAAAATGCTTGAGAGATGAGAAGTTTTTTTGGCATGGCAATATACTGTGGCAGTTTCCTGCCAAACCCTGCAACCCCACTGAGGGCACCCACCAAATCAGCTGCTAAGAAGGAATGGGGTGACCCAGAGGAGGAAGCCTTCATCAGTATCAAGCAAGCACTCTTGCATGTTACCACCATGGCCTATTTCAGCCCCAGAAAAACACCGAGCTTGTGGTCGATATGAGCCCTGCAGGGCTAGGTGCGGTCCTCAACAACATGAACCATGAGTGAGGGTACCACTAGCGTTCGTAAGCAGGGCACTAACAGCAACTGAAACCAGATATGCCCAGATCAAGTTTCTATGACACCTGTCTTTATGGTGGATAGCATAGCTAGCTGAAATCAGAATGCAAATGAACTAGGTCTCCATAATGAAAAGTTGATCTATGTCAAGTGTTGTTATGAGCTCTGCTTTTTCACTAGCATGCGATTGTGATGATGAGGCAACACTTTATATTTGTCTGCGACTGAGTTTGAGCTTTGTTGCGGTTGATCTGTAGTAGGTTCTCGGAGAGGACTTCTTGACAGGGATTTTCTTTCACTTGTTTGCATTTAGATGTGTACCTATGGATTGAATATGTGGCTCATGAGCTTGAAGAGGCACATATTGGATAGTGGTTCATATGCACAGGTCAGGGAAATAGAGCATTTGTGCATGTTCGAATTCTTAGAGGTATACAAAGACATGTGCCCCACTTCCCAATCCCCCAATGTGGTCATGAGCAAGTAAAGGGATGCAATGTAGACAGGGTTCCTTAATGACCCTTGCCAGCATTGTAAGCCCCATGTAAGCAGTGAGTGGTGAAGTACATAATTAAATTTCTATCTCTAATTTAGTGGTAAGAAAGTCATTAGATGCACTGAAATGAAAGGTTTTTTAAGGCCCATACATGTCAATTGATGTGGGCAAAAAGGCGAGACCTCACCTACATCATCAGACCACATTCTTACATCCACACAAAGGTGGGAGCTAGTTCATTTTAGAGCAGCAGGCACATACCCAGTGCTTTCTTAACCAAGGGCAGGCCAGGGAATGCAAGTGGAGTCCCACTGCTTGCAGCCTGGCCTGGTCTTGTGTCCCGTTTGTGAGTTAGAATTTCTTGCCAAAAGAAATGTGTCGCACAATTGTGAGAAGCAATTTGCCCCTTTCAAATGTGCAGCCTTGTTTACACAAATTAAGCCCTAAATTAATGGCCATCTCAATAGTACTCATTTTATCAACTTGTGATCGGTGAAGGATCAAGCTTACCCTCACACGTTTGAGTCTTTGACAAGTGGGTAACTCACTGATTGGTTTATGTCTACAGCTATGACCACCTACCTTCAAACTGAATTGAACACTGGATGGCATGTTGGGTACCCCATGCAGAGATTTTAAACTCAGTAGGGATCCTCAAGATTGGAACTTTCCCAGAGATGAATAAGGAAAGCTATTACTACTTCTATGTTGTTTCCTGCAACCCCTGTGGACTACTGTGCAACCCCTGCAATTAAACCACTGTGGACTGCTTTGCAACTCTTGCAAATAAACCAGCCTGACTACTGACCTTTAATAAGTGTACCTCTAGATTGTGTCACTGAGCAGCCAGGTTCACGTGCCTAATATCAATAAAAAATTCTACAGCCTCATGTCTTTGAGGATGATTGCTATAAAAATGCAACGAACTCGCTCGCCATTGGGGTCAAAGTTCTTGTGATGTCATGTCCTTTGAGCTCATTACTTGGTGAAAGGGCAGGTAATGCCACTTCCTGTACCACTATGATTAGGGGGAAACTACGCCATCTTACAGAGGTTTGACAATACAAATTATTTTGCTAATGTTCTATATTTTGCTCCAATGATATAAATAAGGCAATCTCAAATGTTTCATGTACTGTTTGGGATACATCAGATGGCTGGCTGTTGTCATCATTCATCTGTTGCATTAAAGTTTAATCGTGATGCAGTTAACCATTAAACATAATTGAAAAGGCGAATTTACCGAGCGGGGATTGTACGAATAAAAAAAAGCAAGAGAGAGAAATATGAAATAATTTTAAAAGGAGCTTGGGAAAGAAAATATATGCACTGAAACAATACAGAATGACAATTAGGTGCTCCAGGGATCTGCGGATGATCTGTCCAGCTATTACAGAGTCATTTCAATTTAAATTAAAATTATAACTATTTTCCACCCTCCTAAAAAATGTGTGGTGTCACATTAAGGGTTTTAATGACGCTTCCACTGGGGAATGGGAGGAAAGCAACTTGCTAGTGCATAAATAAGTGAGAATTGCAAATTGAATAAATTTCCTGCCGAAAGCTTAATACGATAAAACCAAAACAGAGAGTGGATTACACTATACCCTCTAATGAAGCGCATCTTTCACATTAAGAACAAAGGCACAGTTAGCAGGGTATCTGTCTCCGCATCAGTTTGTCAAGGCTGACTGAGAACAACATAAAAAAGAAGATATTTAACTTGATGAACTCCATCCTAAATGATCCTGCACTTTTTATTTCCAAAATAATGTATTTTTGCAGTTATAAATATCAGAGTCGGTTGATGTTTTATATCCATTATCCCTGACTTATGGAAAATTGGATTAGCAAGCGGTTTAACCACTGCCACATGACTGCAGAAGGAATGATTTGTAGCCACTGCATTGAACTCATAGACACCCTTCACCCACACTCCTCTCCTGTCCTGCTGATAGTCTTCCTGAGATATGATTATGATATTGGAATGTCATTTAAGAAGCATAATCAATGGGCCAAACTAGGACAGCATCAAAGTAAAAACAATGAGATGAAATGTACTCAATTTTAGCGCTTCTAAGCTAAGTTTACTAAGCTTAAACAGAACTTCTTAGTGCAGAACCAGTGGTAATCTACGTAAAGTGGGCGTAAAGGGCAAAACTCCTAGGGGCAGATTTACAAGCCCCCTGCGCCACCAGTACGTCACTTTTCGTGACGTACTGGTGGCGCAGGGGGCTCCTCGATATTTACAAGGAGAGGAAAAGCCACCATGCGTGACTTTTCCTCTCCTTGTAAATACCGTCCCTTCACACGCAGCACTTTGCGTTGAAGGGGCGTTCCATGGGTGTTGCTGTGGGTGTTCCCACGCAACACCCATGGAACAAGACACATCTCCAGATTTACGAGAAATCGTAAATCTGGAGATGCGTCTGAAAGCTACGCCACCCTAGAGGTGGCGTAGCGAGGCGCACCGTCCTCGTTTTTCCTCTTTCAATGCGTGCTGCATTCTACAGCATGCATTGAAAGAGGAAAAAGCCTGTACTGATTGTTTTTGTGCAGAAAGGTGCCCCTTCCTGCACAAACACAATCTTCCCATGGCGCAGGCATCCTTGCACCATGGTGCAAGGGTGCCTGCGCCGGCGCTTGGCAGCTGTTTGTGCGCCAGCGCAGGGAGAGCACAGGAATGCGACATATTCTTGTAAATATGTCGCATTCCTGTGCTCTGAAAGTGCCGCAGCGTGGCGCAGCCAAAGGGCTTGCAGCGCCACGCTGCGGCACTTTCTTGTAGATCTGCCCCCTAGGATTCAATGCAAAAGCCAGATCAAGTAAATTATCTCAAGCTCATGTGGAGTGGAATTGTAGCGCCCAGTAAAACCAGGCGCAAGAAATGGGCAACCTGATTGTAGCGTAACACGTCCACATGTAGCGTGTAATTTCTGCGAAATTGCACATTTACATGGTTTATCCTTGGGCCGTTATCTGGGTATAGAAATTTGTACTGGAGAGTGTGCATTGAGTACAAATCTCATGCAAGACTCCGAGTGGTTGCCTTCAGGGCTTTAAGTGAGCCGGGTCCTGCTGGTGCTCAGCGCCCGCAGTTCTAAAAAGCAGGTGCTGAGACAGGTCCCTATCGGGCTCTCCATTTTTGCCCTCACCCTCAGGGTGAAAAAAAATCTTAACTCTGCAGCAGTGCCACCCATTACTGCCTTTGATGTAACTTCAAAGAGACTCATTATAGTACTTTCAGTCTCTTCATTTCAGAACAGAAGCATTTTCAATATTATATACAACGAATCTACAGCTGTTGCTTATTTATCTTAAGCAACTAACAACCACTGACAAAGCAAATAGTCCTGGCTTGTTGTGGGTGTAATGTTACTTGTATTACATATCTGGATGCAATGTCAGAAGCAGCAAAATACTAGTTGGGTGGCACACTATGCTAAACACAGGTTATTAGCTTACCTCTTTTAATCCACGCCCTTAATTATATCGGCCACGGCCCTTTGAGGGACCGCCCAGTTTTTTCATCCCACTTAAAGCCGTGGTTACCTTTGCGTTGTCACATTTTTAGCACATGCGTAGGAAATTACATCCCCACTACAATTGTGGATGGTTTTATTTCCTAAGGGAGATAGGAAGGCCTATTTTCTTCGCTTGCCTTTAGGCCTATGGTCTCTGGCTACCCCACTTGTCCAAATGTGGAACCATGCCTCAAAAACAAAAATAATTACATTGAATTAAGTAAATAAATACCTCCTCCTTCATGTGTTTGTACATTTTTATGACAAATACGAAGGGGATAGATTGAGCAGAGGTAGCCCAGATATACGCAAGGAGGTAGTCCTTTACAGTTGAAGCTGGCTAAACGCAGACAAAGAAAATCAAATGATTAAAGGGACCTAGCAACAAAAGAGGCAAGCGCCTGAGTGTGGCACGTGGCAAATAAACACAGCTTTTGCAATAACTGCGGGTTACTAAGATATTTGGATTCATACTCTGAATGACTCCCTTTTCCTCAACACAGTAGTTACTTCTGGCAGGAGTTGCTCGTACCTGTAGACAGACACATCAGTTGTTATAACAAAAAGTTACTTTATTTAAACTTCACACGTTTCTGGGTGTATAAAACCATGCTCCTCTCTTACTCCTCCTATTTCTTTTTATCTATCTGACCAGCAGGCATCTTCTGGATGTTCCCAAGATAGACTTACCACTGGAGGTAGGTGAGGGTTAAGGCAGGGTCCATTCAAAAAGGTCCATCTGCTTGTTTTTTTCTGCCAAATGTGTGGCAGGGGTTGGTGGCTCCATCTTTTGTCCTGTTGCCCCCACCCCCCCTCCCCAGTTAGTTTGGCACTTTAGAAGGTTTACTGGGGGAGCGACAACAAATGGGGACATGGCAGCCCTTTCTGGTGATGTTGTCCAATGTGACGCATTGGGCTTTCACGCCATTTCCTGCCTGCAACACCTGGCTCCCGCAATGCCCTGGTGCTGGGCGCCATTTGCCCTTTCTTTTCCTTTTCTCTCCCTTCAGGCGCCAGGGCAGATTATGGCTCTGGACCCCCTAAGTGCATCGCTGAACCAGTCGCGGGCCTTTGCTCTGCATATTGGACCAGGAGGAATCTTCTGGTTGTTCCCAAGATAGACGACCCACTGGAGGTAGCTGAGGGTTAGGGCGGAGTCCACCCAACAGCTGTGGTGGGGGTGTGGAAGGGCCCATGCTCCTCTCAATTTATAACAATGTATTATTCCGGGCAAGAAGTGTGATGATGGTTTTGGCAAGATGCGTCCAGGCCCATCGCAGCCAGGCTAGCAGTGTGCTCCATGATGTGTGTGTGTATGAATAAGCAGGATAGTGCAGATAAGGGCTGTTCCATTCTCTTCTTCCTGAGATTGAAACAGTCTGAGGTAGGTTTAGAGAGGTGACGCATTTCCGTTTGGTCCAAGTGGCAAGTGGCTCTGATGAATTAGGTGCCAGAAGTTCTGATGCATACCCTCAATCCCAATATGTGGAAAGTAAACACTGAGAAATGGTAGATTCGACCTGATTGCCCAAGTTTTCTTTCTCTCTGCAAGGGTGTGAGATTATGATGAATCAATCAATCATAGGTTTGTTAAGCGCAACTACTCACCCGATAGGGTCTCAAGGTGCTGGTGGGGGGGGGGGCAGTGGGGAGGGATGCACAGATCCTGGAACATCATGGTGATCCGTCGAAGAGCCAGGTCTTGAGGTCCTTCGGGAAATTGGAGAGTGCTGGCGTCTGTCTGAGGTGGAGTGGGAGGGTGTTCCATGCCTTGGCCGCGAGAAAGGTGAAGGAGCGACCTCCTGTTCTGGTCTTCTTAATGCGCGGCACTGTAGCGAGAGAGAGCTGGGCTCAACGGAGGGATCTTTGGGGTGCGTGGAACGAGAGGCAGTGGTTCAAGTAGGCAGGTCAGGTGTTGTGGAGGGCTTTGTGGGCATGGTAGAGAAGCTTGAAGGTGATTCTCTTGTCGATGGGGAGCCAATGCAGAGTCCGCAGGTGTTGGGAGATGTGGCAGTGACGTGGTAGGTTGAGGACTAGTCTGGCGGAGGCGTTCTGGACGTTCTGGAGTTTACAGGTGAGGTTCTTGTTGATTCCGGAGTAGAGAGCATTGCCGTAGTCGAGTCTGCTGCTGATGAGGGCGTGGGTGACGGTTTTCCTGTGTTCGAGGAGGATCCAATTGAAGGTCTTTCGTAGGAGTCGGAGGGTGTGGAAACAGGAGGATGAAACACCATTGATTTGGCAGTCCATTTTGAGTTCGGAGTACAGGATTCTGAGGTTGTGTGCGTGGTCCGTGTGGTAGGGCAGCTTCCCGAGGGCGGGGGGCCACCAGGTATCGTTCCAGGCATCGGGGTGTGGGCCCGTGATGAGTACTTTGGTTTAGTCCGTGTTGAGTTGTAGGCAGCTGTTCTTCATCCACCTGGCGACAGCTTCCATTCCTTCTTGAAAGTTGCCTTTAGAGACGTTGGATAGGGAGAGGATGAGTTGGGTGTTTAAAGAAATTACATGCATGTGTGCATGGTTTGGTACCCTTGACATGAGAAACTTCTCTAGCAAAAGGCGACATATTGCCTCATACAGGATTATAATCCTGTAGATGTAGAAACCTAGCTTTGGAGAGAAAAGCGCTTCCAAAATGAGTACTCTGGTTCTTCACTGCACCCCTGAACTTCTGCGTGAGATACATGAATAGTTTGAGGCTCTGCAGTGGCAGCCAATGGGCACAGGGGGGTCAAGGATAACCATACACGGTAGGTTCAGGCTATTAGACTGCTAGAATGGCACAGTGACATGTGGCATGTGATTTGGTAGTACTTGTGTCTCTTTTAGAGATTAGAGACGTCTAGTCTAGTGTAGTAGAGAGTCTCTGATATGGTGTCAACGTTTTGCAAAAATAAAACTCTTTAGCCATTCTTTGTGGACTGCAAATTACATGTAGTGAACCTGAAAGATCACATAACCATAAACATATAATATATAAATCACATAAAACATATAAATTCATGAAAGCTAGCAGTCAAGGAAAACAACACACTTTGTGGTTATGCTACCGTTTACTGCTCCAAAAGCTGGTATTCAAAAACAGTATTACTGTATTTACACACATGTATCTTTGTCAGGAGTAGAAACATTGAATATCCTGCTGACCACATTCTGTTGTAGAAGTCGCATCATGTTTTTAAGTTATCTCAAGTAACTATAACTCGTTCCCTATAGTAAATATAACTCGCACTCTCGCCACGTACTGCTAAATACCTCAGATATTACATGACTTATGACATGTTCTATGACATCGTTCATAACATCACTACAACATCTGAAATGACATCATTGATTTCAACACTGTGCATGTCGTAGGCACGGGTTCTAGTTACTTTAGGGCACGAGTCATAGTTACTTAAGATAACTATTACTAGTGATTTTCAGTGGTTTTGTTCTTTTAAAATAGTATGGTTTCACTGAAATTTTCACCTAACTATAACATCCCTATAACATAATATATATATATTATCTACTGGCGGTCGCCAGTAGATAGTTATAGTTAGGACCTAGTTTCCATAGGAAAAGCGTTTTTTGTTTTCCCAATAACTTTGGCGCCGGATGACGAATCATCGCGAAATTTTCAAAACTAGTGGGGTGCTCCGGTCAGCTCCTGTCTTGAAAGTTTCGGGGTGATTCAGCAAGCGGGGGATGAGAAAAAAGGGGGGTCCCAAAATGTGTTTTCTCCATGTTAATTCCCTTAGGAAACTTTAGACACGGCTACAGCCCGAACTGCTGAACGGAATTACACCAAATTTGGAAAAAGGTAGTGCTTGGTTCAGAAAGCACCCTTTTTTTTAAATGGTGTAAATCCGTTCAGTAGTTGCAGAGAAAATCAAAAAATAGAGGTCAAAAAATCAATTTCCCATAGGACATTTTAGACACGGTTACAGCCAAAACTGCGGAACGGAATTACACCAAATTTGGCAAAAGGTAGTGCTTGGTTCAGAAAGCGCCCTTTTTTTAAATGGTGTAAATCCGTTCAGTAGTTCCTGAGAAATTCAAAAAATAAAAGTTTCGATATCTATGGCCGCGGTGGATCCACGCACCCTCCCGATCACGAGCTTCATGCTAATTGGCAGTCAACACTCCAAACCAGGAAGTGTTGGCAGCCATCTTGTGCCTCGGTAACCGAGGCACAAGAAAACAAAAAAACTAAGGCGCAAAACAAGAAAAGGGGGCAGGGTAGAAACACCCTGACCCCCTAGGCCTGCTCAGGGGGTCCCACAAGGACCCCCAGGGCCCAAAAAAGCATTTTTTTAAATCGACGACTCCGCGCTAGGTGCGCGAATCCGGCCGTGAAAATAAAACGAGCGCGGGCTCCCGCGCTCGTTTAACTGAAGCCCCGGGTGGGCCAGGTCCCGGGGGCAGTAAAAAAATGTGTGGGGGGGCCCCAATCCCCCCCACACTGCCCCAGGGACCGCCACCCCTCGGGGCTTTCATCAATTATAATTGCGGGGGCACACTGCCCCCACCGCAGCCCCAGGGACTGCCACCCCCTGGGGCTTGCAATAAATCATGTGCGGGAGGGCACTCGGCCCTCCCGCAGCCCCGGGGACCGCCACCCCCCGGGGCTTTCATCAATTATAATCGCGGGGGCACACTGCCCCCACCGCAGCCCTGGGGACCGCCACCCCCCGGGGCTTTCATCAATTATAATTGCGGGGGGCACACTGCCCCTACCGCAGCCCCGGGGACCGCCACCTCCTGGGGCTTGCAATAAATCATGTGCGGGAGGGCACTCGGCCCTCCCGCAGCCCCGGGGACCGCCACCCCCCGGGGCTTTCATCAATTATAATCGCGGGGGCACACTGCCCCCACCGCAGCCCCGGGGACCGCCACCCCCCGGGGCTTGCAATAAATCATGTGCGGGAGGACACTCGGCCCTCCCGCAGCCCCGGGGACCACCACCCCCCGGGGCTTCCTTTTTAATCAGAGGATCACAGATACCGCTGCGACACGCCGCCACCAATGCCACCTCGGGCGGCACTCCTCTCCGTGCAGCGGGCGCCACTTCTTCTCACGCCGGGGGCAGCTGGGGCTCTACTGCCGGAGTGGCAAGCGGGCCCTCTGTCTCCGGTCGCGGCCTCCCTCCCGGCGGTGCACGTCTTTGTTATTGGGAACTGCAGCTTATCCGTGCAGTGGACGAGGGGCGCCACTCAAGGGACTGAGCGACCAGGGCGCTGCCTCCTAGCTGGGCGGACCTGGGCACCACCGTTGGCAGTCTCTTCACGGAGCCCAAAGCCATAGTTTCCAGCCCCAGCAGTAATGCTCGCCCCTTGAGTCCCCCGCGTTCCTCAAAATATACTCCTACTCGGCTCCAGAAAAACCTGCATGCTGTCTGCTCCTCTCGCCCATGAAACCAGAAAACGCAATACACCGAGGACGAAAACTCAACAGAAAGTGCGACAACGAAATGAAAGGAAATACCTAAAACGAGCAAGCCACTATTTAAGGGAAGACAAAAAAACAAATATGCAGATTTATTAAGTACCGTGAACGTGGACGGTGTGATTGGATTTACATAAAAACGATAACATAGTTGCCGAAGTGTAAAGGAGTATGCAATTTAGCGACGTGATTCTGTAAGGGATATATACACTAAACATGGTCAATCGGTATTTCAAAAGGTACCTGGATAAATTACAAATTAAGCAAATACTGGCTCCATTGGAATCACTGTTAGTTGGTTCTCAATGTGTATATATCACACAGTCTATGTATGCGTGCTTACATGAATGAAAGAGCGCTATTCCAATCTCACAACTGGCTAAGTGAAGGGCATGCGCTATAATACAGTCCACGTTGAGCACAGGGACAAAGCAAGGATTATAGTCATTATAATAGAAATGAAAGCAAGGCATGCGCAACCCACCATCTACAACCCTTACATTAAAACCGGTCAGTGATTGGTACAAAATAAACATCCCTCTGACCCCTCTGTATATATATTCATTTCATAGTGCTGTGCATGTACTCGGCATTGCAAAAAAGACTAAGGGGCCGATTCCGATCTCGGCCGGTAGTGCTCCGAATCGGATTCGGATTCACCGGATCCGATTCGGAGCCCTGTTTCCCGACCAAATCGTACGCGGGTCCGGCCGAGCGAGAACCATGCAAGCACCCATGAAATCGCCGACCGACTCGAACGCGGCTACAACACGCTCCGACCGACTCGCATGGACACGACTCGCACCGCGCTATGGAGACGTTTCCCGGCCGGGTAAGTACGATGCGCGCCGCGAGCAGTCCGAACGTCTCGCGCCGTCCGGCTCAAAAAAGCTGTCGGAGCCGGACTTTGGGGGTCCGCGTCGGACCCCCCCTGTACGCATAGGCGCGCGAGTCGCACACAGGGGGGACCCATGGGTCCCCCCTACCTGTGCATGTATGCCGCGATGCGCATGGACGCGTACACGCTGTAGGGGGCACCCTTGTCCGCCTCGCACCCATTGAGTCAATGGGAGCCCGCGTACGCGTTGTACGACAGGCTCCCATTGACTTCAATGGGAGTCCGACCGACTCGAGTCCGATAGCATGCGTGTGCATCGTACTCGTTCGGTCGGACTGCTAGGGTCCGATTCGGTCGGAATTCTCTCCGGGTCCGGCTCGGTCGGAGAGATTTCCGGCCCGAATCGGAATCGGCCCCTAAATGCGTACAAATCCCTAGACCAGCTAAGGAGATGTTAAAAGACACGAGGCGGCACAGTTGGTGTCTGAGCATTTCCACGGGGCACAGGTCTCACAGCGCCTGAGCACTATCCCGGGGTGCGTCTGTTAACAAGGCATTATACACATTCCTAGAAATGGAGCAATGCTACATCATTTCATATCATTCTCGAGTGCCAGGGACTCCGCCAGGGGCCTAGAAACACCAGCGCAAGCACGGGAAGTCTGCCAGATTTGCTAGCTACTTCCAACAGCACAGCCGTCTCTCTGTTCTATACACTCCAATTTACTGTAAATTCAGGACTTACAGGTTTCCAAGACAATTCACTGATTCAGGTAGAGGTCTGCGAGTGTCTGACAGTCAATAGTCAGAAAGGCTGTTTCTTTTGCTGGCATCAGTGGTCCCACCGTATACTCCAAATCTTTCACCCGATCACAGTTGTCAAAATCCAAAGGCGTGACACCTGACCCCTGCTCTAGGTCCGTGACTTACAGAGAGTGTAACGGTGGAGACAGCACTGAGGGGGCAAGAGGTCTGACTGCTGACGTCACACTGCGAGTTTAAGCGCCTAGTGTCAAGTCCTCGATCAGCTAACTGAGAGTGCTTAGGAACATGTAAACTGCCAGAATACACGTGATCTAGAAACTGGGCAATACATACATTGACCGGCCAGAAATCAGCAATGTCCGTCCTCTCACACCTCAGACCTC
Organism: Calotriton arnoldi; assembly: GCA_963921515.1. Taxonomy (NCBI): domain Eukaryota; kingdom Metazoa; phylum Chordata; class Amphibia; order Caudata; family Salamandridae; genus Calotriton; species Calotriton arnoldi. The sequence goes on along the minus strand of CAWUFW010001107.1, from coordinate 882,646 downwards.
TGTGTTTTTGTCCAGCTAAATCGGGTCTTTAAACCAACACGCTGCGTGATAACCTCAGCACACGGCTGCTTTACTACAACCTTACTCCAGGGAGATGAATCAAATTCAACCACTCATCTAACCCATCAGAACACCCACCCACTAATACACCCCCTCATCTATCTACGCATGCACCTGCCACTCTCTCATTCATCCACCCAGCTGCCCACTCGTCCATTCCTCCACCCGCTCTTCCGGCCACCCACTCGTCTATCAAAGCAGGCGCCCGCCGATCTCGTCATTCATCCGCTCACTCGTCCCTTCCTCTAGCTGCTCATCTACTCATCCATCCGCTCATCCTTCCACCCACTCATCCATCCACCCACTCATCCATCCGCTCATCCTTTCACCCACTCATCCATCCACCCACTCATCCATCCACCCACTCATCCTTCCACCCACTCATCCATCCGCTCATCCTTCCACCCACAGTTTCACGGCCCTTTACTTATCAAAGGAGCAAGCGTGCTGTACAGGTGATAATAGTTACATCTATCTGGTCTGATAGCTATATATATATCTTCACATGGTGTACATTTATTTACAGTGGGGCGATGCAAGTATTTTGAGCACTCCAGGCAAAGTTCAATTTCGCCAATTTGAGTCTCCCCGTTCACTGAAAGAACTAAGAAGCCATTTTCAGGCCCTTTTTCCTGTACTGTTGCACCGTCTCTGCGTGGGCGCTGCGTTCAATGGGCACACAGGTCGGGAGAATTCATTCAAATGAGAAGGAGCCATTTATGTAGTCAGTGGTTGTCCTAAAAATGTAGCATCGATCGAGACTTCCTGGCCAAATGCTGGACACCCCTGCTCTAGGTCCGTGACTTACTTACAATAGACACATGACCCCTGCTCTAGGTCCGTGACTGACAGAGAGTGTAACGGTGGAGACAGCACTGAGGGGGCAAGAGGTCTGACTGCTGACGTCACACTGCGAGTTTAAGCGCCTAGTGTCAAGTCCTCGATCAGCTAACTGAGAGTGCTTAGGAACATGTAAACTGCCAGAATACACGTGATCTAGAAACTGGGCAATACATACATTGACCGGCCAGAAATCAGCAATGTCCGTCCTCTCACACCTCAGACCTCTGTGTTCTTGTCCAGCTAAATCGGGTCTTTAAACCAACACGCTGCGTGATAACCTCAGCACACCGCTGCTTTACTACAACCTTACTCCAGGGAGATGAATCAAATTCAACCACTCATCTAACCCATCAGAACACCCACCCACTAATACACCCCCTCATCTATCTACGCATGCACCTGCCACTCTCTCATTCATCCACCCAGCTGCCCACTCGCCCATTCCTCCACCCGCTCTTCTGGCCACCCACTCGTCTATCAAAGCAGGCGCCCGCCGATCTCGTCATTCATCCGCTCACTCGTCCCTCCCTCTAGCTGCTCACCTACTCATCCATCCGCTCATCCTTCCACCCACTCATCCATCCACCCACTCATTCATCCATCCGCTCATCCTTCCACCCACTCATCCATCCACCCACTCATCCACCCACTCATCCATCCACCCACTCATCCATCCGCTCATCCTTTCACCCACTCATCCATCCACCCACTCATCCATCCACCTACTCATCCTTCCACCCACTCATCCATCCGCTCATCCTTCCACCCACAGTTTCACGGTCCTTTACTTATCAAAGGAGCAAGCGTGCTGTACAGGTGAAAATAGTTACATCTATCTGGTCTGATAGCTATATATATAATTTCACATGGTGTACATTTATTTACAGTGGGGCGATGCAAGTCTTTTCAGCACTCCAGGCAAAGTGCAATTTCGCCAATTTGAGTCTCCCCGTTCACTGAAAGAACTAAGAAGCCATTTTCAGGCCCTTTTTCCTGTACTGTTGCACCGTCTCTGCGTGGGCGCTGCGTCCAATGGGCACACGGGTCGGGAGAATTCAATCAAATGAGAAGGAGCCATTTATGTAGTCAGTGGTTGTCCTAAAAATGTAGCATCGATCGAGCCTTCCTGGCCAAATGCTGGACACCCCTGCTCTAGGTCCGTGACTTACTTACAATAGACACCTGACCCCTGCTCTAGGTCCGTGACTTACAGAGAGTGTAACGGTGGAGACAGCACTGAGGGGGCAAGAGGTTTGACTGCTGACGTCACACTGCGAGTTTAAGCGCCTAGTGTCAAGTCCTCGATCAGCTAACTGAGAGTGCTTAGGAACATGTAAACTGCCAGAATACACGTGATCTAGAAACTGGGCAATACATACATTGACCAGCCAGAAATCAGCAATGTCCGTTCTCTCACACCTCAGACCTCTGTGTTCTTGTCCAGCTAAATCGGGTCTTTAAACCAACATGCTGCGCGATAACCTCAGCACACGGCTGCTTTACTACAACCTTACTCCATGGAGATGAATCAAATTCAACCACTCATCTAACCCATCAGAACACCCACCCACTAATACACCCCCTCATCTATCTACGCATGCACCTGCCACTCTCTCATTCATCCACCCAGCTGCCCACTCGTCCATTCCTCCACCAGCTCTTCTGGCCACCCACTCGTCTATCAAAGCAGGCGCCCGCCAATCTCGTCATTCATCCGTTCACTCGTCCCTCTCCCTCTAGCTGCTCACCTACTCATCCATCCGCTCATCCTTCCACCCACTCATCCATCCACCCACTCATCCATCCATCCGCTCATCCTTCCACCCACTCATCCATCCACCCACTCATCCATCCGCTCGTCCTTCCACCCACTCATCCATCCGCTCATCCTTCCACCCACTCATCCATCCACCTACTCATCCATCTGCTCATCCTTCCACCCACTCATCCATCCACCCACTCATCCATCCATCCGCTCATCCTTCCACCCACTCATCCATCCACCCACTCATCCATCCGCTCATCCTTCCACCCACTCATCCATCCACCCACTCATTCATCCATCCGCTCATCCTTCCACCCACTCATCCATCCACCCACTCATCCATCCGCTCATCCTTTCACCCACTCATACATCCAACCACTCATCCATCCGCTTATCCTTTCACCCACTCATCCATCCGCTCATCCTTTCACCCACTCATCCATCCACCCACTCATCCATCCACCCACTCATCCTTCCACCCACAGTTTCACGGTCCTTTACTTATCAAAGGAGCAAGCATGCTGTACAGGTGATAATAGTTACATCTATCTGGTCTGATAGCTATATCTATATATCTTCACATGGTGTACATTTATTTACAGTGGGGCGATGCAAGTATTTTGAGCACTCCAGGCAAAGTTCAATTGCGCCAATTTGAGTCTCCCCGTTCACTGAAAGAACTAAGAATCCATTTTCAGGCCCTTTTTCCTGTACTGTTGCACCGTCTCTGCGTGGGCGCTGCGTCCAATGGGCACACGGGTCCGGAGAATTCATTCAAATGAGAGGGAGCCATTTATGTAGTCTGTGGTTGTCCTAAAAATGTAGCATCGATCGAGCCTTCCTGGCCAAATGCTGGACACCCCTGCTCTAGGTCCGTGACTTACTTACAATAGACACCTGACCCCTCCTCTAGGTCCGTGACTTACAGAGAGTGTAACGGTGGAGGCAGCACTGAGGGGGCAAGAGGTCTGACTGCTGACGTCACACTGCGAGTTTAAGCGCCTAGTGTCAAGTCCTCGATCAGCTAACTGAGAGTGCTTAGGAACATGTAAACTGCCAGAATACACGTGATCTAGAAACTGGGCAATACATACATTGACCGGCCAGAAATCAGCAATGTCCGTCCTCTCACACCTCAGACCTCTGTGTTCTTGTCCAGCTAAATCGGGTCTTTAAACCAACACGCTGCGTGATAACCTCAGCATACGGCTGCTTTACTACAACCTTAGTCCATGGAGATGAATCAAATTCAACCACTCATCTAACCCATCAGAACACCCACCCACTAATACACCCCCTCATGTATCTACGCATGCACCTGCCACTCTCTCATTCATCCACCCAGATGCCCACTCGTCCATTCCTCCACCAGCTATTCTGGCCACCCACTGGTCTATCAAAGCAGGCGCCCGCCGATCTCGTCATTCATCCGCTCACTCGTCCCTCCCTCTAGCTGCTCACATACTCATCCATCTGCTCATCCTTCCACCCACCCACTCATCCATCCACCCACTCATCCATCCATCCGCTCATCCTTCCACCCACTCATCCATCCACCTGCTCATCCACCCGCTCATCCTTCCACCCACTCATCCATCCGCTCATCCTTCCACCCACTCATCCATCCACCTACTCATCCATCTGCTCATCCTTCCACCCACTCATCCATCCACCCACTCATCCATCCATCCGCTCATCCTTCCACCCACTCATCCATCCACCCACTCATCCATCCGCTCATCCTTTCACCCACTCATCCATTCACCCACTCATCCATCCACCCAATCATCCTTCCACCCACTCATCCATCCGCTCATCCTTCCACCCACAGTTTCACGGTCCTTTACTTATCAAAGGAGCAAGCGTGCTGTACAGGTGATAATAGTTACATCTATCTGGTCTGATAGCTATATATATATCTTCTCATGGTGTACATTTATTTACAGTGGGACGATGCAAGTATTTTGAGCACTCCAGGCAAAGTTCAATTTTGCCAATTTGAGTCTCCCCGTTCACTGAAAGAACTAAGAAGCCATTTTCAGGCCCTTTTTCCAGTACTGTTGCACCGTCTCTGCGTGGGCGCTGCGTCCAATGGGCACACGGGTAGGGAGAATTCTTTCAAATGAGAAGGAGCCATTTATGTAGTCAGTGGTTGTCCTAAAAATGTAGCATCGATCGAGCCTTCCTGGCCAAATGCTGGACACCCCTGCTCTAGGTCCGTGACTTACTTACAAAAGACACCTGACCCCTGCTCTAGGTCCGTGACTTACAGAGAGTGTAACGGTGGAGACAGCACTGAGGGAGCAAGAGGTCTGACTACTGACGTCACACTGCGAGTTTAAGCGCCTAGTGTCAAGTCTCGATCAGCTAACTGAGAGTGCTTAGGAACATGTAAACTGCCAGAATACACGTGATCTAGAAACTGGGCAATACATACATTGACCGGCCAGAAATCAGCAATGTCCGTCCTCTCACACCTCAGACCTCTGTGGTCTTGTCCAGCTAAATCGGGTCTTTAAACCAACACGCTGCGTGATAACCTCAGCACACGGCTGCTTTACTACAACCTTACTCCATGGAGATGAATCAAATTCAACCAATCATCTAAACCATCAGAACACCCACCCACTAATACACCCCCTCATCTATCTACGCATGCACCTGCCACTCTCTCATTCATCCACCCAGCTGCCCACTAGTCCATTCCTCCACCCGCTCTTCCGGCCACCCACTCGTCTATCAGAGCAGGCGCCCGCCGATCTCGTCATTCATCCGCTCACTCGTCCCTCCCTCTAGCTGCTCACCTACTCATCCATCCGCTCATCCTTCCACCCACTCATTCATCCACCCACTCATTCATCCATCCGCTCATCCTTCCACCCACTCATCCATCCACCCACTCATCCATCCGCTCATCCTTTCACCCACTCATCCATCCACCCACTCATCCATCCACCCACTCATCCATCCACCCACACATCCTTCCACCCACTCCTCCATCCGCTCATCCTTCCACCCACAGTTTCACGGTCCTTTACTTATCAAAGGAGCAAGCGTGCTGTACAGGTGAAAATAGTTACATCTATCTGGTCTGATAGCTATATATATATCTTCACATGGTGTACATTTATTTACAGTGGGGCGATGCAAGTATTTTGAGCACTCCAGGCACAGTGCAATTTCGCCAATTTGAGTCTCCCCGTTCACTGAAAGAACTAAGAAGCCATTTTCAGGCCCTTTTTCCTGTACTGTTGCACCGTCTCTGCGTGGGCGCTGCGTCCAATGGGCACACGGGTCGGGAGAATTCATTCAAATGAGAAGGAGCCATTTATGTAGTCAGTGGTTGTCCTAAAAATGTAGCATCGATCGAGCCTTCCTGGCCAAATGCTGGACACCCCTGCTCTAGGTCCGTGACTTACTTACAATAGACACCTGACCCCTCCTCTAGGTCCGTGACTTACAGAGAGTGTAACGGTGGAGACAGCACTGAGGGGGCAAGAGGTCTGACTGCTGACGTCACACTGCGGGTTTAAGCGCCTAGTGTCAAGTCCTCGATCAGCTAACTGAGAGTGCTTAGGAACATGTAAACTGCCAGAATACACGTGATCTAGAAACTGGGCAATACATACATTGACCGGCCAGAAATCAGCAATGTCCGTCCTCTCACACCTCAGACCTCTGTGTTCTTGTCCAGCTAAATCGGGTCTTTAAACCAACACGCTGCGTGATAATCTCAGCATACGGCTGTTTTACTACAACCTTAGTCCATGGAGATGAATCAAATTCAACCACTCATCTAACCCATCAGAACACCCACCCACTAATACACCCCCTCATCTATCTACGCATGCACCTGCCACTCTCTCATTCATCCACCCAGATGCCCACTCGTCCATTCGTCCACCACCTCTTCTGGCCACCCACTCGTCTATCAAAGCAGACGCCCGCCGATCTCGTCATTCATCCGCTCACTCGTCCCTCCCTCTAGCTGCTCACATACTCATCCATCTGCTCATCCTTCCACCCACTCATCCATCCACCCACTCATCCATCCATCCGCTCATCCTTCCACCCACTCATCCATCCACCTGCTCATCCACCCGCTCATCCTTCCACCCACTCATCCATCCGCTCATCCTTCCACCCACTCATCCATCCACCTACTCATCCATCTGCTCATCCTTCCACCCACTCGTCCATCCATCCACCCACTCATCCATCCATCCATCCATCCATCCGCTCATCCTTCCACCCACTCATCCATCCACCCACTCATCCATCCGCTCATCCTTTCACCCACTCATACATCCACCCACTCATCCATCCACCCACTCATCCTTCCACCCACTCATCCATCCGCTCATCCTTCCACCCACAGTTTCACGGTCCTTTACTTATCAAAGGAGCAAGCGTGCTGTACAGGTGATAATAGTTACATCTATCTGGTCTGATAGCTATATATATATCTTCACATGGTGTACATTTATTTACAGTGGGACGATGCAAGTATTTTGAGCACTCCAGGCAAAGTTCAATTTCGCCAATTTGAGTCTCCCCCTTCACTGAAAGAACTAAGAAGCCATTTTCAGGCCCTTTTTCCAGTACTGTTGCACCGTCTCTGCGTGGGCGCTGCGTCCAATGGGCACACGGGTAGGGAGAATTCTTTCAAATGAGAAGGAGCCATTTATGTAGTCAGTGGTTGTCATAAAAATGTAGCATCGATCGAGCCTTCCTGGCCAAATGCTGGACACCCCTGCTCTAGGTCCGTGACTTACTTACAATAGACACCTGACCCCTGCTCTAGGTCCGTGACTTACAGAGAGTGTAACGGTGGAGACAGCACTGAGGGAGCAAGAGGTCTGACTACTGACGTCACACTGCGAGTTTAAGAGCCTAGTGTCAAGTCTCGATCAGCTAACTGAGAGTGCTTAGGAACATGTAAACTGCCAGAATACACGTGATCTAGAAACTGGGCAATACATACATTGACCGGCCAGAAATCAGCAATGTCCGTCCTCTCACACCTCAGACCTCTGTGGTCTTGTCCAGCTAAATCGGGTCTTTAAACCAACACGCTGCGTGATAACCTCAGCACACGGCTGCTTTACTACAACCTTACTCCATGGAGATGAATAAAATTCAACCACTCATCTAACCCATCAGAACACCCACCCACTAATACACCCCCTCATCTATCTACGCATGCACCTGCCACTCTCTCATTCATCCACCCAGCTGCCCACTCGTCCATTCCTCCACCCGCTCTTCCGGCCACCCACTCGTCAATCAAAGCAGGCGCCCGCCGATCTCGTCATTCATCCGCTCACTCGTCCCTCCCTCTAGCTGCTCACCTACTCATCCATCCGCTCATCCTTCCACCCACTCATTCATCCACCCACTCATTCATCCATCCGCTCATCCTTCCACCCACTCATCCATCCACCCACTCATCCATCCGCTCATCCTTTCACCCACTCATCCATCCACCCACTCATCCATCCACCCACTCATCCTTCCACCCACTCATCCATCCACTCATCCTTCCACCCACAGTTTCACGGTCCTTTACTTATCAAAGGAGCAAGCGTGCTGTACAGGTGAAAATAGTTACATCTATCTGGTCTGATAGCTATATATATATCTTCAGATTGTGTACATTTATTTACAGTGGGGCGATGCAAGTATTTTGAGCACTCCAGGCAAAGTGCAATTTTGCCAATTTGAGTCTCCCCGTTCACTGAAAGAACTAAGAAGCCATTTTCAGGCCCTTTTTCCTGTACTGTTGCACCTTCTCTGCATGGGCGCTGCGTCCAATGGGCACACGGTCGGGAGAATTCATTCAAATGAGAAGGAGCCATTTATGTAGTCAGTGGTTGTCCTAAAAATGTAGCATCGATCGAGCCTTCCTGGCCAAATGCTGGACACCCCTGCTCTAGGTCCGTGACTTACTTACAATAGACACCTGACCCCTGCTCTAGGTCCGTGACTTACAGAGAGTGTAACGGTGGAGACAGCACTGAGGGGGCAAGAGGTCTGACTGCTGACGTCACACTGTGAGTTTAAGCGCCTAGTGTCAAGTCCTCGATCAGCAAACTGAGAGTGCTTAGGAACATGTAAACTGCCAGAATACACGTGATCTAGAAACTGGGCAATACATACATTGACCGGCCAGAAATCAGCAATGTCCGTCCTCTCACACCTCAGACCTCTGTGTTCTTGTCCAGCTAAATTGGGTCTTTAAACCAACACGCTGCGTGATAACCTCAGCACACGGCTGCTTTACTACAACCTTACTCCAGGGAGATGAATCAAATTCAACCACTCATCTAACCCATCAGAACACCCACCCACTAATACACCCCCTCATCTATCTATGCATGCACCTGCCACTCTCTCATTCATCCACCCAGCTGCCCACTCGTCCATTCCTCCACCCGCTCTTCCGGCCACCCACTCGTCTATCAAAGCAGTCGCCCGCCGATCTCGTCATTTATCTGCTCACTCGTCCCTCCCTCTAGCTGCTCACCTACTCATCCATCCACTCATCCTTCCACCCACTCATCCATCCACCCACTCATCCATCCATCCGCTCATCCTTCCACCCACTCATCCATCCACCCACTCATCCATCCGCTCATCCATCCACCCACTCATCCATCCACCCACTCATCCATCCACCCACTCATCCTTCCACCCACTCATCCTTCCACCCACTCATCCATCCGCTCATCCTTCCACCCACAGTTTCACGGTCCTTTACTTATCAAAGGAGCAAGCGTGCAGTACAGGTGATAATAGTTACATCTATCTGGTCTGATAGCTATATATATATCTTCACATGGTGTACATTTATTTACAGTGGGGCGATGCAAGTATTTTGCGCACTCCAGGCAAAGTGCAATTTCGCCAATTTGAGTCTCCCCGTTCACTGAAAGAACTTAGAAGCCATTTTCAGGCCCTTTTTCCTGTACTGTTGCACCGTCTCTGCGTGGGCGCTGCGTCCAATGGGCACACGGGTCGGGAGAATTCATTCAAATGAGAAGGAGCCATTTATGTAGTCAGTGGTTGTCCTAAAAATGTGGCATCGATCGAGCCTTCCTGGCCAAATGCTGGACACCCCTTCTCTAGGTCCGTGACTTACTTACAATAGACACCTGACCCCTGCTCTAGGTCCATGACTTACAGAGAGTGTAATGGTGGAGACAGCACTGAGGGGGCAAAAGGTCTGACTGCTGATGTCACACTGCGAGTTTAAGCGCCTAGTGTCAAGTCGTCGATCAGCTAACTGAAAGTGCTTAGGAACATGTAAACTGCCAGAATACACGTGATCTAGAAACTGGGCAATACATACATTGACCGGCCAGAAATCAGCAATGTCCGTCCTCTCACACCTCAGACCTCTGTGTTCTTGTCCAGCTAAATCGGGTCTTTAAACCAACACGCTGCGTGATAACCTCAGCACACGGCTGCTTTACTACAACCTTACTCCATGGAGATGAATCAAATTCAACCACTCATCTAACCCATCAGAAAACCCACCCACTAATACACCCCCTCATCTATCTACGCATGCACCTGCCACTCTCTCATTCATCCACCCAGCTGCCCACTCGTCCATTCCTCCCCCAGCTCTTCCGGCCACCCACTCATCCATCCACCCACTCATCCTTCCACCCACTCATCCTTCCACCCACTCATCCATCCGCTCATCCTTCCACCCGCTCATCCTTCCACCCACTCATCCATCCGCTCATCCTTCCACCCACTCATCCATCCACCTACTCATCCATCTGCTCATCCTTCCACCCATTCATTTATCCAGCGGCCGGATTACACACAGGACCAGGGCACCCAAGCTATTACCGTCCACGTGCTGCCCGGGGGGGTCCCTTGTGTAATACAGCAGTGTCCCGGGGCACGCTCGCCCCCCGTGTAATACGGCCCCTGGTATTCTCGCCCTCTTCATGGAAAGCAGTGGGGCAGAAGGGCTTCAGGTAGATCCGTCTGGATACAGATAGCTGCCACGTGACCTCATGTCATGTGTGTGACACATTCAGTCAGACCCGGATTTTCACCCAACAGCGCTTAGCTTTCTTGGGCATCCAGGCACAGTCCTGAAACTCCGAGGATTCAAGAGGACTTAATCCCCCAACTTATAACTCGCTATGGGGTGCGTTTGCACAGTGGTGAAGGGAGGGGGCGGGGCCTGAGGTGACATGTGTGCAAACACGCCCTGTGGCGTGTTTTAAGTTGGGGGATTAAGTCCCCTTGAATCCTGAGGGTCCCTGGGGTCCAACTAGCCCACCAGGTACCTCCAGTAAGCGCCACAGAGCTGCGTTGCAGAGAGGTGTAAAAAGGGGCGTGGTCTCGGACCAACTCTCTGCAACGCAGCTCTGTGGTGCTTACTGGAGGACATTAGCGAGGTGGCACGAATGGCTACAAGTCTTGCAATCATGTCTGTGACATTAAGGATGAACTGCATGGGACCACAGCACTAACACATCTAGGAACCGTTAATTCAGGTTGCGCATAAAAGCCATAATACCTGGCCATGTCCCCGCCTCTCTCATAGGTATCATCTACATTACAGAGACGAGCACTTTGCCATTCTTATCAGGTATTTTTCCTCATTTTTGGCAACATCGTTTTAGCAGCATCAAGCTACTACCTAGTATCCAAGACAAGTTTTTGTCTTTAGTGAAAAAAAGAAAATAAGATTCAGGTCTTATTTGTGTCAGTGACCGCATGTGACGGAAACCTGACGAAGGCATGGCCGAAACGCACGTAGCTCCACTACTTTCCGCCATTTTCTGAAGATCATGATACACCCTTTGGTTGCTTAAGATAAAATTGTTTTGTCCTACCCTTCTCTTGATCTAGGATAATGACTTTACACTTATATGATGATGATTAGTCAGATTTGTTTACACAAATAATTGAACAGATGCAATATCTTGCTTACTGTTAATTAAGTATATTTACTCATTAATCAATTGTCTTTAATTGTGTTTTTTATTATTGAATTGTTTAACAATCATTAAATAAATAGTTTTATATAAAGCTCAGTTTGTTATTTTGACTTCCTTGTTGACTGAGATTAATCTGTCTGTACTATTTCATTATTAACCTGGCCCTGGTTAGGATTTACCTGTGTGCTTACTGGAGGTACCTGGTGGGCTCGTTGGGCCTTAGGGACCCTCAGGATTCAAGGGGACTTAATCTCCCAACTTAACACGCGCCACGGGCGCATTTGCACACTTGTCACATCAGGCCCCACCCCCTCCCTTCACCACTGTGCAAACGGGCCCTCTGGCGCGTTATAGGCTGGGGATTAGTCCCTTGAATCCTGAGGGTCCCTTGGTCCAACTAGCCCACCAGGTACCTCCAGTAAGCGCCACAGAGCTGCGTTGCAGAGAGATGTAAAAAGGGGAGTGGCCTTGGACCACCTCTCTGCAACGCAGCTCTGTGGCGCTTGCTGGAGGTACCTGGTGGGCTAGTTGGCCCCCAGGGACCCTCAGGATTCAAGGGGAATTAATCCCCCAACTTAAAACCCGCCAGGGGGTACGTTTGAACAGTGGTGAAGGGAGGGGGCCGGCCTGATGTGACATGTGTGTACTTATCTAATCACTCCGGCAAAACCCAAGCACTTATAAATTCACCATGCACTCTCCTTCCAGTACTCTAATCATCCAGTCAGTACGCATGCACTCATGTGATAACCCATGCACTAACTCATGAACTGCTGAAATACCCTGAGCACTACTGATGTAGTCCAGCCATCGCCCTGTCACTACCCATGCACTGCTCCTATCATCCAGCGAGCACCATGTACTTATCCAATCACTCCGCCAAAACCCAAGCACTTATAAATTCACCATGCACTCTCCTTGCAGTACTCTAATCATCCAATCAGTACCCATGCACTCATGCAATGACCCATGCACTAACTCATGCACTGCTACAATACCCTGAGCACTACTGATGCAGGCCAGCCATCGCCCTGTCACTACCCATGCACTCTTCCAATCACCCAGCGAGCACCATATACTTATCCAATCACTCCGCCAAAACACAAGCACTTATAAATTCACCATGCACTCTCCTTGCAGTACTCTAATCATCCAGTCAGTACCCATGTACTCATCCAATGACCCAGGCACTAACTCATGGCAAAAACAGAGGAGGTCATGCTAATCACAGGGTTACCCCAACGCATAGTGTTCCCTACTGTATGTAGGTGTTTTCACTGTATTCTAAGTGTCTTTTAGCATAGCACTGGCTCTAGGGCCGGTTAGTCAGAGTCAGTTACCACCAGTACCCGTCAGCAAAAAGATGGGGGCACAGGAGGACTTTCTGCTCCCCTGTTGGTTCTTTCTGCACATCTCTTGCTTCTTGTTGCACTTTTCTTCGTCTTTCTGGACTTCTGTTGCCTCTTTCTGCATTTGTCTTGCTTCTTTCTGCGCTTTTCTTCCTCTTTCTTCACATGTCCTACCTTTGTAGGCATAGTTACAAATTAGCATTTAAAAAGCCTTTGAAATTCACTGAAAAAACCATAGGTTTCAGGGACGTTATAGTTAGAAATTAGCATTTAAAAAACCTTTGAAATTCACTGAAAAACCATAGGTTTCAGGGACGTTATCGTTAGAAATTAGCATTTAAAAACCTTAGAAATTCACTGAAAAAACCACAGGTTTTAGGGAAAGTTATAGTTAGTTGGACATTTCACTCGAACAAAACCAGAGAAATTCCCCGTTATAGTTAGTTCAGCTAACTATAACTCGCGCCCGCAATGCACTGCTGATGACGTCACATATTACATCACTCATGACATGGTCAGTGACATCACTGATGACATCACTGATGACATCTCAAATGACATCACTGATGACATCATCCACGTGATAATCTGATGCACCTCCTCACACCCTAATATAACCTTTGATACACCCACTCTAAATTACAGACTGCCATTCTCAAAACCATAGACACTCCAACACCAATAACTACATACACACTCATTGATTCTTAGGTCTACACACACATCCACTCACTCACCCGTACAGTCACTCATACTTTCGGTCACTCAGTACAGGACTATCATATGCACTCATACACCTATATAGACACTCACACACCGTCACTCATCCATAGAGGTACTCACACACCTAGTCAGTCATGCAAATAATTAATCACACTGCCATTTACTCACCTATACAGTTATACACACACCAGCTTACTTACTCATACAAATACTAACACATTCTTACGCTCTTAACAATCACTGATACAAGCACACACTCATCCATACAGCCACTCTCAGAATCACACACTCTCACTTATAGCCATTTATATACTCCAACACACATATATACTGTCTTTCACATATGTAGTTACTCACACATGTACCACTGAGATATACATCCCACACATAAACACACCCAAAAACACACACACCCACCCATACAGTCTATCACAGATGCACTCTTGAAACCATGCACCCAGTGAATCACCCACTCACACATCTATGCACAGAGTCACACACACCCCACCCACACAAACACTCAGGCACCCATACAGATACTCAGACAACCAATCAATAACCCATATAGACACTCATGTAGCTATTCACAAAGCCATGCACCCGCTTACACACCAACAGACAGACGGATACAGACATTCACACAGTTTAGTCACTAACCCATGCATTCAGTAAGATATGTTTAATCACTCACTTAGAGTCAGTCACGCACCTACTAAATCATCCATTCAGACACTTATACACCCACTCATTCTTCAATACGCCTTTCCCTATATATATTAAACATATTTAAACTTTACAGAAACACACAGTCACTGGATGATGTCATCAGTGATGTCATTTGAGATGTCATCAGCGATGTCATCAGTGATGTCACTGACCATGTCATGAGTGATGTAATATGTGATGTCATCCTCAGTGCATTGCGGGGGCGCGAGTTATAGTTAGCTGAACTAACTATAACGGGGGAATTTCTCTGGTTTTGTTCGAGTGAAATGTCCAACTAACTATAACTTTCCCTAAAACCTGTGGTTTTTTCAGTGAATATATATATATATATATATATATATATATATATATATATATATACACCAATGCTCCCTTACATCCTCCAAAGGAAACCTGTCACTCAAGCGAGGGTGTGGCAAACATGAACTTTATTGACTCTTTCAAGCCTCAGAGACACGTTTCGGCATTAATTGCCTTTGTCAATCTTTAAAGTGCGTTTGCATAAAGTTCTAAAGTAAAAAATTCATTTATGTAAAAATGAAAAAAACACTCCTTGTACTTATATATATATATATCAATGAAAAATACAATAGTTAAAGGTTAGTTATAGTTAGGAAAACGTTATTTCTTTTTTCCATACCAACCAAACATATTACACAAATATTAGAAATTCTAAAGTTATAGATATACCTTAAAGTTTATAATTTACGCATCACCTTCAAATTACAATACCTCGCGCACCTCCATACACACTGTTGGCAAATTGCTAGCCACACAACATTAACTATACCTCACCACTTTACCAAGCACAGTGGGGCATATTAGCAAGACTGGCGATAAAATTATCGCCGCTTTAGCGGCAGGAAACTGCCGCTAAAACGGCGATAATTGGCTTGCTAATAAGCGTTATAGAATTCCAATAGAGCCCAAGCTAGATGTCCTGCACATCTAACCTGGGCTTCTATTGGAATTCTATAACGCTTATTAGCAAGTTAATTATCGCCGCTTTAGCGGCAGTTTCCTGCTGCTAAAACGGCGATAATTTTATCGCCAGTCTTGCTAATATGCCCCAGTATTTTATAAATGATTTTATTATACATGTCATGAGTCTAGTTAGGAATGCTATAATTTAACATGCTATAAGTGATGTAATATGAAAAGGTATAAGAAGTACATTGAGAAGGCACGAGTTATGGTTAATGTAGTGTGGCTAGCGAGTTGCTAACAATATGCACGGAGGGGCACAAGTTATAGAAATTTGAAGGTGGTGCATAAATTATAAATTTAAGGTATAACTTTAGAATTTCTAATGTTTGTGTATTTTAAATGTGGTTTGTATAGAAAGAATAAGGTTTTCCTACCAATAAATAAGCTAAAATCATTGTTTTTTTCATTGAATTTCAATGCTTTTTTATTTTTTAGTAAAAGAGGTTTCAAATCATGAAGTGTTGTTAAGTGGAGTTTCATTCAGTAGAGGGTCATAAAGTACAGTGGAGGAGAGCTTCGTAGAGTGTAGAGTCGTGCAGTGGAGTGTTGTAGAGTGGAGTGGCGTGGAGTGGCGTAGATTGGAGAGGTGTAGAGTGTTGTACAGTGGAGAGTCATAGAGTGGAAAAGCGTAGACTGGAGTGCCATAGAATAGAGTGCCGTAGAGTGGAAAAGCACAGAGTGGAGTGGTATGGAGTGGTATAGAGTTGAGTGACATAGAAGTGAGTGGCATAGCGTTGAATGGCTTAGAGTGGTGTATCCTGGAATAGCGCATTCTGGAGTTGTGTACAGTGAAGTGGCGTACTGTCAAATGGCGTACAATGGAATAGCGTAAAGCCGAGTACAGTGGAGTAGCGTAGAGTGGAGTGGAGCATCGTACAGTACAGTGGATAGGCACTCAGTGGAGTGGTATGTCCTAGAATAGAGAGGAGTGGCGTAGACTGGAGTGGCGCAGAGTTGAGTAGCTTGTCATAAAGTAGAGTGGAGTGCCATTGAATGCAATAGTATAGAATGGAGTAGCTTTCAGTGGAGTGCCATACAGTGGTATAGCGTAGGGTGGAGTGGCATACAGTGGAGTATCATAGAGTGGAATGGCATAGAATGGAACAGCACAGAGTGGAGTTGCATATCGTTGAGTGAAATACAGAGGTATAGCGTAGAGTGGAGTGGCATACAGTGGAGTGACAGAGTGGAATGGCATAGAGTGGAACAGCGTAGAGTGGAGTGGCATAGAGAGGACTGACATACAGTGGAACAGCGTAGAGCGGAGTGGAGTGGTGTATACTGGAGTGGCGTTGAGTAGTGTAGAGTGGTGGGGTGTAGAGTGGAATAGTATAGTGTGGAATGACAGAGTGGAGTGGCATAGAGTGGTGTTGCATGTAGTAGACTAGAGTGGGGTGGTGTGGACGGTCGTAGAGTGAAGTTTCATAGAGTGGAATACTGTACAGTGAAGTGTGTTGAGTGGTGTAGAGTGGTGGGGCGTAGAGTGGAATGGTGTAGAGTGGAATGGCACAGAGTGGAGTGGCATAGAGTGGTGTTTCATGTAGTAGACTTGAGTGGGATGGTGTGGATTGTCGTAGAGTGAAGTGGCATAGAGTGGAATACTGTACAGTGAAGTGTAGTAAAGTGGAGTGGCACAGTGGAGTGGCATACAGTGGAATAGTATACAGAGGAATGGCATACAGTGGGGTTGCATAGAATGGAGTGGCATACAATGGAATAGCGTATAGTGAAGTGGTGTACATTGGAATGGTGGACAATGGATTAGCATAGAGTGAAGTTGCGTTGAATGAGTGGCATACAGTGGACTGGTATAGACTGAAGTGGCATAGAGTGGAATAGCATAGAGTGGAGTGACATACACTGGAGTGGTGTAGAGTGGAGTGGATTAGCATAGATTTAATGGCACAGAGTCAAATATTGTACAGTGGAGTGGCGCACAGTGGAGTGGCGCACAGTGGAGTGGCGCACAGTGGAGTGGCATGTCGTAGAGCAGATTGGAGTGGCGTACAATGGAGAAGCATAGACTGGAGTGGCGTAGAGTTGAGTAGTGTGTCGTAAAGTTGAGTGGCGTGCCTTAAAGTGGAATACTGCACAGTGGAGTGTTGTAGAATGGAATACCCTACAGTGGAGTGCGTAGAATGGAATTGCATACAGGTGAGTGGCATGTCATAGAGTGGAGTGGTGTACATTGGAATGGCATAGACTGGAGTGCGGTAGAGTTAACTAGCATGTCATGCAGAAGAGTGGAAGCCCGTAGAGCTGAATACCATAGACTGTAGTGGCATAGAGAGGAGTAGCGTAGAGTGGAAAATCGTAGACTGGAGTGGTGTACAGTGGAGTGGCATAGAGTGGAATAGCGTAGAGTGGAGTGGTATACAGTGGAGTAGTGCACAGTGGATTGGCGTAGAGTGGAGTGGCATAGAGTACAGTGGTGTACAGTGGAATAACATAGAGCGTAGTGGCCTGTTGTAGAGTGGAGTGGTGTGGTGTGTCATAGAGTGGAGTGGAGTGGAGTGGAGTGGCATGTCGTGCAGGAGAGCTGTGTGTCATAAACGGGGTGGTCATCCAGTGGCATAGAGTGGAGTAAAGTGTTGTACAGTTGAGTGGAGTTACGTAGTGTAGAGTGGAGTAATGTGTCATAGAGTGGAGTGGCATGCCATAGAGTAGTCTGGCGTGGAGTGCAGTAGAGTGGAGTGGTTTAGCGTAGAGTCAAGTAAAGTGTTATAAATTGGAGTGGCATGCTGTAGATTACAGTGGAGCAGCGTAAAGTGGGGTGACATGTCAGAGTATACTGTAGTGGCATACAGTGGAGTGGCGGAGCCTGGAGTGACGTAGAGTCGAGTAGCATGTCGTACAGTAGAGTTAAGTGAAGTATAGTGGAATAATGTACAGTGGAGTGGCATACAGTGCAATACAATAGAGTGGATTGGCATAGATTGGAATAGTGTAGAGTGGAGTAGCGAAGAGTGGAGTGGCATTTAGTGGAGTGATGTGTAGTGGAGTAGCGTAGACTGGAGTTGTGTAGAGTAGAGTTACGTAGAGTGGAGAAGCGTAGAGTGGAGTGGAATACCATAGAGTGGAGTGGCATAGAGCGGAGTGGCATAGAGTTGAATAGCGTATAGTGGAATGGCGTAGAGTGGAGTGGTGTAGAGTGGAGTGGCGTAGAGTGGGATAGCAAAGAGTGGAGTGGTGTAGAGTGGAGTTGCGTGCAACAGAATAGCATACAGTGGTGTGGTGTAAAGTGGAGTACTGTGGAATACCGTGGAGTGGAGTGGTGTAGAGGGGAGTGGCATAGAGTGGAGCGGTGTAGAATGGAATACCCTACAGTGAAGTGCATAGAATGGAG
Organism: Calotriton arnoldi; assembly: GCA_963921515.1. Taxonomy (NCBI): domain Eukaryota; kingdom Metazoa; phylum Chordata; class Amphibia; order Caudata; family Salamandridae; genus Calotriton; species Calotriton arnoldi. Next base: position 863,878 of record CAWUFW010001107.1, on the reverse strand, counting down.
GGATTTACAGGTGAGTGGCATGTGGCAGAGTAGAGTGGAGTGATGTACAGTGCAGTGCGTAGACTGGAGTGCAGTAGAGTCGAGTAGCATGTCTTACAGTAGAGTGGAGGGCCATAGAGTGGAATACTGTAAAGTGGAGTGGCATAGGGTGGAGTAGCGTACAGTGGAAAAGAGTAGAGTGGAGAGGTGTGCAGGGGAGTGGCGTACAGTGGAGTGACATAGTGTCGACTTGTGCTGAGTAGAATAGCGTAGAGTGGAGTGGTATACAGTGGAAGAGCATACAGTGAAGTGGCAGAGAGTGGAGTGGCATACAGTGGAATAGAGTGGAATGGCAGAGTGGAGCTGTACATACAGTGGATTGGTATACAATGGAATACCGTAGAGTGTAGTGGCGTAGAGTGGAGAGGCGTATAGTTGAATAGCATATAGTGGAGTGGCGTAGAGTGGAGTAGAATGTCATAAAGTAGACTGGAGTGGCGTAGAGTGGAGTGGTGTGTATGCCTTCACAAAACTAAAAGGCAGTCATATTTTTCCAACACTTTGGCTGTGTTCTGGGTTGTGTTCTTAGATTTAGGTATATAGATATGGGTTCCGGAGTAGCGTGCTACTCGCCGAAAAAGAGATTTGACGCCTCGTTAGAGGTAGTAAGCGCTATATAATTGCAATTACAATACAATTACAATACAATATAGGTAATTAGCAGGTTTGATTGTTGTTCCCTACCTATCACCACTTTATCAAAGTGGTAATAGGTGGGGAAATGTATTTATATTTTTCTTTATCATTTTAAAAAGTTTACAGAGTACTGCACTAATAATACACTGTAATACACTGTAGTGCACTATATTTGTGAACTATAGTGTAGTAGAGTATATTTTTATTTTGTTAACAAATTAAACTTCATTTTTTTACAAGTAGTGCAGTAATTTGTAGGTATTACCGCAGTAGACATTTTTGTAAAGAATTAAATATGTTAAAAGTTAAAAATACACTACTACACTATATTACAATATTATAGTGTACTACAATATATTTTTCATTTTTGAATATTTTCCTTTGTTTTTGTAACTACTGCGGTACTTCCTAGGTAGTACTGCGGTACCCTGTAACTTAAAAAAGTATTTTTCCTACCTATTACCACTTTAATGAAGTGGTAATAGGTAAGAAGAAAATATAAATCCTGCTACTTACTTATACCTCAGCCCAAAACTCAAAACAGAGCTAAAGTATGGGTAAAGCATCATGGCTGCCTTTTACTTTTGTAAAAGCAGCCATTACCCAATCATATACTGCCTTGTCATCAGCATGTACCTCAAAATCCTGCTGTAATTTCACTGTATTTTGTGAAATTTTGCTGTATTTCGCGGCCTCAGATATTTCTACATTTTAGTGCCTTATAACTCCAAAATGGCTAAACTTATTTTCCTGAAATCCCAAAAAGAATCCTTTCTACATAGTATATCTAGTTGTCAGTGGTTTGCATCCTGTTCAAGTTAGGGACCCTCACTTTAGTCAGGGCAAGTAAGTTAAACCCTCAGAATAACCCGTGCTCACCCCCTTGGTAGCTTGGCAAGAGCAGGCAGGTTTATCTCAGAGTCATTGTGTAAAGTATTTGTACACACACACACATAGTAACAGTGAAAACACGACAAAAGGATTCCACACCAGTTTAGCAAAATAGCCAATATTTATCTGATTAAAACAAGACCAAAATGCCAAAAATCCAACATACACAACTCAAGATATGAATTTTCAAAAATTAAATCAAGTATAGCTTTTTAGAGAAATATAGCTCCAACGGGGCTATCTAGTCGCGCTTGATGTCAACGACTCCACAAAGTCAGTCCGGGACAATGGAGCGGAGCCTGGCGTCGGGAGTCACGCAGACTCTAGTGCAGTACCTTGTAATTTTCGGGAGGAGAGGTGAGGCGTCGGGGAGGCAAGTGCAGCGTCGGTTCTTTACTGCTGCAGGTCATTGTCATACACTCAAAAGGACAAAACTCTCTACCTGCGTAAGTCAAAAAGTGCAATAAGTCACTGATTACAAATCAACTAACAAACCATGCCATAACATGTGACCAAAACACACAACATTCGATTCTTAGTATCAAAAAGGTTTTTATTATTGTTTTATCATTTATTTATTAGACAACTTTAGTTTTTGCATAGATATAATAAAATGATACTCAGAACACATCCCAAAACCACACACACTAACCACGTCAAGCATTCGAGCTCATGACCACACATACTCATACACCCATTCAAATCAGGCATTCCAAAATGTAAAAATAATGAATAAATAGACGTGAACCGGTCCCCCAGAAAGGAACAGATATACAGAGGAAATGGTCCTCTTATTGCAAGAAAACATCAATGAGACTAATAAATAAGTGAAATAAGCAATTGAGTGCAAATCTATTAAAGGGTCATACAGTAATGAGTCAGATAAATATCTGTAGCGATAATGCAACAATTCAGGGGAACTAGCAATATTTAAATCAGCGATATTAAAATCAGGAAGGTCCACGTCGCTGTCTCAGCGCCAAAGCGCGTTTCAGTGTTAGACCCCACTGTGGGTCTCACCTTCCTCAGGGCGCATGTACCAAAAGACAGTGGTGATGAGACGTGCCTGAAAATCAGGACAGACGAACAGCTAGTGATAGTTGGATGTCCGCAAAGGCACACTAAAATCAACGCAGCGTGACAATATGCAGTGTTTTAGGCAGTCGTACCGCCTGGGCCCTCTAATCAATTAAAACAGAACCGTAGAGAAGATTACTCATGATGGGGGGCCATAATGATAAATAAGGAAGGACTGCTTCCGAGACCAGCAGCAGCGGGCGTCCGCGGGATGAAAAACGTCCCGGGATCTACAAGGGAGCAGGGGAGAGCAATAATGGCAACAACGGTACTCTGACCTGCTTCGCTTTTCGCCATTATGCACTTTCCCGCCAAGGAGCGCTATACTTAGACTCCTGTTTATACGATTCTCGCCACCATTTAACCATAGTGGATGCCTGTCTGGCGAACCATCCTGCCATAGCAAACAGCAGTGTCCCGGGGGTGGGCACCCTGGGACACTGCAGGAGCCGGCCCTGGGGGGTGGCGGTCCCCAGGGCCATCACAGGCTCCAGGAGGGGGCCGCGCGGCCCCCTCCCTTCACTTGCACAGCCCCGGGAGGTGGTGGTCCCCGGACTCGGGGTCCGTTACGGACCCCCAAATTTAAATATTAGTGCCCCGGGAGGTGGCGGTCCCGGGCGTGTGGGGGCTCGAGCCCCCCACACAGGTATATATATTTTTTTATAAAGAAGCCCCGGGGGGTGGCGGTCCCCGGGGCTGCGGGGGGGCAGTGTGCCTCCGCGATTATAATTGATTTAAGCCCCGGGGGTGGTGGTCCCCGGGGCTTGGGGGGGCCTTAGAGGCCCCGCAAACTCTAAAAAAACAAGCCCCGGCGGGTGGCGGTCCCCGGGCCCACCCAGGGGCTTCAATTAAATGAAGCGCGGTAGCCCGCGCTTCGTTTTTTTTTTTTTTTTCACAGCCAATTCGCGCACCCAGTGTGAATTCGGCTGATTTTTTTTTTTTTTTTTTTTAAATGCTTTTTTGGGCCCTGGGTGTCCTTGTGGGACCCCTGAGCAGGCCTAGGGGTCAGGGTGTTTCTACCCTGCCCCTTTTCTTGTTTTGCGCCTTAGTTTTTCTCTTTTCTTGTGCCTCGGTTACCGAGGCACAAGATGGCTGCCAACACTTCCTGGTTTGGAGTGTTGACAGCCAATTAGCATGAAGCTCGTGATCGGGAGGGTGCGCGGATCCACCGCGGCCATAGATATCGAAACTTTTATTTTTTGAATTTTCAGGAACTACTGAACGGATTTACACCATTTTAAAAAAAAAGGGCGCTTTCTGAACCAAGCACTACCTTTTGCCAAATTTGGTGTAATTCCGTTCAGCAGTTTTGGCTGTAACCGTGTCTAAAGTTTCCAATGGGAAATTGATTTTTTTACCTCTATTTTTTGATTTTCTCCGCAACTACTGAACGGATTTACACCATTTAAAAAAAAGGGTGCATTCTGAACCAAGCACTACCTTTTTGCCAAATTTGGTGTAATTCCGTTCAGCAGTTCGAGTTGTAGCCGTGTCTAAAGTTTCCTATGGGAATTAACATGGAGAAAACACGTTTTGGGACCCCCTTTTTCTCAGCCCCGCTTGCCGAATCACCCTGAAACTTTCAAGACAGGAGCTGACCGGAGCGCCCCACTAGTTTTGAAAATTTCGCGATGATTCGTCATCCGGCGCCAAAGTTATTGGGAAAACAAAAAACGCTTTTCCTATGGAAACTAGGTCCTAACTATAACTATCTACTGGCGACCGCCAGTAGATAATATATATCTATGGGACGGAAGTAGGTTATAAATAAATGTTATTGAACATAGCATGACACCCAACCAGCTTGTGAGGATGTTTAATTGGCACATGCATACAGGTGGTTTCTGGGCAAAAAAATCCAGAATGGAGTCACTTTGATTTAGGTTAAGGACTGACCAGTCCTATTAGTATGTGAAAGCATGAAAGTAGCGTGACTGCTCCTGTGATGGTAGCGTCACTTATATGCATGGGCGTAGGAAGTGTGGGGGATGCGGGGGATGTATCCCTCCCAGATTTTGGAGTGGGGGACACGGGGGACAAGGGTGGTGGGGACGAGGGGATAAAATAATTTCCCCTTTCACTTCCATGATTTGCAGGGCCATTTGCACGCAAAAGCGCTACCTATAATGGCCCTGTACTTGAGCTGCTGACCTGCTTTTAGTTATCTGTGACCAATCTGATGGTCACAGAATGGAACTGAGTCAGGAGGCCACCTACACCTTCTGCCCTTTTGTTTGTGCTGTTTACAGCTACCAGCAGTCTGCATGCCTGAGGACAAAGGGAGAGAGGAGAAAGAAGTGTTTCCTGATTGCTCGGCCATACCTCCACCTGTCACTTTGAATACGAGCCCTGCAGGGCAATGAAGAAGGTCTAAAAAGGGAACAGAGTCCCACTCAGCTTGACGCCTGCAGGCTGAAAAGGAGTCTCAGTGAACGACAGTATTTGCCTAGGATCACTTCACTGGGTGAAACAGGAAGCCAATATTGAGCCCAGATTTGACCTTTCCACACTTCATAATTCAGCTTCTAGAAGGGTATCTCTTTCTAACATCTACACTAATGTTTTCACCTAATTAATGAAGGGTTAGATTACAGCGTGGGTGACAGGGAGAAGCCAAGTTTTATTTTGGGGAGTTTTGCATAGCATTATTTATGTTGTTATCGTTACGTACTTGAGCATATTGGCGTATATTATCATCTTTTCTGTTTTTAATATTCTTGTTTGACTTGCATCATAAATTGTTTTATTAATTTTCAAGTTTTATGAGTACACACAGAAAAACCCCCAAACAAAACGACAAATAGAAAAAGAATACCAGTTACACGTCAGAGTACATTGTTGATAGTCGAACAAGGCATCAGCAATACAGTGTTTCCATCAATGCATCTGTATAAATCTGCACACATTTCACAATGTTACAGGGAACTACATTGAGTGCGGCCCATAAGAGTGAGTGCAAAAGGCCCTAAATAATACAGTTTGACCGGTACATTGGATAGATTGCATATTGTATTGTAGTTTGTAAGATCTGTGTGTATTGGAAGCATATATATCATAGGCATAGAATGCTTACTCTAATATGTGGGTTGGGCTATGGGAGGTCGATGTTTCAACCACGTCATCTTCAGCAGCGTGGAATAAAAAGGTACATAGTAGACCTTAGATCTCTTTGGGTCTTGAAGAAGGGTGTTGTAATTTTGCTTATATTCAAATTCTTGTGTTACAGAGGGCAAGATCCCTTAGCTAATCTTCTGACTTGTACCATAATTGATTAATCATGAACAACTTGTATCATAATTGATTCATCATGAAGAGGAAATCAATTAATATTCCATTTCACACAGTGGCCCACCATATGATGTAGATTCTAGTGCACTGTTCTTAATAATGACTGTAACACCAAGAGCTTCTTCAGTGTAAATACTCCAAGTTTTGACTGATGTGGAGCTGCCCATGATCACACACAGGAATGGAACTGCAGTCTCAGAGCCAGTTTACAATTGCTGTACCTGATCGCTTTTGACATCTCCAATGCAATTTTAATTTGCTTGAGTGGAGGGGCTTGATCTTTGCGGGCACAGAGGGTCTAAGGAGAGAGGGATGATATGCCCTGGACACAGTGGGTCTGCAGAGAGGAGGATGACCTGTGCTGGCCAAATAGGGTCTGAGGGGAGGGGTATGATCTTTCCTGAGCACAAAGGGGGTGGGGGGACAGGGATAGTATATTAAATAAATCACAAGATGTAATTGTACACCACACATCCTGAACTCACAAATTTGAAGGTGCTGTCATATGTGTTAATGAAGAAAAAGGCACAGTGAAATTAAATCTGCTTAGGATCAGACAAGTTGATCAAGCGGGGAAGCCGGGATTGACCTCAGGTTTTGTAGTTGTACATTGTGCAATTCATCAACTAGGTGGTTACTTCTCTTCTGTTATACATGAAAGGTTAATGCCTTGTCTTGTAATTCTTGGTGCTTGAGACTAGAGCCATATATAGGATCAGCTGACTTTGGGCTTGAGGGTCACAGAGGAGCTCGAGCTGAGCCAGAGCCAGACTATAAGGTTTAGCCATATTACTAAAAGGCTGTGGGGTGAAGTTCACTTTTATTACCAGGACCTGTTTATTTCTTCCAGCCGACAAGGTCTCACAACTGAGCGAGCTAATCCAACCCCACCTCTTCTTAGCGCACACAGGAAAAGAAAGCAAAACGAACACACACTGTCTGGTTCAAAATGTGGCACTGAATTATGCTTCCCAGAAGTTGTCATAGACTGGCTCAAGAACCGTAAATAATGAGAGACAGGGTACGCCTGGCTCCCCAGATGTCATTCGCCCTGCTTGACACTGGTTCGACAACATCAGGGACCCCTCACAACAGAATTCTCACTGTATCAGCAAAGGACAGTCAGTGCTGCACAATGCATTCTAGATGGCCTTTATCTGTGTCCAGCATTCCTATCCAATCGAACATTTGTTATATATTTTTTGAACATGTTGTGAGAAATTTTGCCATGGAGTATTCCAGCTTATAGTCTTCTCATGTAATTGTTTGAGCTTTCTTTTACACAAAGAAAACCAGAAGTGACGCAATAAACATAATCTGGTACTTATAAGCAACTTTTACCCAAATACCTTATTAATATGTTTTATATCGAGCCACCATACTCAGTTGATTTCGGTACAGCTTCTTTGAAAGCTGGGTCATTCACTCAGGGAGTTGATTTAACCAAAAGCTAATGGCCTTGTACAAAATGTTTTGAAGGAGTCTGAGCACAGTTGGTAAATCTATCCTGCTGGGGAAATTTAATGGGTGAGAGTCTTAAAACGTAGATGTCAAAGCCAGGAAAACTCTCAAAGGGGTATTTTAGGCACAGAGCAGCTTCCTCCCATATGAAGTAGCACCGAAAAGGATTGAGTGTAGGTAGATGAAACCATTGGAGGACACCTGCCCTCTAATCCCCCCATCACACAACAGATAACCCATTGAGAAAGTTACAGTTGTCTTAGTACCTGCAATATAGACTTTATCTCTCTAATGGACAGCATTAGTAAAGAGATATGACTTGTAATTCATTGACCTTACACCACCGTGTGACCCCCCCAACCCCCACCCATCACAGCTTTCTGCACCCACCACATATTTCCCATATTTCCCATATGGAAATGCAAAAGCAGAGACCCATTCGTTTATTCACAGCCAATCGCAGAGGGTCACAAATTGTGTCCTGTCTCATTAATATTCATTAGGCAAGTCATTTTACGATCCCTTGTGACTGGATAATTTATGATGTGAACTATTAATACATAGGTCACATCGAAAATAGCACACCCATTCTAAAATCAGTCAGTGTGCAAATTACACATTCTAGGAATTACTGTAAGTATACCTGGTGCATATTCTGTGGTTATCTGGCTTGAAAGCAGAGACCGGTGTTCAGGTTGCCAACTAAAGTAAAACACTCTTCTTTGTTCCATAGGCTAGAGACCAAGATTTTAAATGAAGCCCATCACTTGATCGGAGCTGCATTTGACTTCAAACATGGCGTGCAAGACATGTTCTGTTCTGAGAACAAGACACTGCATTTAGCCCATCTCCCTCCATCTGCAATGCATTTTTTGTGCTTTAATTACTCTGCTTCTTGTGCTTATAATATTGTAATGCTGCAGTATTGTTCTGTCTTTGGCATGTTAAAGTAGCCAGACTTCTTGCTAAAAATTATACAATTTGTTTCTGATTGTTAGCCAATTCTAATTGTATGGAAGATAACAGATAAAATATACCCGCAGCACCCAATGGTTTTTTTCCCCCTATTGCCACGTGGAAATGTTTTATTGTTCACCAACCTCCCCATGCTATATAAATAGCAGCCATAAATTAACTAAATGCAAATGTGGTTTCACAAACTAGTGCTGCACGTTTATATAAAAGTGGTGCCCATCACCCTCCAACTGTGCCACTCATCTCTTCATAGTCTTTCTGTCACATATATTTTTTTATAGCGCTGCTCATCCTAGTATAGGGTGTCAGAGTTCTTTACATCACACACACATTACACACAGATAATGAATCATACAAGCGTATAAATCAATGTACAAGAAATGCTACAGAAGACAAGGGTCAAGTTTCTTTATTTCTGCATGATTAATCAAAATCATTACAAATGTTTAAAAGAAGACACAAGATTATTACCAATTGAAAACAGTGCATATACAATAAGATGTAAAAAGAAGTACATTTTTGCATGCTTAAGCAAAAGCATTACAAATGTTCAAAAGACACACAAGATGATTACCAGTTAAAAACAAAGGAGATACAATAAGATCTAAAAAGATGTACAGGAAATGCTACAGAAGACATGCGGGCTACAAAGTATAGGAGTCACATATGATCCATACTGGCATGCATTGTACGTCAATAGTAATTAGTCTGGAGAGACATAAACTAAGGGTTTAAAATGTAACACACTTAGTGGGGTTGTCAACACTAACAGGAATATATTACTACCCAAAGAAAGACTTCATGGTAACTTTATAGTAATAAAACATTTTTTAAACCTGGAATGTTCTAAATCTATGCATTGCAGTTTCATGCAGCTCTTTGAAGCCGGTGCAGAAGGATCACTGACAGCATATCGGAAATATAAGTATAGTGTGGACAGAATATCATGTCAAAAATATCGAGGACTAAAATATCGAGAAGGTAGTGCACATAGGTAAGTGTAAAATTACTATCCTTAACTCCGCATCTACGTACCTTAAAAATATATATATTGTCAAGGTATAGGGGAGAGGAGTTGGCCTAACGGCTAGGGCGGTCGACCTCGAATCTGGGGAACCGGGTTCGAGTCTCGGCAATGACGCTGAACATCCTGCGATTCTGGGCAAATCACTTAATCTCCCTGTGCCTACCATAAAGGAATGTGTCCTCATGTAACGCAACTGGTGCTATGTAAAGCGCTCTGATACCTGATACGTTCGGGTCAAGTTCGCGCTATATAAAACTCCTTAAAACAAAAAAACATATATGGGAAGTTATATATAGGAAAACTTGGCTTACCTTCATGATATTTTTGACCTCGTAATTCTTGACACAATGTTTTGTCCTACGATATTTTTGTTTCCGATATTCTGTCTAATCACTGTTGCATAGCTCACCCTGCTCTATAAGAATGACTGTAACTTGAACTGCAAAGAACAAAAGGACAACTGTGCAAAAGCAGTAACCCACTGGGCTGTCTACATAAAATACAAAACTATGATCTGCATGTTGCATGTCGTGCTCTGCAGAAGGCACATTAACCCTCTATGCTAAGTTATCATGAGTCAAAACTGACACAAGACAAAACTCAGATCTCTCCAGCAATTACATTAATCACCAGAGTTATCTTGGCATTATTATTGTGGGAAAATTGCCGGACACATGCAAAACTCTACTGCAGGTGTCTTCTACCCCATAAGATATCTTGAGCTATTCTATTCTGTCTTTCTTGTAAAGCCCATGTTTCCCCTGAGGCCTCCCAGCTCTAGTACCAACACCGACTGGCGAACCGTCACTGGCAGAGGGGGGGGGGTAATTCTCGAATAGCCAAGTCTTTAGGGCCTTAGCTCATGTTCCAGTTGGTTTAACACCATCCGTAGGGTGTTCCACGGTTTGGGGGCCAAGTAGGCCATTGAGCGGCGTCCCCCTTGGGAACATTCACCAGATGAGTTGAGGATGATCTGATTGGCCTATCAGGAGTGTAAGGTGAGGCTAAAGGTTGTAGCAGTGAAGGGCTTTTGTTGTGAAGTGCTCTGTGCAAGATGCAAAGGGCCTCAAACTGCACCCGTTGCTCTACCAGCCAGTTTAGCTATGTTATGTTGAAGTAACTTTTACAGCGCATGATTACCCGTAGGTGTCTTGGCACTGGCTCTGTTGAATGGGCTCAGAAAACTATTAATTAGAGAAAAGAGAAGTTTTTAATTCCTTCCTAAAGGTTAGCAGATTAGGCATGGCTCTAATGTGAGGGTGTAATTCATTCCATGCTTTGGTAATACATGTAACAAAGCTTCTTCCACCCCAGTTAGTGCGTTTAAACCTAGGGACAACAAGTTTTTGTTTGTCTCATACCACTTGAAACTCTGTTTCAAGTAGTCTGGACCAGCATCATGTAGGGCTTTGTAAGCTGTGCACAAAGTCTTAAATCTGATTCGTTGCCTGATGAGAAGCCAATGCAAATTGTAAATGGCTCACAAAGCAGACCAGGGTTGTTACCACTTTTTTTGTGCATCGGAGGGAATATAGGGGAGGATTTTTTTTATCATCCTCAAGATGTAGAAAGAGGATGAGATAACTGCATTTCCATGCTCACCAAATGTGAGTTTGTTATCCATTACAACTTCTAGGTTACTGGCCTTACTAACAGGAAAAGGCAGGGTTTCTAGTTCCTCTGGACACCAAGATGGTGACCACAAGGAGGTCTGATTACCAAATAGGATGATCTCTGTCTTCCCGGAATTACGTTTTAGACAATTTCTAACAAGTTCTGCCAAAGCCTTCTTAGCGGACCGGTGCCTCTGGACTTTCCTGAGGAGGCAAGCAGGGGCATTTTGGATGACCTGTAACGAACTCTTTATTACATATCGGGGAGAGCTGAAGTACAACTCATTGTCATAGTCGAGTTGTGAGATTACCAGGGCCTGGACAATCAGCCTTCTGGATGAGGGGCGGAGGAGGTCGAGGACCTTCCTCAGCAGCCTAAGAACGTCATAGCCTTCTGGATGAGAAGTGGAGGGGGTCGAGGACCTTCCTCAGCAGTCTAAAAACCCCTTAGCAGCTTGCTGCAAGCTTCTTTACTTGGTGGTCCATGGTGAGCTTGTCATCTAGCCACATCCCCAAACTCTTTATCAGGCTTTTTGTGGTCGGCCGGTACCCCAGATAGTCAGAGCCTGGCTTATGATGTTGTTGCCCAACAACATGACCTCACCCCACAGCTCAAAGGCAGACTGTCAGAATAGCAGGACCGGTCTAGTACCTGGAAGATTCTATTCTCTATCAAAAAGGTGAGCCATTTCTGTTCCCCACCTCCGATGATGGCATTATATATTCTCTGAATGAGTATGGTGTAATCAACAGTGTTGAAGGCTGCACTGAGATCTAAGGGAATGAAAGCTGTGGAGTCACCTTGGTCCAGTAGCTGTCTCAATTCCACCATCACCGCCAGCCGAGCAGTTTCTGTGCTGTGTTGTGGTCTGAACCCCATTTGGGTGGGGCGGAGGACTTCAATGGATTCGAGGAAGGTGGAGAGATGTTTATTTACTTGCTTCTCCAGGAGCTTGGATACTCCAGACAGCAGGAAGATCGGCCTGTAGTTACCCAAACAGATGGGGCCAAGGCTGCTTTTTTTTAGAAGTCGTTTTACCATTGCGTTCTTCCATTGAGAGGGTACCAGTCCACTGATAACTGAACTGCAGCACCCCTCACTCCTGAGGTTGGCGCCCGTTGCCACAGTGCCAGTCATACCATCCCAAAGCTGGCGCAAAGCAAATGCCTTTTGCTCTGGTTGATACACATCTCACAAAATAGACAGGGAAGAGGATGAGATCTGATCAGCTTGTCTGTGTCTTGTGTCGCATGGCTAGACTACCTGTGTGTGTGCCCTTCCACACTCTAGGCTTCTCGTTTTAGCATGCATCTCATGTGGCATGCTTCTCATATTTGCGGGCATCACACATTGTAATCAGCATTTTATATAACATGCTGTTCCATTTTTGTGAGAATCCCACACAAGAAGTTTCTGTGCTTTTGTGCATCCCACACAATACTCATTAGTGTCCTTCCACCTGCTATATTCTTACACAAACACTATTTTCTAGTGTTTAAAAGTGGTAACTAGTCACAATATCGCAAAAAAAATATCGACTGGACAGAATATCGAGTTTTTTATATAGAATGGACAGAATATCGAATTGCAAAAATATAGTGGTGCAGAATATCGAAATTCAGGTAAGAAATATCGATTTTCATAGTATCGAAGTTAGTAATATCGACAGTCATAATATAGTTGTTAAAAATATCGAATTTTTTTATAGTGTTTTAAGTGTTAGTATATGTGTTAAAAGTATGTATTATTTTTGTAATGTATGTTTGAATTTTTTTAAAGTAAAGAATTTTATGTTATTTAAATTTTGCGTAATTTAATTCCGTAGCGGGTTGTGGGTTTATAGGGGAACAGGGTGGGAAGTAATTTAATTATAGTAAATTAAATATTAATTTTTAGGAATTATTAATTATTTTTAATTTAATTTTGCGTTTTAGTTCTGTAGCGGGTTGTGGGTTTATAGGGGAATAGGGTGGGAAGTAATTTAATTGTAATTAAGTAAATATTTATTTTTATTTATTGGTATTGATAATTAATGTTAATTAATTATTAATTGGTAATTAATTTTTATTAATTGGTAATTAATTTTTATTAATTGATTAATTGATAATTATATTAATTGTATTAATTTATTATTCGGAGCGGGTTGTGGGTTTATAGGGGAATAGGGTGGGAAGTAATTTAATTGTAAATATGTAATAATTTATTTTTATTTATTGGTATTGATAAATAATTTATTGTTAATTAATTATTAATTGGTAATTAATTTTTATTAATTGGTAATTAATTTTTATTAATTGATTAATTGATAATTATATTAATTGTATTCATTTATTATTCGGAGCGGGTTGTGTGTTTATAGGGGAATAGGGTGGGAAGTAATTTAATTGTAATTACGTAATTATTGAAATTATTTTTGTGTATTGATAATTAATTTACTGTTAATTAATTATTAATTGGTATTTTTTTTTATTACTTATTAATTTTTGGTATCGAAAATTAACTTGTTGTTAATTAATTATTGATAGGTAATTAATTTTTAATAATTAATATTTATTGGTATTTATAATTAATTAATTATTAAATAATTTGTAATTGGTAATTACTTTTTATTAATTTTTTATTGGTATTGATAATTTATATATATTTAATTATTAAATCATTACTTTCCCTACTGTTGCACTCATTGGAGGGGGAATAGTAATTTTTACCCCTACGCTATCCAACACTTTCCCTACTGTTGCACTCTCTGGAGTGGGAATAGTAATTTTCACCCCTACGCTATCCAACACTTTCCCTACTGTTGCACTCTCTGGAGTGGGAATAGTAATTTTTACCCCTACGCTATCCAACACTTTCCCTACTGTTGCACTCACTGGAGTGGGAATAGAAATTTTTACCTACCCGCTATCCAACACTTTCCCTACTGTTGCACTCAGTGGAGTGGGAATAGTAATTTTTACCCTCCCGCTATCCAACGCTTTCCTTACTGTTGCACTCACTGGAGTGGGAATAGTAATTTTTATCCTCCCGCTATCCAACGCTTTCCCTACTGTTGCACTCACTGGAGTGGGAATAGTAATTTTTACCCTCCCGCTATCCAACGATTTCCCTACTGTTGCACTCACTGGAGTGGGAATAGTAAATTTTACCCTCCCGCTATCCAACACTAAAAATATTGAATATTTATTTAATAATATTAAGTTAACATATATATGTATTAAAAAATAAAAATGCATGTTTTTTTTTTAATTTACATTCATTATTTATTAATTTTAAAGTTATTTAAGTATTTTTGAGTATGTTTTACTTAATTATATTCATTATTTAATTATTTTAAATTACTTTTAAGACATTTAAAAAATTCGATATTTTAACAAACTATATTATTTACAACGATATTTTGGATTCGATATTTTTGTACTTACCTGTTTGTAGATAGGAAGTCGATATTCTGTCATTCTATATTTTTTGATCGATATTTTGGCAGGTCGATATTTTGCTCCTCGATATTCTGTCAGTGATCCTTTAAAAGTATCACACTCAGACCTTCAAATTTATGTTAATTACTAACACTCACATCTTAGCTTCACCAACACACATCTCTTGCTGCATATCTCACTATACCTATCTTCAATGCGAGCAAATAACTTACAACACTTTCCTGCGTATTGTCTCGCACAGCCGGCTCTTTTATATTTTAAGCATCTCTCTTCCACACAAACACTGTTGATCTCATTTTTGCAAACATCTTAAACATGAGGCCTATTCTTATTGCAAATTTGTCTCATAGGGCTTCTCATGTTTGTGTGCAAGATATGCAGTTTGAGTGCTCTCTACACATGTCATCCATGTGCAAACACTCTTCCCATAGATTAGACTATAAATGTTTGAGGTTTTTGTACTGAAGGCCCTGCAAATGTGTTGCCATTGTGTCTAATGTGCTGGACGGCCTGTGTAAAAGCTGTACAAAGAGTAATGGATAACTACAAACCTATTCCGGAAACCGTAGAATAAATACCAAATTCCAAGATAAGTGGCAATGTGTCTGCTTGTGCTCGCGGTTTGCTGGCACAAGTTTAGAAAAGAACAGACTTCCTAGGTCTTCAGATTGGTCCCCAAGTGCTGCAACTTCTAGAATGTTTGAATATTGCTATGCAAGGACGCCAGCAAATTATACCAGGACTACTATTAACTGCTGTGAATGTAGTGAAAAGTATAATACTAAAGCTTTGCAGTGATGGATCTTTCTGACAGTCGGCACAACTCCAATTACCATTATATTGTTTATACTACTAAGTACCATCTTAATGCCTTTGACCTGCCATGACTGTGATGATAGATGATGGAGCAGCAGAAATATTTCATCCTGTAACTGTCAGGGATTACTATCACCCTCAGTATTTTGAAATTACTTGAACAACTGCTTTCAACAGGCAATGGCATTGACACTATTGCTCGATACGAAGAAACTGACCATTTGCTGCTTTCAGCTGAATTAGCTACATTACCAAGTATATTGAAGTGCTCTTCAGTCCTGGAACTGGTAGACACACTCTGATAAATACTTTCAACAGAGAAAGCTTTCTTTACACAGGTTTATAAGCTACTAAAGATTCTTTTAAATATTTCAGTATCTTCTTGGAGGCTGAGAGAAGCTTCAGTGGTCTCCGCCGACTGAAAATTTGGCTAAGATCAGCTATGTCCCAGAAAAGACTGAATCGTGTTGCCATGTGCAACATACATAAAAAGATGGTGGAATCATTTAACGCACAGACAATAGCAAAATAATTTATCCTCTGCATTGAAGAGCGCAAGAATATATTTGTTTTTTTGACTTAAAGTTTATGATTTTATTATAGAAGCTTCCTACAAGGAAGAATAGTTTCTAACAAGCCCAGTTGCATTTTGAGGTTTAGGAATGTCACTAAGAACATTTAGTTTCTTCTTCCTTTTTTTCCCCTTCCACCTTTATTTGTTTGGCGCATGAAGATACAAGGTTCATCAACATGTATTCTCACATTGGGTTTAATTACTTTGCAAATATAAATAACAATAAAACATACCTTCAAACTGTGACAACACCCTACCTTTCTCCCTAATTCACTTCAAAACTATATGACTGAGTAAGTTATCGGAGTCTGCGGAAAGTGTGCAAGGCTGTCTCTGTCCCTCCCAGAAATTAATTGTCTCCTACGCCCTTGCTTATATGCACACAGTGGAGTGTCATCAAATGAGATATTTCGCTGCACTTAAGGTCTCATTAGTAGTTCATTTGTTTCGGCAGGTAAACAGAGTTGCCATCTGAATCAGGATTACGAGATCTGTGGTTGTTCAGCGTACCAGTAGAGTTTCGCTCTCAGACTACAACAAGAAGTGCTTAATTTGAGCCGGTGGTTGCTGGTGGGGACCATCGGCACTCATTTTTGGGGACCTGCACTTATGTTTCTGCATGGACATTTATCTTCATAAAAGGAGAAAGGAAAGCCCTGCAGTAGCGACACAAAGGGACAGGCAATGTCTGGCAGCGAATTAAACAGGCACAAGACTTAGCAGTCGAGCCGGCATTTAATTGCAATGGCCTCGGGCTCCTGAGCAGAGCTTTGAGCACTGGCACTCATCTTTAGGTTTCACCTGCACAGCGCTTGCTCTGTGCTTGAGAAATCTATTGTTTTTAATATAAACTTAAAAGGGACTTACATCCCGCCTCCTCTCTTTCCTGGCTTCTCATTGGTTCTTGTGCGGGCCACTTACCTTTCCTCCATTTCTATTACCTGTTACATATTTTCTTGCATTTACCAATGCTTGTTCCTCGTCTGCTTCTCCTATCAGTTTCCCGCCGCCGAAATACTGTTAGCATCCGCTTTGGTGGAACTATATTTTCATAAAGGTTTGCTTTTTACTTTTGCAGCATATTTATATAAGCAATTTATCACCCAGAGAGATTAGGTGATTTGCATAGAATCACAGGATATTGCGTGGCGCGGCCGAGATTCGAACCAGGATCCCCAGCTCTCGAGTCAGCAGCTCTGGCTGCAGCCACATCCTCTCCAGTCCTGTGTTATCTGCCAAGGAGCGATTCCCTTCTCCCAGACATTAATTGATGAAAACAGCTCTTTATTCATTACATAGGCAAAATCGATTCATTACCAATGCTTTTTCTTTTTTACAAATTAAGCACGGACTAGAAACATGGGTAGTCTCCTGGTCAATTGCTGCCAAAAATGACGAAGTACCTAGGAAACTGAGTAATTTTAATTCGAAGTGGACCCTGTTGGTGGAGTTGCCCCTCATCAGGACATTGTAATATTGGTTCTGCAATGTCACAAACACTTTGATCTATGAAGAGCACATTGAGATCAAATCCCTCACGCTGCTGCTGTGCTTTACAAATGTTTTTTACATCTTCATATAAAATGTAAATATTTTCTGTGCACCGGTGGCAGTAGGTGGTTTAACGGGTCGTAAATCATTCTGGGGACACCGGTGTTATTACAAAGCACTTGCGCTTCACTCTTGCGGTTTATTATGCCATCAGAATACAGGGTTTGATTTATAGCTCACTAGTACAGCCCTGTTCATTTCCCTATGTGTAATTCCGCCGTGTTGGTGTACATTTTATTACGATCAAACCCAGAAGGCTTTTTCTGTTCAGCGACTTTTGAACAGCATTGTCATTTAAGCAAGTTCGCTTTCATTTATTTGTTATATGGTGATTCATTTTGGAGCAAACCTTTTCATTCTTGGTTTCTGTTTCGTGCATAACAATTCTAAAAACACATTCCACCTGAAATTTAGCACACGAGAAAGCGATAGATTGTTAGGAGTGAAAATATGATGGGAGCATAACTAACAACATGATTGGCAAGATGAATTGTCACACTGTGTCTGCCAAAGGCAAATCGCAAGGTACTAAAACTCCAAATAAAGCACTAAAGCCAGAGTGATCCGCAAAACCTGAGTTGTGCTGCTTATCCTGCAACGGATGAGTATGCCGTTCTCTGCCAGTGATGTTTCGTGAAATGATGCTTTAGTGTAGGGGGGTGTTTTGGAGCAGGTCTACAGGTAAAACTAATGAGGTCACTTACAATGGGCATTTGCAAAGAGTGTGTGCATCCATCACTGATGACATCTCAAATGAGATCACTGATGACATCATTCAGTGACTGTGAGTGTTTTTTAAAAGTTTATGAGTGTTAAATATATATACCAAGGTGTGTTGGTGAATCAGTGGGTTTATGAGTGACTGTATGGATGACTCAGTGGGTGGTTGACTGACTGTATAAGTGAGTGATTAGGTGTCTCAGTGAATGTATGGGTGAGTGACTGGTTGTGTGAATGTGTGTATCTGTCTGTCAGTTAAAGTCTAAGTGGGTGTATGAGTGTGTTAATGGGTACGTGAATGGCTATATGGGTGATTGATTGGTTGTCTGACTACGTCTATGGTTGTCTGGGTGTCTGTGTTTGTCGGTGAAGAGGTGTGTGACTGTCTGTATGGATCAGTAAGTGGGTGAGTCACTAGCTGTATGGGGTACTGTTGTGTGTGTGAAAAGTTGTATGAGTGAGTGAGTGAGTGTCTGTATGGCTGTGTCGGTGATTGAGTGCATGTGTCAATATGGGTGAGTAACTGAGTATGTGAAAGGCAGTAGACATGATTGACAGGGTATATGAGTGACTGTATGCATGTGTGAGTGAATGTGAGAGTGGCTATATAGATGAGTGCATGCTTCTGTCAGTGACTGTATAACTGAGTGAGTATGTGTTCCTATTTGTATGAGTAAGTAAGTGGGTGTGTGTAACTGTCTGGGTGAGTAAGTGGCTGTATGATTGACTGTATGGGTGAGTGTCTAGGTGTGCGAGTAGTTCTATGGGTGACTCACTCAGTGTGTCAGTGCCTGTATGCCTGTATGAGTGGATATGTCAATGGCTGTATTAGTGAGTAAGTGGGTCTATGAGTGGCAGTGTGGGTGAGCGAGTGGATGTGTGTATAGATCAATGAATCAGTGAGTGGGTGTGTAAGTACTGGTATGGCTCTGTGAACGGGTTTGTGAAAGGTTGTGTGGGAGTGGCAGTGGGTGTATAAAAGATTCTACAGTGGTGTGAGTGGGTGCGTCAGAGATGCTGTGGATGATGTCATCACTGATGTCATCAATGATGTCATTTGAGATGTCATCAGTGATGTCATCTGTGATGTCACTGACCATGTCATGAGTGATGTAATATATGAGTGAGGTCATAAGCAGTGCATTGCGGGGGCACGAGTTATAGTTACCTCAGCTAACTATAATGGCTGAATTTTTCTGGTTTTGTACGAGTGAAATGTCAGACTAACTATAACGTCCCTCTAACCTTTGGTTTTTTCCATGAATATCTAAGGCTTTTTAAATGCTAATTTCTAACTATAACGTCCCTGAAATCTGTGGTTTTTTCAGTGAATTTCTAAGGTTTTTTAAATGCTAATTTCTAACTATAACGTCCCTGAAACCTGTGTTTTTACAGTGAATTCCTAAGGTTTTTTAACTAGAAGTCGCGTTTTCAGAGTGGTGGAGAAAGGGGGCTGGGCCTCCAACCAGCGCTCAGGAATTCTGCTGCGTAGGACTTACAGGAGCTACCAGGAGGGCTTCTTGGCCCCCAAGGCCCCTCAGGAGTAAAGTGGACTTCATCCCCCAACCAGTAGTGCACCAGGAGACACGTTTGCAGAGTGGTGGAGAAAAGGGGGCGTGGCCTCCAAAGACCTCTTAACAATCCTACTCTGTGGGACTTACTGGAGGTAACCGGAGGGGTAGTTGGCCCCCACGGACGTCCTTGGGGGCCAACTACCCCTCCTATTACCTCCAGTAAGTCCCACACAGCAGGATTGCTGAGTTCTGATAGCAGGCCAGCCCCCTTTGCCTACCACTCTGCAAACGCGCTTCCTGGCACGCTCTTGGTTGCGGGATGAAGTCCCCTTCGCTGCTAGGGGTCCTTGGGGGCCAACTAGCCTACCTGTTACCTCCAGTAAGCCCCACACAGTGGGATTGCTGAGAGGTGGTCGCAGCCCATGCCCCCTTTCTCCACCAGTCTGCAAACACACCTCCTGGCACGCTCTTGGTTGGGAGATGAAGTCCCCTTGACTCTTGAGGGTCCCTGGGCCCCTAAGGACCCTCAGCAGTGATGGGGACTTCATTTCCCAACCAAGAGCGCACCACGAGGCCCGTTTGTAGAGTAGTGGAGAAAGGGGGCGGGCCTCCGGCAAGTTGCCGGTTCCTATATTTTTTTTAATTTAGGAAAGGGGGCATTGTGGTCCCCCTTCCCTTGGCACTTTTGGACCCCGGAAACCCCAACCCCCGTGGCTTGTTGGGGACCGCGGGGGAGCCCCAAGGCACTCGCGGTCCCTGCCAGCTCCTCGCCTCCTGCGGGAGCCAGCATTGCTTTTGGGCAGAGGGAGCTGCTAACATGCAGCTCCCTCTGCCCAAAAGCAATTCT
Source organism: Calotriton arnoldi (assembly GCA_963921515.1). Lineage (NCBI taxonomy): Eukaryota > Metazoa > Chordata > Amphibia > Caudata > Salamandridae > Calotriton > Calotriton arnoldi. Next base: position 843,408 of record CAWUFW010001107.1, on the reverse strand, counting down.
GCTTCGCTTCATGGAAGCAAGAGCATTTTCCATGCTCTCATTGCCTTGAAGCGAAGAAGTGTTTGCTACGGCATGGCGGGAGCAGTGCTCCCACCAAGCCATAGCAAACTGCAATGTCCCGGGGGTGGGCACCCTGGGACATTGCTGGAGCCTGCCCTGGGGGGTGGCGGTCCCCAGGGCCATAGAGGGCTCCTGGAGGGGGGCCCCCCCACACTTCATTTTTAAAGATAGCCCCAGGGAGGTGGCGGTCCCTGGGGCTGCGTGGAGGGGCATGAGCCCCCCCCCCACTCATTTAAAAAAAAAAATAAAGCCACGGGGAGGTGGCAGTCCCAGGGGCTGCAGGGGCCCACACGGGCCCCCGCATGAATTTCATGATTGCCCCCGGGACCTGGCCCACCCGGGGGCTTAAAGAGAACAAAGCGCGAGAGACCGCGCTTCGTTTCTAAAAAAGAATTCGGTGGAATTTGCGCACCCAACGCGACACCCGCCGATTTAAAAAAAAAAATGTTTGATTTGGCCCTGGGGGTCCCTGTGAGACCCCCTGAGCAGGCCTGGTGGGTCAGGGTGTTTCTACCCTGCCCCCTTTCCTTTTTTTTAATCTTTTTTTTAACCTTTTTTCTTTAATATATAACTTTAATATATGCTATTTCACTGTATACCACGCCACTCGTCTGTGCCACTGCACTTTACGCTATTCCACTGTATGCAACTCCACTTTTGCCATTCCACTATATGCTATTCCACACTACACTCTATGCCACTCCACTATACGCTATTCCACTCTACGCCTCTACACTATTGTACTGTGTGCCACTACACTGTAGCTCAATCCACTCTACGCTGCTCCAATCTATGCCACTGTACTCTATGCTACTACACCGTACACTAATGTACCACACTATACTCCACTCTTTAGCACCACACTGTACAACAATATACTTCTCTCAATGCCGCTATACAGCATTCTACTTTACAACACTCTACGCAACTCCCGCTCCCCCCCAGTTGATATACTCCATTCTAGGAGACTACGCCACTGTACTCAACTACTGCACTCTACGCCACTCAACTGTATGCTACTCTATGCCACTCAACTGAACCACAGTCTATCCCACTCCACTCTACCATGCTATCCTGCACTCTACTCTACGCCACTCCTCTGTACAACACTTTAATCCACTCTGTGAGTCTACTTCACTCCACAACATTTTCCGACACTCTACAACATGCCAGTCCAACCTACTGTACCACACACCACTCCACTCTACAACACTTTACTCCACTGTATACTATGCCACTCCACTGAACTTCACGCCACTGTACTTTAGAACACGCTAATGCTACTCCACTGGACTCCACTACACTCTGCTACACTGCACAATACTTTACCCCACTCTATGGCCCTCTACAACACTCCAGAGTAGACTGCCTTACTGTACCACATTCTATTCCACTCTAAAAGACACTATTACACTCTGTGCCACTATTTAACACTGTACTCTACCCTATGCCCCTACACCACAGTGTACTCCAGTCTGCAACACTTTCCAACACTCTACCACACACCACTCCACTCTACTGAACTGTATAAGACCCCATTCCAATTTATAACAATTTACTTGACTCTACATTACACCTCTCCACTCTTGTGCACTCAATGCCACTGTACTATACAACAAATCACTTCTACTACACTTTATAACAGTTCACTCCACTGTCCGCTACACCAGTTCACTCTACTGTACTCCACTCTACACCACTCCAGTCTACCCCACGCCACTGCACAACAATCCACTCTAGGCCACTCCACTGTATGGTACTTCATGTACTGTATGGTACTTCGTGCACACCACTCCACTGTACCACATTCCACTCAACAACACTATACTCTACCTCAGTACACTGTATGACACTCCTCCACTCAACTGTACCACACTCTAGTTAATAACAGTCCATTCAACAACAGTAAACTCTACGATTTGAAACAAATGTTTATTAAGGATAAAAAAATCAATAAAAAAACAAAGGTTAAACCTTTGTTATAGTTAGGAAAACTTTATGTATTCTTTCTATACAAACTAAATGTAAAATACTTAAACATTATAAATCCTTAAATTATAGTTATTACAATTTCGCACCACCATTAAATATCACTTTATTTATTCTTTATCTATAAACCAAACTTAAACTACACCAAAATGTACATTTCTAAAACTATACCTTTAATTTATAATTTATGCAACACCTTCAAATTAATAGAACTCGCACACCTCTATACACAGTGTGTTCAACTCCGTAGCCATACACATTACCTATAACTCGCCACTCTATCATACACTGTGTTCTCACAAAGGATTTGATTTGTGATGTCATAATGTTTCTGGTAAATACTATTATTTTACATGGCATAAGTGTGATAATATAAAACGGTATAAGCAGTGCATGGAGATGGCACGAGTTATAGTTAATGTTGATGAAGTGTGGCTAATATTTGAAATATTACCTACTGGCGGTCGCCAGTAGGTAGTTATAGTTAGAACCTAGTTTCCATAGGAAAAGCATTTTTTGATTTGCTAATATCTTTGGTGTCGTTTAACGAATCTTTGTGAAATTCTCCAAAAAAAAGGTCTATCCAGGTCATCTCCTATCCTGAAAGTTTGGGGGTGATTCGTCAAGCGGGGGCGGAGAAAAAAGGGGGTCCCAAAAAGTGTTTTTCGTGTGTTAATTTCCATAGGACATTTTGAACGGAATTACACCAAGTTTGGCAGAAAGGTAGCTCTTGGTTCAGAAAGCTACCTTTTTTTTTAAATGGTGTAAATCCGTTCAGTAGTTGCTGAGAAATTAAAAAAATAAGAGTCAAAAATCAATTTCCCATAGGAAACTTTAGGCAAGGCTACAGCTCGAACTGCTGAACGGAATTACACCAAATTTGGCAAAAAGGTAGTGCTTGGTTCAGAAAGCGACCTTTTTTTAAAATGGTGTAAATCCGTTCAGTAGTTTTTGAGATATTAAAGAAAAAATATATATATATGTGGGCGGAGCCTAATCCCCAAGCACGAGCTTGGCTCTGATTGGCTGCCAACACTTCAAACCAGGAAGTGTTGGAAGCCATCTTGTGCTCAGACCGAGGGAGAAAGAAAAGGTGAGGAAAAAGATTTTAAAAAAAACAAGAAAAGGGGGCAGGGTAGAAACACCCTGACCCCCTAGGCCTGCTAAGGGGTCCCACAAGGACCCCCAGGCCATAAAAAAACATTTTTAAAAAAAAAATCGGCCGAATTTGCGCTGGGTGCGCGAATCCGGACAAACATTTTTTAAAAATGAAGCACGTGCTCCCGCGCTTCATTTAATTGAGGCCCCCGGGTGGGCCAGGTCTCGGGGGCATTTGTAACAAATATATGCGGTGGCCCGCGGGGCCCCCGCAGCCCCGGGACCGCCACCCCCGGGGGTTTCTTGACATTATGTGCGGGAGGGCACTCAGCCTTCCGCAGCCCCGGGGACCGCCACCCCCGGGCTTCTTTTAATGTGTGGGGGCCTCCAAGGCCCCCAAGCCCTGGGGACCGCCACCCCGGGGCTTTTATTAATTATTCACGGGGGCACATGGCCCCCCGCTGCCCCGGGGACCGCCACCCCTGGGGCTTTTTAAAAAAAATTAATAAACCTGTGGGGGGGGGGGCTCGAGCCCCCCCACACGCCCGGGACCGCCACCTCCCCGGGGCACTAAAGTGCAAATGCGGGGGTCCGTTACGGACCCCCAAGCCCCGGGGACCACCACCTCCCCGGGGCTGTACACTAGTTGGCCTCCAGGAGCCCTCGATGGCCCTCGGGACTGCCACCCCCCAGGGCCGGCTCCTGCAGTGTCCCGGGGTGCCCACCCCCAGGACACTGCTGTTTGCTATGGCAGGGACGGGAGCCGTGCGGCTCCCGTCCTGCCATAGCAAACACTGGTTTGGATTTGGAAGCGAGAGCAGGTTTCTGCTCTCGCTCCAAAATCCAAACCAGATTGCTTTCCACACGGGGAGCTGCATGTTAGCAGCTCCCCGTGTGGAAAAGCAATGCTGGCTCCCGCAGGAGGCGGGGAGCCGGCGGGACCGTGGGGGCATTGGGGCTCCCCCCACGGTCCCCAACAGAGAGGCCAGGCCCCGGGGGATGGGGTCCCCGGGGCCAGATGTGGCCCAGGAGGGGGGCCGCGTGGCACCCCTCCTTAAATCAATAAATAATTTTTTTTTAAAACTGTGGCACAGCCCCGGGGGATCGGGCCTCAGGATTCAAGGGAACTTAATCCCCAACTTAAAACGCGCCACGGGGCGCCTTTGCACACTTGTCACATCTGGCCCACCCCTCCCTTCACCACTGTGCAAACGGGCCCTCTGGTGCGTTGTAGGTTGGGGATTAAGTCCCTTGAATCCTGAGGGTCCCTTGGGTCCAACTAGCATACCAGGTACCTCCAGTAAGCGCCACAGAGCTGCGTTGCAGAGAGGTGTAAAAAGGGGTGTGGCCTTGGACCACCTCTCTGCAACGCAGCTCTGTGGCGCTTACTGGAGGTACCTGGTGGGCTAGTTGGACCCAAGGGACCCTCAGGATTCAAGGGGAATTAATTCCCCAATTTAAAACCTGCCAGGGGGTGCGTTTGCAGAGTGGTGAAGGGAGGGGGCGGGACTTATGTGACGTGTGTACTTATCCAATCACTCCGCCAAAACCCAAGCACTTATAAATTCACCATGCACTCTCCTTGCAATACTCTAATCATCCAGTCAGTACCCATGCACTCATGCAATGACCCATGCACTGCTACAATCCTCTTAGCACTTCCCATGCAGACCTCTAACCACCTACACACTACTGATTCACTCCTCCAATTACCCAGGTAGTACCCATGCACTCCAGAAATCCCTGTGTCACTACCCATGCACTCCTCCAATCACCCAGCCAGCACTATGTACTTATCCAATCACTCTGCCAAAACCCAAGCAGTTATAAAATCACCATGCACTGTCCTTGCAGCACTCTAATCATCCAGTCACTACCCATGTACTTATGCAATGATCCAGTCACTAACACATGCACTGCTGCAATCCATTGAGGACTACCTATGCAGTCCAGTAATCTCCCTGGTACTACCTATGCAGTCCTCCAATCACCCAGCCAGTCCTATGTCCTTATCCAATCACTATGCCAAAACCCAAGCACTTATAAATTCACCATGCACTCTCCTCGCAGTACTCTAATCATCCAGTCACTACCCAATAAGTCATGCAATGATCCAGGCACTAACACATTGACTACTTCAATTCCCCTGGTAGTACCCATGCAGTCCAGCAATTACTCAGTCACTCCCTGTGCAGTCCTCCAGTCACCCAGCCACTACCATGTACTAATCCAAACACTCCGCCAATACCCATGCACTTATAAATTCACACAGGCACTCTCCTTGCAGTATTCTAATCTTTCAGTTAGTAGCTATGTACTCATGCAATGCTCCAGGCACTACCTGATCACTGTTACAATCCCATATGCCCTACCCATACAGTCCTGTACCCAGTTACACACTTCTCATTTGCTCCTTCAATTCCCCAGGTAATACACATGCAGTCCCGCAATCACACTGTCACTCCCTGTGCACTCCTCCAGTCACCCAGCCACTACCATGTACTAATCCATACACTCCTCCAATAGCCAAGCACTTATAAAATCACCATGCACTGTCCTTGCAGCACTCTAATCATCCAGTCACTACCCATGTACTCATGCAATGACCCAGGCACTAATTCATGGCAAATACAGAGGTCATACTAATCACAGGGGTACCCCAACGCATAGTGTTCCCTAGTGTATGTAGGTGTTTTCACTGTATTCTAAGTGTCTTTTAGCATAGCACTGGTTCCGGTCCTGGTTAGTCAGAGTCAGTTACCACCAGTACCCGTCAGTAAAAAGTTGGGGGCACAGGAGGACTTTCTGCTCCTCTGTTGGTTCTTTCTGCACATCTCTTGCTTCTTCCTGCACTTTTCTTCATCTTTCTGGACTTCTGTTGCCTCTTTCTGCATTTGTCTTGCTTCTTTCTGCGCTTTTCTTCTTCTTTCTTCACATGTCCTAGCTTTGTAGGCATAGTTAGAAATTAGTATTTAAAAAACCTTTGAAATTCACTGAAAAAACCATAGGTTTCAGGGACGTTATAGTTAGTTGGACATTTCACTCGTACAAAACCATAGAAATTCCCCCGTTATAGTTAGTTACCTTTTGAAAAAGCCAGTCGGTTAGACTGGGTTCATGGCAGGATCAGGGGGTGACTGTTGGCAATAGGAAAAAGCCAAGGAAAAGGACTACCAAAGGTAGTTTATCCTATTTCTACATCCTTGTTTCTCTTATTATCAAAGGGTGGGAGGTATTTCCAAGGGAATTAGGCAACAGAGCCTGGATAAGTTTCCTTTTATATCTAGAGTTCAAAGACCTTTTTCTAGACCATGCACCATGTAAATAAGGCTTCAAAAATATGTGGGCCAACCTGATGAATGCCCCTAAAGGATACAAGTTGGGAAAGAATTGCAGATAGCTCCTGCATTCTATAATGTAATGATCACCCAAGGGGGATGAACGATGTGGCATTTGTAGCCTGGTAGGCTCAGAGGCAGGTTAACCCACCATAGGTCACAAACGGGAGAGATGATGATCTGTATAAACAGGTTCCATCAGAGTAGAACATAGTGCACCACAAAGTTAGGGTGTGTCTCCAGAGTCAAAGAATAAGGAGTGCAAGGAATCCAAAAGAATGTCTTAAGCACACATAATTTGTGCCTTACATTTGACTTTTATTAAGAAAGACCACAAGGCCTTTCCTTTACTTGTTGGTCTGGCACTATTAAAGCAACTAGAAAACCTGTCTTCTCTTTGACATCACAAGAAGTGAACAATGTCAGAAGCTGTTAGAGCAAAACATTCAGGTCCCACGAAAGAGGCCAATGCTGTTACTTGTTGGAACATGAGAATGACAACCCTGAGACAATGCCCAATGAAATCACCGGAGAGTAAAGGATGCATTCAGCCCTTTACAGTCTTTACTAGGTGCCAGATAAATTTCTCAGGTGTCATCCTGCCAGCCTTTATTTGGCAGATGACTTATAAAGGACTTACCAAATTACACTAGACAGGTATGAATGAATATTTGTTGTCTTATCCTGGGCCTGGCAACCTTTCTCGTGTACTGGGATCTTGAAGAGGCTAATCTTGATCAAGACCTTCACATTGGAGTTGCAGTGATTTAAATAAGCAAAACCTAACTCCTCAGGAACCAGGCACTGAATTACAGGGTGAAAGTAGAGATGAGATTAGCTCTCCCACATATCAGGAGGCTCTATAACTCTCTCTTAGAGGCACACACTTCTTTGAGAGGGGGAACATCTTAGAACTCCATTTGTGGAGAAGCACCAGGAATAAAGAATGCCTGTATAAAGGAACTTTCATGACCTATCTAGCTTTACAACGGTGTTTCAGGTGTCCTGCGTGTGCTCATTGAGGGAAAATCAAACTGCATTTGCAATGGTTGCTTATCGTATCCAGGTCAACCTGAGTTTTCCTAAGTACTCAATACCTAGAACACCACCATTGTAACAGCTTGCAGGTAATAAAGTGCACCCAAGTGATTGCTTAGTACGTCCCAAATGAGCAGACACATTCAGCCACTACCAGCCATCAGACAGAAGAATTAATACTACTCTTTTTCAATGCCTTGTTTCTGAATAAATGTATTTATTTAGCAGCCGGAACATTACTAACAGAAAACCTGTACATGAGGATGAGATTGTTATCACAGTCGGTGTAGGAGTTGGTTAACAGACACCAAAGTGAGGGATTGTGGAATGGGTTATAGGTGTAATTTCTTTAAAGTTAACAGTGATGCCAGCGCATGCACATATATACATGCTTATAAAGTATAAGGACAATACATGGTCAATTATCACTCTGGCTTCTTGCAGCAGAGGTAACTCGTTAGGCCATTTTTAAACACATGGGATGAAGGACTCGCCTGCATGTGGAAGCAAGTTCCAGTGGCAAGGTCCTAGAAGGTTAGAGACTAGAATCTCGATGCACCACAGGGGGATTTGGATGAAACTAAGATATTCTGGGTGGTTAGGGAGTCTTAGGTTGTTGGTGGGAGTATAGCGGATGAAGGTTATGAGGGTGGTATCTTGAAGATGGGCCATGGGCAGCTTTAAATACTAGAATCGGTAGCTTATATAGAGCCCTGTTTGCCAACCAACCTAGCAGTAATTAGATGAGGTAGGCTTCATGAGTTTCTAAAAAGATGTGGTAGTGAAGTTTAAGACTAGCCAATGAGGAGAGGGAATATAAGAGGAAGACCTGTTATAATATTCTAGTAGTACAGTTTAAGTACTAGTGAATGAATCAGTGCTTTGGATATGTGGAAATGGATGTAATGCAGATCTTTTAAGCCTTTAACACTTGATGTAGCATTACTTTGCTAGTAATACAAGATCCTGTTTGCATATAATGGCTGGATAGAACACCAAAGTTTCTAGCAGAGGAGGAGATAGTCAAAGTCTTATATGTGGAATAAGTAGAATGAGTGAGGTAGGAAGGTGGATATTATAAAGCAGGTAAGTATAAGACCTCTACCTTGGATGAGTTAAACAAGAGGTAATGGAGTGCCATCCTGTGGCACCGTAGTGGCAGTGAGGCAATTGGATAGTCAGGACGATCGGTGAGCATGTGTTGCTGCCATTTGTGTATATATGACATGAGAAACCAAATGAAGGGATGTCATAAAGGAGGTATTAGATAGACAAAAGGAAGGAATCCAGGAATAAGCTTTGGTAGACGCTGACTCTTAATGAAGTGGGCAGGGATAGCAGGATATCTTAGGCAACAAGCAAAGAACGTTCCGAGAGGTACGATTGGGGGATCAACAGTGTTGAAGAGTGCAGATCGATGAAGGAGCGTGAGGGTGAATGAGAGGTAATTATGGTGGGTGGAGATGAAGAGGAGAACAGTGTTTAAGAGGGCAGTTTCCAATTGGAGATGATTGAGAAGATTGTGAAGTGAGAGACGGGGTAAGGCAATAAGAATCAAACTGCCCCTTATTTTGGAGAACAAATAGAATTGGGATATAGGGTTGGAGATAGGGTGGTGAAAGGGGCAGCTAGTATTGTAAAGGTATGATCACATAAGGAGCATGAGAGGTGGGTACTGGATTAAAAGAGTGACAGAATAGAAGGTTTAAGCAGAGTAGGAACCTTGGGGTAAGAGCAATATATTTAATAGTTGGGCGGATGACATGGGCTGATGGAGCACACATAGTATTAGCAGATATTAGCATGAGAGTGCAGACTGAGGCCAGGGGTCGAAACAGCATAAAAAGGGAAGAGGGAGGAAGTGGAGCTGCAAGTAGTGAAGCAAGGGTAGCCTGAGAAATTGGTTGTGATCAAGATCCGTGTCACAGCCAGGATCACCAATATGGATTCCATTACAGAAAAGTTAAGAAAGAGGGATGCCAATGAAGAAGAAAAAAAAAGAATCAATGTGTATTCTGAAAGTCAAGCCATCAAAGAGTAAAACAATGGGTAAGGCAAACATGATTAATCAATAAACAAGTCACTAATGAAATTGAATTTCAAATAAAATACAGTGATACTAAGATCAAAAATACAATTGCACCTCAATCCAATGTATTGTAATGTCAAACTCTAAATTAAAATGTAAGGGAAATTTCAAAGTTAATTAGTTCATATATAGAAGGCAGCTTATTAGTGTCTACTGTTCTCTCTCGCTTTTTTGTTTAAAAATTGTGAAATTATATTTGTTTTGCTATGTCTCTCCTTTGATATAATATATGTATTTTCATGTCTTCTATTTGTATGTATAACAACTGATTGTGTATAGAGTATGCAATGATTTTCTTAAGCTTTTTTATATAGAACATGTTTAAATTTATTGTCAATAATTGTTTTTATGAAATTAATAAATATTGCTTTTAGCATTTGAGATTCTGTGCATTTATGCTCTGATGATGCGGTGTGGATCTATTGTGTGGTTGTAAATTAACTGATTGACTTTGCCAAAGAGGGTATTTGGTTTTTGACTTAAGCTTCTTAGGGATACACAAAATTTTGCAACTGCCAACATTAGCCTCTGTTTTGGGAATCAGATTATTTAATTCTTCAAAGGAAGCAGCTCAAATTAAATATTTAAGACATGCCAAAGGGAGAAAAATACATTAACAGCTTGTATAAGGAGAATATCTACAGCTAATTATGCACTGAGTATTTCATCATGCTCAGGTAGCCAAGCCACAGTAGATGTTGATGGAGGTATATCCTACTGAAGATCTCAAAAGCCTGTTTTTGTAAAGAAATAATTAGGATAATTACCAAGTACCCAAAGGTTTAGGACCATAGGTCACTAAATATACTGCTTTGGCAATAGAGCAGTTTAAGGGTGTTCTATTACATTTGCCAAAGGTCCTATATTAAAATGGGCTTCTGAGGGAGCTGCAGACCCAAATCGTATTTACTCTTCTCAATTTGCACCACTGGGTTGAAGAGCTAGCAAAGCATATCCTCCAGTAGCCACCATTAGAAATTTGATTGAGCCTAGACCATATTTAATTAGCAATGAGCACGGGTTCCAAGAGCTAGTGTTTTACCCTTAGAAACATTCATAACAAAGCCCTTCTTGTCACAATGTTTCTACATCAGTGAGCAACTTTGCTAGGAAGCTCTTAGTTCTGACTAGCAGACAACATTGTCCATGTCCAGTAAAGTGCAAGAGGGTAATCACCAGATGACCAATCTGCTTAAAGGACTTTTAGAAAGTCATCAATGCGATTGAAATAATTATGTTAATTACGTTGAACAGCACATTGTGCATCCATAACAGGTACCTTTTGTGATGAAAAGTTAATTTGTACATTCTTCACTTTTGCCCACTGTTGCCTTGGACTTTACTTCAATTTGCTGATGATGGTCAATCTAGTTATAAAAGAACAGCTCAACAACGGAGTGTTGAATGCAGAGAACACATACTGCATTTTCTGTACATGCACCCTGGTGGTGTAAGGAGTGTCCTACTTTAAGGTACTCTTGCAAAATAAGCGTAGACATGCCACCAAACCTTCTGCTCCTCATCTCAGCCTCGCCTTAGATTTTATTTTTGTTTGATTTATTTAAATCTCAAAATTACAGACCAGCGAGGCAGAGGTGATCGTGTGCACACATTCTGGCATAGTACAACCAGTACGCCTTGGTGAATCCAAGTCCACCAACATTGAAGATGTGCGAGGCTGTGTTCTGCTGCCTTGCAATTGGTGCACTTGTGTTTGTTACTCAAGCACCTTCACTATGGCGCAGCAGGCACATCGTTTGTTTCTCTAAAGCACTCTCACAACAAAAACTATACAAATTGTACTTCTTTCCCCTGTTCCTTCTATATAGGTATATGGCATCATGCATGATGGCTTCTCTGAGGTGGTGGAGAATGTAATCTATGGTTAGGCCATTGAGTATTGAGTCTTGATATTTTTTTCTTCGTTGACTGAGCCCGCCGTCTAATGATCTGAGGTTGGTTGCATCCACAGCCTCCTCCTTTGTAGGTACATCTAAAACAACTCCATGCAAATTATTTTTCTTTACACCTTCACCCCTTTCAAAATATGCCCATTTGTTTTAGTCTTAAGGTGAACAAGTGTGTCAGGCTACATTCAACATTCCTTCGCAACTTACAGTACAAGATTATATGGCAGTAAATTGATCACCAGCCTGACTGGTCATGGATTCACAGGGTATAATACAGCCACCTTTCTTTCTTGTGCAACCAGGACCACCACCATTGTGTGGAAAGTACAGATTGGTCTTTTTGAAAACTAGTTGATGGAAAAGACTTCAGTATTAATAGGAAGACAGATCTTTCTATGAGTGTCCTGGGAAAAGAAGAGCAAAGCATTTTCCAAGTTCTTACCTGTTCCCAAGGAACAGTGTGGAATATTATGTGGAAGCGAAGACAAGACTGAGAAACAGATTTGCTGAATGGATCAACGTGGCTATGACAAGACAGACATACATTTTATAAATTACACCCAACTACAAAGACCAAATGAGACTTCTGTTGATTTTGTTTGCAGCTAGACCGTGGGAATTAGCAATCAAGTGTCAAATCGGCACCTTGACAGATGAGTTAAAGATCAACTCATTGTACAGTGCCACAACAGAAAATGCAGGCCTGATTGTGGGCTACCAGAAATTCCCCATTGCAAGAAGCCACAGACATTGCCAGAATCGTGGTGTCCAGCTTAAGTATGAGAGAGTTGGATGATATAGGACATAGGAAAGAATCTGAGGTGGCATTTGCGGCTGAATCAGGTGGTGGAGTGAATGCAGTCATAAATAAATATGTCAAACAAAAAGGAGTGGGCAACAAGAGTGGTGCTGGTGGAGTAATTGGGCCAACAAACTGAACATGCACAGGAGTTGGAGTATTAACCATCCTTCCGAGTCTAAAACTTGCTTTACTATTTGCAAGGACTGTAGGTGGTGTGACAATCATTTCATTAAAATATGTCAAAGAATTTGAAAATGGAGGAAGGATCCTTGGTGGAGGAAGGTGACCATAATCCCAGCAGGAAGTGAAGGTCCAAAGCAACATTTATGATTAATGGGAAAGAAGTTGATTTGATGGCTGATTTTGGAGCGATACACACCATACCACCAAGAAAAATGTAACTTGAAACTCGGGGTGAGGTTGAACTGAAGCCCAAAGATACCAATGAGGCATAGGTCAAGAAGGCTACCATTAGCTTCGAGAGAAGAGGTGAACACCATGTTAGATGAATTGGATAGAGAAGAGATGATTGAATCCGTAGAGATGGCAGAGAGATTTCCTGGCAGTGATCTAAAAAAACAGATGGTCCCAACGGCCAGTGTGTTTCAAAGGATAATGTATTCCATTTGAAGGATCGGAATCACATACTGTTTTCTTAGGATATTTTGGTCTTTGGAAAACAGTGGATGAACACAATTTGACTTTGAGGGAGGTTCTGGACAAACTAGATAAGGCAGGAGTGACTTTCCGGTAGGAAAAGTGCAAGTTTCTGATGAATCAGACAAAATATTTAGGGCGCTTTGGGACTGTCAGCAAGGAGCAAGTAAACCACATTTTTCCCTGTAGTCTATTTCACCATCACCTGCTGGAAGAGCTCTAATAAGTGCTTTCCTATTACGGCTATAAATGCTACCCAAATAATCGCAGTCAATGAGAAGTCACCAAGTATTAAAAGGGGTGTAGTGGATGAACCACTCGACGAACTGCACAATCCTCAGCAAGCTGGATATGTTCAGGACAACTTGAATTTACGAAATGACGATCTCAAAATCTAAGAACAGTGTTTCCATTACTAATGTTCTCTTTTGGAATGTGACGGGCCTAAAAAACAAGCTCAAGCTTCTGAACTAAGATTCGTTAACTTTTGTATCCTGTATCCAGTTTTACCATCCTAGGGGTTTAGAAGACATGGGAAGTAGATAGCCTTCACTTAAAAGGTTACATTACGTATCACACCCCAGCAGTTCCTTCTATCGTTGGTAGAGCTAAGGGAAGCAGGACAGTGTTCATTTCCACATTATTGTTGAAGGCTGTGGATAAGATTACCTTTTGATAAAGAACAACTTTGTTTTTGCCAGTGAGGTCTGCCCAAATCCGGCACAGCTTGCTCATACTTTTAGGATTTTGGAGGGTTTATGTTGTTTCAAGTTCATTGCCCCTTCAGAGGATGTTATAAAATGTGTGAATGGACATTTATTGGCAATGTTAATGTGCACTTAAAACGGTGGCTATTTTTATGCACTGGATGCATTTATTGCATTTGCACTTTTATGGTCATTTGACCGAAATAAAGTATTTTGATGACTTTTACTAGACATGTGGCAGGGACCACAATTGATTAGATTTTGACATCTAAAAATGTAACTATCCTCTTGGAAAAATGTACTACACATCTGTAATGTAATAGTGACCATAATCCCTTCAGTATTGACATCATAATGAACTATGCTGTAGACAGAATGCCAGTCCACAATCTAGTGGGTGATATTGAGATGGCCTGATCAAACGGGGTGGCCTTGAAGTGGACTAGGGTAAACCCCCACAGAGTTCATAGATAAAAGCTAATAGCCGAAATCAAAAGGTGTTTTGAGGTCTCCCTTGATGGGGAAGCTGGCAACCAAGAAATTAAAAACTAGCTCTAGAAGCATTAAGGATCAACTAACTAGAACCCCACAGGTGGGCACACCACAATGCTCCGGTTGGTTTGATAGGAACTGTACTAAGGCACACAGGGCACTGAGGAAGACACTTAAGACCCCTTGGGGATAAAGCAGAAGTGGCAGCCTGCAGACAGATTTATAAGAATGTTCTGTCTGAGTGGAAGAAAGCCATTAAAGAGGAGATATTGGAGGTACTTAGTCGCTTGCAAACTTAAAGACAGTGCAGCCTTCTGGGAGGGATTACAGTCCCATTTTAGGGAGTTGGGCATCCTATATCTGAAAGAAGCTATCGCCTATGAGGAGTGGGTATCTCACTTTGGTAATATTTACCCTCGCATAGAGAGGACAGGCCAGTTCGACAAATTGGAGCAAAATAACAAATCCTATTATCAAGCTTCCGAGCCTGAAGGTATACCAATGGATCTTTTTTTAAGAATATTAGCAATCTTTGGGCCCTCGCCTTACTAATGTCCTGAGATTCATCTGTGGGTCTGGTACACTCGATACCTGATCCCAATTTAAAACAGGGAAACCATGGGGATCCTAAATGTTGCCATCTGATCTCACTGTTGAATTCCATGGTCAAGGTAACAGAAAGGAAAAATCTTGCTAGTCTGGAATACTGGGTAGCGGAACACCACACATTCTTGGAAATCCAATATGGGTTATTTAGAGAAATCTGGATGGTCGAGCAAATCCTGGACCTCCAGTTGCTCATTGGCAAAGATACTCTGCAGAAGAAGGGGCATCTATACATGGCCTTTATGGACCCACCAAGCGCCTTTGAATATGTCAACCATACCAAACTGTGGCGCTTGATAGGGGACATTGGGATTGAGACGTCTGAGGTAAACCTTCTCAGAGACATTTAGTCTCGTACTACAGTGAAGGTCAAGTTTTGGAATTAATGGGGAGTGTTCCAGGGAGTTCAGTGTTGCAAGGTAGGTGAGACAAGTGTGTCCTCTCACCATTCCTTTTTACACTATATATCAACAATCTAGCAAGGACATTGGTCATGGGGTGCAGGGACTCTCCACTGATTGGTCAATGCCTTGTGCCAGCCTTCTTGTACGCTGGCAAAATAGTGTTGATGTCACATACCCCAATGGCCTACAATCTCAATTAAACGTTTTTGTTGAATTTGACTGATTTGGACCGCATGGTACATTTGGGTAAAACCTTTACTATGACCTATGTTGTGGTAAATGCCACCAATTCGTGGTGGTGGGGGGCGTAAAGTTGGCACAGACTAGCCATTTCCATACCTGGGGGTATTATTTGATGTGCAAGGGTGCTGGAAAAGTTTAATGACATCCAATACTACTTCATATTGATACATCTGTAGAATCATTGTTCAGATTTTCATCAATACTGGGGATGAAACATGTTGAGGAGGGCAGTATCTACTGCTCTAAATATATTTGTGTGGCAATTTTTGGGGTGGTTGTAATGGATATGTTGATGTTAAATCTCTCCACTTAAGCAAAAATGTTTGTTTTAGAAGATTGCTGGGCAGTTCCACCATCCTGCTCCACTTACATCTGCTATAAAGAAATAGGCATGACTTTTCTAAAAGAGGTCATCAAGCTTTGCCCACTCTTTCTGCGGCATAGGTTATGGTTGCAGCAAGACGCTCTTTTTGATAGATTAATTTTGAGAGATTGAATGGCACTGGATCGAGGGCTAGATATACTGTGGTTGAAATATATTAAATTGCAGTGTAATAGACTAAACAGACCGGAGTTCTTTTACTAGACACTATTCCATTACAGTGTTTAGCAAACAGGAGTGTAAGACACTATTTTTACAGATATTCAAAGAGGGTGGGTATAACACAGAATGTGGCAGAGTCATAAGCCCATTCGCCTTCTTGATAGGATCAGACCTGCAACACTATCTGGGATGTGTAACAAATAGCTAACACAAATTTGTGCTGACAAGACTACGGTGTAGCACGGTCCACTGGCTGGTGACATTTCCAAAATGGAATGAACGGTCCAGGTAGCTGGATCTTGGTCCATGTGGTGGACTTTCTAAACAAAGTACAGTGGAATTCCTTTTTTTTTTTTAGTACATTTTAGGATACAGTTAGAAGTACCACCTTACCCATGTTGCAGAAGTGTAACTTAAGTCAGATTAGCCATGATGCATCTCCAGCAAACAGGCTCAGTTGAGGACTGTGCCGCAGTATCGTCTTTAGTCTGGCAGGCAATCCATATACTTAAACGGTTAGGAGAGGCATGACTGGTTACACCTGTAAGTGTGATCCCTTTTATTGAAGGTTTTTATCAAAGTTTATATTTCTTGGAATAGAGATTTTAGGTATAGTGGAAGCGAAGCAATTTATTGATATAATATGTGATGCTTGTTCCTTTTTATGTGTAATGTTATGGTTTTAACCAAATAAAGATTATACTGACTGACTGAATATTTAGGATACACAGTTTTGGTGGAAGAGGTGCCTCCCAAAGCATATTTGGAGAAGGCAATCAGAGAATATTCAGTTCCCCAAGATACAAAAATATTATTCAAAATTTGCACATAACCTCACCAAGAGAGCTGAGACTTGAAGATAACGGTTACACAAAGGGAAGACTTTTGTTTGGTCTGATTTACAATAGAAGGCCTTTGGAGATCTGAACAAAAGCATTGCCGCGTCCAATCGTCTCACCTTATTTGCACTGAGGAAGAAAACATAAGTCACAGCTGATTCAAGTACATGTGTCATCGGTGCGGTTATGACCAAGTTCATGGGGGATGTGGAAAAACAATGCCTTTCACTTCCCAATCACTGTCTGCTACAGAAAAACTATGCAGTCATAGAGAGGGAGGTGTTGCTAGGAGTCTGAGCCTTTGAATCTTTCTACACTTATGAATGGAGGGCAGAATATTGTATTGCAATCAGATCAAAAACCCTTACTAAGGGTTTTGCTGGCCAGGGGCACGATAAAAGGGTCACCAAATTTAACAATCTTGGCAGCAAGGCTCCAAAGTTTCAATTACATTGTTAAGTACATCCTAGGAAAAACAGGTAGGCTGATTGCATGTCAAGGCTGCCTACACATGGGGTTGATGAGAACAGTCCATTAGAATTCGAAGAGGTGGTGGTGAGCACTCCGTATGGTGTGGATGAATATTGCAAAAGCAGAATGATAGTCTGCTGATGAGGAAGCTGTGGTGCTGGGTGCTATAAGGAAATGTAAAACCAATGAACAGGTGAGAGCTGTCTGGATGAGAGAGTCTGCTTCTAAAATTCAAAGATAAACTCAAGACTGGAGACGAGAATGTGATGTTACGGGGATTTGCTTTGCCTGAACGTCTGAGGAAAAGAATAATCGATCTGGCCAATGAGGGGCATCCAGTACATTCATGCATGACGAAATTGTTCAGAACGTTAAGTGTTGTAGTATTTGCAAGAAGGGTGAAAAAATATTGAAAGTAGGACTAGATGGATTTTCAGCTGATGGAGGATCCTCGATCTCCCTGGAACACTGTAGGGATGGATTTTAATGGGCCAATGTGGAGCCTACCAGGGTCAACCCATTTTGCGTTGGTATTATTGGATATACTTAGCAGATGGCTTGAAGTAGAGTTTGTCAAAGAAATAACAATGCCCAGCACCATCCATACTGTAATATAATTTGTGGTGAGAGAAGGTGCCACTAAGGTGGTCATTACAGACAAAAGGTGCTCAGTTGTGTTTTTGGACTGGTAACATTTTTTGAAAAGTATGACATAAGCACCATCAGACAGTGTACAATCCACAATCTAATGGTATGGTGGAGAGAGTGAATTGATTAATTAGGTTGCATTGGAAATGTATTGCAAAAGTAGATTGAATGTGGAAAATGCCACAGAAGATGGTTTGTGGTCCTATCACACTTGCAATGGAACTACAAGGGGTAGTCATCATTTTTATTGATGAGCAGTAGAATGCCAAGACAAAATTCTTGCCAGGCTAGTTGAAAAGACATTGTTGAGAGTTTGTGTAAGCAAAAGAGAAGTGGAGAGAAAGTGACTGAGAGAAGAGACTGGGTGAAGAAAAGTGATTGGATGAAACTTAAACTTGGGCCTGCAGGACAAAGATTTTCAAAATTCTAAAGGCCTTATAAAGTGGTCTCAGTAGTGAAACGTTTTGTTGAATTGGAGAAAGGACACGAATGGAAGGGTGGCATATCAATTAGGGATTTGGAAAGGGGAAGAACATGGTTGCAGCCGAGGAATTTTAATGATTAAAGCAGAGCGTGAAAGAAAACGGACAACACTTCCTGGAGTTGGGATGGAAGTAGTGTGGTAGTGTGACAGAGGAAAGGGGTTGCCTAGCAGAAATTTCCAGCAGCTGTATATTTCTCAGACCTCCAGATTCCTGTGCTGTGAGAATTATTCGCGAGGATGCCCGCGGTGTTCTGTTCTCGCACTTTCAGCTGCGTTTCAAGGTTGAATCAATGGTGGGAAGGTTTCTCTCTCTTTAGTCTTATCAACTATGCCAGGAAGAGCCATCGCATATTACGAATGAATGTTTTACGGTTTCTCTATTTGCACTGTCTGCAAATTTCAATTGCTTGATGAGGGTATATTCCATCATGCTTAGTGGTAAACAGTTAATGTGCACTAGCCGAGGCTGGCCCATTATGTCCCTTCCGCTAAAAGAAATACTGTTCTCAAAGAATCTCTTTCTATAGGTGTTTATTGAATGGCGCCGTCACAGTCTGGTGAAGTATGTGGTCACACCGTCAACACCTCTAGTCAGATGGGAGGATCCGCGACAGCCAAGTCACAGGGATCCCGACAGATGCGCCATATGGCGGTATATTCCCCTAAGTTTCCAAACTATGCTTGTGGCACGACTTGGCTGTATTGGCACATGCACGACCCTAGCAATTCTTTGAGAGTGTCGGAGGGTAAAGTTTAACAGATCAATAGACAGTAATCAGGCTGCATAGGAGAGGGAAAAAAAGCACGTCAAGGTTTCGCCTCCCATCACTAAGAAATGAGTGAAGATGGCAGACTGAAAGGAAGAGCTGGTTCTCCTCCATGTATGTGTGTAAATCTAAAAGAAGGGGGTTGGTCGCTCTTCAGGTACATGAAGAAGTCTGCTGAAGGGACAGGCCCTTCAGGTGGGAGTGTCGGACAGAGTTACTAGGCTAGTTTGATTGAGAACTTTCTCCTTACCAAAGTTCACAAACAGGCAAAAGCAAATAGGTGCACTGTTCCCTCCATTTGAAGGTGTGAACGTATATGCAAGTGCTGAATGAAGAGCTGCAGTATTGGGAAAGGGATTTATTTGGGACACGCTCTACTGAAAGGAATGCAGAGGGTGCCCTCAGAGAGCATATCAGATGTTCTGCAAATGGCACCACCCTGTACCCAAAGAGAAGGAAGGGGTTTCTTGGAATGGTAAGTTATTGTAGGTAGTGGATACCAATTTTTGCCCTATCACAGCCCAGCTTTTGCAGAGATTGACTAACAAAGTTGTATCAGAACCCTTGCCCCGGATAAACAAGTTCCAGAAATTGTTCTCGGGATAAATACATGCCCTATGCTCGTCCCCAGCCTTAGGAATACTTGATTATGATAAAGAATGTTCCCTATGCTGTACAGAAATGGAAGAGTGCATATTGTTTGTACTGACAGAGTCATGGTGATCAACAAAGCCCAGTTGTGTATTTGTCAGTTGCGCTGTATCCGATTCAGGCAGGCCTGAAGGGGTGTCTATGAGCCATTGTTGATGCAGCGGTGGCAATTGCACAGTTTGATAATATTGTGTTGGGACACCCTCTAACACGGAGTGCCCTTCATTTAGTTGACATTTTGCTCACCCCATGTAAAACCCAGCATTTGACTGATGCCCGGTTTACTCGCTACAAAGTAATACTGCCGTTGTATTTAAGTAACAAGCTCTGTACCAAGACCCGACCAGACATTAAGGATGAACCCCTAAAAAATTCTGATTATGTTATTTATAGATGGCTCTTGTTTGAGGGATAATGGCGGAGTTTTAAGAGCTGCATAGGCTATTTGTACAAATAAAAAAATAATTGAAGCTTTTTTAGCTTATGCATGAGCCTCACGGACAGATGAGCAAGTAGTTCTCATGAGTCAATGTAACCATTTTAACTGATTCATGTTATTGGGAGTGCTCCACCATTTCAGCCAGATATAATCGCAGAGAGGGTTCATGACTTCTTCTGGCACACCAATACGTAGTGGCCCTAGAATGAGTGACCTGTCTTGAGCTCGTCAAATAGAGGCCCAAACAGCTGTTGCAAAGTGTGCAGCACATCGGGGAGGAACAGATGAAATTTCAAGAGGCAATCATTTTGCGGATGCTGTCTTGCATTGAATGCCCCTCCGGGACAAACCCACATTATTTGCAGAACTGACAGTCCCTGACATGTCTGCACAAATGTGTGAGATTGGGAACATAAATGAAAATGAAGGGCAGGAGGAAGAGAGTGAAGGAGAAATGTAGACACAATAAAGTAGGAGTGAGGGTGGACATTAGAGGAAGTGCGTTACCACCAAATACTTTGACACAGATGACTAAGTTGTTCCATGGGCCCACCCAGTTAGGAAGAGATGTATTGACGTATAGCTTTCAGAGGATATAGTCATGCTAAAAGTTCTGTTAATTGCTCAAGATTAACGTTCACAATGTTTAGTGTGTCAGCAAAATAATAGTGGGAAACAAACCATGGTTACAATGAGCCATTCTCCTCTAGCATAAGAACCTATTTGGAGGCTGCAACATGATTTTATCAAACTACCCCCTTTCAAGTAAACCACTACGTTCTGGTGGTGGCTGCATGTTTTCAAAATGGGTGGAAGCCTATCCAGTCTGCAGATGTGATGAAATGACTGTGGCAAAGCTGTCGCTCAAAGGACTGATTCCATGATATGGCATTGTAGTAGTGAGCCTCAGCAAGGCCTACCAGTGCTTAGGGGTTCACCCTTCTCTGCACAGAGTCCTCAGACACTTAGGAAGAAGTTGGCACAGAAACTGAAATAGAAAAGACAGAGTTTATTAAACCTCATGAGGTGGAGCTACATTTACACACCACCCTTCGGTAATGCATGAAGTAGCACACTGAATGGAAGGACCATGGTCCTTTTATACCCACACAGGGGCTCAAATAAAGGCGGTACAAACACAAATGCTGGTTTTAGATACATATAAGGTCATACAGAAAATGCACAGTCGACAAGTGGGTGGAGCTAACAGTTTCTACTTCTAGTAGACACATCCTGACATTTATAAACTCGGAACAGCTGCAAGCTCAACTGAGCATGTGCAAAGCAAAAGAGAACTAAATATAACTTGTCTCTAGGCAGATTTCAAGAGCAGTTAACAGGAAGGTAGGACAGAGCACATGGTGAGCACATGGCAGCACATGGCAACCAAAATGGCTGCCAGAAATACAAAATGGATTCCACAAAGTGGACAATTTAGCCTCTGAATACAGGCTGTCTTCAGCTAATGCTTAACTTAAGTGCTGCCAAATTACAACAGACGACCCTTTCAGCATTGGCTGAAGACATTCGTTTATCTGGGGTAATCTAAATATTCATCCCGTACATCTATTAACATTATTTCGGCCACCTCTTTATTCAACATTTGTTGGGCCTTTGTTTCAGCAAGTTCCCTTTGGCAGGTATACAAGCAGAGATGCAAATGGAGCAAAGCATTGGACCACATTGGATACATACACAGCATGTAAAAAGTATCAATCATTACATACAGGATAGTCAGTAGCTTCCAGCCCCAAGCAGAAACAAGAGTCCAAAACCATCCAGTAAAAGTCCAAGTACCAGTCTCTGGATGAATTTCTGCAGCAATCTTATGCAGTTCTGATATTGCGCCACATACTGAAGGTGAGTGATCCGGTATGAATACGCAACAGCTGCTACCGATGATGCGACATGCACCACCTCGATCAGCCAAAATCACGTCTAGCACCATCCTATTCTGGAGTGCTACAATCCTTGCAATCTGTAGTTACTCTGTAATGTTCCGAAGTGCCATAGCTGTCTGATTGGTAACAGCTTCCACAACACGAGTTAGTCGCCTAATCTTCCTGCTATTTAATGCAGCACCCACAAAGAAAAATAAGCCCAAGTTGAAATCAACATATTGTTGTAGGGTAGTGTCGGTTTGGTCAAATTCATCCATACTTATTGTCCTCTTATTTCTGTTTTTGGAAATATCATTGTACAGTTTAAAATCACGGTGATACAATGCAGGTGCCAGAAACACAGGGGGCAACAGAAAAGATACATAACAGATTCCTGACCACCCAACAGGTAATTGATAATATCCGTTATTTCCACACACAAAATACGTGTTATGCGAGGCTGTGAAAGTGCTGTTATTGGCACCTTTAATGGTCAGGATTACAGTACACTCGCTCCTCCCCACTGGAATTCTTCCAACACTACAGATACACAAATCTGCTTTAGCTTTTGTCACAGAAATCACAAAAGGTCCAATGTTCTCTATTATTCTCACATTTGTGAAGACATATGGTGTTGAAATATTGTCACTTTTCCCATTCCCATTTAGTCCCTTTGGCTTGTGGATAACCTTCTTTATTTTGATAACACACTTTATTAAGTTGATCCCCCTCAAAAATGGGACGATCAAAGGGGTACATTACTAACAAAAAAAAAAAAAAAAGAGTCCTTGGGAAATTGTAGCCGCTGCACAACCAGCCAGAGGGGAGTCTTCTCCTGTGTCCGTTTGAGCCTCACAGGCAGGCTCTTGTTGTTCCCACGGTGGAGCTGCACAACTCGCAACTCAAGAATCACGGCCCAGTTTGAGAAGAAAAAGTCTTTCTTTCAGAATAGGGCAATCACCCCCCGAGGGCAAATACCCTCAACGATCCTGTCCAGTGTCTCAGGCAGTGCACCAGTTTTCTTCACTTTAATCTAACAGACACCAAGGGCACAGCACCTGTACCCTAAACTCAAGTCCTTCCCTAACTCCTGTATTGTTCCGCTGGCGCACTGCTCTTTTGTTGGGGTCACTGATTGTAGCCAATATGCTCAGGCATCCCTTGATCAACAAACAAAGGCGCAGACTTGCATTCACTTGGGGACCAGGACTCAAAAGGCCTGATGCTGGGATATGTGAAGCAACCCTTGTTTCAAAGGGGGTCACCTCAAGTAAAAGCCTCCTTGCCGTCCTTATCGGTCTGTGACTCTCTCAGCTGGGCATCAAAAACTGGATCCACAGAAAGATTTCTTCATCCTGATTTGTGACCCCGTCTTTCGCCCAAGACAGTGGCAGGGGTACACACTTCACGTCCCAGTGCTTCCGGCCTTCACTGAGGTCCTAGTTGCCAGCAACGCCTGTGCTGGTTCCCTTTATCTTGGCTCCAAGCTGGACTGGTGCTGACTCCCAGGCTGGATCTGATGTCCGGGCCCCTCTGGCAATGGTTGTAGGGCAGCAAATATCTATTGGTGGGCAGAACAAAAGAGTCTTTAGACAAGGCACAGAAATAATCTATCAACAGAGAGGATAGTCTCAGAATACTTCCTTAGTCTTGGGGTGCCCCATATATTAGCAAGGCACCCAAGAACCACTTCATCTATCTGAGAATTAAAAAAAAACACCCTAGACCTATTGGCAAGTATAAAAGGAACTTTTTGGTGAACTGACAAGAGTAATACGTCACCCAATCCCAAGCAACCAAGGAAGTCTGTGTTCATTTACTAAATTCTGAGGAAAAAGAGAAAAACAATACAGACATACTCCAAATCCTTATATTTGTGCATTCCTATATTATTCATCTGAAGAACCTCAAGAAAAAGGAACTTTTCCTACATTTCTACTTATGAACCTTGCATTACTTTTACAGGACTGCAGACACTTCTAAAATAATTTCTCTTAATAAAAACACCTACATTTTACACTTAAGGTCATGCTTTCATGTTATAGGCGCAGCAGGAAAAATCTAAAACTGCTAATTTAACAGGGATTCTTATTGCAAAAAGAACTAAAAAAAAACTCAACATAGTGGGTACATAAATTTCTCCAGCAGAACATGTCGTGACAAACAAACTCCTATAAAACAATATTTTCCTTCAAAGTGTTTGCTAAGGATCACATGAGCGTCTTTCCTGCAGTCTACTTTTCACGATCCGGACTATGCAACATTATTTTCAAAAGGAAAAAACCCTATTCTCTAGCTCTAATAAGGGCTGTCAGCTCAATTACACAGACTAGCTAATAAAAGACTAGCAATGCCCTTGCAAAACTGTATAGAACATGAGAATAACAAACAATAATGGTATTGCCACCTGAGATTTTTGAACAGAAACCCCCACTATATAGTTCCGTTTAAAGGTCAAATAAGGGAACATCAATCTGTTCTACTCATTCTTTCATACAGGATGGGCAGTAACATAGCATATTTTAATCATTTTATTAATTCTAACAATTTTAAAACAGTATTACAGAATAGCCAATAACTGTCTCATGGCCATTTCCTAGACAGCTTAAACA
Source organism: Calotriton arnoldi (assembly GCA_963921515.1). Lineage (NCBI taxonomy): Eukaryota > Metazoa > Chordata > Amphibia > Caudata > Salamandridae > Calotriton > Calotriton arnoldi. Next base: position 818,640 of record CAWUFW010001107.1, on the reverse strand, counting down.
GACTCAAGAAAGAGTGAGAAAAAGAGAGAGAAAACATAATTTTGCCTACCCTTAATTTGCCCAGGAGCTAACCTCCTTCCCCCATTTTGACAGTAGGAAACCCTGAAAACAGGTTTACCTTCTGTCAACACTATTTACCCCTATTTGTGGCAACTGGGCACAAACAAACTTGTAGGAGATATCTTAGAAAGTGGCTATTCTCTGATTCAGCCTAACACAAGCACATTGAGTACTGTAGAAAGCGTTAATAACCAATTTACCAATTCCTTGAGCAATTGTACTAGATTAACATGAGGGCGCATGAATGCAAACTAAAATCCATTTCCTCCTTATCTCAGCCCTTGCACAGTAATCTTTAAGCTAAAACTATTATTTTTATATACATGGCAGAGCTATGCTTTACTCAAGGCTTTTCCGTCTTTTCAGATGACTGCGCAAAACTTGCGTTTGCCAAAAATAGGAATCAAAGCTTCTCTTCCTTTCTCTGCGCTGTCACCTCGTCTTTCAAAACGTTTCAGAGGTCAAAACGTCAAAGCAAACCTTGCTCTGGGCCCTGGTAGGCTTCTAAATGTAGAACTCGACCTTTGACCCTTTCAGCAGCTGTCCATTTTTTTTTTGTGCAAGGCTTTCCATGCGGTCTTTGCAAGTCAAAGCAACTCTGGAGAATCACGGCTGAAAGGCAGTCCTGTCCGGTGTGTTTGCCAATAATTTAAAGGTAGGATAATAACTTCTGCTGTGTTTTTTATTTTTTTTCAATACTTGTCTCCAACTGTGTACAATGTATGGTGTGCAGTCTAGCAGGTTAAAGGTCAGCTGTTTGGTCTGTACTTGCATGTATACATTATTGAAGCCTGAGATCAGTTTTAAAAATTGCCCTGAGTGGCAGAATTGCTTTTAAATAGTGACTTTTTCCCAAATTCGACTTTGGTGGTAGGGGCACTTAAAAATGAATAACCTACAATATTTTGGCATATTAGGGATCCCCAGGGTGTCCTCTAGATATCCCAGAGATGGGGAATCAGAAATGTATAAGGTATACCCTTATAAAAATGAGTTTTGTACGGCTGGGTAAAGTGACATTTCACATTTAAGTTTCCTCCTATTGCGGTACAGCACTGCTTAAATTCAACTTTGATGCTAGGAATTCACAGTATGATGATTAGGCTTTATAAAGATGAAAAAACGAATTTAAAGCATTTATTTTTAATAATATATATTTTTTCATATAATTAAAAAATTTTTTTTTAATAAAACCAACCATTTTGATGATTCTACATTTGAAAAGCAAGCTTCATTCGTAGCCTCTCATATTCAAACGCATTCATTTATAACCCTAAGCACAGAAGCCTTACTTGAAACATGAAAAGTCTGCGCCACTTTTTAAAGGACAGTTATTATTTAACATCAGAACCACAGATGTACTTATGTAAAAAGGCAGTAAGAAAGGAAATCCCTACTTTCAATTTTGTTCTCTGTTATCCAAAATAATGAAACTGGTTTTTTTGAAACTTTTAAAATAATGCAGGCCTTTATACCAGTTTTACACTGACTTAAAATTTTGCTGACTCAGCATTCCTGTCTGTGGCCGTGATCAGGAATAGCCATATGCTATTTATGCAGCTGTTGTTTGTCAGCAGGCGTCGAATTTTCACGCCTTTCTCAGGAAAAAACCTTTGTTATTTGTAATACCCTGACAGAGTTAAATCCCCATTTGCTGTGTCAAACAGCTTCTTTTCAGTTAGTCAGTTTAAACACAGCTGTTGGAAAGCTTTTTTTCTCTGGTGCTGAAAGAAAGCATGTCACAGTCTATTTAAAAACTGAGGCATTTCAATGCAGTCAGATCTATCTTTCTATAATGTGTATTTAGTTCAGCAACGACCAAATTCACTCAGATGATGTGAATGCCTTTTAATGTCTAATACAATGTATCTAAGGAAAATGCTGTAACATTTTTCATTTTAGTCCTAATTGTGTGAAAGCACACAAATTCGTTTTTTTCCTACCTTTCTATGAGGCCTATTTTATTCCTATTGAATGTAAATTCTGATTCATCTGTACCAGTGTGGCAATTTGCACATATCTATAATTTCTTATTTGATCAATTTTAATGGTAGCGTGCAGCTATTTAACATATGTTACATTATTCATTCCCCGAATTAAAAAAAAATGTAGTTTTTTTAAATGACATTTGCATAACAGAATGACAACAAAAACCAATTTTAGCTCATTCCAGACATTTTCAGAAGGGGGTCATACACTCATAACACACAACACAGCGCGCTTAATGCTAGCCATTCTTACACAAAGAGCGCAATCGCTATTTACTCACACAAATATCACCAATGTCAAACCACAAACCACATAGACATTTAAACACACATTTAACCCACAAATCAACATTTAGGGCAAAAACAAGAGACAGCCTACAGACTGTACGCAAAACCAAACTATTTGTAAATACTAATTGTAAGTCATATTTACAAGAAGAGCTCTCAAAAGTAGTCCAAAAGACTTCCATGTTCAAGAAGCCAAAATACACCAAATTCGCCAGTTTTGGCTGGTAGAACACTCAAAAAGCGCTCTGCATATCACCACTTATGAATGTTACTAAGTGCACAGATCAGGATCCGTTTTATGTACATATTTAGTTCCATGGGGTACTTAGTCACCAAGAAAGAAATATCTTTTTACTATATCTAAACCTATTTAGGTATCCCCTCTGAGGGAGTCAACTGAGTACTTACTAAATCCCTATTGGTACCTCCAAAACAGCAACACTTTCTGCGAAGTGTGCTAGAAACAGGCATGCCAAAAATAGTGCAGAATATGCAGTATTATAATCAAAGTAGCGCTTAAGGTACTCTTCGTACGTTGTGCTGTTCAAACAACTTAAAATAGAGAAAAATCTCCTCATTACCTGCCTATATGTATTGCAATACATATATAATTACCAAACAGATTCCAAAATTGGCCAATCATACAAACAAAGCCACAGTAAGTGTTACTAAAACTACCTTACCAATCAAAGGCATCAAACCAACAGCAAGTGCCGCAAAACGGCTCTTACCAATCAAATGGTGTCCAGGTTCCAACTGCCAAGTTCTCAAATCGACCAAATGGTCACTGCACGGCGAATCAACAGAAGAGATCTCAGTCGAGGACCGGCGCCGCCGGGATGGTCAGATCAGAAAGAAAGGAAAAACGCCATGGGTGCCAAGACTCGGGTCTCCTCAGGCAGCGATCCCGTCCAAGAGCGAGATTCCAATCCTTCATCTCGACCAGTCCTTCGGGCATCCGAGTCGCCGATGAGCCCCACGTTGGGCGCCAATTTGTAGTAGTGAGCCTCAGCAAGGCCTACCAGTGCTTAGGGGTTCACCCTTCTCTGCACAGAGTCCTCAGACACTTAGGAAGAAGTTGGCACAGAAACTGAAATAGAAAAGACAGAGTTTATTAAACCTCATGAGGTGGAGCTACATTTACACACCACCCTTCGGTAATGCATGAAGTAGCACACTGAATGGAAGGACCATGGTCCTTTTATACCCACACAGGGGCTCAAATAAAGGCGGTACAAACACAAATGCTGGTTTTAGATACATATAAGGTCATACAGAAAATGCACAGTCGACAAGTGGGTGGAGCTAACAGTTTCTACTTCTAGTAGACACATCCTGACATTTATAAACTCGGAACAGCTGCAAGCTCAACTGAGCATGTGCAAAGCAAAAGAGAACTAAATATAACTTGTCTCTAGGTAGATTTCAAGAGCAGTTAACAGGAAGGTAGGACAGAGCACATGGTGAGCACATGACAGCACATGGCAACCAAAATGGCTGCCAGAAATACAAAATGGATTCCACAAAGTGGACAATTTAGCCTCTGAATACAGGCTGTCTTCAGCTAATGCTTAACTTAAGTGCTGCCAAATTACAACAGCATGCCGATGTATGTAGAAAGTGATCAGGGCAGACATATTAAAAACAAGGTCATGAAAGTGATTTGAGAGTCCATGAGCATGACCCAGAAAGTACACTGTGCCGATCAATCTTTCCATCATGCCCAAGGATTGAGGATGAACGGAGTGATTAAGAAAAATTTGCTAAAGTATGTGCATCCACTACCTTGAATGGCCCGATGCTCTTCCTCTGGTGCTTATGTGCATGCACTGCATTCTGAACAGAAAGACTGGTCTGAGTAACAATGAGATTATCATGGGCTGGCCGAGTAGTCTGGTATTCCTGCTGCTGCATTGATCGATAACTGATGACATGGTCTTGAACTATTGGCAACAAGTGTCTGACATGGTGTTTTGGTGTCTCGCCAGGTTCACAAGCTGCCCCAGTGCCTTTAACAGCCATCGGACACAGTTTGGAGTCCGGGAACTGTGTCTTTGTGAAGAACCATGCATGGAAAAGACTGTTGCAGGCCAGGTGGAAAGGGCAATATCAAGCTCTGGCTGCACACGTCGCACACAAAGAAGGTAAAAGCATCAGGAGACTAACAGACACATTGCCCACTGACAAAGGCTGCAACAGTCTGAAAGAAAGGAAGACACAAAAAAGGGAAGCTGAAGAGGGCAGCGGAGTCACTCGAGCCAACGGAAAATAACATTGCAGCATGACTGAAGGCGAGAAGATGAAAGGCAAAGAACGGCAAATGGTTCTAGTCATCATGGCAAATACATTTGCTACTTGTAGAATAGCCCTAGTTTTGGCTCTGCTGTTGCAAGTGATTTTTCTGCTATCAAATGGTAGGTCCTCCACCCCAGCAATCATCAGCAGGATGGAGTGAGAAAAGAGATGCACAGACAAACAGAACATTTATTGAGAAAATTCTTATGTTTTTCTGGTTTAAATTTATTATTCAATTTTGAACATTTCATATTGTTGGGTGTGTACTCATATGCCTGCATTGTTAGCAGAAGGGGTTACATGTTCAGAAACCTCTTTCTTTGTCTTGCACCATTTATCTTTCGGCAACCAATGTTCAGCTCAAGAGCAGTAGAGCTTAAAAATTCAGAAGAGACAAGTAAGGAATATAGGTATACAATACCTAACACACACAAAGTATGTTATCTCGAGACAGAGTATAAAAAAGACACTACATGAATATGGAGGATGGGGTGCTACGATTACGTACTAGAGAGAATGTTCCACTACTAACACAGCCAGATCCAAGCCTTTGGTGGGAGAGTGTAGGAACACTGCATAGCAGGTAAAGGAATTATTAGCATAGGTAAAAATAATTGCCCATACTCTTCATATGCCTGCAGAATAGAACAGCTCTGGATCTTATCCTAGCAAAGGAAGAAGGGATATGCAAGATAATCACTCAGTGCTGTGCCTATATTCTCCATAATACAAAGAATGAGCAGGACCTTATTGTTGATATGTCAAAGGTCTCGGAATAAGAACATGAAATGGATAGTCCACATTTTTGGTAGGTGGGGGGGGGGTAGGAGACTGGGTAACTGGAAACAATGGACATTAGGCCTCATTTATATAGCAGTTGGGCGTTTTCTCTTTTTGCTATTACTAACTTGTGTTGGACAAAGTCTGTACTCTATGTGCTTGGAATCAGGGAAGGATTGCAGGCATTCAAAGGGGTATGAGGAAATGTAGTGTCCAGTGCAAGACTTAGCTGGGCAAAAGACAAAACAAACAGCAAAACATTCAACATTTTTACATGCAACAGGTCCATGAGACAGGCTCCATACCAGCACACACATTTGTCTAAGTGTCCAGCGTCTGTGAACTTTGTGGAAGGACACTGCACAGCAAGGATAACATCCACAACCGTGGAAGGTAGGTTGAACGCAGTTAGCTGCCGCCGCTCAATCTCCACACATGGAGGTGTAGGTTGAGCATGCCCGGGTGCAAAAACCCTGCCCTGCTACTGCAACAGAAGATTCTCCCAAAATGGAAACCAGATTGGAGGACAGATGTTCATGCCCAGAATTTCCAGATACCACATTCTCCTGGCCCCATCTGGAGCCACAGGGATGACTTTGGACCAGTCGTTCCTGATCTTCTTAACTCTGGGCAGGAGAGGCAGAAAGGCGTGCAGGAGTCAGGTGCGCCACTCATCCAGAATAAACGTCCCAGAGACAGCCTTAAAGGGAACTGAAATTAGCAAATATTGTGACTGTTTTAAGATGCCATTTGCCACCTCGGGATGTAACTGCCAATCATGATCTGCCAAGCGTCACCGGCTGAGTTCATCCACCTTGGCGTTAAAAGATTCAGCCAGGTGGCTCATTGTCAGGAGGTGCCCTGAAGCTCCAGCCAACTCCAGAGGTTTAAAGCATGGGTCTCCAATCTTTTCTGGACTGAGAGCTACTTATGTTCAATAAAACACATTGAGAGCTACTAATACTATTAGTGGTGTATAATCTCAATTTTGTTATATGTATATTAATTCAACCAAGCAAAAGCTTTCTTATTAAGCTGTGCTGCACACAGGTGAACTATTCAAAGGTAGCTGGAGAGCTACAGTAGCTCACGATCTACTGGTGGGAGACACTTGGTTTAAAGCCTCTTGGCGTAGGACCTAGGACCCCCCACTCCGCCCTGCTTGTTGCAGTACACATGGCAATGATGTTGTCCGTGAGAACCTGTACCAGCTTCCCCTTGATGAAAGGCAGGAAGGCCTTCAACGCCGTCAGGTTTCTGCTAGAGACCAGAATCCTCTAATCTCCACCTCTCCCAGATGGGCTCCGCATTCAAGAAGTGAATCATTTGGCACCACCCTCAAGCTGTGTGTGGGGTTGGGAAAGAGGTTTTTCGCAGGTCCAATTGCGGTCGAGCAGCCACCACTGCAGATCTTAGTCTCTACTCTGCAATCTGGATGGAATCAGGCAGGTTTCCTTGGTGCTGGACCCACGGATACTTCAGATTCCACAGCAGAGCATGCATATGTCACCTGGCAAGGTTAAAGAACAGGATGCAAATAGTCCTAAAAGCCTCAGAACTAATATCACCAAGACAGGACTAAGGCTGAAACATCAGGATCATAGCACAAATGACCTGGAGTTGTGAAGGAGGAAGGCTTTGCACCATATCCAAGACAACTCCTATAAAAAGAAGCCTCTGCAAAGGAGTCGATGTGACTTGGGCATGCTTATCGAGACCCCCAATGATGTTAGGGTGTTCGCCGTAGTCTTTAGCCCCTGATGGACTGCGGCAAGCCTGCCTTCAACATTCAGTCATTGAGGTAGGGGAAAACTGGTGCCTGGGCGATGACAGCACTTTTGTAATCACCCGAGGGGCAAACGTGAGCCAAATGTAAGCACGACAAATTGAAAATGCTCCTGGCCTACCTTGAACTGCAGGTTATATCTGTGGGACGACAGGATGGTTATATGAAAATACGTGTCCTGCAGGTCTAAGGCTACCATCCATTCACCCTGATCCAGGATAGACAGAACCTGGACCAGCATGAGCATTTTAATCTACCCATTCACAGGAAGGTATTCAGAGGATGAAGATCTAAAATACGACCGAGGGTTCTCTCCTTTGGAATGAGGAAGTAGCGGGAGTAACAACCTGTCCCGCTTCCAAGGCTGGCACCCTATTGATGGCTCCTTTGGGCAGTAATGACAGTACCTCTTGCAGCAACATGGAGAGTTCCCCCTCTCAAAGCCACTCTGAGGTGGGAGTAAAGTCTGGTAGCTCAGAGACAAAAAGAAGGGCATAACTGCTGGATGAGCTGGAGAACACATCTGTCAGTTGTGATAGACTAACACCCTGAGAGAAGGTGCCAGATTCTGCCCCCCCCCCCCCGGGTGGATTGTGTCACTAATAGCAACATGAAGCTGTTTAGAGACTGATGCCGCAGGGGTGGGAACCAAGAATAACAGCCTTGGTGCCCTGCATGGCATCAGCTTGATCCCAGCCTCTGGCCACAAAAGGATTGGGGTGGGTGTTGCAGGGGTGGCAGGCCCGACGTCTATTCTCCAAACTCTGAAGGAATGAGACTGCTGGGGAAACAGATGAGCAGTGGTGGAAAGGTCCAAAGAATGTGCTGTGGCTGAGCTTTCTGTAACGTGTTTGAGGGCAGAGTCTGCCTTCTTGCCAAATAGGCAGGTCCTATTTAAAGGTATATCCATAAAAGATGGCTGTACATCTCCAGAAAAAAACAGTGGATCAAATCCATGCATGTTGGCGAAGCACCACAGTAGTGTCCACTGCTCACCCCAGGCATTCTGTAGTAACAAGGCCAGTCTTAATTACGTACTTGGCAGCATTGTGGTCATCCTGAAAGGTTTGAGCCAAAGAGGCCTGAAACTCCTCCGGGACCGCTGGCAAGATCACATTGACCATGTCCCACAGGACATGCATATAACAGCCTATCAGGCAAATTGCACTGACTGACCATAATGAAAGCTAGCCAAAGAGCACTTTCGCTTCTTGGATGCCTTATTCCTTTTCGACTCCCTATCTAGAGGAGTTATTAGCATTTATTTTGCAGGTAGATGCGAGCACACCACACTCTCAGGAGTAGGATGATGCATAAGAAAATTTGGGTTACCAGATGTCTGTGGCATCCGGCCACTTAGGTGTTCAATGGTGGACAAGAATAAGGCTTAAACCAAGTGTCCATATGGGTGTCAGTCAGGGCTTCATTAAATGGAAGGAATGGCTCAGATGAGGCTGGTCGAGGTTGAAAAACCTCAGTAAGGACATTTGTCTGGACTTCAACAGAAGGCAGCTACTGGTCTAGGACATCAAGGGCAAATAAAGCCCTCTCCTCCATTGAAGATCCAGCTAGCGAAATTAAACCAGTACCAGGGGAAGTACCAAGCCCACTGGCCTCCTGCAAATCTAGGTAAACACTCATCGTGATGTATAGGTAGATCACGCAATCCTCATTGTGGCTTAAATTTTAACCAGAGTTTGACATCACCCAAAAAGGAGGATGGAGCCTCCGAGGAAGGCTCCATGGTAGAGGAAGGGTTTTGTCTAAATCAGAACATATAGGAACCAGGTGCACTGGAGTGGAGTCATAGGGTGACCTCAGTCAGTGTCGAATTTGATTTGGTTGGGGATCAAACACCAGGGTAAGATGGGGATTGACTTCTGGTGCCTGTGACGTTGGGACCAGCATCAATGAAGGAAGTGGTGCAGGTCCTGCAGCCAGAATTTAAGTCTGCACCAGAGTCAGTGAGGAGCCACAGGAGGGTTTGAGGCGCTCAGACAGTGCAGACAGGAGACCCGCCAATGGTAACCCAACTGGAGTCCCCTGCAGATCCCTGGGGATCTGAAAGAGTGCCAAAAATGTGCAGAATGCTCTCCCTAAAGACCCAACTACTGTGGCTCCGCCGATGGCTCATAAAATTCGGGGCTTTGCAGACCAGTTGTTGAATTGGCTTCCCGAACAGGAATCTGGACCGAGATCGCTTGGCAACTTGACACCCTCCGATTTCTCTTTAGACAGGGTGGGGGGTGGGGAAGAGACCTGCTTCAACTTCTTATGCCTATTCTTCCATTCTGACTTGAACTTACTGGATGACTTGGATCGTGACAACTTGCTGTGGGGTGGCCTCGGGAACGGGTTTGAGCCCTCCACTTGAAGCAGGAGCAAGATTTGCATGAGGTCCTCAACTATTCCACATACAGCCTTGCATCACGGTCTCAGATTGCCTTCGGGTGTATGAGGGCACATTCTTCACACATCTTGGAGTCAGAGCCCAATCACCAGAGGTAGACCATGTGGTGGCTGGACACCAACATCTTTTTAGGTCAGTTGCAGCCCAGTTTGAATCCTGTAGTCTTTGGTGGAGACTTTGCTCCCTTGCACACCGGAAAATAAAATTTTGAAAGGATTCACCAACCAACGAAAAACAGAGCTGAGCTCAGGATCCAAATGAACTGATGTTGGTACGCAGGAGTGATGCCTATATGCAGCTCTGCTCCGTCACTGCTGGGGAGTAACAAGGCCAATGCAGAGCCACACAATACCACCTAGTGGCATGCAGAAGCACTGTTGTGAAAACTTCTGGATCCAGTCTGGCGCCTGCGGAATATTCTTAAGGTGAGGAATACACTGTTCTAAGTATCCATCAGAAAAATATTTTTGCTTTCAACCAATTTTTTTTTTTTTTTAAAGATTGACAAGGCTTACTCAACAATACAGTTTTGCAAACACCATGACAAAACTAGCACCGAGAAAGCCAAAAGGCAGGTGGCAGTGCTAGACCTTTTGTTTTACCATTGATGTTTTAAATTCCCTCAAAGGGCAAGGAAGGTCTATACATAGTAACAAAATACATGATCCGCATGGGAAAATACAGACCTAGAAAGGGTTGTGTAGTTCACCTATTATGTGTCACAATTAACTACGTAATCCTTTCAACCTTGGTGTGCTACACTGGGAAGCATACTGTCTAATATGCTTCTAGACAATCTGACCTCATGAAAACAAGTACATGGACCAATGTGCACAATTCACAAACGACAAATGTCGAACTGTTACTTAACAATTTCTTTTCTTTCAATTAAATTTACACGAAAATTGATACAATATAATAATTACATTCAAATACACTTGCATCTGAAATTACACAATACACATTATGTTCCTTCACATTTTTGTGTAACATATAGGAATGCTTGCTTGCGACGTACAAAGGTTCAAGTTCTTCATGCCCGCCCAATGCATTTCGTGACCAATTTCCCTTCGTCAGGGGCCAATCTGCGACAATGAATCAATAACGTACAGGGGAGCATTATTATGAAAGTATTATTACGTGACTGTAAAATTGTTGTGCGAAAAGGTGAAAACCATCATGCTGTTTCAACCAAAATCATGCTTGTGCTGAAAACCAACTTTCCTGATGTGCTACCGACCTTCATGCGAACCTCTCCACATGTACACCTGGTTTACTGCGTGACCGACGCAGTCGCAAGCAAGCATTCCTATATGTTACACAAAAATGTGAAGAAACAATGTGTATTGTGTAATTTCAGATGCAAGTGTATTTGAATGTTATTATATTGTATTGTATCAATTTTCGTGTAAATTTAATCGAAAGAAAAGAAATTATTAAGAAACAGTTCGACATTTGTCGTTTGTGAATTGTGCACATTGGTCCAAGTACATGTACTTGTTTTCATGAGGTCAAAATACAAACATACACATACATACAGGTATTTTGTATGTAAACTGGGGAAATAATTGAATACAAATACAAAAGGGAGCTGAAATGTGGAAACATAGTGGCTAAGGTAGGGGTAATAAACAATACAGTAGATGAGGCACTAAAATTGTGAAAGGTAGGTTTTGATACCCTTCCTGAATTTCACAACTAGCAAAGCTGAGGAGCAAAGATGTTACTTTAGATTATTGGTCTAAATGCCGATATAGTCTGTCAGTATGTGCGTTGTGAGTCTCTTTGATTTCCTGACTAGGTAGGTGCGCAGTGTGAAGGTGGCACTGGCGACAAGTTTAGAAACAGCCATGTTTACTCAAGTAAAGTGCAGAGAGCTTACAAACCACTTTGAAATTGATTCAGTGACAAGGAGCCAATGCAGTCTTTTACGTTTTATTTAGTACCACTGGTATATTTTACTTAATATCCTGCTTATAAACGGATAAGTATTTAACGAGAGAAGAGTAGTTTCGAAATAATCCACATGGCCTTTCCTTTGGAGATTGATTGTGTTCCTGGGTGGTAATAGAACCCAATTCAATTTTTTTTTTTAAACTGGAATGTGTAGACCTGCATCACTAACACCCTGGCAACAGCTCTTCAAGATCAGTAAGGAAAGTCTATGAAGAGAAGAGAACGATGGACGGCCTGGTCCAGTTTCAGCTTTGCTGCAATTCAATTCAGCTCACAATTGAAGCCAATCGGTGCCGATTTAAAAGAACACATTTATTGGAATGAATTCTATTTTTTATTCACCTTATTGAGCATATAGTTGAACTCTGGGGAACTACAGCTGTGGCTTCGGTTAGCGGACTGAATAAATCTTACTTAAGACGCAGACAGGAACAGAGCTATGCAAATATACACGTTCACCCTTTTTGCAAACTCACATATAGTGACTTCATTGAAATTGCTCTTCATTTATGCAAAACACTGTGAAAACAAATAACCGTAGTCGGTGACACAAACCAAAGCACTAAGTTTCAAAATTACTATGCACTTTATTTCAACTATCCTTTTACTGACAAATTATCACATTTAAAATTATCTTTTATTACCATCTTTTCTTTTACCTTGACAAAAATAAAAAAATCAGTTTACATCTGTACAACACTGAACGAACATGTAAAATTGGCAGACAGCATACACAGCCATGGTACAGAACGAGTGACAGACATATATATATATATATTACAACTATTAACAAGATTATTAAAAATAAAAAAAATGGTCCTTAGAACGGGCCCAGTTAAACAGGTCAGTGAGTTGTTAGTGTACACTGAACTGAAAGAAACCGTAAAATGTGTCCACTAAGGCAGAAATGATGCTACAGAATATATGTGACGTCGTTACACATTGCAACTGGCTAATATGTCTTCTACCAATCTTTTGTAGACCCAGGCATCCCCCTTAAGCCGCTGCCTTCGGATACCAACGACTTCGGGTTTGCTCAGCTGGCATACTTCGAGTTCAAACTGCAGCATCACCTTGCCAAAATCGGACTGCGTGCGGCACTTCAGTTTGTAGCTGGACGGAAGACAAAGGAAAAAGTCATGAAGTCGATTGGTAATCTGTCACTGCATGCTGTCCAGGAAGTAAATACACCTTCATTCGGCTCAATCTTCGAGCACCAGCAGCAGGCCCATGGCAAGGGGCTCAAACTACTTAAAGGCGAGAGTATTAATCCCACTCACAGTATCAAAAGTCGCGCAAACAAAGGACTGCATTTGTAAGATTCGTCTGCTACGCTTAGAACAATGCTGAAGAGCAGGGCTGTACATTAATTGGGCACGGTCGACATTCCCGTGGGGCCAAATGATGCACAATCCTACATTCCGAAAACTGCAAACGTTCTAAAAAAATATATATGCGAAGGTGCTATACAATGTTTGGTTAAAGTTTATTAGAAGACCCAGACAAAAACCATACAACATGAAGCATTTTTTTCTTTCATTATCAATTTTGACCCTGCTCTGCCCAGACTAACAAGAAAAAGTTAAAGGAGAAGCACCCTAAAGGTGATAGGGTGCAAAGGCCGGACTCCTCTAACAATGTCTGAGCTCCAGAGTAAGGAAAGTATCAGACAGCCACATCACTGCAAGAACAGGATGTTCGACCCCATTGTGAGCGAGTTCATGAAATTCAAGTACATTTGACTGATTGATTCAGAAAGAGTTTCAGCCAAATGGTCAGTCATAACCAGGGCCACTGTTTTTATGAGAGTTTGTGGTCGGTAATAGTGATTTAACTGCACTTGCAACATATTATACATCTGCTACATTAATGGGTGGTGGCCGATTCCTAAGAGACTGCACCTGCCTTCCCCTTTGAAACTGTACAAAGGCAACAAAAAATAGCAGGCTTTCACTATTGTTTCACTAAACTTTTAACACTCGACCTGTCTGCATTTTAATTTTGGAAGGCGCAGAGAGCTCACGCCGGGACTTAAACCACAATCCCCAGTTCCAAAGTCCCCAGGTTTGCATTTTATGCCACATAGTCTTTCCAAAATTATCGTTTTTTTTTAAATTTACGGGGGTTTATAGTGGTTTCCCTCAGTCACCCTCTCACCATGCACCCACCCCTAACCCCTTCCTCGCTTTTGTTTCCCTGAGCACCAAACTTGCACAGCCTCGCATCCGAGTCTCTATTCTGGGGCCCCTCCTGACCCTGCCAGCCCTCACAACATCCACACGCCGCGCATAGCTTGTCTCCCTCATCGGGCCATAAATCTTCTCAGGCTGCTCATTTGCTTTGCTCTCACGTCCTCTCTCCCGTTGTCCGTGTGTTTCAAATGCTCGTTTGTTTGTTTCCTGGTTATGCATAAGCAGTCACCTACATTCAGTTGTTTATGCTGGGACACCTTCCCATCCGGTTGGGAAGGCGGGCGGGAGATCAGGGCGAGAGTCTTTAAAATTTACCATTAGGGTGACTCCGATGTCATTAGTCCTTCCTCTACCCCCTTCATGTTACTCTTCCGCCATCCTCATTAGCATGGGCTCTGCGCTGGAAACATACTTAGAGTAAAAGTGCGAGTACACGAAGAGAAAGTCATGGAGATGCATGGCTGGATGCGGGACAATACACACTTAATACACGCCCAAGGTCTCCCGTAATTTAATTTAAAGTTACAGCCTGTCTTTAAAGAACAGTACCCTGTTTAGCTGTCTGAAGAGGTGAACTTAAACTGTGCAAGTCACGGCGCCACAGCAATGGAGTAACTGGTCATGTTTCCCTCCAACCCTTGCCTCAAACCATGGGACGATCCTAGAGAAGAGATGTCTCAGTGGGGGCAGCCTGTGCTGGATGAGTAGACTACGAACAGTGCCATTTGGATGGATTGTGAGCTAAAGGAATAGAGATTTGCTGCAGTTTTCTTCGAATGACCATTGCAAGGACGCAATGTTGCTGTGATAATTACGTTTGCATTATCCAGATTGCTTTAGTTATCCCTAGGCAGCTGTGATATTGAAATCAATCTTGGCATTACCGCAAGCTGATATATTTTTAGTAACCTAGAATATTGGCAGATGCCAAACAAGTGTATTCTGCCATGCAGTGGGAGGATATTAAAATTGAGGGGGAGGGGTGGAATGGATCTGTTCCCCTTGTACCCAGGACAAAGACGTGAACTCCCAGGTCAGTTCGCCAACCTCTTGTGTAGCTACAGGGACATCACAAGCTGCAAGAGACCTTTTTCTGGAAGTACTCAGCTGGCCAGTGACAACTGGACCTCGCTGTTGGGCTCTGCGCCTGACACCTTGTGAGTCTCTAAGTGCTGCCCCCAAGGTTCTGCAAGCCTTATAAGTGTATGCCTTTGGTTGGTTTGGACTTAAGGACTAAGGTACTTATTTAGATCTTGGTGGATGGGTTACTCCGTCACACCGGTAACTGATATCCCATCAGCTAAAGTATAAATCCCATAGGATATAGTGGGCTTTATATTTCGGCGGATGGGATATCCGTCACCGTTGTGTCCGAGTAACCAGTCTGCCAAGATCGAAATCAGGCCCCAAGTCAGAAGGTCAACTCTTTTAGCAGGAAGAAGCTGCCTGGTGTATCCAACGCACTCCATTGTAGTCGGCATCAAATTGCACTTAGTCTAATGGTTGTGGTAGACCTAGATCGATCATTGGTGCTATTTTCCCCTAAATTTAAAAACATTTCTCTTTGGTGCCGCTTATTTGATTTTTGTCATTTTAGCGTCATCCGGTTTATTACATTTCACTCATTTTTCTAACTTGGTTTGGAATTTTTATTATTTTCCATTTTGACTTTATTACTGGTTTGATACAGCATTAATACTTTACACTTTGCCCTAAGTTAAGCCTGTCTGCTCTGTGCCATAGCTATCAGGGAGTTAAGTTCAGGTTAATTTAGTGAGTTTGTGTGTTCACCCTGACAAGGGTTAGGATGGTTCCATGAGATATGGGTAACCCACCCAAACAATCAAGCAATTAGGAGTACTGAGGAAAAAATGAAATAGCTACCCAGTGTTTTGTACGTACCCCTTCTGCACATAATCCACTTGCTTCTCTGGAAGGACCTTTGTTATTTCATGGAGTAAATGGTCAGGATTTAACAGCTTGGTTGTGGTCACATTGTACTGAGCCTGAAAAGTAAATTGACAAAGTCTTAGATGTAGGTCACAACAAAATTAGGAACAATGCAGTTGGTGAGAAATGATGGACGAATCTAGAGTAAAATGAGAGTGAGGATATTGCTCCCTGTAACCCATAAAGTAATTCAAGGCAGGTCAGCTGATGACAGAACTGTTTTTATAATCTCACACACACAAGATGAAGTGGTGAATCCAAGGAAACGGTGAACTGAGTATTTCAACAAGTAAAGCAATAGTGACAATACCACTCAAAATATATATACACCAGTACATTAGAGACATGAGAATATATTCTCCACTTAGGAGCCACATTGCTTTACATAAGGATTTAATTTGATTTTACAACATTAATTGAAAGTTTTGTCGTTTCTCTGTGCAGTTGCACTTAGAATACATTAGTTGTCTGTTTTTATATGTGGAAGAAAAAGTTACTTATACCTTTGGTAACAATATTTCTAGCGGATAAACACCCCTCATGGTCACTTAACTCGCTCACATAAGCACATTGCTATCGAACTATGCTGCTCCATGCAAATTGAAGCACCAATAGCAAAGAGTACAGCTAAGACATGCTGAGAAAATGGCCTTCAGCAAATTATATCAAATAAACATTGGACATACTGTTAGACCCAAATGGGGACCCTCGCCCCACATGCCCAACTATGCCCAATACACTTCAAATTTCTGCATGAACTTTACAGTACCCCGCTCAAGCTCCACAAGCATGGACTAGCGGAAGATGCATATTGCAAGAGATGTTGTGTGCCAGTTAACTTTTTCCACCTCGCTAGGAAATGCCCTATCATTTATAAATAAAGGAAGGAGGTCTTCAAGCAGCTTTCCAGCAGGGTAAACGTGGGTATTTGAGCGTACAAAATGCTTGCTCTGCTGTGTTTCACGACTGATACCACATATCAGTGTATCAGGTGTGTTGTATTACCTCCATAACTTTATTAGTTAGGCGCAGAGTTGCATGCGTGTGGGGCAAGGGTGGTTACCCAACTACAAAAGAATGGCTGTCTTACCTAATTTATTGCAATGACCAACTTGAGAACAATACCACTATATCCCAGGTGAATAGAACCAGAGATTTCTGGTCTCCACTGAACTCATATCTAATAACAACGGATGAGCCAACAGAGGCGGGAGCGGCGGACACAGATAATCGGCCTTAGCGGAATCTACGCTACAATGATCATTGGCCTAATATCTATGGACCTCCGTGCCAATAATATGGAAGCAGGGTATCAGAGGAGGACTATCAGATCTAAGTGATGGCCTACCTTTGGATCCAAGATTCAGATGACAGATGGCCAGGTGAAAAGAGAGAAAACTGGAGCACTCTGTGGACACTACTGCACTGTGACATGTTGGCCCTAAATGTATGCACTGCTATAGATACTACGATTTACATATTGTATGCGAGATGCTAAGTGATTTGCATTCTGCGAAGCTTTCTTTTTACAGTTTGTAAATTGGTTAATTTAAAACCTTAATAAAGCTAAAAAAAAAAAAAAACAACAACAAATAACGCTCATGGTCTTTAGGTGAAAGGCAACAGAGCATCTTCCCCGCACACTGAGGAAGGTGGCCAGCTTAGCCACCACTTAGAAGATTCCTCAGTGTTTCACTAATTTCCACAGGAAAATAGCTTATCACATATGGTCCACAACTCTAAACTCTCTGCCTGTTGATACAAAGGACATTGTGTGTGTTGTGTGATAGAATTTCAATGCTGGTCCCAGAGATGAATAGGAAGAAGGCATACTGGGAAGATGGACAATGTGCAACTCAAGCACATTTATATGCATGCACTGCTCCAACACAAACCAAAGGCCCTGTAAGGTCATATGATCCAGACGAACAGCCCTGCCCAGAAAGGAGAAGTTTGTGACAACAGTAATTTAGCTTGTGGGTTGCTGAAAGGGACCCCCCGGTTAGAAGTGGCATACACCAGTGCAGATCCCGATACCCCAATTATAAGAGCTGAACTGGAGCCAGGTGGCTCGGCTGATGTGGCAACCAATGCCACCTCAGACAACTGGAGGGCCCTCTTCTGCCAACTTGGGCGAGGCACCAACAGGAATCACAAGTTCATGATGTGGAAACGTGTAATATTTTACTTAGCATAAGCTACAGCCATTTTGGCTGTGGTGTCCATTCCGTTTCCTTCGTAATTCTTCCGTCCTCTGCTGCTCGTCTTTTTCACTCTGCTTGTGTTATCTATTTTAGTGACTTCCTGACTCGGCTAAAGCAATGTACGTGCTGAGGGTTTGTAGCTGCCAGTGCACCTGGTCTCAGATGTTAACTGTCGACCATTTGCTGCTGCCAAAAGCATTCCTGCTCCCCCTCCCACTTTGCTGACCACGTAGTTATTCATCTGCCCTTGTTTGCTGATAACTATTTCTAAAACTTGTTCTTCCTATTTCTGTTCACATGCTTACAGTGCAGAAAACTGGTATAAAAGGGAAGATGGTTTGTGAATTCAGTGTACTACCTCCTGCAGCACGAGAGTGTTGTGTGGACGTGGTCCCACTCATGAGTGATTAATAAACTTGTTATTTATTCCAACTCCAGTGCCGATCTCTATTTTGTTGGTCTTTTGACCCGTGGACAAGAGGGTGACCCTGCACCAGTGTACCCCTAAAAAGGTACATTTCCACAGTTGGCGCCTGCACGTGGGGCCCCATCGGAGACGCGGCCGTCCAAAGGAGTGGTCTTGACGGAGGATTGAAATATTACTGAGGTGGCGCCCTGCATAAGGAGACTCTTGTCTTTACAGACCGAAGTGACTTTTCCGGTTTTCCCGATTTGACCCTCCAGGTGGTAGCCGGTCTCGACTGGGGTTTTCTTTGACGTAATTTTGCAGTGACCATTAGGTCGACCAGAGATCGGCAGGTGGGAGTTGGAGACTTCTGTTTGGTAAAGTCGCTGAAGCAGCACTCTTGATTTGTTTGGCCTAGGTCTTTTGGTTTGGATTGGTTATTCACTTTTAGCAAAAATTGAAAGCAGATAATGTGGAGATTTTTCTCCTTTTGGAATATTTGTTTGGAGTAGTAATATTTTACATATATTTGTAGCACATGCCTGTTCTCAGCACACTCCGTAAGTGGTGTTGCTGCTCTTGTGGTACCAAGATTAGTTTTGAATAAAGTCAGCCGGCCCCTCCAGAAGGGACCCCTTACAGGGAGATGTATAGTAAATATGGTATTTCTCCCATAATGTACGGTTCATTGTGGAACAAATACACAAAGAAAGAACTCGACTTACAGTGACCATTAGATGTAGCGTTAAGAATTTTGAATCCATAGTTAGATTATAAACACTTCCATTCACATTACTGTGGTAGTCGATATGCTAGCTAAGATATTTTTGTTGGATTCTATTTTTGTGCACGACTGACATACATCTGGGTGCTTGTGCATGTTGTCTGTATGCTTAGGTGCTTGTATGTGTATGTTCTGTGTGAGTATAAAAACCTGTATTTGTCTTGCTTTGTTTACATCGGTGCATTTGACCCTTCTTGTTATTGGCCTCGCTCTCTGTGTACTATACAAAATTGAAACCCATTGGCTTTGTTGCTGCTTGGGCTGACTGCTGCCCATTAGGACAGGCTGTGCCTAAGTATGCCTGTCATGTTCTCCTCTGGATACTTGGTAGCATTTGAATAATAATAACTTGTTGAGTGTACTTTTGTCTTTGCTAAGCCCTGCGACGGGTGTTACTATTACCTGATTTAATGGTACTCAGTTTTTTTAATTTGGAAGGATGAAAGTTGCGTTCTCCAGGCAGATAAACGTCAGTAGATTTACGTAACTGTTCTTTTTTTTTTACCTACACTATGCCCAGTGATAGAACCAAGGCTTGCTTAGTATTGTGTGGTACATGCTCCATAGTGATACATTCAAGCAGCGTGAGATGTATTAATACTCTGCACTTTACGTCCTCGGCATTGCCAGTAATTATAGTCATTTACATAGGTGCCTTAGGCGCTCAACAGGAAGCATTATTTGAACACTGGTGGAAAATGCTAAATACTGCTTGTTTTAAAATACCACCCATCGCATAAGTGAACTTCCCTTGCATCGGGGGAAAAAAACGGAAAAAAAAACTCCGCTGGATTAAAACCAGCAGTAAATGCATTACTGTCAGTCTGACCACAGCATTAAAATAAGACGGTCTAAAACGACAGTATGGAGAATCGAAAATAAGTTCAGCTCTGAGCAAATCTTAAACTGGGTAAAACCGTAACGCGACGCCTATACCTGAAGAGTGGTCTAGGTATGGTAACAACACTCTAGTGATGACAAATTTTGCCACAATTCCTGTCACTGCCCTTTTAATTGCTACTATTTAATGTTAGCCTGTGGCATTTTCTGCTGCGGTAAAAAGTTACGACAAAGGTAAAAAAATAAATATATATACTTCTTTTACTGCAGAACATTTGAATTTTCGATGTGATATTTCTACCACTAACAGTAATAGCATACTACCGGTTGTAAGAAATACCAATGACTCCAAAATTACCACCATGTTTAGTGGTAATCTCTGAGGAGTAATCATTTAACACTTGTAGCATTTCTACAGACTAAGGTCCCTGGTAGCTAATACATGTAGGACTTCTATTTTTTTCAGGCCCTTGAAAATGACCTCGCCTATCACATGCAGGAGAGCAGTACTGAAATAGCGCATGTGTGTTTTTTAGCAGTGGTAATGCTTCATTTGCTATTTTTGGTGTTGCATGACTGCGGTTTGTGTTTATACGCCTCGAGAGCATCGAATCGCTTGGAAAAATAATGTTGTCACAAGTCTCAAGGATAGTCATTTCACTACTGTGAAAGTGTAAAATAATGTTACGGGGAGATGTTAATTGAGGCACAGGCGGCGAGGCGAAAAAAAAAAACTCATTAGCAAATGACCGCTCTGGTAGGGGCAGGGCAAAGCCCGGAGATCAGAGAACAGACATGGCTGGCGGCTTTTGTTCCTTCACATAAAGATACACTAAACACCGTCAAAGACACTGCATAGGGTGGGCTCCTGCACCATGTTACACAACAACTTAGGAAAAAGGCCTTGCATCCTTAGTAGAAAGACATGCTTGGTGTCTGGGTTGATTTAGTGCTTTGAAGCCATGGACCAAAGATTCAGACACCCTTTCTGAAAGGGCAGTTGATGAATCGGCCTCACGCTGTCACTAACAAGAAGGGTCGGCAAACAAGCCATGTTTGATCGGATTTTGAAGAGAGGTGGGCTGGTCAATAGTCAATACAGCCGGGCTTTGCACTTTTGAAGCACGAGGATCAGGACAGTTCAAGCCAGCGACGCTAAGAACATAGGATGGTAGAGGTCGTTACTGCACATATTGGAATTTTCAGCACCACTTTATTTACTGCTCGCCATGCAATTTTCCCCCGGTAAATGTGGTCATGGTGAAACCTGCCATAATTTGCTTTGTGAAAATGTGCAATAAACGCATGCATGTGAAACTCGGTGTTGTGAGCATCAAGTTCTACATGTCATGCCCCATTTTCCAATTAAAAGCTGCTAACAGGATGTATTTACCACAACTGGTAAAAATACCTCACTCCCATCCAACTCATTTGTAATCAAGGGATAAGTCAGTCTTTCTATGCTTGGGGCTCTGATAAAATTGCAGTCCTACTTCTATGTTCATACTAGGTCTCGTTTTTGCTTTACTCCAGAGGAATTTAATTTATGGTAGCTAGTTAGGGATTACTATTTCTGGTGTAGTTGAATAGACTTCTGCGACCAGATACTCCTGAGCAATGTGAAGAAGGTACACTGTTATTGTTATCATTTCTTGCATCACAAAATCACAAAGTCTCTAGAAAGAAATTGCAATTTTGTAGACAGCAGGTTACCTATTTAGGTCACCTCCTGTCTAAGGGGGGACGTGCACTCGCATCAGATCGCATTCAGACTATTTTAGATACTCCTGTGCCCCGTACTTAGAAGGATGTCCGTGCACTGATTGGCCTTACTTCTTTTTGTAGGCAGTGGATCCCCAGTTTTTCGCACATTATTAAACCTTTGTTGGCCCTTTTGACTAAAGACACTCCGATGCCCCTCCCATGGACTACTGAGTGCCAGAGCGCCTTGCAACAGTTACGCCAAGCCCTTTGTTCTGCACCAGTATTAGGTACCCCAGACATGTTGATGAGTGACTATTTGTCCCAGTTAACTGATAGCTTGTCCTCTATTTATCAGTAGGTGCGGGAAGCTCTTCCTTCGTGAGCCCTGCTGTGCTGACAGATCATTGCGACATTTTGGTCCCCAAGAGAGGACGAGCTGCGTCACCTGAAGGGCCTGGGGAAGTCTTCCCGGACCACACGATTCCTAGTGCATTTAGATATCTGCTTCGATCCAGGAAGAAAGACATTTCATTGCAGAAAGAGACTGTTTGAGCCACTGTCCTGGGTGGTTAAAGACTGACTACAAAGGGGGGTAAGCCTATTAGTGACTACTCGTCTCAATGTTAGCGAAGAAACCAACGCCTGCCCAGGACCTTAGGGCATCAGCTATTTTGTTGTTTGCCGATGAAAATGAGCTTGCCTAAGAAGAAGATCGGTGCAACAACGTGCAACAGCTGTACAATCTGCATCCTTGGTCTGACTTTGACTGCTGCCATAATCGCTACTGTAATGTGGGTAGTGGAGGAAGTAATGCCTGGAGCCTCCTTACCTAACATTACTGTTACATCACTTGCTGCAAAAAAACAAAAAGCACCATCATTTTGATTTGCCGCAACATGAACAGGGATACCAGCAAAATCTGAGAAACAATTCCTTTCTTCAAATGTTGCATCAGACACACCAGCTAAGCAATGCTACTAACTGTTGGGTTTGTGGCAAGATTCCTCCTCATCAGAACATAAAAGGAATCCCGTTGTCACCGCTGCCATTCTCTCACAATGGCTCATGCCCAGCTTGGTTCAAACTTCTATATGCCTCTAAAGTATTTAATCTCTCAGAAACATGGGATGTGGGTGACCTCAACGCCAAACTGAACAAAGTCTGTTACCCCGATGAGGAAGGGGACAAGCCAAAGGAACTGTATGGGAAATGGAGGAGTATCGCAAAGGAGATTCCTCCACAAGCTATGTTTTCCCCAACACTCGAACGGCCAAGCGTAATGGGCCTCCTGTTATCGCTGTTACTAGAGCCCGAGCAAATCTTTGTGTGAGCAGTTTTGGCAGTATCCCAGTGGGAAAAAGCGACTGTACTACAGTATTGAACATTACTGGAACGAACAATAGCAGTTTTCTGTCTTCACACAATACTTATTTCATTTGTGGAAGTAAAGGCTACTATCATCTACCAATTGGATGATCCGGAATATGCTATGTGTCCTTCTTGCTTCCTCCTGTGTTCCTAGCACCTGCATCTTATCATAAAGATCAAAGACTGTTTGATAACATTTCTTTGAACCAATTCAAAAGAACTATAGATAATGATGAAGTGGATCAAACTGACACTGCATTACAGCAATATGTTGCCTTTAATTTGGGACTCTTTTTCTTTGTTGGTGCAGCTTTAAATAATGGGAAGATCAGACGCTTGACCCGTGTAGTAGTTGCTGTGTATTTATCCATGACCACGCCCCTTCTGTTTATGATGCTATTTTTAAAATACACAAAATAGCCACTGAAATACATCAAGACTCAGGAACATGGACTTGGACTGGATGGTTCTGGAACATATTTTCTGTATGGGGTCTGAAAATATTGTCGGCCTTGTTCATAATTATTGCAATTCTCTTCTCTTGTTGTTTATGTATCCAATGCGGGCCAATGCTTTGTTCCCTCTGTATTTCCACTTGTACTACTTGTCTACCATCTAAAACGAATGTCCAAAATGAAAATGCCCGTTTAGCAATAGACCGAGAAGTCAGCGAAATGATGTTAATTGATATACATGATGTTTATCGTACCCCTTTTAAAGCATAAGAAAATGTCTTAGCTTATGCTAAAAGGGTCGTCTGTGGAATCGTGTAATATTTTACTTAGCATAAGCTACAGCCATTTTGGCTGTGGTGTCCATTTCGTTTCCTTCGTAATTCTTCCGTCCTCTGCTGCTCGTCTTTTTCACTCTGCTTGTGTTATCTATTTTAGTGACTTTCTGACTCAGCTAAAGCAATGTATGTGCTGAGGGTTTGTAGCTGCCAGTGCACCTGGTCTCAGATGTTAACTGTCGACCATTTGCTGCTGCCATAAGCATTCCTGCTCCCCTCCCACTTTGCTGACCACGTAGTTCTTCATCTGCCCTTGTTTGCTGATAACCATTTCTAAAACTTGTTCTTCCTATTTCTGTTCACATGCTTACAGTGCAGAAAACTGGTATAAAAGATGAAGATGGTTTGTGAATTCAGTGTACTACCTCCTGCAGAACTTGAGAGTGTTGTGTGGACGTGGTCCCACTCATGAGTGATTAATAAACTTGTTATTTATTCCAACTCCAGTGCCGATCTCTATTTTGTTGGTCTTTTGACCCGTGGACAAGAGGGTGACCCTGC
Organism: Calotriton arnoldi; assembly: GCA_963921515.1. NCBI lineage: Eukaryota > Metazoa > Chordata > Amphibia > Caudata > Salamandridae > Calotriton > Calotriton arnoldi. The sequence continues at coordinate 794,338 of CAWUFW010001107.1, read as the reverse complement.
ACCAGTGTACCCCTAAAAAGGTACATTTCCACAAATGAGACCTAGCACGTGCAAGATCTGCTGAACCGGGGTCTTGGCTAGATTCAGATAAGCTATAATCAGATTGTATATTGGCAATCCTTTTAAAAGGAGACAAGGCCTGTATTGAACACCACCTCAATAAAAGTCTGCAACTGTGTGAGAGTGAGGTGGGATTTCTAGACATTGATGGAGGAGTCCAGATCCTGGACAAGAGTCATTGCCCTTAGGCCCCGGTCCTTCTTAGGGACCAAGAAGTAAAGAATAAAATCGTGACACACTTTGTTCTGGAGCCGTTCTTTCTGTGGCCCTTTTCAGCAATTGTATTTTTTATTCATGTTCAATTTCTTAAAATCATTACATGATAAAACATATAGGAGTATTACTAAACTCAGAAAGAGGGAATATAAAATCAGCATTTCATGAGGTAACATGAGTATGTACAAGACTGCATAGCTAAAGGGAAAACATTATGTTTTTTATAAAGTTTACGTCTACCTATAAAAAAAGTGCTAGAGCTTGGGAATGCAGTTTGATAAATTAATATAATAAGTCATCTAGACAGGCTGCATGCTTCTAAGATGGCTTTTCAAGGAGGCCAAACTGGAAAGAGCTCTAGTTTGGTACCTTCTCCTGGTGAATCAAAGTGCGAAGAAATTCATTGAAGAGACAACTTTCCGGAGTTTGCTAAAGTGTGTGCCATTGGTATACAGAGTGTGCTAAGTGAAGGTCATGTGGTGTCTTGACCGTTGGAGCTTATCCACGAAAGATTGAGTGCTGAGCAAATGGCATCGTTGAATTTCCCAAACCTTGCTATGGTCACAGGAGCAGATTGAGAGAAGCACAAGTCTGTGGCCGTTCTATAGGTGCATAATCCTTGGGGCAATAATAGAGGAGCTAACAGATGACGACGATCACGTTCAGTTTGGGACAGCAACACAGCAGTTGGAGCCAAGATTCATTGCAATAGTTGCACAGCCTGCAGGATCTTCCCTCTCCTTCCCTTGCCCAAAAGGGATTAAAATCCATAATTGTTAGGTCAAGGAGGTGCATATAGAGAATTTTACTGTGGGCAATTTTGCTTGGTACAAATAGGGCTGCGCTTTCCCAACGCAATAAGAGCCGTCAAGTGCCTTCATGTCCGAGGAACTACGTAGGCTGCGAAAGTCCTGTTCTAGCGAGATGTTTTTTTTACCTGTGTGTTCACTATCTTTTTCCAGGCTGAGAATGGAATGTCCGAGCGCTGGATTTTGCAAACTTTGATTTTTAGGTTTTTAATTGCTTGTGCTAGATATTCATGCCACGGGTTGCTGGCTGTTTCAAAAGCTACTTTGAGCTGTCCCTTGATAGTGTTCTCTGGTGCGCATGCAAGACCCTGACGTAATATTTCAAGAGTGCACCTTGGCATTCCAGATCATGTCTCACGAGGCCTAACTCTAGTCTGAGTCTTGTTCTTCGTGCATGTCGAGGTATAGGTATATGGAGGATTTTCTTGTATGCTGCACCTAGAGTGGAGTCCAGTAATGATAACTCATATAAAGGAAGACAGGATCTTCTGGGATGATGTAAGGGAATATCTTTTATTGTTTAAGGAGCTCGACAATGAACGGACCTCTCCTCAGCTGCCCAGCAAACAAACTGACCTCTGGGGAACGTTACCGTTCAAAACACTCACAAGAAACCTCGAAGAATGGGGGTTAAAAACAGCATAGACAAAGATCAACTAATTTACTTTAACTAATTTACAAAACACCTTTTCCCTTTCTACTAAAAACAAAACAAATAATTACAGCACAAAGTATTCAAGGTAGGCTGGTGCCCTGCCGTTTGACACTCCTACCACTCCTGATAATAATGCCCTCCCTGAATCATGGTGGAGCACGCCAATGCAGAGTTCCTAGGCCCCCACCCCTCTCCTTAACCGACCTCCTCGCTGGTTGTAAAATCTGATTCTCCTATGTCATTTGCCAACACATACCCATCATTTCTTCACCCGTCGCACTTTTTGTTTGATAAAACGCTACACGTCTAAAGTTCCACCTCTGACCATTGTCAAGTTCCACACCATACCTGAACATTTTTTTAACTTTAAGAAAGCTCCTAAAAATTTGAAAAGACCTCTTCCAACTCTCCCTGTTTTGACTTTCATTAAATCTCCCACACAAATACGTTGGGGACTACTTTGGATAACAAAAGACCCACCCCCCCTCCCCCCTCTTTGCGGGATTCTGCACTCTCGCCACGTTTTTCCACCCATACTTTCATTCACACTGGAACTAACTTGGAACCAGCAGGCCTACCTCGCATAAGTTCAAAGGGAAATGTAAGATCAGGAGGATGGCCAGTAGTGTGGTACGCCCAAACCATATCATCTACCAATTTGCGCACTATCATACCATTAGCAACACGCCATCTGTATCACTCCTTTAACCAGCCTGTTTACCCTCTCACAAAGGCCATTTCCCTGTGGGTTGTACAAGGTGGTACGGTGATTTAAAACCCCACAACCTTAAAAAAATTCTTGCATTTCCCTGGAAACCAATTGTGTGCCATTGTCAGTGATGAGGACGGATGGAACGCCTTTTTCCTGAAACAAACTACCCAAAGACCTAATGGTAGTTTCAGTAGTGATTTCCTTTGAAAATTTTACACTCACTTTGAGAAAACATCCACCACTACAAGGGCAAGCCGGTCACTCTAAGGTAGTTTGTGCATGGGACCAAAAAAAAAAAAAAAAAAGAAAAGAATCGAGGCAAATACTAAGCCATGGCTTACCTGGGTTATCAATATGTCCTATGGCTTTGGTAGACCCCACTTTGAGCCTTTTTTCTCCTTCTTTGCAAATCGAACATTGCTCCACCCATGACACTACTTGGCCGTCCAACCCCGGCCACCAAAAAACCGCTTTGAGACGGCGTTGGGTTAACGTCTGGCCTAGGTGACCTTCATGGGCCATGCAAAAAATGTTTTTCCTCAACCCGAAAGGGGGAACAAACCTGTCTCCCCTTATAATCACCCCGTCTCCACACACAGATAATTCATCCAAAATCTTGACAAAAGGACGTACAGGCACAGCCAAACAACTTTCTCTCCTACCTCCTTGCCCAATCATGTAGATCACATCTTTGAGAACCTCCTCTTTCTCCATTTCAGCACCCCACTCTTGGGGCGGAAATGCTCCTTCACCCACCATAACAACATCCTCCACTGATGCAACAGACCCATCCATATCAGATTCACACACTGAGGGACCATCCACCAACTTCCAACCAAGAGACAACATCAACAAGCAATCTGCCTGTGCATTCCTCTAACCTTGAATGTATTCGATCTCATATTGATACTCCTGGATGCCTGTTGCTAGCCTTGCCAACCCCGCTGAACCCTTACCGGCCCCTCCGGGGGACAAAATTCACAAGTGGTTTATGAACCGTTCTAAGTAAGAATTAGGTGCCCCACACATACACTCAGAAATACTCCACACCCCAGGCCGCAGCCAACGCCTCCCTCTCAAGAACAGAATCATTTTGTTCAGTATAAGTGAGAGTTCTGGATGCAAATGCCACCGTTCTCTCTCCTCCCCGATGACACTGTGAAAAAACCGCTCCCAACCCAGAAGCACTGGAATCCACTGTGATAATCGATTTTAATCACAAACTGGGCCAAAACTTTAGCCTCACAAATTTCCTTCTTTATGTTAGTGAAACACTCCTCTTGTAGCGTGCTCCACTCAAAGCTCACACCTTTCTTTAGTAAACTTCTCAAACACCACGTTTTGCCAGAATTTTTTTTAACAAAGAGTAATATTCGATAAGACCCATAAAGGATCTCAATTGATCCTTATTTATGGGAGAAGGTGCCAACTCAATGACACAAACTAAACTCTTCTTCGGCTTGATGCTCAAAGCCGAGGTGTTGTACCCTAAGTATTCTACCTGCTCCGTCAAAAACAAACATTTTTCCTACAGCATAGTGAGACCCACATCAGCCAATTTCTTCAAAACAGTCCTCAAAACACAGTTATGTTCTTCCACAGACTTCCCAAAAACTAAAATGTCATCCTGGGAATATACTGCATTCTCTACTCCCTTAAAATTGTGTGACACCATTCGTTGGAAGACGCTTGCCGCCGACGACAGTCCAAACGGAAACCGTGTGAACTGGAATGTCCCTTCCGTGGTGATGAAGGACGTGAGATGTTTGAACTCATCATGTAACCACATCTGATAACAAGCACTCTTGAGGTCAAGTTTTGAAAAAACACTTTGCCCCTTTTAGTGTAGACACCAACTCCCCTATATTAGGCAAAGGAAATGTATCTGCAAACACACACCGGTTGAGTGACCTCAAGTCAACACAGAACCTAAGCCTTCCGTCAGATTTCTTGGTGATGACCACCGGAGAAACCCACTCGGAAGCCTCCACCGGTTCAATCACTCCTGCATCCAACATCTCACGTATGAGATCTTTGACTCTATTATGCACGAGCAGAGGTACTCTCCTCAATTTATGCTGTACTGGCACAGCACCTTTTTTCAACTTGATTTTATGTACATAGCCCTTGAGCTGTCCCAACCCTTCTTTAAACACATCACTAGCATCATGCAAAACCTTTCCTCTCTCCATCTCCAACCACCATAACTTGTGTGGGGGCCCTGGGATTCACTATGATGTGGAGATCGTATTGAGGAACCCACCCAAGGATGGGAGGCCTCCTCTATAGCCACATACATTTTACCCTTTGCTGATCTATTAAAAAATTAATGTTGGATATAAAATACACAATTATATTGATTGACTCCCCTTGATATCCAGCTGGGGTAATATCTTTAGGCAACAAGGTCTCATCTTCCCACAGGGTCTCATGCAAGTTTCTTGGGATGATAGCATATTTAGACCCTGCATCCACCATTAGGGAAATATCTTTACCATCCAGTTGAAACATAGCTTTAGGCCTGTTGAGTCTTTTACTTTCTACTGATGCGTCATCCCCATCCTCAATGCTCAAAATTCTCTCTCTACACTCAACGTTACTGCTTGCATGATCCAACACCACTGCAACAACACCACATGTTTTGCCTTTGCACATTCTGGCATAGTTCCCCATACGCCCACATTTTAAACACTTTGTTAATGGCAAAACAGAATTTTGAGTCTGCAGAGTGGCCACCACTACCACATCTGTGCACACCCTGGAACTAGATAGTCTGGTTTGAATAGTACGCTTGCTATTCTTGTTCTTGACTATAGCCACAGAACTGGTCACTTCTTCAGTCATCATATTTTCCAGTTCCAAGCAGGAATCCTTGTCTGATATTTCTGCTAATTCAGATCCACGATTCCGTTTTTCTAACTCTTTCATGCAACTCTCAGATTGCTCTACGACTTTGGCCAGTTCAATGGCATTTTTCAGAGAAGGATTCTTAGCAGCCCAAAGTCTTTCTTGAATCTTATTATTACATTGGACAATTAGCTGATCCCTGATCAGTTTATCAGTCATTAAGCCAAACTTGTACTTGATGGATAGTTCTCTCAACCTTGCTATCAATTTGTCAATGGACTCCTCAGTCCTTTGGTGTTGTGTATAAAACATATCAATTCATGACCAGATTTTCTTCCTTAGCATATCTGACCTCTAACCTCTGACCTACAGACAGCTTCTTTGTATTCATCAAGCACGGGTTGGCCATTGGCTTGCAAAGCCCGAGGTAAATACCTGAAAAAGTGTTGGCTTTCTTTGCCTAAAGTATAAAATACTCAAAACTAGTGTTTTTTTCCTTTTTGGGCTAAACTCTAGTCCCTCCAGAGCATCAAAGTAGTTTTCAAATATTAAAATCCAATCCTCCCATGGTACAGGACCAGACTGCGACAAAAAGTTTGGTGGTAGTACCACAGCAAATTGTGATGTTGCCATGAAAATCCAGAAATGGTATCTATTAGACAATCACAAAGTATGGAGCACAAGTAACAATATATACATCAGGATCACGATAGGGAAAATTCCTCAAGTGAAGCAAGAGTAACTTAGAGAAAGGAAATACATTCCAATAGTAAACGGGAAAGACTCACCACGATGGATAACACATTTACCCAAATACTGGTGTACACGTTGAAAGTCTGCGGTATGTGCGCAGCTCCTAGGCTGCTTTCGCCGTACCACAGGCAGTTGTAATTTATAAAATACAGCTGGATCACGGCTGTCTTTGCCGAGCGACTTCTCGCTGTGAATGCGCACTCAAAATGGCAGCCATGCGTGACCTCGCAACCTCGTAATGTCACGCTGGAGGGGTCGCCCTGGCAACGATGGTAGTGTGCACGTTCCGCTCCAACTTTCGTAGACAACCACCGATTATGCAGACAAAGTCCACTGGGGCTTTGAAATAAGGCCCAAATGTCTGGCGTGGTCTCGGCAAATACTCTGTGGGTCTGTATACCTTCTCTGTCCATGACGCCGATCTCCGTCTTGGCTCCCTCCAAACTCCACGGGACACCTAACGGGACCAGCCGAGGACAATTTGTCACCAAATTCTTCTTATAAAGGAAGACAGGCTCTTCTGGGATGATGTAAGGTAATATATTTTATTGATTAAGGAGCTCGACAATGAACGGACCTCTCAGCTGGCCAGCAAACAAACTACCCTCTGGGGAACGTTCCCGTTCAAACACTCACAAGGAACCTCAAAGAACGGGGGTTCCAAACACCATAGACATAAAAGACAAACTAATTTACTTTAACTAATTTACAACAATAACGCATAAGGGAAAACCTTTGTGACCATAGTTTAAAACCAATTGGGCCCTTAGCACTCTCAAGATGGGTTCAGCTGTGGGGCTCATTAGGCTGCTGTTTAGACGATTCAGGCCGAAGACAACGCCCTCTCCCTTTCATCTTAGATACTTTAAGTGTGCCGTTGGTTTGGCCCCTTCTAAAAACCAGATGCCTAGATTATTGTATTTTGTTGCTGTAATTATTTGTAGCTCCCCAAGCCGCCAGTATGAATGTTGTTTTTGCAGATATTTGCAGAAAATAATGACTTTTGTTTTGGCTTGATTCACCTGAAGTTTGTTGTCCCCATTATTCCTGTGAAGTGCGTTGAGTGATCTCTGTAGGCCTGACTTTGTATGGTCCATAATCACGATGTCATCTGCATACTGCTCCCAACCTAGGTGTAATTAGGTTGGCGCCTTCTAGAGCTTTACCAATGTCAGCTGTGTAAAGGTTAAAGAGGAGAGGGGCCACTATGCACCCACTTTTGAGGCCGCTGTTAGTTGGAACTTTAGCTGTGGCTGTAAAGGGGCCCATTTTTATACGAACCCAAGTCTCCTGGTATAGACATTGTTGCCCTGCCCCAAACCCCCAATGCCAGCAGTTTTTTCCACAGCGTCCCTCAAACCACCCTGTCAAAGGCAGCGCTGTCATCAATGAAACAGCAAAACAGCGGCGGCTGTTTTCTTGCTATCGTATGATTTGCCAAATAGGCAAGTCCTGTGATGTTATCAGCGGTGGCTTTTTTTTTGAAAAAAAGGGAAGAATGGTGTTCATTTTAGCTCAGGTCTCTAGTGCCTCTAGAAAAATTTGTGCATAAGACTTGACTTTCAGGTCAAGTAATGCGATGAGCAGATAGTTGGAGGGGTTAGAATGGTCCCCCTTTGTGTATTGGGAAGAGGATGAAACCGCTCCAGGAGTCGGGGGTCATGGCTGTGGCAAACGAAAGATTGTAGAGTGGAACCAATATCCTTGCCCAAAAGTCTTGCAATTATTTAAATATTGCTGTGGAGAGCCTGTTGGGGCCGGGTGCATCATCACTCCTCATTTTCTCATTACTATTAAAATGACGGCTTCTGTAATGAGGTTAGATACCTGGTCTGATGGACCAGGGTCTGTTTTGACCAGTTTAAATTTAGATTGCTTGCTTGTTCGTCAGTGTTGAATAAGTTACTTACCTTCGGTAACGACTTATCTGGTAGAGACTAGATCTAGCTGCAGATTCCTAACCTTAGAATTATCCCCAGGCTCTGACTGGATCTGGAAAGGTTTCTAAAGCACTACACCTCTACATGTCAGTAGAGGGCACTGAGCGACTCCGTAACGTCGTCCACCGGATGGGACGTCGTCAGAGTCCATATAAGCCCTCCCCCGACGCTACTTTCTTCCATGTCTATTTTCCGTGCTAAAACGCGGTGCCAAGTATAGAAACGGTCATGGAAACAGTGTGCCCAAAAAGAATACTCTTTTTGAAATATGCGTATATTAAGTATTAGTAGTTGTTCGGTGTGGTGCACAAGTTACTACTTGTGTAACGATATATCTGTAAGAGACATTAGTTAGTGATAGATTCCTTACCTTAGAATATCCCCAGGCGTCAGACTGGATCCGGAAAGTTTTTTCGTCAGCAGTACCCCTGCGCGTCGGTAGGTGGCGTCGTGCGGCTCCGTGTTAGTCGCTGGCGTCGTAAGCGCCGAGATGACGTCACGGAGACTACTTAGGCGCCACCCATGCGCGCTGACGTCAGTTCTGTACACGACTTTCCGCGCCATGAACGCAGAGCCATGCAAGAAACTGACCACTGGTGCCATGAAACTAGGGCCCTGAAAGGGATGACCTTAACCCTAGAATCAGTTCGCAGAACGGGGAGGATGGGTGGGGCGGTAAGGAATCCATCACTAACTAATGTCTTACAGATATATCGTTACACAAGTAGTAACTTGTGCATCTGAAACAGACACGTTAGTGATAGATTTCTTACCTTAGAATAGATACCCCAGCAATACCAACCCCGGTGGTGGGTCTGCGAATAGATTACACCAGAAAGTCACGGAGAACAGAACGGCCAAAGAAGCCGTCTCTCCGGACTTGACTGTCAAGGCAGTAATGCTTGGTAAATGTGTGCAGCGAGGCCCACGTGGCTGCCTGACAAATATCCTGCAAGGGAACGCCGCGTCCCAAGGCAGTAGTGGCTGCTGTTGCCCTGGTAGAATGGGCACGCAGTCCCACAGGAGGCTCCTTTTTAGCCAAGGAGTAACACGCTTTGATGCACAAAACAACCCACCGAGAGATGGTGCGTTTGTGCACGGCCCGACCTTTTTTGGCGCCCACGTAGCCAACAAAGAGCTGGTCATCCACCCGGAACTGTTGTGTGCGCTTTAGATAGAACGAGAGCGCACGTTTTGGGTCCAGACGATGGAGCCTCTCTTCCTCTTTTGAAGGATGCGGAGGCGGAAAGTAAGTGGGCAAAGTGATGGTCTGCCCGATGTGAAAGGGCGTGACAACCTTTGGCAAGAAAGAAGGACGGGTCCTTAAAACCACCTTGTCCGGATGAACAGAAAGGAAAGGCGGTTTAGAAGAAAGAGCCTGGAGCTCACTCACTCTTCTGGCAGAGGTGATAGCTACCAGGAAAGCCATCTTTAGAGTAAGAAGACGTAAAGGACAGTTATGAAGGGGCTCGAAGGGAGCGCACATCAGATAGGTCAAGACAAGATTTAAGTCCCATTGAGGCATCATGAAAGGCACGGGAGGAAACGTGTGTGTAATGCCTTTCAGGAAACGATTAACAACTGGGGACTTAGAGAGAAGGCTGATCTGGAAGCCTGAGAAAGGCGGAGATGGCCGAAAGATAACCTTTGACAGTGCGCAGAGCCCCGCCGGGCCAAGGATAGTAGGAACAGAAGGACCTCAGAAAGAGGGGCAGAAAGGGGATCCACAGACTTAGCTGTGCACCATGCCACAAATCTGTTCCACCGGCAGGCGTATACCGATTTAGTGGAGGGACTCCTGGCGGCCAGAATGACATCACAGACTTCAGGAGGCAAGTCAAATGGAATCAGCTGTCGACGCTCAATCTCCACACATGGAGGTGGAGGCTGGACAGGTTCGGGTGGAGGACCGTCCCCTGTTGCTGCGACAGAAGATCCTCCCGAAGAGGCAGTCGGAACGGGGGATCGATCGCCATGTTGAGTAGCTCGGGATACCAGTATCTTCGTGCCCAATCCGGAGCCACAAGATTGACTTGGGCCCGGTCGCGCCGAATCTTCTTCAGCACTCTGGGCAGAAGTGGTATAGGCGGAAAGGCGTACAACAGACCGCAGCTCCACTCGCGACGAAAAGCGTCGCCGAGCGAGTGCCGCCTTGGAAATTCCAACGCGCAGAACTGACATTGCGCGTTCTCTTCGGTGGCGAATAGATCTAACCAAGGCTCTCCCCACTGCAGAAAGAGACCTTGCGCCACGTCTGAGTTCAGACGCCATTCGTGATCCATCAAGCACCGGCGGCTGAGTTCGTCCGCCCTGGCGTTCAGAGAACCTGCCAGGTGTTGAACCACCAAGGTAATGCCTTGATGTGCCAGCCATGTCCAGAGGCGCAGAGCCTCCTGACATAGGGTCCACGACCCCCACCCGCCCTGTTTGTTGCAATACCACATGGCGGTGGTGTTGTCCGTGAACACCTGCACTACACTTCCCCGGACAGAGGGAAGGAATGCCTTCAGTGCAAGTCGGATCGCCCGAAGCTCCAAAAGATTGATATGGAGCCGGGACTCCGCCGGAAACCAGAGGCCTCTGATCTCCGCCTCTCCCAAATGTCTGCCCTATCCCAGGAGGGACGCATCCGTCACCACTGTGTGCTCTGGTTGGGGAAGGGAGAGGGATCTGCCATTGACCCAATCGCGATTCGTGAGCTACCACTGCAATTGTCGTGCAGTGCCCTCCGAGATCTGGACAAGATTGGACAGGTTGCCCTGATGCTGTGCCCACTGGAACTTCAGGTCCCACTGCAGAGCCCGCATATGCCACCTGGCATGTTGCACTAGCAGAATGCAGGAGGCCATCAGGCCCAGGAGCCGGAGGGTCATCCTGACCGAAACCCGGGATAGAGGCTGAAAGATGGGAATCATAGCCTGAATATCCCGGACTCGCTGCTCGAGAGGATAAACCCGAAACTGCGTCGAATCCAGAACCGCTCCGATGAAGGGGAGCTTCTGAGAAGGACTCAGGTGCGACTTTGGCACGTTGATGGAGAACCCCAGCAACTGCAGGAGGTCGGCCGTAGTCTGAAGGTGGGTGACGACTGCCTGGGGCGAGCCCGCCTTCAACAACCAGTCGTCGAGGTAGGGGAAGACTGACACCTCTGACCTGCGCAGATGAGCTGCGACCACCGCCATCACTTTGGTGAACACCCGAGGGGCACTGGTAAGGCCGAAGGGGAGCACCGCAAACTGAAAATGCTCCTGGCCTACCGTGAACCGCAGGTAACGCCGGTGGGCCGGCAGGACGGGGATGTGAAAATATGCGTCCTGCAAGTCCAGCGCTACCATCCAGTCTCCGGGGTCGAGGGCAGCCAAGACCGGAGCCAGAGTCAACATCTTGAACTTCTCCTTCCGGAGGAAGCGATTGACGTTCCGGAGGTCCAAGATGGGGCACAAGCCCCCCTTGTCCTTCTTGGGGACCAAAAAGTAGTGGGAATAACAACCACTCCCTACTTCCGGCCCAGGAACACACTCGATGGCCCCCTTGGCCAAGAGGGCCGTGACTTACTGCTGGAGAAGCGCCAAGTGGTCCCCCGACATGCGGTGGTACCGAGGTGGCATGGCTGGAGGGGTAGACTGAAAGGGAAGGGAGTAACCCTTGCGGATGATCTGCAACACCCACTCGTCCGATGTGATAGCGTGCCAGTGGGGGAGATGATGGCGGACCCTGCCACCCACTGGCGTGGGGTGCCCCACAAAGCTCGGATTAGGAAGGTTTGGAGGTAGAAGCAGCGGGGGCGGAGGTGGACTGACCCCCACGCTGATTCCCAGACCCGCCCCTGTGGAAACCGCGTCCGCGCTGAGGCTGGTTCTGCACAGGCTTGCTGAAGGAACGTGCCTGAGCGCCCCTTCCGTGGCCACGAAAGGAACGAAAACCAGGAGTGGTTGGGCTTTTCGTGGAAAGACCTAAGGACTTGGCCGAGGCCCGCGAGTCCTTAAAACGCTCCAGCGCACTGTCGGCTTTATCGCCAAACAGGCGAGTGCCATCAAAGGGCATGTCCATGAGTGAGCTCTAGACATCTGGCGAGAACCCGGTAGACCTCAACCAGGCATGGCGACGAAGCGCCACAGTCGTAGAAATTGCTCTACCTAGTGAGTCCGCGGTGTCCAAACCACACCGACTGGCGAACTTAGCCGCATCTTAACCCTCGGCAACAGCCTGGGACAGCACAGCTTGGGTCTCCTCAGGACACTGAGGCAACACCTGGGCAACTGTATCCCACACCGCGTGGGAATAGCAGCCCAATAGGCATGCGGTGTTCACCGACCGCAGCCCCAAGCTGGCCGAAGAGAACAACTGCTTGCCGAACTGCTCCAGCTTCTTAAGAGTCCTTCTCCGGCGGAGCCGTGGGAAAGGCACTCTGGGACGTCGAAGCTTGGATGACCAGGCTCTCGGGCGTAGGATGAGTGGTCAGAAAGGCAGGGTCACTCGGCGCGGGGCGATGACGCCTGGCGTTTTTATCCACAGGGGCCCCCGTGGCTGGCCGCGACCAAGTGCCCAGTAAGACGTCAGTGAGGGCGTCATTAAATGGCAGCAGGGGCTCCAACAAAGTGGATGCCGTCTGGAGCACCTCAGTGAGGAGAGGAGTCTTCAGGGCCACCGTAGGGAGATCAAGGTTGAGGACCTCAGCAGCCCGACGGAGCACCATCGTGTAAGAAGCGCCCTCCTCCATGGTAGGCGGAGGAGAGGCAAACTCCGGGTCAGAGGAGACATCAAGGCCGCCAGCCTCCTCTAACTCGTCCGCCCAGTTGTGCTCGGAGTCACACTGACGAGCAAGAGGGTCCTCGGACCCCTCCCAGTCGTCCTCCACCTCCACCGCATGCGGAACAGACTGCGGCGGTAGGGCAGGGACGGGTGAAGGAACAAACGGCGCCGTACCGGCGCCGTGTCCCAATGCGGGTCCCAGGTAGGGACAAAATTGTCTTGGAACCTGGGCAGGGGCGGGACAAATGGCATCCACAGCGGCGCCGGAGGCGGAGCCGAGGGTGGCGCTGGGGCCGGAGCCGGCAGCGTGGGACCTTTTGGCGCCGTGGCCGGAGCCAGAGGCGCAGGATCCTGCGGGGCCGGAGCCGCCGGCGGCGCCAACGGCCCGAAAGGATCCAGACACGGGACCGCGGGGCCCAAGGGCACGCCGGCGGGAGCCCGAGGCCTAAACAGGCGGTCCATGGTAGCAAGAAATTCTTGCACCTGTGCGGGAGTCGCCGACGGACCCGGGTAAGGTGGGTAGGCCGCGGGACTCCCGGGCTCCGAAGGAGCCTCAGGGGCAGAACCCCTGTCCCCCTCGTCCGCATCCAGGGACCAACGGGGGGACGTCGGAGAGCGACAACGCTTCGACTTTTTGTGTCGTCTCTTACCCGAATCCGAGGGTGAAGACTTGGAGCCCGAGGAGTGATGATGGGGGCCCCGCGAGCGTTCTCTGGAGCGGCCCCTAGACCGAGAACGGCGCTGGGACGAGTGCCGGACCTCGAGCAGCTTCCGGCGACGCTCCCTCAAAGCCTTCGGGGCCATGGCCAGACAGTCCCTGCAGGACCGGGAGTCGTGGTCGCTCTCCAGGCAGTAGAGACAGACGCTGTGGGGGTCCGCCACCGACATATTGCGACGGCAGGCCCCACAAGACTTAAAACCAGGCATCCCTATGTGCACCAGAGGAACCACAGGAGACAAAAAGTCTCAAAAATCGAGTTAAAAAGTGACTAAGGTACGTGCTCTAACCGGATCTTCGCTTACTGGTGCGGAAAAAGAAAGAACTGACGTCAGCACGCATGGGTGGCGCCTAAGTAGTCTCCGTGACGTCATCTCGGCGCTTACGACGCCAGCGACGAACGCGGAGCCGCACGACGCCACCTACCGATGCGCAGGGGTACTGCTGACGAAAAAACTTTCCGGATCCAGTCTGACGCCTGGGGATATTCTAAGGTAAGGAATCTATCACTAACGTGTCCCTTTCAGAGATAGATATATATATTATCTACTGGCGGTCGCCAGTAGATAGTTATAGTTAGGACCTATTTTCCATAGGAAATCCGCGACATTCTATTTGAAATAACTCTTGCGTCGGTTGACGAATCTTCGCGAAATTTTCAAACTTTATGGCCCGCTCCGGTCCGCTCCTACCCTGAAAGTTTCGGGGTGATTCGTCAAGCGGGGGCCGAGAAAAAAGGGGGTCCCAAAGCGTGTTTTCCCCATTCATTTTCCCATAGGAAACTTTAGCCACGGCTACAGCCCGAACTGCTGAACGGAATTACACCAAATTTGGCAAAGAGGTAGTTCTTGGTTCAGAAAGAACCCTTTTGTTAAATGGTGTAAATCCGTTCAGTAGTTCCTGTGAAAATCAAAAGGAAAATCACATATATATCTATGGCCGCGTCGGATTCGCGCACCCTCCCGATCACGAGCTGCATGCTAATTGGCTGTCAACACTCCAAATCAGGAAGTGTTGGCAGCCATTTTGTCCCTCGGTAGAACCAAGGGACAGAAACAAGTGCGCAAAGCGCAAAAAGGAGGCAGAGTAGAAACACCCTGACCCCCTAGGTCTGCTCAGGGGGTCCCACAAGGACCCCCTGGGCAGAAAAAAGCATTAAAAAAAAAAAAAAAATTGGCAGGATGCGCTCAGGGTGCGCGGATCCTGCCGGAATTGTTTTTTTGCCCCCGAGTGGCCCAAGTCCCGGGGGCATGCGGGGGGTGGGTTTATTGTTTATGGGGGGGCCTTTAAGGCCCCCCAAGCCCCGAGGACCGCCACCCCCGGGGCTTTATAAAAAATGATGGCGGGAGGGCTGTGCGCCTCTTGCTGCCCCGGGGACCGCCACCCCCGGGGCTGTTTTTTTAAATTTTAAAAACCTGTGTGGGGGCTCCAGCCCCCACACGCCCCGAGACCGCCACCTCCCCGGGCACTAAAAATTTAAATATGGGGGTCCGTTACGGACCCTCAGAGCCCAGGGACCACCACCTCCCCGGGGCTTTGAACAAGTTGGGAGGGGGGCCGCGCGGCCCCTCCTGGAGCCAGTGATGGCCCTGGGGACCACCACCCCCAGGGCCGGCTCATGCAGTGTCCCGGGGTGCCTACCCCGGGACACTGTAGTTTGCTATGACAGGACGGGAGCATCGCGGCTCCCGTCCTGTCATAGCAAACTTGGTTTGCATTTTGAAAGAGAGAGCAGGAAACCTGCTCTCTCTTTCAAAATGCAAACTAATTGCTTTTCCACACGGGGAGCAGCATGTTAGCTGCTCCCCATGTGGAAAAGCAATGCCGGCTCCCGCAGGAGGCGGGAAGCCGGCTGGGACTGTGGGGGGGATTGGGGACCCCCCCACAGTCTCCGAGAGGCCAGGCCCCGGGGGATGGGGTCCCCGGGGCCATAAGTGGCCCGGGAGGGGGGCCACGCAGCCCCCCTCCCCAATTAAAAAAAAATAAAATAAATAAAGGGCAAGGCCGGCCCCGGGGATGGGGTCCCCGGGGCCTTAAATGGCCTGAGGAGGGGGGCCACGCAGCCCCCCTCCAAATATTTTTTTTTAAAAAGAGGGCATGCCTTGGGGGATGGGGTCCCCGGGGCCAATAGAGGCCCAGGGAAGGGGGGCCACACGGCCCCCTTCCCGTTAAAAAAAAAGGAGAAAAAAAAAAAAACTCCATCGTGCCGGAGGCCCCGCCCCTCCCTGCAGCAGTGTGCAAGCGCGCCCCTGGCGCGTTTTAAGAAGGAAGTAATTCCCCTTGAATACTGGGGGTCCCTGAGGGCCAACTAGCCACCAGGAACCTCCAGTATGCGCCAGGGGGCTGTGTTGCAGAGAGGTGTACAGAGGCCACGCCCCTTTATACACCTCTCTGCAACGCAGCTCTGTGGCGCTTTTGGAGGTACATGGTGGGCTAGTTCGACTCCAGGGACCCTCAGGATTCAAGGGGACTTAATCCCCCAACTTAAAACGCGCCACGGGGCGCGTTTGCACAGTGGTGAAGGGAGGGGCGGGGCTTCAAGTGACATGTGTGCAAACAGGCCCCGTGGCGCATTTTAAGATGGGGAATGAAATCCCCTTCAATCCTGAGGGTCCCTGGGGGCCAACTAGCCCACCAGGTACGTCCAGAAAGCGCCACAGAGCGGTGCAAAAAGGGGCGTGGCCTCTGAACACCTCTCTGCAACGCAGCTCCCTGGCGCATACTGGAGGTACAGGGTGGGCTAGTTGGACCCCAGGGACCCTCATGATTCAAGGGGACTTAATCCCCCAACTTAAAATGCGCCACGGGGCGCGTTTGCACAGATGTCACCTTAGGGCCCGCCCCCTCCCTTCACCATTGTGCAAATATTCCTCTAAAATCAGCCGAACTACGAATTCCGATTTACTCACCTGTTATCAGGAGAGACCTCAGTGCTGCATCTTTGAGCCCAGTACTGATCCTGAAAAGTAATTTTAACCGTACTTACCAGTAACTTGAATTTCCTTCCATAGGCTAATATTGACTCGTTTCACTTGGAAATTCTTCTAAGTGTGGAGTTTTGGAACTTTATAATATTCCTCTAAAATCGGCCGAAATACGAATTCCGATTTACTCACCTGTTATCAGGAGAGACCTCAGTGCTGCATCTTTTAGCCCAGCACTGACCCTGAAAAGTAATTCTAACCGTATTTACCAGTAACTTGTATTTCCTTCCATAGGAATCCATTGTCTGGTTTTCAGCAGAAAAGTTTCAAAGTGTCGATTTTCACAAACTACAAATACTCCTTAAAAATCGCCTGTATGACTTAAACGCATTCTTTCAACTGTTTACAGGAGATGCACCAGTGCTGGATCCAAGATCCACCACTGAGTAAGAAAAAGTAACAATAACACTACTTACCTGCTACGTGAATTTTCTCCCATAGGATAGCATTGGTGATTCTATGTGAAAAGTTTCTAAGTGTCAACTTTTAAAATACAATAATATTCCTTAAAAATCACTACTGTAACCAAAACGCTTTTACTCAACTGTTTACAGGAGATGTCCAAGGACTGAATCTAGGATCCAGTCCTGTGGTTAGAAAAGTAATCCATAAAGTAACTAATTGCATTTAACTTGAAATTCACATTGAGCTCAATGTTGCATTGTGTTTGAAATTGTGTTGCCCATTGCAACAACTGTAACTACTGTACTTAAAAGTCTATTGCCTATTTGCAAAGTATTTAAACTAAAGTAATTCATTCGGAGAAAGTATATTTTGTAATGTAATGTATAATGTAATTACAATGTATTTTAAAAAATAAAATATCTAAAAATAAATAGTTTAAAAAATGTAGTAAATCAGTATCAAAAAATAAATATAACAATTAATACATTTAAAAATTGTCATTTACAAAACCTTTGAAATTCACTGAAAAAAACCATAGGTTTCAGACATGTTATAGTTAGGAATTAGCATTTAAAAAAACCTTTGAAATTCACTGAAAAAACCATAGGTTTCATGCACGTTATAGTAAGAAATTAGCATTTAAAAAACCTTACAAATTCACTGAAAAAACCATAGGTTTTAGGGACAGTTATAGTTAGTTGGACATTGCACTCGTACAAAACCCGTGAAATTCCCCCGTTATAGTTAGTTCAGCTAACTATAACTCGCGCCCCCGCAATGCACTGCTGATGACGTCACATATTACATCACTCATGACATGGTCAGTGACATCACTGATGACATCACTGATGACATCTCAAATGACATCACTGATGACATCATCCAGTGACTGTGTTTGTGTAAAGTTTAAATATGTTTAATATATATAGGGAAAGGCGTATTGAAGAATGAGTGGATGATTTAGTAGGTGCGTGACTGAGTCTATAAGTGAGTGATTAAACGTATCTTACTGGATGCATGGGTGAGTGACTAAACTGTGTGAATGTCTGTATCCGTCTGTCTGTTGTTGTGTAAGCAGCTGCATGGGTTTCTGACTAGCTAAATGAGTGTCTATATGGGTTATGGATTGGTTCTCTGAGTATCTGTATGGGTGCCTCAGTGTTTGTGTGGGTGGGGTGAGTGTGACTGTGCATAGATGTGTGAGTGGGTGATTCACTGGGGGCATGGTTTCAAGAGTGCGTCTGTGATGGACTGTATGGGTGGGTGAGGGTGTGTTAGTGATTGAATGTATATCTCAGTGGTACATGTGTGAGTAACTACATATGTGAAAGGCAGTATATATGTGTGTTGGAGTATATAAATGGCTATAAGTGAGTGTGTGATTGTGAGAGTGGCTATATGGATGAGTGTGTGCTTGCATCAGTGATTGCATAGGAGCGTAAGAATGTGCTAGTATTTTTATGAGTAAGT
Organism: Calotriton arnoldi; assembly: GCA_963921515.1. Lineage (NCBI taxonomy): Eukaryota > Metazoa > Chordata > Amphibia > Caudata > Salamandridae > Calotriton > Calotriton arnoldi. The sequence goes on along the minus strand of CAWUFW010001107.1, from coordinate 776,017 downwards.
GAGCTGGTGTGTATAACTGTATAGGTGAGTAAATTGGAGTGTGATTAATTATTTGCATGACTGACTAGGTGTGTGAGTACCTCTATGGATGAGTTGCGTTGTGTGAGTGTTTATATAGGTGTATGAGTGCATATGATAGTCCTGTACTGAGTGACTGTAAGTATGAGTGACTGTACGGGTGAGTGAGTAGATGTGTGTGTGTAGACCTAAGAATCAGTGAGTGGGTATGTACTTATTGGTATTGGAGTGTGTATGGTTTTGAGAATGGCAGTCTGTAATTTAGAGTGGGTGTTTCAAAACTTATATTAGGGTGTGAGAAGATGCATTAAATTCTCACATGGATGATGTCATTTGAGATGTCATCAGTGATGTCATCAGTGATGTCACTGACCATGTCATGAGTGATGTAATATGTGACGTCATCAGCAGTGCATTGTGGGCGCGAGTTATAGTTACCTGAACTAACTATAACGGGGGAATTTCACGGGTTTTGTACGAGTGCAATGTCCAACTAACTATAACTGTCCCTAAAACCTATGGTTTTTTCAGTGATTTTTAAGGTTTTTTAAATGCAAATTTCTAACTATAACGTGCCTGAAACCTATGGTTTTTTCAGTGAATTTCAAAGGTTTTTTAAATGCTAATTTCTAACTATAACGTGTCTGAAACCTATGGTTTTTTCAGTGAATTTCAAAGGTTTTTTAAATGCTAATTCCTAACTATAACATGTCTGAAACCTACGGTTTTTTCAGTGAATTTCAAAGGTTTTGTAAATGACAATTTTTAAATGCATTAATTGTTATATTTATTTTTTTAATACTGATTTACTACATTTTTAGAAACCTTTTTTTGTACATATTTTATTTTTTAAATTACATTGTAATTACATTATACATTACAAAAAATACTTTCTCAGAATGAATTACTTTAGTTTAAATACTTTGCACATAGGCAATAGACTTTTAAGTACAGTAGTTACAGTTGTTGCAATGGGCAACACATTTTCAAACACAATGGAACATTCAGCTCAATGTGAATTTCTAGTTAAATGCAATTAGTTACTTTATGGATTACTTTTCTAACCACAGGACTGGATCCTAGATTCAGTCCTGGGACATCTCCTGTAAACAGTTGAGTAAAAGCGTTTTGGTTACATTAGTGATTTTAAAGGAATATTATTGTATTTTAAAAGTTGACACTTTGAAACTTTTTCTCATAGAATCACCAATGTTATCCTATGGAAGGAAATTCACTTAGCAGGTAAAAACTGTTATCATTACTTTTTCTTACTCAGTGTTGGATCCTGGATCCAGCACTGGTGCATCTCCTGTAAACAGTTGAAAGAATGCGTTTAAGTCATACAGGCGATTTTTAAGGAATATTTGTAGTTTGTGAAAATCGACACTTTGAAACTTTTCTGCTGAAAACCAGACAATGGATTCCTATGGAAGAAAATATAAGTTACTGGTAAGTACGGTTAAAATTACTTTTCAGGGTCAGTGCTGGGCTAAAAGATGCAGCACTGAGGTCTCTCCTGATAACAGGTGAGTAAATCGGAATTCGTATTTCGGCAGATTTTAGAGGAATATTTGCACAATGGTGAAGGTAGGGGGCGGGGCCTGAGGTGACATCTGTGCAAACGCGCCCCGTGGCGCGTTTTAAGTTGGGGGATTAAGTCCCCTTGAATCATGAGGGTCCCTAGGGGCCAACTAGCCCACCAGGAACCTCCAGTATGCGCCAGAGGCTGCGTTGCAGAGACATGTAGAGGGGCCACACCCCTTTTACACCTCTCTGCAACGCAGCTCTGTGGCGCTTTCTGGATGTACCTGTTGGGCTAGTTGGCTCCCAGGGACCCTCAGGATTGAAGGGGATTTAATTCCTCATCTTAAAACGCGCCACGGGGCCTGTTTGCACACATGTCACCTGAAGCCCCGCCCCTCCCTTCACCACTGTGCAAACGCGCCCCGTGGCGCGTTTTAAGTTGGGGGATTAAGTCCCCTTGAATCCTGAGGGTTCCTGGGGGCCAACTAGCCCACCATGTACCTCCAAAAAGCGCCACAGAGCTGCGTTGCAGAGAGGTGTATAAAGGGGCGTGGCCTCTGTACACCTCTCTGCAACGCAGCCCTAGCGCATACTGGAGGTTCCTGGTGGGCTAGTTGGCCCCAAGGACCCCCAGTATTCAAAGGGAATTACTTCCCCAACTGCAAACGCGCCAGGGGCGCGTTTGCAGAATGGTGAAGGAAGGGAGCGGGGCCTGCGGGCCGATCGTTTTTTTTTTGTTTTTTTTTTCCCTGAAGGGGGGCTGTGTGGCCCACCTTCCTTTTTCTTATTTTTGGGCCCTGGGGACCCCATCCCCCAGGGCCTTACCCCTTTTTTTTTTTTAAAAAAAATTATTTCTGGGGAGGGGGCCACGTGGCCCCCTCCCGAGCCACTACTTGCCCCGGGGACCCCATCCCCCGGGGCCTGGCCTCTGGTTGGGGACTGTGGGGGGTCCCCAAACCCCCCACAGTCCCGCCGGCTCCCCGTGTCCTACGGGAGCCGGCATTGCTTTACACATGGGGAGCAGCTAACATGCTGCTCCCCGTGTGGAAAAGCAATTGTCTTTGGATATTGGGCGAGAGCAGGTTTCCCTGCTCTCTCTTCCAATATCCAAAGCAGTTTGCAATGACAGGACGGGAGCCGCGAGGCTCCCGTCCTGTCATTGCAAACAGCAGTGTCCCGGGGTAGGCACCCGGGACACTGCAGGAGCCGGCCCTGGGGGTGGCGGTCCCCAGGGCCACCACAGGCTCCAGGAGGGGGCCGCGCGGCCCCCTCCCCACATCAGCACAGCCCCGGGAGGTGGTGGTCCCCGGGGCTTCGGGGTCCAAACGGACCCCCATTTTAATTTGTTAGTGCCCGGGGAGGTGGCGGTCCCCGGGCGTGTGGGGGACTCGAGCCCCCCCACACAGGAAAAAAACCAAAAAAAGAAGCCCCGGGAGGTGGTGGTCCCAGGGGCTGCGGGAGGGCTCAGAGCCCTCCCGCACCATTTAAAAGAGCCCCGGGGTGGCGGTCCCCGGGGCTTGGGGGCCCTTAGAGGCCCCCATACATAAAATAAACACCCCCAGCATGCCCCCGGGACTTGGCCCACCCGGGGCAAATAACTATCGAAGCGCGGTAGACCGCGCTTCGATTTTTTTATCGGCAGGATCTGCGCACCCTGAGCGCATCCTGCCGATTTTCTTTTTTAAATGCTTTTTTTCTGCCCAGGGGTCTTTATGGGACCCCTGAGCAGACCTAGGGGTCAGGGTGTTTCTACCCTGCCCCCTTTGTGCGCTTTGCGCACTTGTTTCTGTCCCTCGGTTCTACCGAGGGACAAAATGGCTGCCAACATTTCCTGAATCGGAATGTTGACAGCCAGCTGACAGCCAATTAACATGCAGCTCGTGATCGGGACGGTGCGCGCAGGGTGCGCGGATCCTCTGTGCCCATAGATATATATGTACTTTTACTTTTGATTTTCTCAGCAACTACTGAACGGATTTACACCATTTAACAAAAAGAGTTCTTTCTGAACCAAGAACTACCTCTTAGCCAAATTTGGTGTAATTCCGTTCAGCAGTTCGGGCTGTAGCCGTGTCTAAAGTTTCCTATGGAAAAATGAATGGGGAAAACGCGTTTTGGGACCCACCTTTTTCTCGGCCCCCGCTTGACGAATCACCCCGAGACTTTCAGGGTAGGAGCGGACCGGAGCGCCCCACAAAGTTTGAAAATTTTGCGAAGATACGTCAACCGGCAAGAGAGTTATTTCAAATAGAATGTCGCGGATTTCCTATGGAAAATAGGTTCTAACTATAACTATCTACTGGCGACCGCCAGTAGATAATATATATATATGACTTTTTGACAAAGATGTGTTGTCGAAACGCGTCAAAGTCAATAAATACAACTTTCCACTAATCGTAAATCCTGAGTGCGACTTTTTCTTGTGCTCGAGTAGCACGAGGCGATTACTATATATATATATATATATATATATATATATATATATATATATATATATATATATATTATCTACTGGCGGTCGCCAGTAGATAGTTATAGTTACAACCTATTATCCATAGGAAATCCGCGACATTGTATTTGCAATAACGTTGGCGCCGGTTGACGAATCTTCGCGAAAGCTTCCAACTTGTTGGGGCGCTCCGGTCCGCTCCTACCCTGAAAGTCTCGGGGTGATACGTCAAGCGGGGGCCGAGAAAAAGGGGGTCCCAAAACGCGTTTTCCCCATTCATTTTTCCATAGGAACCTTTAGTCGCAGCTACAGCCCGAACTGCTGAACGGAATTACCCCAAATTTGGCAAAGAGGTAGCCCTTGGTTCAGACTGGTGCCTTTTGCTAAAATGGTGTAAATCCGTTCAGTAGTTCCTGAGAAATTCACAATTAAAATCACATATATATCTATGGGCGCGTCGGATCCGCGTACCCTCCCGATCACGAGCTGCATGCTAATTGGCTGTCAAAACTCCAAATCAAGAAGTGTTGGCAGCCATTTTGTCCCTCGGTAGAACCGAGGGACAGAAACAAGTGCGCAAAGCGCAAAAGGGAGCAGGGTAGAAACACCCTAACCCCTAGGCCTGCTCAGGTGTCCCACAAGGACCCCTGGGCAAAAAAAAGCATTTAAAAAAAAAAAAAAAAAAATCGGCAGGATGCGCTCAGGGTGCGCGAATCCTGCCGAAAAAAAAAAAATCGAAGCGCGGTCTCCCGCGCTTCGATGTTAATTGGCCCCGGGTGGCCCAAGTCCCGGGGGCATGGTGGGGGGGATAATTTAATGTGTGGGGGGCCTCAAAGGGCCCCAAGCCCGGGGACCGCCACCCCCGGGGCTTTTTAAAAAATGGTGCGGGAGGGCTCTGAGCCCTCCCGCAGCCCCGGGGACCACCACCTCCCGGGGCTTTTTTAAATTAATGTAACAACCTGTGTGGGGGGCTCCAGCCCCCACACGCCCGGAGACCGCCACCTCCCGGGGCACTAACAAATTAAAACGGGGGTCCGTTTTGGACCCCGAAGCCCCGGGGACCACCACCTCCCCGGGGCTGTGCTCATGTAGGGAGGGGGGCCGCGCGGCCCCCTCCTGGAGCCCTTGATGGCCCTGGGGACCGCCACCCCCAGGGCCGGCTCCTGCAGTGTCCCGGGGTGCCTACCCCGGGACACTGTAGTTTGCTATGGCAGGACGGGAGCCTCGCGGCTCCCGTCCTGCCATAGCAAACTGCTTTGGATATTGGAAGAGAGAGCAGGGAAACCTGCTCTCTCTTCCAATATCCAAAGCACATTGCTTTTCCACATGGGGAGCAGCATGTCAGCTGCTCCCCATGTGGAACATGCTATGCCGGCTCCCAAGGGACGTGGGGAGCCGGCGGGACTGTGGGGGATTGGGGACCCCCCACAGTCCCCAACGGAGAGGGCCAGCCCTGGGGGATGGGGTCCCCGGGGCAAGTAGTGGCCCAGGAGGGGGCCACGCGGCCCCCTCCCCAAAAAAGAAAAATAAAAAAAATGGAAAAGCCGGCCCCGGGGATGGGGTCCCCGGGGCCTTAAATGGCCAGAGGAGGGGGGCCACGCAGCCCCCCTCCAAAGAATAAAAATAAAAGGCCATGCCCCGGGGATGGGGTCCCCGGGGCCAATACAGGCCCAGGGAAGGGGGCCACGCGGCCCCCTTCCCGTTTTTTTAATTTAAAATTTAAAAAAAGGGGTAAGGCCCTGGGGGATGGGGTCCCCAGGGCATAAAAACAGGAAAAAGGAAGGGGGGCCACACAGCCCCCCTTCAGGGGACAACATTTTTTTTTTTTTAAAAATACGATCGGGCCCGCAGGCCCCGCCCCCTTCCTTCACCACTCTGCAAACGCGCCCCCTGGCGCGTTTGCAGAGGGGGAACGAATTCCCCTTGAATACTGGGGGTCCCTGGGGGCCAACTAGCCCACCAGGAACCTCCAATATGCGCCAGGTTTTTTAAATGCTAATTTCTAACTATAACGTGCCTGAAACCTATGGTTTTTTCAGTGAATTTCTAAGGTTTTTAAATGCTAATTTCTAACTACAACGTGCCTGAAACCTATGGTTTTTTCAGTGAATATATATATATTTATTATACTATGTAAACATGTGAAAATGTCTCGGTCCGCCTGTTTGCCTCGGTGGCACGGAAAAAATGGGTGGAACTGAAGTCTGCACGCCGACGAGGTCCTCTTATGGCTCCGATGACATCATACGGTGTCGCGAGTGGAGCCGTGATATTATGACGTCCTCGTTGACATGGGAGAGCTAGGAAAGAATTTCCGTGGAATGCTGGTGCAGGGGATATTCACCTAAGTGTTCAGGCTAGTCCTTTGGGAGCAACTGTTTATGTTGCCACTCCAGAAACTAAAACCAGTGATCCGAGGGCAGAGGCCCTGCAGATGGCACACGAGGTGGGGTGCCCAGTCGTGTGCACCGGCGGGGCAGCGAAGTGACAAGCACCACAACCCACAAAAAAGGTAACGAGGGCACTGAATAACACAGGATCTTCTCTTTGTATCTGGCAGGAACAACGAAGTTAAAATGCCCTAGTACTAAAATGTAGAATTAGTGCTACAACGGTCTTCAAGAGGACCTGCGATGCCGCTTCTGCCTCCCGTACCCTGGAGGCGGCACATGGGTCACGCGGTGCGGTCATACTGCGGTGGGACGCACACTCGTTGACCTCTCATGGCACTGCTCCACACTTCAGGGAGGACGTTTTCCATTAGCTATGTTTTCTGATGACGTTTCGCGCCGGCCCCGTCCAACAACAGAACTCCTTTAGATCCAAACAGACTCTTCCACTCTCTCACCGGAAGTGAAACCAGGCCACGCGGACACTTTCACAATACAACAGCCGGGAATGCACTTTTCGGTAAAAAAAAGAAAACATTCCTTCCATCTAATTAATCAAATAAACGTCTCACTGAAGAACAGGGGCCAGCTTCGATCGGTAAACAGCCGTTACAATGACTTTTACTTCGCGATACCATTACAACGCATGCATTACCACGTATGCGTTGTACATCGCAAAGTCATTACTACGCATTTTTTTAGAATGCATGGTCATTTACCACGCATGCCTTTACAACTAATTTTGTTGTAAAGGTATGTATGGTAAATGACCATGCGTTCTAAAAAACATGTAGACGATCCACGTCGTAAGGAAACAGGGGCTGTTCCGTTTCCTCACAACGACGTGCACCGCCCCTCAGAGATGACGTGAAGCAGGAACCATGAGGAGAGAGGAACCATGAGGAGTGAGAGGTAAGGGGGATTGGGCATGGGGTGGGGGGTTTCTTTTCTAGGGTTTAGGGTAGTGCAGTGGGGTTTGGGTAGAGTAGGGGGTCGTGCTGGGGGTAGTGTTTTAGGATTTAGGGTAGTGCAGTAGTGTAGGGGGTCGTGCTGGGGGTAGTGTTTTAGGGTTTAGGGTAGTGCAGTGGTGTATGGGTAGTGTAGGGGGTCGTGCTGGGGTAGTGTTTTAGGGTTTAGGGTAGTGCAGTGGTGTTTGGGTAGTGTAGGGAGTCGTGTGGGGGGGTAGTGTTTTAGGGTTTAGGGTAGTGCAGTGGTGTTTGTGTAGTGTAGGGGGTTGTGCTGGGGTAGTGTTTTAGGGTTTATGTTAGTGCAGTGGTGTTTGGGTAGTGCTGGGGTAGTGTTTTAGGGTAGTGCAGTGGTGTTTGTGTAGAGTAGGGGGTAGTGCTGGGGGTAGTGTTTTAGGGTTTAGGGTAGTGCTGTGGTGTTTGGGTAGTGTAGGGGTTCATGCTGGGGGTAGTGTTTTAGGGTTTAGGGTATGGCAGTGGTGTTTGGGTAGTGTAGTGGTTTAGGGTAGTGCAGTGGTGTTTGTGTAGTGTAGGGGGTCATGCTGGGGGTAGTGTTTTAGGGGTTAGGGTAGTGAAGTGGTGTTTGTGTAGTGTGGGAGGTGATGCTGGGGGTAGATTTAGGGTTTAGGGTATGGCAGTGGTGTTTGGGTAGTGTAGTGGTTTAGGGTAGTGCAGTGGTGTTTGTGTAGTGTAGGGGGTCATGCTGGGGGTAGTGTTTTAGGGGTTAGGGTAGTGCAGTGGTGTTTGTGTAGTGTAGGGGGTCATGCTGGGGGTAGTGTTTTAGGGTTTAGGGTAGTGCAGTGGTGTTTGTGTAGTGTAGGGGGTCATGCTGTGGATAGTGTTTTAGGGTAGTGCAGTCGTGTTTGTGTAGTGTAGGGGGTAGAGTTTTAGGGTTTAGGGTAGTGCAGTGGTGTTTGTGTAGTGTAGGGGGTCATGCTGTGGGTAGTGTTTTAGGGTAGTGCAGTCATGTTTGTGTAGTGTAGGGGTCATGTTTTAGGCTATAGGGTAGTGCAGTGGTGTTTGGGTAGTGTAGGGGGTCATGCTGGGGGTAGTGTTTTAGGGGTTAGGGTAGTGAAGTGGTGTTTGTGTAGTGTGGGAGGTGATGCTGGGGGTAGATTTAGGGTTTAGTGTAGTGCAGTGGTGTTTGGGTAGTGTAGGGAGTCATGCTGGGGGTAGTGTTTTAGGGTTTAGGGTAGTCCAGTGGTGTTTGTGTAGTGTAGGGGGTCATGCTGGGGGTAGTGTTTTAGGGTAGTGCAGTCGTGTTTGTGTAGTGTAGGGGTCATGTTTTAGGCTATAGGGTAGTGCAGTGGTGTTTGGGTAGTGTAGGGGGTCATGCTGGGGGTAGTGTTTTAGGGGTTAGGGTAGTGAAGTGGTGTTTGTGTAGTGTGGGAGGTGATGCTGGGGGTAGATTTAGGGTTTAGTGTAGTGCAGTGGTGTTTGGGTAGTGTAGGGGGTAGTGCTGGGGTAGTGTTTTGGGTTTACGGTAGTGCAGTGGTGTTTGGGTAGTGTTGGGGGTCGTGCTGGGGGTAGTGTTTTTGGGTTTAGGGTAGTGCAGTGGTGTAGGGGGTCATGCTGGGGGTAGTGTTTTATGGTTTAGGTTAGTGCAGTGGTGTTTGGGTAGTGTAGGGGGTCATGCTGGGGGTAGATTTAGGGTTTAGGGCAGTGCAGTGATGTTTGGGTAGTGTAGGGAGTCGTGCTGGGGATAGTGTTTTATGGTTTAGGGTAGTGCAGTGGTGTTTGTGTAGTGTAGGGGGTTGTGCTGGGGTAGTGTTTTAGGGTTTATGTTAGTGCAGTGGTGTTTGGGTAGTGGTTTAGGGTAGTGCAGTGGTGTTTGTGAAATGTAGGGTGTAGTGCTGGGGATAGTGTTTTAGGGTTTAGTGTAGTGCAGTGGTGTTTGGGTAGCGTAGGGGTTCATGCTGGGGGTAGTGTTTTAGGGTTTAGGGTATTGCAGTGGTGTTTGGGTAGTGTAGGGGGTCGTGCTAGGGTAGATTTAGGGTTTAGGGTAGTGCAGTGGTGTTTGTGTTGTGAGGGGGTCGTGCTGGGGGTAGTGTTTAAGGGTTTAGAGTAGTGCAGTGGTGTTTGTATAGTATAGGGGGGTTTAGGGTAGTGCAGTGGTGTTTGTGTAGTGTAGGGGTCATGCTGGGGGTAGTGTTTTAGGGTTTAGGGTAGTGCAGTGGTGTTTGTGTAGTGTAGGGGGTAGTGTTTTAGGGTTTAGGGTAGTGCAGTGGTGTTTGTGTAGTGTAGGGGGTCGTGTTTTAGGGTATAGGGTAGTGCAGTGGTGTTTGGGTAGTTTAGGGGGTCATGCTGGGGTTAGTGTTTTAGGGTTTAGGGTAGTGCAGTGGTGTTTGAGTAGTGTAGGGGGTCGTGCTGGGGGTAGTGTTTTAGGGTAGTGCAGTGGTGTTTGTGTAGTGTGGGAGGTCATGCTGGGGGTAGATTTAGGGTTTAGTGTAGTGCAGTGGTGTTTGGGTAGTGTAGGGAGTCGTGCTGGGGGTAGTGTTTTAGGGTAGTCCAGTGGTGTTTGTGTAGTGTAGGGAGTCGTGCTGGGGGTAGTGTTTTAGGGTTTAGGGTAGTGCAGTGGTGTTTGGGTAGTGTAGGGGGTCGTGCTGGGGGTAGTGTTTTAGGGTTTAGGGTAGTGCAGTGGTGTTTGTGTAGTGTAGGGGGTCATGCTGGGGGTAGTGTTTTAGGGTTTAGGGTAGTGCAGTGGTGTTTGTGTAGTGTAGGGGGTCGTGCTGGGGGTAGTGTTTTAGGGTTTAGGGTAGTGCAGTGGTGTTTGTGTAGTGTAGGGGGTAGTGTTTTAGGGTAGTGCAGTGGTGTTTGTGTACTGTAGGGGGTCGTGCTGGGTTCTAGTGTTTTAGGGTAGTGCAGTGGTGCTTGTGTAGTGTAGGGGGTCGTGCTGGGGGTAGTGTTTTAGGGTTTAGGGTGGTACAGTGGTGTTTTTGTAGTGTAGGGGGGTCGTGCTGGGGGTAGTGTTTTAGGATTTAGGTTAGTGCAGTGGTGTTTGGGTAGTGTAGGGGGTCGTGCTGGGGGTAGTGTTTTAGGGTTTAGGGTAGTGCAGTGGTGTGTGTAGTGTAGGGGGTCATGCTGGGGGTAGTGTTTTAGGGTTTAGGATAGTGCAGTGGTGCTTGTGTAGTGTAGGGGGTCGTGCTGGGGGTAGTGTTTTAGGGTTTAGGGAAGTGCAGTGGTGTTTTTGTAGTGTAGGGGGTCATGTTTTAAGATGCAACGATCCAATACCTGACCAGTCTGCACTACATAAAACTGCAAAAAAAATAAAAATAAAAACTGTTTTGCACACTTTTGTCATTGGGCTATATGTGGGCTACATCTGGGTAATATTTGTGCTACATTTGGGCTCTTTTTTCTCTGGTGGCCATCTTGGAAGACTTCTTTGTTATGAAGTTTCCTAATTTCCTCATTTACTGCAGTCTCCTCAGTAGGAAATGCTTTCAGTTTTTTACTTTGATTCCATCAAGAGGGCATTCAGATGTGTCTCACATTTGCCATAAATTCAGAATGTTAGCACTCTAGTTGTTCATTAGATCACTGTAGTAAAGCTACTGCTCACCAGGGAGTTAACTGGAAGTCTGCTGCTGGTATTGAAAGTGATTGTTTCAGTCTGCATGTCAGAATTTTCAAATGAAATAGAAGAGGATTTGAGATCTCACTTAAAACATGCCCTAATTTTTCTTTCTACAGCACTAACCATAATTTCTATGACAAAATGAACCCCATCATTTTGTTCCTTTTTAAATTAAATGTTTTAAGTGTTACCAGTTTATTCCAATCAAGATGGCTTCAGGTGTGCCATACTTTTGTCATAAGTAAGGCTGTTAGCACTCTAGTTGTTCTTTAGAACACTCTGGGAAGCTGCAGTAGAACACAAAGGCATCAACTGACAGGCTGCTCCTGTTGAAATATAACAGGAAGATATTTGAGATCACACTTGAAACATGTCCTAATTTTTCTTTCTACAGCACTAACCATAATTTCTATGACAAAATGAACCCCATCATTTTGTTCCTTTTTAAATTAAATGTTTTAAGTGTTACCAGTTTATTCCAATCAAGATGGCTTCAGGTGTGCCATACTTTTGTCATAAGTAAGGCTGTTAGCACTCTAGTTGTTCTTTAGAACACTCTGGGAAGCTACAGTAGAACACAAAGGAATCAACTGACAGTCTCTGCCCTTGTTGGATGTACATGTTTTACTGAGAATGTCAGACTTCATTCTCACATGACTGAGAAAGATAATGTGAATTTACAGAAAATATGCTCTCATTTTAGCTTCTGGAGCACCTTCCAAAACTCTATGGGACAAGCATGTGAAAATAGTTCTCTCAAACATGATTCATGATATCCCAGCAGAAGGTTTTTCACAGGGTAAAATCACCTTAGAACACACCACAATTCCTGAAATTAGTATGGTACCATCAAAAAATGAATTCTAATGTAACTAAAGTCTGTTATCACCCTTTATAGTTCTCCTTTTGGTAACCCTCAAAATCTTTGATTCACTACAATGCATTTCAATGGGGTACTATCATGCATATTGGTCCCAAGATGGCTGCCAGCAATTCCAGGATGAAGTGCTGACAGCCAATCAGATCACACAATGACGTGTGGTTAGGCTCCGCCCAGATATATATGTGTTTTTACTTTTGATTTTCTCAGCAACTACTGAACGGATTTACACCATTTAACAAAAAGGGTTCTTTCTGAACCAAGAACTACCTCTTTGCCAAATTTGGTGTAATTCCGTTCAGCAGTTCGGGCTGTAGCCGTGTCTAAAGTTTCCTATGGAAAATTGCATGGGGAAAACACGTTTTGGGACCCCCCTTTTTTCTCGGCCCCCGCTTGCCGAATCACCCCGAAACGTTCAGGATAGGAGCAGACCAGAGCGGGCCATAAGTTTTGAAAATTTCGCAAAGATTCATCAACCGGCGCCAAAGTTATTGGAAATAGAATGTTGTGAATTTCCTATGGAAAATAGGTCCTAACTATAACTATCTACTGGCGACCGCCAGTAGATAATATATATATATATATATATATATGTGTGTGTGTGTGTTCAAACAAAGCGGTCTCTAGGCAGCGTGCACTTACTGCTGGTGCTTGGGGCAGACCGTACCCCATCATTTAATCGTTCCAACAAAGTTTCACCTCACTCCCAGAAATTGATAATATCGTCTTTTATTGCAGAAACTTCCATCAAACGCCACTGACGCGTTTTGACTTTCGTCTTTTTCAAAGTGGTAAGAAAGTTGATGTGTCCCTCTTTGCTATTTATATGTAGAGTGGATTACCAAGGCATTCTGGATGTTTAAGTCCATTTCACAGGTTCAACTGCTTCACCTACATTAGCGATCTTTGTTCTGTGGTGCAGATACGTTTCCCCCTGTGTAGGAAATAAGAATTGCCTTTTAATTTTCACTGACATTTCTGGGCCCGTAACCGCATGTGGTATGCGGTCACGGGCCGCATCGACACCTCATTAGCAGTTCAAACAATGTACCTCCTTGTTTCTTGGAGATGCATTCTATTCGCAAATCTCCTGGGTGGCATATTGAGAGTCGTTACCCTCCAGGCTGTTTTAGTCTCTCAGTGTATAGTTTAAGCCAGTGGAAGTTTTTCAAAGCCTCTCTGTAAGAGCATTTAGCCACAGAATCATAGGATTTTCTCCAGGAGCGTTCAAGTTTCTTGCATAGACTTTTCTCCGCTTGTAATTCCGTGGCGAACCAAGGGGCTGAGGGTTTTTTTCCTAGAAGATGTCACTGACCTGAGTGGGGCCACTCTGTCTAATGCGACCTAGCAATTGAAGCTGGATACATCCCTGCTTGGGTCACACGTCAGCTGGGGGGGAAGCATTTTGGAGCACAGGTCCCATAGTTTCTAGGGTGACCTTTCTCCAGTTTCTCCGAGATTGACCTGGAGCTACAGCGTATAGATTAGAGTCTGAAGCTGAACAGAACTAAAAAATGGTCTGACCAGGTCAGGGGTAGCAGGGCCTCTACTTTAAGGTTAGGATCATTGGAGAAAATAAGGTCCAGCATATGGCCCGCCATATGAGTAGGGGCGGTCACCCTTTGCGTCAGATTTAAACCCTCAAGGGTTTCTGCCAGCTGAGAAGCCTTAGAACATTTTCCATTATCCATGTGGACGTTGAAGTCGACTAGAACAGTGAAATTAGCGTGCTTCAGTGAGAGATCAGCGACAATGTCGCATAGCTCTAACTGGTGGCAAGATGGGGTGTCAGAAGGTCTATATACCAGGATCCCAGCCACCGAGGAGGAGGGCGAGATTCTGACGCAGAAGGACAGAGCCTCAATGATCCCAATGTGCTCTATTCTTCAAGAGGAGATCTCCAACCAATCCCTCATGTTAACAGCCACACCACCTCCTATCTTGTTGCCACCCCGATTGGCACAAGTCATCCGAAAACCTTCAGGTACCGCCAGCATCAGGTCGGGGTTAGAGCCCTCCTTCAGCCAGGTTTCTGTTAAAAACATGAGATCCCAGGAGTTTGACTCCAGAGCGAACCAGATGTCCTCCGAGTGTTTGGCGAGGGAGCTACAATTGATCAAGCATGCCCTAATATTGGTGCTAATAGCCATGGGGTGTTCCGTAGGAGGCTTTAGTGTGGTCGGACTGCCATTCGCCCTCCCTCCGCGGACCACCAGCGTAGAGAGAGACATGAGTTACAGCAGTACTCATGGTTGACCGTCCCCAGGTCCATCTTGGCCTTACCAGAGCAGGCCGTTTTATTCATGTTTAAAAGTTGATCACTGGACACGGCAATATTGGTCAAAGTAGAAAAATGGGCAGCATGGCTGGTGCTGGCCACGGCCCAGACGGGCGCAGACTGGCTTGCCTTTGGCGCTAGCGGCGAGCCCACTGCGTGCCTCGCATTAAGTAGGGGCTCGGGTCGGCTTGTCGACAACTAGACCGCCGACCTGCAAGATGGCGCCCAACTGATGTCCCAGCAGGGACAGGGAGAAATGCCCTCTGCAAGTGGGCGAGTGAAAGCCCTTCTTTCCAGAACTATATTAGTAGGCTGTCCAGTTTTAGGCTTAAACCTACAATAACTGATAAAACCCCACCGAAAGGGAAATAGCCCTCACCAGTGTAAATATATAAACACTGAAAAAACACCTACACAACCACAAATGAAATGCCATTCAAAGAAAGGAAAAGGAGAGTGAGTCATTTTGTTTCTTCCTGAAGGGGCCAATACAATGTAACTTTGTTATACAAGCTAGCAGCAAGAAAGAATGGGCTAACATTATTCTGCTTGGGTTTTGTTGTTTAGGGATGTCACAAAAATATTGTTTCTTCTTCCTTTTGCTTTTTTCAGTTGTGTGGTCTTTGGTCTAAAGATGCAGGGTTTAGAAGCATGTTTTAGGTCTTGTTTAATTATTTTATAAACTGTAGAGAATCGGGAAATGTCAAAATCAGATTTGATATTTTTGCTGCGTTTGATTCCTTCACTGATAGGTAAATTGGCTGGTTTCATAGAATCTTTCACAATCAGTGCCATCACATTTACCCACAGAGAGTGGGTAAAAACCGTGGATACATTAGCCCCCAGTTTCTACTGAGTCAGTATTGATAGTAGGTGAATTGCCAACACCCCAGGCTTTAAACATTCAAAGCAAGGCATAGTGACAAGTATATGTGAAAAGAGTGCTATCACCAAGCATCTGGGATAGTGGTGAAAACATGACACCAGACTTTTGGAAAACATGGAACGTAGTGTCAGTTGGAATGCTCTGCAAAAAGGTTCTTTCCAAGTTCAACAAAGATTGGAGTGATATTGTTTGTATTTGCAGTGATTCAGCTACGTATATGAAAAACTTGTGTGATGACCTGTCAAAATCGATATCTGAGCTGAAGTGCTTCCCTGTAAGAGATCCTTGCCACTTGTTAGATGGTATGCTGGAAGCATCTTTACAATCTTCAGAGTTAATGAAGAATGCTATTGACATTTTTTAGTCCATTCTGGTTCACTGTTTTGTTATGCACTTGAACACAAATATTTCTCATTTTGTGCTTTGTGTGGCATCAAAGAAAGTAATCCCAACTGTATCGCTTAGCTGATGGTTCTCAGTCCAAGGGGCTGTGAATGCTATATTATCCATGTGGCAACCGTTTACATAATTTTTGCTGAGTGATGATGCCAAAGGCAAGAAATGTGAGGATCTTTGGTCACATATTGCAAATGATGTGAAAAAAGTGCACTCTACTGCATTCTTAAATGTTTACAGGAAAACATAACTGCTGTAGTGGACATAATAAAAAAACTAGCCTGAAAAAACCCTTGTCTGCCAAGTGTTCAACATAATTGGTGTAGATGTGAAACATTTCCTTGAGAGTAGACTGGGCGACACCTTTAGTGACTTTGGAACTGCAACATGTTCCATGTTAGAGTGCTTGCCACTTGGTAAGCAAAGAAATGTTCAAGAGCAATTCAGGAACTTTTATTTTACAATGTATGAGAAATGTCTTGCAATGATTCATATAAATGTCCCTTCACCAACCATGGCATTTGAAGTCCATGAAACCTCACTGTGGTACTCTGTACAGGTTCTAGATCCCTTCCGTAAAGGGGAATTTTCTCTGTAGTTTCAAAAGTGCTGCTTAATTTTTGACCGCTTCAATAACTCTGAGGGCATAAGTGCCCAGTTCAACGCAAATGTTGCAGAACCTGCCCAGAGAATCGCAATCTTTAAGTGCACTAGTATTTGCACGGAAAGCTGTCAGTGGCCAGAGTTAGCAAATTGTGTACTGGCTGTTTTGGCATTGTCTGTCTCAAGTGCCAATGTTGAGAGGGCCTTTTCATAGATAAAAGTTTACATGGGAAGGAAAGAGCAAGGGCACATGACAAAAGACTCACTGAAGAAGTATTGTATGGTGTACTACAATAAGTTTGATTTGGAAAAATTTATTTGGACCTCATATACACTGTATGTACACGGCCTATATACCATGCACTATCAGTGCAGGAAGCAAGCAATAATAAGAGCAAAACTTTCCATACACACCGGAAAAACACTTTTTAATGGCACGAAAATGTGTAACCACTGATAACCACTGTTTTTTTAAGGTATTGAAATCACTTGAAAACACTGAAAAAACCCCACCAGAATTTACCAATAATAGAAACTGAAAACAAGAAAGTCTATATATTAGGTAAGCTTTTTGAAAGTTTAGGTTGCCAATACAAATTAAGCGTCCACGCTCCTGCACCCTGCAACACACAGTAGTGCAAGAGCCTCACTCGCAGCAACAGTGAAGGCATAACACGTTTTAAAACAGGTTAAAAGCAAAGTAAAAACCCGTCAGTTAATACAGGCAAACACATACATATACACACACACACACACACATATATATATATATATATATATATATATATATACACACACACACACAGACACACACACACACGATATGTATAAACAAACACAGAATTCACACTGCACAATAATATGTGGGAGCAGACCGACAGCAATACTGAGAACGGTACGGTTAGGCAATCAATAGACAATTTTAAAAAAAAACAGCAGGGGAGAAACAACCCCGCTAGATTAGAGAAATAAAGACCACAATGGAGGACTGGAAAAGGGGTAGAGTTGAACAGGGCCAACACTTGGGAGGCCTATGGAGACAACCAAGCCACAGCATAAAAGATATTAGTATTAAAAGACAAACGCCAGAAATGACGGTCCAACCAAAGGGCCAGTGTAGAGATAGATACATAGTGTACAGATAGAGAGGCAGTTCACACAGCTGAAGAAGCATGAAGGCCAGAAGCAAAGGAAAGTCCTCGAGTGCACGGGACAACCTGTGCTCGGCCCTACAAGTCAGGGAACAACGTGAGTGAGGATTCTGACATCACCCAAGATTGTACTCGGTATGCCTATTAGCACAAGGGAGACAAGCCCCCAAAGGGGTGAGAACTGCAATTGCAAGAAGTGGAAGAAATTCCTCGGAAAAGAATCCCAAGGGATCGCAAACCTCTGTACGATCCAACCCAGAGTGGACGGGCAAGAAACCCATGTCCAAGAAGAACGAAAGAGGAAAAGTCGCCATAAACCCCCAAAAAGGACAGAAGGCACACCTGAAGAACAGACAGCAGGTAACAAAATGTCTGGGTTGGTATCTGAGGTGTCATGGAAACAGCTCCAATCAAAATGTGAAAGCAACCGCAGCTTCGCGCAAGGCAGAAGCAGAGGAAAAAACATGCCATGCAGAGGCATAGAAGATGTAGGGCGGCCAACTTGGCCGCCGATGCCAAGATACAGACAAGGGAGGGCCACAAGGAACCCAAGAGAGAAAGAAGGGGCAGAAAGGGGCCTGTCTCACCCATGTATTGCGAGAACTAGCACAAGAAGTGCTAACGCCTCAAGAGAGAAAGAAGGAACACCGCCCAGGGCAGAACCAGACAAAGAAGAACCCTTATGCACCATTTTCCAACTTGCACTGGTGCACCAAGCACGGCATGTGGATTCCCCTATAAGGGGTACTATGCAACAGAAACATTTTGAGAAATACCTTTAAGGCATACAGACAAAGTACCCAGTCAGACAGGGAACAAGGCAGCATTGCATCCACACAATATCATGAAAACACCCCAATCAGAAGTTGGATAGAAAGCAAAGAACATTGGACAGCCACCGGCGTAGACACCAACAAAGCCAGAAAGTAAGACGCGTTCCAGAGAACAACCAGAGACCACAACCTGCCATCGACCGGGGAAATGCAGAAAGAAAATACCTGCCAAGGAAGGACTACAAACGGATGGCATGTGGAGGGACAAGTGAAAAGAAGTAGTTAACTGGCACAGCCATGTAACAGTTCACACAGAAGGGAAAACAGGAGACTATTCCCAGGCCGACCAAGTGGGGGGGGGGGGGGGGTGAGGGGGGGCTGACGGGAAAGGCAGAGCGGGTCTCCGGGGGCAGGATGGTTCCTATGAGCTATAGACCGACCACTGAGGCCCTTGAAATGGGGTTTAGCCCAAGTGCCCAAGAGAATATCAAAAAGGGTTTCACTAAAGGGAAGCGCAGGCTCAGCTCTCAGTTGGCCCTGTTGGAGCATCCTAAATAGGGGATCAATGGCCACTTCCACAGAAGGAAGCTATAGCCCCAGAACTACGTCAACTCTTCTCAAAAGATGAGCAAAAGCCAAGCTAGCCAACGAAGCAAGGTGGTGAAAACAGGCCCAAGGAGAAGGAAGAATCAAGGCCACTAGCGTCTCCAAGGGCAGAAACCCTTTGAAACCCCGGAGGAGGCTGAGTCATGTGATCACCAAAATACCAGTGCTTTAAGGAGAAAAGAGCAGGGGGCTCCTCTGAAAGCGTAAGAAGGTAGCCCGAAGAGGACAGATCAACCCACGCTGTTCCAGACGTTGATTGGCGCTGAGAAAGCGACACCTCGGTGTCAGGGAGAGGAGACAAAGAAGGGGCGAGCGGTGCCGGTGATGCAGAGTTGTCTGATCCAATATAGACGTCACAGGTGGGTAGTCCAAAGGGCTGTGCACCGGAGAAGAGATGGAGTCTATCACGGATTCGGAGGGCCCCGTTGACACAGTGGGCGGACCCGCTAGTTTGGAGTTAGTCGAGGCCTCACCGACCTCCCGGGGGCAAAGAAGTGTACCAGAGGGAGTTTGAGAGCCAAAAATGGCAAGGAGGGAGAGATAGTATTCCCTCATCTGAGCTAGAGTCACCCTGGCACCTGGAAATACTCGAAGGTGCGGCCCAGATTCTCGCTCCGACTCTGAAATTGGAGGAATACGAGGCGAGTCAGGGACACCGCATGTACGCTGTAAAGTTGGGGAAGGCCGAAGCGCCGACCTTCAACAGAGTGATTTACCAGGCAACTGCAAGGACAAAGGCCTTAGGGAGCTAGCCCTCGAGCGGTCCTCTGAGGAAGAAGAGGGACAGTGACCGATGAGGGCCCTCACCCACTGCGTCACGAACAGCATCATGCGGCGCTCCTGCAATGTTGACGACTAAAGCTGAAGACACGAGCTGCACCGGTCGGACTCCGGGTGCGCGCCCAGACACCACATGCAAATAGGATGACTGTGTAGGGTCGACATCGTGGTACACAGGACTCCGATAAATATCAAGAAAAAAGCACATTGTTTCGTCGACATCGACGAGGTAGGCCAAAAACGGCCAGAGGTCCCGCTCTCCGGATCCATGTGGAAGCGCCGAAAGGAAGAAACAGACAGCGCATCAGGGGAGGGCTTACATAGACTCTGATGACGTTACATCTGGTAGATGTTGTTATTGAGTCGCTCTGCGCCCTCTACCAACATGCAGATGTACTGCTGTAGAAACATTTCCGGATCCAGTCTGGTGCTTGGGGATAATTCTAAGGTAAAGAACCTGCCGCTAGACGTCTCCATCAGATGAATTTTGTTTACATGGATTATCCAGTCCCTTTCAGCAACTCCGTTTGCTTGGTCTGGGAGAAATTATTTAGTTTAAAAACTCCCAGAACCTGAATGGATTCCTCTCTTGTAGAAGTGCGAAGATCTTAAGGCATTCTTCCTCAACCTTCTTACGTTTCAGTTCCCATACATTCTGCCTATGGAGCGCTTTGTATGTTATGACAACTTGTGCTGAACTTTTTTCCCCTCGTTTGTGAGCCGCCAGGGCTCTTTAGATGTTACGCTTGCTAATGGATAGTTTCTTGGAGATTTGGTGAGCAATTGATCAAGAGGTTTGACTTGTTCGGAGGGCCACTGCAGGTCTTTCGCCAAGGGTATTGCGAAGATCGGCCATGATGTCTCCCCAGTGTTGTAATAGGGAAAGCCAGTTTTATCGAAATCCAATCATCCAACCTTTTTAAAGAAGTTATCTTTCCACTTGATTCTAGGCAGGACTTTATGTAGTTCTTCAACTGTTGGTTCACCCAGAGGGAGTAACTGGGCAGACTGCTTAGATTCAAGCTCCAGAAACAGTCGCAGCGGTCTGTGATTACTTACCATCCATTCATTCACTTCAAAAGGTGCTGAGCCTTGAGATCAGTATAACTGATAAAAAATGAAGTCAATCATCAATACGCCTGTTAGACCTGCCATCCTTAGGGTGGCCTGCCCCCAAACATTTTGCTTGGTTACCTCCTCTTTTTGCTGCATCTTTTTGTTGGCCTTGGGACTGAACACTTTACAACTGCTGACCAGTGCTAAAGTGCATGTGCTTCTCCCTTAAACATGGTGACATTGGTGTATACTCAAATGGCATATTTAGTTTACTTCTAAGCCCCTTGTAAAGTGGTATACCATGTACCCAGGGCCTGGAATCTAAATGCTACTAGTGGGCCTGCAGCACTGGATGTGACCCCCACACATGTAGCATTTCAAACCTATGTCAGGACAGCCATTGCAAGGCCTGTGTGTGCAGTTTACTGCCACTTCGACTTGGCATTTAAAACTACTTGGCAAGCCTTAAAATCCCCTTTTATTACGCACAAGTCACCCCTAAGGTAGGCCCTAGGTAGCCCTAAAGGTAGGGCGCTGTGTAAATAAAAGGTAGGGCATGTACTTTTAAGTTTTACATGTCCTAGTAGTGACAAAGAGCTAAATTCGTTTTTCGATACCGCGAGTCCTATTCCTTATAGGCTAGCATTGGGAATTCCTTAAAATACTTCTAAACTAATTCCTGATTAGAAAGGAGTAGCTGCATCAGATTTCATATATTTGGAATGGTAATGATAAACACTCTTTACTGGGAAAGTTGGATTTAACATTACTGTTTTAGAAATGCCACTTTTAGAAAGTGGCCATCTCTGTGCCTTGCAGCCTGTCTCCAAAACAAGTCTGGGATGGGTGACAGGTACACTTCGTGGCTGTCTAGAGGGTGCGACAGAACTCCTCTGCCTTCTGATAGCTCTTCCTGGGCAGGAAGAGAGGGGGGAGCAGACACTTACACCTAAATAGGGAATGTCCTGTTTCCCACACAAAGGTCTGATTACCCCCAACTGATAGTCTGGAACCAGGAGTGGGAAGAAGGGGGGACCTCTGCACTTCAAGGGCCTGCTTTGAAGTCCCCCACTTCAAAGGCACAACTGGGGAGAAGTACTGGGCCTCTGACCCTACCACGACAGTACACTACTGGACCTGTGAAGAACTAGGCTAGGAGTAAAGACTGCTGTGCTACTGGGATTGTCACTCTGCTTGATCGCTGCTCTGGAAGAATTGCTTTTCTCATTTGCTGTGCTGCTCTGCTGATCTCAGCCCAGCTGAGGACAAGGACTGTACCCCTCTCACTTGATCCCAGATTGACTCCAAGGGCTTGCTGGCTTACTCCCTTGATCTGAAGTCTCAGAGCCATCAAAGACTTCCTTCAACAGCATCTGGACTTGGCAGGCAGGATTCACCGATGGCAAAGTGGTGTCAATCCAGTCCTGGGGCCTTGAAAGGTTATTTCTGCTGTGCTGATCCATCAGAACCGACGCAGTGACAACTTTGGGCCGATCAGAACCGACGCATCACCCTTCCACGCGGCTGCTGCTCAACGACATCACTTTGACGGACTGCATGGCTCGACAATGCATCGACTGCATCATAAAGGGGTTAGTCAACGAAGCCTCCATCGACTGCGCGGATCAAACAGACCCATCGGCTGCATCCACAGGATCGACAAAGCGGCACCTCCTCTGCTACTTGTATCAAGTCTGACGCGGTCGTTTCCTCCATCCAAGGTACTTTTTCAGCAGGACCTGCATGAGTTCCATAGCCAGCCTGCCCTCCAGCGCTGCTGGCCTGAACTTTGGATTCACCCCGGCCTAGCACTACCAGATGTCCCCGGTTGGCGCTTTATGACTAAGCACTATATTCAGATTTAGGGCCAGATGTATGGCCATTGGATTTAGCGCCTTGCAATTTGCGACAAATTGAGAGTCGCAAATTGTGAGGCGCTAAATCCAATGTACAACAGTGTCTCAGACACTGTTTGCGATTCCCAATGGGGTCGCAAATTGCGAGGCTCATGAATATTAATGAGCCACTCGCAATTTGCGACCCCATTGGGAATGGCAGGCCCTCCCAGGAATGGTGGCCTACTGGGCTCAGCAGACCACCATGTCTGGGACTGCTTTTAAATAAAGCAGTTTTTTTTTTTTTTTTTTTTAATGCAGCCCGTTTTCCTTAAAGGAAAACGGAATGCATTTATAAAAAAAAAAAAATGAAACGTTTTAGTTTCATTTTTTAAGGGCAGGTAGTGGGCCCTGGGACCACTGCCTGCCCTTAATAAATATTTTCCCCTGCATTTGCAAAGGGGAAGGGGTCCCCTGGGGACCGCTTCCCTTTTGCGAGTGCATTACCACCCTCTTCAAGAGGTCGCAAAACATTCATACATAGGGTTGTGTTCGCTTTTAGGAAGGGAACGCCCCTTCCTAATAGCGACTCGCAATTCCTAAATAGAAAAATAAATTGTGACTCGCTATTTAGGAATTGTACATAGCCCTTTCACATTTTGCATGCGCAAACGGATTGCAAACCCGTTTTTGCATGCAAAATAGGGCCGTACATCTGGCCCCTAATCTTTTAAAAATTCATAACTCCAGTTCTACTTATTGTATTTATCATTTTGGTCTTATTTTATTCAAACAATAATCTATTTTTCTAACCCTGTGTGGAGTATTTTTGTGGTGTTTTCATTGTGTTATTGTGTGTGTGTGTTGCACAAATGCTTTACACATTGCCTTTTTAAATAAACCTGACTGCTCGTGCCAAGCTACCGGAGGGTGAACACAGGTTATCTTTTAGTGTAGATCTAGCTTGCCCTGACTAGAGTGGTGGTTCCTGCCTGCACAGGGTGCATACTCCGACAACCAGAAACCCCAGTTTAAACAACGTCCTTAAATGTTGGAAGAAAAACATGGAGCGGCTCATTCGCTTCTTTGAGGGTTTGCACGGAGACTAGCAGGTGGGTGTTGATGAGGCTCTGGAAAAGGGCTCCATCTGTCTGTGTGCAGATGGCGGGGTCAGAGGACTTAAACCCTGAATGTTGAAGCAGCCCAATAGAATGGGTTCATGAGTTGGGTATTGGTTCAACAGGTTTTCAATTACCACACATCTTTCTTCCAGAGCCTTCCGTCTTGTTTCTGTCCTGCGTTGAAATAAACCTTTAGAAGCAGTAGTGAGTGGGATTTGTAATTACATCTTAGGCCCTTGGGGAGCAGGTATTGAAGCATGGGCAGGTTGGTACTAATTGCTGTAACTTATAGGTTGCCGTGGTTTTTCACATAAACAGACAGACTTCCTAAAGGGCGACCTAAGATGTTGCTTTTAATGGCTGGGGACAAAAATTCATAGAATCCTGGCAGCGACGTCGTGCCCATGGCCCAAGTCTCCTGGAGGTAGAGAAAGTCCCCTGTGTTCAGATAGTCTGCAACTTCTTCGTTTTATTGATGCCCGCCACGTTCCATGAAATGATTGTTAACGGAGGGCGGAGGATGGACGCATCTGACAACTTCCTGTTTCCTTGTGAATATCGATGAGTTTGACTTGTTAAAAACCGGGCCAACAATCCCCAGTCATTTGTTGCAGCCTGGAAGCGCACTACCCTTTGCTCGTTTACACATTATGGTGAAGGATTTTTCTTTGCCATGTCCAAATTGGTGTTCATGGGTAGGTTGAGTACTATTTGTGCCTCCTAGTATGGTGTTTGGACCTTGCTTTGAGGCCAGAGTCAGAAGCTCGTGAGGGTATTTCTCAGGTTGTTTTTTCTTGACCTCTATCCCCATTCTGCGACTAGAGTTGCTTCTTTTAACATTATGTCCCGATGGGATTGTTGGCACATTCCTACAATGGTTGACTCACCGTTTGCGTCTCCAGTGAGTCTTTGGAATAAAACCCCGACAAGATCTTCGGTGCACAAATGAACTAATGGTGGGCCATATTTAAATAGGCATAAGATGTTCCCCCCTATTTAGAACGTCGTAGTGGCCACTTATGTCGTAGCATGGGGTTAACACTAACGAGATGTCAACGGGAGTGTCTGAATTATTTGTTTTTAGTGGTCTTGTACAGAGTCCAGGTGGGCAATTAGGTAATTTGGGTCCCTGGGTTGAAGGTGTGGCGGGGATCAAAGTGGCACTAATAGGGTTGGATGGTTGTCCATTTGAACGTGGAAGCATTACTGGTGCCGGTTCCTTGAGACCCAGGGGTTTTTGTGCATGACTCGGTTAGATTCAACTTAGGTGCTTGCGTCCACTTCACTTAGTTGGGGGAGAGGGGAGGTTTGTCTCATGGGTTAGCATTGATGGAACTGCCTCAGGGTTGTTCACTGGGCCCTCCCTCAGGTCAAATATTGGACACATAGAGACTGCTTCGCACTTAGCTGAAGAATTTAGAGGTTTGTGACATTTAACACTAGGCTACTTTTTTAGCTATTGTGCTTTTCTTAGGCTTTTTCTAATTTTTTTCTTCGCTCTCCTAGGGAGTAGCTGGTTGGTCTGGATTGGAGGGAATTCTACCTCGTCACCTTCAGCTAGCGGAGCGCTGTTGTATGTACTGCTGTCGGAGTTAGATATTGTTGATTTAAGGACAGCTTGTGGCTGTATTCCCTCCATTCTTCTTGAAAACTTTTCCCTGCCCTTCTTGATGCAGAGGTGCTCGTCCCAGAGTTTTCTTTCTCTTCTGTACATTTGGGATTCACTGCTGGGTTCTTGTTGCTTATAGATGTTCCGGCCTCACTTCTGACGGTGGCGACCAGATCCGATAGAATTTCTGGGAGAGAACAGTTTGTTAATGGAGGCACAACCATCTTTCCACCTCTCCTTGGATTTTAGCTTCTATAGAATCCAGCTTGGTGCTCTGATCTGCTAGACAGAGGGCTAATGACTGTAAAAGGTCGACTGCCACAACAGAGCTCTGGCCATTGCATCTTAGGAGACGCTGATAAAAGACGTGTGTGGATTGAGGAGGCTCAGGGGGTTCGTGCTTTATTGCATTGAGTACTCTGAAAGGCTTTGGAGTGGGCTCCAACGTCTTTTCAATTTGTGATTCATGTTGTGGTAGAGGGCTGCTCAGAGGTTACTTAGGTCATAGTTAAAATCCGAAGTGCTGTTTACGTTTAGGCTTGCTGATTCATGTTGAACAATATGAGGTGAAGCGAGAAGATTAGTGTAGATTTGGGCAACAGTTACCCTTCTATGCTTTGCTGTGGGGTAGACTGTGTGAATCTTAGGGAGAGAAGTTAGCCATTTGTTAAGGCTGTACACACACTGGACCCCCGCTCAGTCTTGGGCAGGATCGAATCCTGCGCCTCTCAGTTGCATAGGATTCCGATGCAGGGGGTTGGTCCAGGCTGCTATTTAGGGACTCTGCACTTTTGTCACATGCTACAAATGGATCATGTGAGGCTTGAAAGTGATGAGTCTAGTTGGAGTTGGCGGCACAGGACGTGCTTGCAGAGGCGGAGTTTGTTTTCAAACACCCTTTGCTGGTTCCCAGGGCCCCTCACCGTCCGAGGTAATTGCGAGTATAGGTGAAGCATTCCGCTCCGCTGAAACCTTGCAGCGTCTTGGCAGTTCACTTCTGGGTATTCTTTTGTTGCGAGGGCCAGGACGCCTACATGTTTAAGCTGCAGTTGGTTGGCAGACAAATATTTGATAGACAGAAAGTGAACCACTGCAAAGGTGACCCAACGAGCACCAGAGGTCGACAAATGGTTGAGTAGTCACTGATATTAAAGATGTGAGAGGTTAAGAAGGCGAGGGAACTTAAAGAGGGAGGCCAACTGCACCGGAACCTAGGCCGGCCATCTCTGCATCCCTCCTGCTGCAGTGTTAGCACTGCAGCCACACCGCTCCACAGAGCTCACTAGCAAGCTGCTAGAGGGGCTGGTCAGGCAGGCAGCAGAGGGGCTGGTCAGGCAGGCAGCAGAGGGGCTGGTCAGGCAGGCAGCAGAGGGGCTGGTCAGGCAGGCAGCAGAGGGGCTGGTCAGGCAGGCAGCAGAGGGGCTGGTCAGGCAGGCAGCAGAGGGGCTGGTCAGGCAGGCAGCAGAGGGGCTGGTCAGGCAGGCAGCAGAGGGGCTGGTCAGGCAGGCAGCAGAGGGGCTGTACTGGAGCTGGCAGAACAGACCCATCACAGGCCAAGGAGTGGAGCAGATGAGCTGCCGCCGGCAGCTTCAGTGTCAGTGTCATCTGGAGCGTTAGACGCCAAATAGACCCCCACTCAGCCCGCGTTCGCCTCAAAGATAGGGGACTAAAAGGTGCAGCGGGTGTGAGCGGGGCACGGGAGAGGTCCGCAAATACTTATCTTGGCCGCAGTTTGGCCAAATGGGAAAACTCCTCTAAGCTGCGGCCTCAGCATTCAGTGCTCCTCGCACAGAAAGAGGAAGCTCTGACAGTCGCAGTCCAAAGAGTCCTGGTTGCAGGCCATTTTCAGTAAAGCATGGACTTTTACCTCCAAGATGAAGGCAAGAGCGAGAGAGCATGCCTTGAGAGAAGGGGGTGGTGCAGTGGAGCAGGAAACCGATCTTCTATCATCGTGATCAACTTCCAGTTGGTGACAAAATGGTTAACTCTACCTCCCACAGTAGGTGGCGATGCGAGATGGAATCAGAGGGATTTTGAGGCAGCTGAGCCCTCAGAAGGGTGGGAACTAAATCTGCTGCCTTATAGATTCCCCTCTGCCCCAAATGGAGTGGTACACATGCAGAGGCATTTAAACAGGCTGAGACAGTTGCTATTGTTGGGACTGCACAGCCCTAGAGTAAGCATATAATCCCTGATATCGCTGGAGGAATTGATGAGAAAGGTAGGCCGGACCCACAGCACTTTCCGTAGCTCTGCTGTTCTGTTGAGGAAGAACCTCTTTTCACTCCCTTTAGCGGTTTTCAGTCAATCGGCATGTTGACAGGATTAGTCTAGACATCCCTTGAGAAACCAGTAAAACGCTTCAAAGCGTGTCACCACATTGTGACCATCATGCCCATAGACTGGCAAAGTTATCGTGAGAGTAAAGGCAACATTTCAGGATCTATTTTGTCACCTTCAGGCCAACACTAAACAGGTATAGAATGGCTTCTAATTGTGTTCTGGCGGGCTAACAAACAAGTCTCACCAGTTCCCATAAGGCATGGGTATAACAGCCAAAAAGGCAGGTGGCATTAGTTGTGCATTGTGCCCAGATGCTGAAAGAAAAAGCTTTGAGACCCAAGGCAACACGTGTCTTGGACACCTTGCCCAAAGGTTCCATATGAAACGTGTTTGGTGATTCAGAAGCCAACCTCAAAATCGAACCCAAACGTTTGTGACAGGTAGGACGACAAAAGTGTGGGTGGCCCGGACCTAGCCTATGTCATCTGGTGAAATGCCTGAAAGGTGATTCTTCCATGCAGTCATTATATGGTCTAGGAGAGCCCTGTTAAATGAGAGCAGATGCTCTATGGAAACTGTGGAAGGTTGCAAGATTTGTCAAAATGTTAGGCTTTACTTCCACAAAAGGCAAAGTCACTTCCAAAGCCTCTGAACCCATCCAAATAACGTGAAACACATGACCTTATCAGAGACATGTCCAGAGGGGTAAGAAATGCCCGTCTGAAGTCCAAATAAAAGGCCAGCATCAGTATTATAAGGAGGCAGGAAAAACAAGTTTTGCACCTTCGACAATGCTCTTTCTGGTGGATACTCTAACCCCAGATTCCTCTCTCTAGAACACTCCCGAAGTGTCAGGCTGGATTTGGAAACCTTTCTTCAGCAGTGCTCCAGTGCACCTCTAGGTGGCGCCATGCGGCTCTGTACAACCCTGGAAGGGTCAGAGCGGAGCAGCATACAAACTGATGTACAATTCTAACAGCAGATTCCTCCCCTTGGGAAAAGATACCAAAGCAGTACCTCCTGAAGGTGGAGTGTCTGCAGAGTGTACTCAGACCAAGAAGTCGTGCAGAACCAAACAGACAAAATGTTTATCCTGCCGGACCTGGCTGTCAAGGGAGTAGTGCTTGGTGAATGTATGCATGGATGCCCACTTCGCAACCTGGCAGATGTGAAGGACATTCACTCCTTGGGAAAACAGTGGTAGCAGCCTTAACCCTGGTGGAATAAGCTCTGACCTTCTGGAAACTGCTTCATGGCCAGTGAGTAGCAGATCTTAAAGCATTAGTCTATCCATCCCAACAGGGTCCTCTTCTGGACAGCCTTTCCTTTCTTCACCCTGGAGAACCCCACAAAAACATGATAATCCACATAGCGTTCCTTGGTACGATCAGTGTAAAAGATCAATGCTCTTCTAGGGTCCAGTCAATGGAGCCTCTAAGGGGTGATGGAGAGCAAAGAACGCTGGCAGAGTGATGGAATGCTCAACATGGTAGACAGTCATGACTTTTGGCAAGAATGCAGTTGGAGTTTGCAGCACCAACTTGTCAAGGAAAATGTGGTGTAGGGCAGATCCACTAAGTGCCTGATGTTTACACAAGTGACGACCTGACAATCACAACGAAGAAGACGGTCTTGTAAGCGAGGAGAGGCAGCGAACCTCAAAGGGCATATATCTAGGAAAACTCAAGACCCAGTTAAGTTTCCACTGCTTAATCACAAACAGCTTGGGACTGAATATGCGTGACAAAACTTTAACAGGTGATTTAAACAAGGACAGTTAGTCTAGTAAATGTAGAAAACTGACAACCCGTAATGGTGCTCACTGCAAGACCTTGCTAGGGCGAAAATAAAGCAATTAAAAAGACATGACTGCTTTGCTTGTAAAGGACTGGTCTTATGAGCACCACACCAAGCCACAAATTTGCCCAAGCACCCAGCATAGATTGATTTTGTGGAAGAGCACCTGGCAGTAAAGGGGACATTGACCCCTTCAGGGTGCAGATCGAACAGTCAGTTGCTGCAGCTCAAACTCCACGAATGTAGGTGCAGGTGTAGAAAGCATAGATTCGGGTGGAGGACTCTGCCTTGTTATAGTGACAGGAGACCCTCGTGAAGCGGCAACCTGATCAGAGAACAGATGTTCATTCACAGAATTCCAGGGTATCATACTCTCCTGGCCCAATCTTGAGCCACAAGGATGACGTGGGCCCCGTAATTTCTGATCTTTTTCAGAACTCTAGGCAGTGCAGGAAGGCGTGGAGGAGTCCGTGTTCCATTCTAGCCAGAATGCATCTAATAGAGAATTCTTGCATAAATTCCAACACGCAAAAATTTGAAATTGAGGTGCACTGTTGCCTGGAGGTGGTCTATGAATGACTGGGGTGAGCACGCCTTCAACAGCTCAGTCATTGCGTTCCGGGAAGACTGGTATCCCGCCCTCTGAAATTGGGCAGTGACCATGGCATCACTTTCATGGATACCAGCAGGGTGCTGGAGAGGCTGAAAGGGGTACAGTAGACTGAAAATGCTCCTTGCCTACCTTCAACTGCAGAGAAGGTCTGTGGGGCTACAGGACTGGCATATGGAAATATGCATATTGCAGGTCCAAAAAGACCGGGGCAGCGGGATCTAGGCCAGCATGAGCATTTTCAATCGGTTATTCTGCAGAAAGCTATCAGAGCCCAAAAGTCCAAAACAAACATGAGACACCACCCCCTGCCCCACTTCCCAGTGCTCATTCAGGACAAGGAAATTGCAAGAAATTGGAGCAGAATGCACTCATATGAAATTTGCTTTGATGTGGGGGAAATATTTGGCAGGGCAAAAAGACAAGTCAGGCATATCTACATTGAAAGATTTTTTTCAGACCCATCCGTTGGACGTGATGGATCGCCATCTTCAGAGGAAATAGTGGACCCTGCCTTCCACTGGATGGGATGCACCACAAAGGGCAAGCTAAAGTGGTTTTAGTGGCTACTGCGGCAGGAGAAGAGGAATGGGAGGACTGCTGTCTGCTGCTGACCCACGTCCACAGCCTGCAAAGGACTAGGGGACTGCTGTACTGTTGGGGTGACTATCTGCCTATACCCCTGCTCTCTGGGATTGCCTCAGAACTTTGAGCGGGTCTGGAAACTGATTGGCTGGCATTAACAGACAAGTAACACACTGTAGCTCTACATTCCTTTAAGCGCTCTAATGTAGAATTTACCTTCTCCCCGAAAAGGAATGATTGATCAAAGGGCATATTAATGAGGGAGACTTGTGGAATGCATCTATTAGCGTCAACAAAGTACAACACTAGTGCCTACTGCCCTTCCAAGGCAATCAATAGTATCTAGACCAGTGCAGATAATCTATTTGGCTGTGTCGTCTTCATCATGAATTGTCTGAGACTAAGAGGTCCTAAGGTCTTCCGGGTGGCAGGGAAGATCTCGCTGGCCATGTCCCACTGGGTATGTGTATGGCAACTCACTCAGGAGACAGCATTTAGCGAATGCAATGCAATACTGGCGAAGGTAAACCTACACTTGCCAAAATTCTCAATCCTCTTGAATTACCTTTACAGAGTAGTGGGGAATGAGCTGGGATTCACTTTACTATTTGAGGCTTCAACCACAAGGTTCTCTGGAGTAGGATAATTGGTAAGAAAATCAGGGTCTCCAGGAGTCTGTATGATGTCTGGACACCTGCCTATTTACAGATGGGCAGGAAGATACGTTGAGCAAGTGGCTGTCCATCTACATCTAGGGGTGTTCCTTGCTTTGAGGCAGAGCCAACAAGATAATAAAGCCTCTGCTGGCGCATACACCCTGGTGGAGGGGCCAGGATTAGGGTACATGACGCCCAGTTCGCTTTTGTGATCTCTGAACACAACATCGAGATGAAGTCGGTTCAGTGTCCTACAGCACTATCAGTACTGCATCCTTTTCCGGCAGCTGAGGCTTTTTTACTGGCGTCCATGTAGAAGGGAAAGGTACAGGGCTTGCAGTCACCATGGAAATATGTAATGGAGATAGTACAGGGCCCTTATTGGGTTCCAAGGAGTAAGAAGGCACCAAGGCTGGATCCACCAGTGGAAACCTGACTGAGGGGCACCAAGGTTCCTCGGAGTCCAAAGGCACACAAAAGGACTCCAGAAGCACAGTAAAAATCTGGAGCAAGACCTTCTTGAAGGCTTCAACCTGCTGCTGGATCACCAATAACCCAGTAAGCTCATGACACAGCAAGATCAGTTGAGGAATCAGCTCACCGACTGGAGACCTCAAAGGTTAACAACTGGCATTGCAACACCCTCACATCATCTATATAGGTCCAGAATAGCAGGATTGGTTAAGTCCTGCTCCACTTTTAAATGTTTGCACTTGGACGATGGACTTTGATCACGAGTGCAAACTTGACAGCTTGCGGAAACTGCTTTGGGAGCAGGACAGAGTCCACGCCCATGACCTGGAGCGGGACTTGCATGAAGGCTGTGACCTCTTGTGTTCATCAACATACGCATTCACTCTCAGGTCCCAGATCGCCTTTGGGTGCATGAGGGTACATTTATCGCTCAACTTAAAGTCGTAGGCCGAGCCTAGACACCAGAGACACCTCATGCGGGTCTGGGACAAACATCGGTTTTCTATAGTTATGACATGTCATTCTGGGTGGGTGGGCCGTTCCATATCACAATGGAATAATTTTTGAAGTCGTCGGAATACCAACAAGATTTGAAGATCTCCAGATCCACTTTGGAAGGCATGGAAAGAAAGGAAATGAAATGTGCGTGCAGGGGTGGCGACTGCATACGGTTCTGCTCATCACTTCTGGGGCAGTACGGAGCCAAAACAGAGCACCACCTAGCAGCATGCAGGAGGAGGGCTGAAGACAAGTTTCTGGATCCAGGCTGGCACTTGGGAATAGTCTAAGCAGTGTAGCCTGTGGTTAGAAGAATCAGAAGAGATTGGCTTCTGAGTCGTCATCCTCCGTATGTCTATAGTCATTATCTTCCATTGCCAAGGCATCGAAATCTAAACCAAAAAAAGAAATCCTCTGAAAATCCTTGGGCCCTGAAAAGGTGCTCAGATAATGCTGAAATAATTCCTGTTTTGTATGCAACAGCGCCATTTTCTATCGACTGCACGGCTGGCATCGAAGCCAGCTCCATCACCAACTTCGGCATAGGTGCTGGGATGCAGGAGGGATGGGCAATGAGTGCCCAAATGGACCGGGAAATGCGTCTTAGTTTCACAACTTCACCTTAGGAACCAGGGCCTGAAGCCGTTAAGGTGCAGTGTAGGTCAGAGCCACTGGAAATGCCAAGCCTGTTGAACGGACCTGTGTGGGGACAGCTGAAGGACCAAGGGAACTCAAGTCTCTCTTCCTCAAACAGCAGAAGTTTGGTAAAATTGAAAAAGTGTCTGGCTTCAGGGAACGCTGTTGAGACTCGGAATGTTCTTGAGAAATCCGGCTTCCTCAAGGAACATGATGTCTTCGCCTTTGCAAGGTGTTTTTTTGTGCTTCTTGTGACGATCTCTTAGGAGAAGATTTAATGAAAGAGGACTAAGTTTTGGTAGAGGAAATCTGCTTGGTTGTCTTTTGGTGGCCTTCGCCAAAATACCTTGTCCTCGCAACCCTGAATGTCTTCAGGTGCATAAAGGAACAAGGTCACATCTCAACCTTGGATACCACATACAGTCGGGTGGTGGTCTGAAAGGGACATGATCTGGCTGTACTGCCTGCAAGGCTTAAAACCTGAGGCAGTTTGAGGAGACATTTGTTCTAGTTGCAGTTGAAAACAGATTTTTGCAGTTGAGATACCTAGATAGAGTTCCAGACTACTTTGATGCGATTTGGAAAACAGAGACGGATGTCAGTCCACTGGTGATGTAATATATGCCAGTGACGTTGAGCTAGGAAGTGCAATCATGACTGCAACTGCATGACACCACCCGACGTTGCTGGAACTCACTACTGGGAAAAATATTTCAGGCCAGTCTGAAGCCTGCAAAGAGTATTCGAAAGGTGAGAAATCTACTGGAACATGCATCCACCAGAAAGAGAGAAAAAAAAAAAGGGAAACTCTTGTAAGCTGGGTTAACAGTAAAACAGCGTAGCAAAACAAGCATTTAACAGAGAACAACAACTAGAATTGCACCAACAATGAAAGCAGCGTATGAGAGTTCCTTGGGAAACCGGTGGTTCAGGTCCCTCCTAAAAGTGAGAATGATGTGGCCTGCTGATGTGTTATTGAAGAGTATTATTACTCTTTAGCACATTTTATGCGTAGGACGTTTGAGGTCTTTCTAAATCAGGGTGGATCCAAAGTGAGGAAAGTTTGGCTTCTCATAACTGTTTCAACCGGACAGCGGAAGTTTTTGCAAAAGACATTTAAAGGTGTTAAAGTAGATTCAAACACACAAAAGGTGATATGAGCAATACTTGCAAATAATCTAACCACTGACGACTGCGTGTTAGATATAATGCTCTAAGTGGCCAGGGTATACCCAGTAGTGTGTCCAGTGCTCACTGTGCTAATGGAAACAAGCTGCACCCAAATGAAGAGACACAAAAAGTCTCAAAACAGTCTCGGGCTGTTTGTGTTCCAGTTTAGATAGGACCTGGCATGGCTGGACTTTTGTCATTGGAGAAGAACCAGAGCTGATTTACGTATGGCTGGGTCCTGTCTGAGGTGGCATGATGGGCAAAAAAGATGGGTTGGAATATTACCCCGAGAGATTGCCAGTGATTAAACTATTTGCAAGCATTACTCCAATCACTTTTTGTGTGTGGACGTGGATTAACTTATGCTGTATGCAATCATACATACGGAGACGTTTGTGGAAAAGAAGGGAAGGGATGCAAGAACAAATGCAATGCTCTCATATCTTTGCATTTAGAATCTCATATGCTGTCATGTGAAGGACAAGTTTGTGAGCTGCAAAATGAGAGATTAGGAAACTTGACAGTAGTTCATTTCTCGGCCTGGTCTGCAACTGCCCAATCCTGAACCTTAGAGCTTTATGTTCAGACGCCTGCAAAAGAGCAATGTGGGGGGCAAACCAAATTGGTACGGGTTAGGTTGTCCCCTTCATCATCATTATCCTCTCTGCAAAGACATTAAACTCTGGTCAAAGTCAGACCGTAGTAGCAGAGGCATATTGTCAAAATAAGGCTATACAGTAACCGGTTGAGCTGGAGTATGATCTCAGTCAGGGGTGGAGATCGATATCCGACCCCCAGTTGAATCCGAGACAGCATCGGATTCCCACCTCCCGTCCCTCCCCCAACAGTGGTACTGGAGTCATTTAAAGAGGGACTGGTACAGGTCTTGGAGCCAGAGTGGAACTGGCACCGGAGTCTGAATCAGCCGAGATGGTTTGAGGGGCTCATGTGACAGAGGACGGTTCTGCAGCTGTAACCTGACTGGAGGCCCTTTAGTATCTTTGGGGCCGAATAGCACACTGGAGGGAGCTGTAACAGTACTCAAACAGACAGCAAGGCCTTCTTAAAGGCCTCAACCTGCTGCAGCGTTGACAATCCCCCTGAAAACTCAGGGCACATGGGATCAATTTTGGAATCAACTCCTCAATCGAGCACTGGGGCGAGATAAAGTGGCACCTCAATGCCCTTGCAACTTTTCTTTAGATTCAGAGTGGCAGGATGGGCTACAGTCCTGCTTTGCCCTCTTAGGTTTACTCCTTGATTTTGACTTTGATCACGAAGACATGTGCAACAGCGAGTCCGCGCACTCGACTTGGAGTGGAAGCACGCCAGAGAGCTAGAAGACTGCCAAAAATGCACAACATGACTTGCTGTGGAATTTGAGATGGCCCGGGGAACTTGGGTCACATCGGATCAATTGCAAAATCAGCTAGTAAACTGGGAAACAGGAGTGAGATAGTGCGACACCTTGATGCCCTTGTGACTTCTCTTTAGATTGCGACTTGTCTTTAGATAGAGAGAAGTGGCATGGGGCGGAGTCCCTCTTCGCCTTTGTTTTGGACTTCGACTTACTGGATGACTTTGACCTTCCACCTGGATCGGCCTCTAAAGCGGGTCCGCGTCCTCGACTTGAGGGAGCTGAACTTACATGAGGTCTGTGACTTCTTCCTATGCTCAGCGACATATTGCTTTGTCTCATGGTCCCAGATTGCCTTTGGGTGCATGAAGGCGCACTGTGTGTGTGTGAGA
Organism: Calotriton arnoldi; assembly: GCA_963921515.1. Lineage (NCBI taxonomy): Eukaryota > Metazoa > Chordata > Amphibia > Caudata > Salamandridae > Calotriton > Calotriton arnoldi. The sequence goes on along the minus strand of CAWUFW010001107.1, from coordinate 740,662 downwards.
ATTGGAGTTGTGCCCCAAACTCAAATACCAAAAGGTGTTATGTTCCCTAACCTAGGCCTAAGTAGCAAAGCGACCTTTTACTTACATTTGTCCTACCTTGCTGTGCATAACGGTTCTAGCAATGACCTTTTACCCAGTTATGTGCTGATGAAATGTTGATTGATTTCATTGAAACTACCCTCATTTATTATGCATAGGGATTCTTAGATTCATATCTTAATCCCCTGCACATGACGTACATAACAGGATTAACATACTCTGTACAAAAGTCAACGCTATCTTCATCCTCGGGCGACAAGGCTACTTTGCATGATTACAATTATTGATTTAGGCTCATTTACATAATTGTACTCACAACATATCGATTGTGGTCGAAACCCAGAGGCTACCTTTTTGGTATAAAAGAACCACACCTTCAATAGGTAACTAGAGGAGACGCTTCCATGCTGACACGGAGGTCCCTGCATGCAGAACGTTGAACACGCAGCGGTCTGACTTCCCTCGTGGGGTGTCCAAATCGTGACCGAGACGGGGTCCTTCATTCTCTCTCATCAGGTAATGGGGTTGGCTCTTTCCTAGGGGATTCTTGGCTACACCCACATACATGCTAGGTACACTTAAGTAGGGTCCACATCGTAGGAGTACGGTAAGATGTTTTTATATATGCCTGCATATATTCATTGCTTAGCACCATGGTAGAAATGTATCTACTTGCTTACTCTGTTGGTGCTTGTAATCTCTTACATTTGCTTCTGTCTATTGATTGTTGCAGCAAACAGGTTTTATACTAGAAAGATGCTGGTTCAATAAATGCTTATTGAAAAACGTCCCCAACGTTTATTCTGTGTATCTCACTGATAATAAGTGAGCACGATTGAGCGCAAAGTACTGTCATGTTCAATGGTTGCCAGAAACTATTCGCTCCTGGGTTGGGGGGGCTTATAGTGGCACTGTGAGCTAGCTGGTCTATAGGCTGACATATCCTGTGGAGGTGTCCGGAATCAGTCTAGACACCAATCCCTTAGTTTATGTTGTCCAACAAACGCGCAGATCCTTTCTATTTTTAGGAACTACACGACAAAGGCACACCTCACGTGGGTATGTTAAAGACATCTGTTTTTAACAGTCACTGCATGGTTTGAAACCGGTCTTTTTAGGTGGGGCCATTGTTCCCTTCCACATTGGATTTCAATTGGGAAATCATTGAATAACGACAAAAGAGGAAGCGGAGTTCCAGAGCAACGTTCGAAGGCATGGAAAGAAAGGAAATGACATCTGTGGAAAGGACTGGCGCTTATATGTGGCTTCACTATGCCACATCCAGGAAGAACAAAGCCAACACAGTGCCACCAAATGGAATGCAGGAGCACTGCTATGAAACGTTTCTGGATGCAGTCTGGTGCATTAGTAATATTCTACAAGTGAGGAATCTGCGGTTAGAAGTGTTAATCATAAGGATAAATGAACCCTAGTTCTTCATGCATACACAGCTACAGCCAGATGACTCTTTTATAATGTTCTAGCACTGCTGGTGTCTTCAATGTATGCAATCTATTGAGCAACTGATTAATTTTCAACAGTCAGACCCCGCAAATCTTCAACCACTAAATGTTGAAAACAGGGCAGGTTTGCCTCAGAGAAAGTATGAATCTACCTCGTTGATCTCATTATCCCAGCCAAAATACATCACGCAACCACAGGGTATACGTCGGCAAGCAATTCTTCAATCCGGGTCTCAAGTATTCTTTGGTGTTCACCCGTATCAGGGAGAAAAATATAATCTTGTGCGATAGTCCCACATCAATGTATATAGGTTTCAGTCCATCAGGAGCTAATGTCTGGATTTAAAATCCAGATTGCATATTTTGAGCAAATCTAAAAAAGTTGATTTTTAATGCCAGAAGTTGGCGATCACAGGCCCAAAAACCTGAACACTTTGTTACTTTGCAAAAAACACTCTCTGGGATAATACTTCACTGCACGAAACGCCCACAAGCACGATAGACCTTCCCCGTTCAATGACCAGGTCAGGAATGGAAAAGTAAACAACTGAGAGGCATCTCACCTTTAATTTTCTTGGTCCGTCTCTAGACGACCCTTTCCTTTTGCTTGGAGTGAGCATCATGAGCATTTTATCCAGACCTCTTTCAAGGCTTCCAAAAACCTTGGTGCTCTTTTTCTTTTGACCATTGTCCAAGTGGGCTTGGTTTAATTCCAGCTCCACAGAACGGCACCTGCCAAGAAAAGATGCAAAAAAACTTAAGATAGAGTCAAACTTGAAGGGGTAATACACTGAGCAAATACTAGCATTACACTATCAATGCCATACTGGAAAAAACCTAAATGCTAAGAAAATGTGGTCTGTATAATACCACAATTAGCGGAAGTGACATTTTAAAATTAATTGCATTAAACACTGCAGAAGCCAGCGGGTCTGGATTGCAGTTTGAATCAACCAAAGTGTTAAAGTCTGTTGCAGTAAAAAGCAAAACCAAACCGCTGCTTTCTGTATACAGTATATCCATGAGACATTCGATTTCATGTGCAGAGAATTAACATTTTTGAGATTTAAAATAGTTGCTCAGAGATTTCAATGCAAGCACTCCGTAGGAGGCGGAATGATAGAATATAAAGCAAATAGCATGAGGTGAGAGAATTACTTGTGTAGATGGAGCCAAAGTCTAATCTATCTATGTATATTTTACAGCTTCTATAGCAAAAGGTCAGCAGATAGCAGTATTGTCAACCCAAACCTAAAACGTCAGCGGACAATCAGATACATGAGTTAATGGTTGTAGAATGATTAACCTAGGAGTCAGCACATGATCTACAATGCACAACTCTTGCCGTCTCCGATGGGCTGGGTTTGATAAACTCCTCTTCTTTGATAAATACAGTTCTGAGAAACCGCAAGTAGACAAACCGAAAGAGCAACAATGCAGCAAGATATGTTTGCATATCTTAATAATCAAAGCACTAACTCACGCAGATAGCGGGGGAGGAGGGCTCACAGTGAGGAATCTGCAGGGAGACATGGTATCCACCAGAAGCATTACCAATGGAAATTAAACTTTTACTCCTGATGGAAACTGATTCCTGCAGTTTCCTCACTTATGAATACCAAATCTGTAACCTCTCGGAGGTGGAATTGAATAGTGGTGATGAACCAAGAAAGTCAAGCAACACAGCTCTGACAACGTGTCTGTCACTGTGGCCCTGCGCTGTGAAGCAAGAATGTTTAGCAAAAGTATGCAAGGATGACCATGTGGCTCCCCCGCAGATGTTGACCGCTGAAATGCCTCTGGTGATATGGGAACACACCTCATGGAATGGGTCGAAGGCCAGCCAGAGGGACTTGCTTAGCCACAGGATAGCAGATGTAATGAGTAAGCCAACATGAAATTTGAGCTTCTTGGCTCCTGACAAGCCCACAAAGAGCTGCTATACCACTCTGACCCGACATATGCGGTCAATATATTAACACAGCACGTCAGTTGTCCAAGTCTATGCAATTGCCACTCATCCATGGTGGCAGGAGTAGGAAAGAAAGAATGAACTGGCCCATGTGAAAGGCAGATACTACTTTCCCTGGAAATTAAGGACCGATCTAAGCAACAAGTTTATCTGGGTGGAACACAGTGAAGGATGGCCGGACCGAGAGGGCCTTAAGTTTATCTACACCAATGGGTCGAAGTTACTGCCCCCCCCCCACCCAAAAAAAAAAAAAGTTTCTTAAAGTCAGAAGTGGATTCAACTACCTCAATCAGATCGAAAGGGGATGCAATATCGAAGATTAACAAGATTCGAATCCCAAAGAGGAACAATTGATGGAGTGGGAGGAATCAAGTAAAGCAAGCCATTCAGGAAATGCACATCTAGTGGCGAATGAAACCAAGGCGGCTAGCCTGGGGGACATCTGAAAGCATAAAGGGCAGCCAAATTACCTCTAACAGCAGCCATTGCAGCTCTGAAGCACAGAATCTCTGAAATGCGGGACTCCAAAAGATTCAGACCTGAATCACACAAATGAAGCAGCTCATACCAGCAGCCTGCATAAATCGATTTCATGCTGGGTTTGTTGGCCGCCAAGATGACGTCCACAACTTCAGATGGTAATCTGGACATATCTAAATGGCACCAATCAGTTCTCATGTGAAGCTGCAGCGTTTGGAGACTGGAGTGTAGAACCTGACCATACTGTTGTGACAGCAGGTCAAACCTGTGTTGAAGAGTAAGGGGGAGAGTACTATATTACAACAGATCGGTGAAGCAAAACCTTCTCCGCTTGTCTGGGGGTTCAGAGTCGGCTCTGCTCAATCCTCCTGTTTTAGGACTCTGGGCATACGCTGGAACAGGCAAAATGCATAAAGTAGGTCCATTGATCAACTGCACCTGAAAGCATCTTTCAGAGAACAATTCAGAGGGAAGTATCCCCCACAAAACTAGGCTACTAGGTGTTTTGGGCCATGGCAATCAGATTTACGCAGGGACACCAAACTCTGCAAAAGATAGTTTGTCATTTCAGGATGAAGTTCCCAACAGAGGTCTCGGGGTCCTCTAAAGAGAGAAGACCTAGCATCCGCTTGCATGGTGAGGATGCCCAGAAAATGTGCCATCACCGGCAAAAATACCCCACTGTCAGGCCTATCCGCAGCCTAATCAATTCCAAGCTTAAGGTGCCTGACCCTGCTGTGGACTATCTGCTGATGTAATAGTAGGCAGTGGTGTTTTCCAAAGAAACTTGAATAGTGCTCCCTGAGATGGAAGGGGGAAAAGTCTTCAGGCAAGACTGACCATCTGCAGCTCTAAAACATTTATCTGCAGTTGCTGCTTCGATGTGGACAATAGGCCCCAAGATGTGAGGTCACCCAGATGATCACCATAACCTGCCAAGGAGGCATCCAACTACGGTAGTCTGAACTACAGAGGGATGATCAATACAGATTAGAAGGCCACATCCACAAGCGCTGATCACAGAGGACAGAACAGTAAATCTGTACACGGCCTGAGACTCCCCTGATGTTGAGCCATTGGTTCCTGAGGGACCTCTGAAAGACCCCCATCTGGTGTATGGCACCAACAAGATGAGTCAGGGCATCAGGCTCAGGGCTTGCAGAACCAAGAATCTGTCTGAGCTACAAAGAACAGAATCCTGCATATATGCAAATTCTCTGAGGAAGACAATCCTTCATACTGGTTTTGTCTAGCACCTCTTCTATCAAGGTCAGAGACTGTGTGGCTAAGAGGTGACTGCTGGAGAATGACTGACTCCTAAGTTTTGGAGCACGGGGTAGTTTTTGGGGTGGAGGTCGGTGTTCGGGTTCAGGGCAGACTTTAAAAGAGTGCAGAGGTAGTTTTAAGGGCTGGGTTTGTGGGGGGTGGGGGGAGTTTTTAGGGGGGGCGGATTTAGGGTTCAGGGCGGGAGAAGGGCTAGGGGTAGTTTTAAAGGCAGAGCAGGGGTACGTTTTAGGGCACAGGGCGGGGCTGGGGCCGTTTGTTGGCCTGGGGTTTAGGCCTCAGGGCGGGGAAGGGGTAATTTTAGGGGCTGGGCGGGATAGGTTTTAGGCCTCAGGACAGAGGGGGCGAGGTAGGGGGAATAGGATTTTAGGGTGGGGGACAGCCAGGGAAGTGGTGATCTTTACCACGCATATCCCTTTACCAATCATACCTTTAGAACGAAATTGTGTGGTAAAGGCATGCATGGTTAAGATTCACTCGTGGTTGGGTCCGCGTTGTAGAGGCATGCGTGGTTCAGCCATGCTTGCCTTGGTCATACAACCAAGAGAGTAACATCCCATGCCCCTTTCCTTCACGGGTACCACCTCTATTGCCCTTTGTTCAGCAAGGCAAGAAATTCTGCCTCAAATTTCATGGCGTGTGCCTGAAACCAAGTTCTGGAAGGATGTTTGCCTAGAGAAGACTGGAAGGCTAGGGTACAGCCCTTCTGGATTAGCTGAATTACCCATTCATTCATCATGATCGCCTCATTGGTGGAGAAGTGTGACACCCTTATCCCCCACTGGAAATTGGTGGTGTAGATGTGGGAGGGAAGCAATTAAAAACATTTGAGGCTGCAAAGCCCATCTGAAGGTGGCAGGGACGGAACTGCTGCTATAGGTAGGGCTGTTGATATTCTTTCGATCCACCACTGCCTCAAAAAGAGCAATACATTTGAATGTTTGGATTGGCTGGAAAATTTGGAGGTATTGGGACTGCTTCCTGGCAACTTCCTTTACTGCTGGTGTATTTTCTTTGCTGTGGAGACCAGACCCAGAGAATCTATCATGGCCTCTGCTGTTTTTGAAGAATCTCAAGTAAGAGTTGGTCTTCTCTCGGAAAAGCGGCTTACTGTCAAAGGGCACAGTTATGAGGTTTGCCTAGACATCGCCTGAGAATCCAATGTTATGTGGCCATGCATAGCAGGGCAAGACAACCATGCATCGAGCTATGGTGTCCCCAGAATCTAGGGAACACTCCAGGATTTCTTTGGAAGCAAAAAATCTATCATTAACCATTTATTTAATTTATTTATTTGATGAGTTTTATATAGCGCTGGCTAGACCCGGAGGTATCAGAGCACTTTACATGAGGTTACACATTGTTGCACAAGTTACTAACTTGTGTAACGATATATCTGTAAGAGACAGTAGTTAGTGACAGATTCCTTACCTTAGAATATCCCCAGGCGTCAGGCTGGATCTGGAAAGTTTTTGCGTAGCAGTACCCTTGCGCGTCGGTAGGCGGCGTCGTGCGGCTCCGCGTCCGTCGTCGGCGTCGTGATCGCCGGGATGACGTCGCGGGCAGTACTTAGACGCCGCCCCTGCGCGCAGATGTCAGTTCTGTACACGACTTTCCGCGCCAGGAACGCAGAGCCATGCAAGAAGCTGACATAGGTGTCTGAAAAATACTAGGGTCCTGAAAGGATGTCCTTAACCCTAGAAATCAGTTCGCAGAACGGGGAGGATGGGTGGGGCGGTAAGGAATCTGTCACTAACTACTGTCTCTTACAGATATATCGTTACACAAGTTAGTAACTTGTGCATCTGAAAGAGACACGTTAGTGACAGATTCCTTACCTTAGAATAGATACCCCAGCAATACCAACCCCGGTGGTGGGTCTGCGAACAAAGATCAGACAAGGAAGTCCCGGAGGACAGAACGGCCAAAGAAGCCGTCCCTCCGGACCTGGCTGTCAAGGCAGTAACGCTTGGTAAACGTGTGCAGCGAGTCCCACGTAGCTGCCTGACATATATCCTGCAGCGGAACACCGCGGCCTAAGGCCGTGGTAGCAGCCGTTGCCCTGGTGGAATGGGCACGCAGCCCAACAGGAGGCTCCTTCTTAGCCAAAGAATAGCAGGCTTTGATACACAAGGTTACCCAGCGGGAGATGGTTCTCTTGTGCACCGCCCGACCTTTTTTGGCGCCCACGTAGCCAACAAAGAGCTGGTCATCAACCCGGAAGTGTTGTGTGCGGTTGATATAAAAGGAAAGCGCACGTTTTGGGTCCAGACGGTGGAGCCTCTCTTCCTCTCTGGAAGGATGCGGAAAGAAGGTGGGCAAAGTGATGGTCTGCCCAATGTGGAAGGCAGTAACCACCTTTGGCAAGAAGGACGGACGCGTCCTAAGAACAACCTTGTCTGGATGGACAGACAGAAAGGGAGGTTTGCATGATAGAGCCTGGAGCTCACTCACCCGCCGAGCGGAGGTGATGGCCACCAGAAAGGCTGTCTTCAGAGTCAGAAGACGAAGAGGACAGTTATGTAGAGGCTCAAAGGGAGCGCACATAAGAAAGGTAAGAACCAAGTTCAAGTCCCACTGAGGCATCACAAACGGAACAGGAGGGAAGAGGTGTGTAATGCCTTTAGAAACCTGTTAACAACAGGGGACTTGAAAAGGGAGGGCTGATCAGGAAGCCTGAGGAAGGCCGAGATGGCACAAAGATAGCCCTTGATGGTACCCAGGGTAGAACCCTGTTGGGCCAGGGAAAGAAGGAACAGAAGAACCTCAGAAAGAGGGGCAGAAAGGGGATTCACAGCCTTTGCTGTGCACCATGCCACAAACTTGTTCCACCTGCAGGCGTATACCACCTTAGTGGAGGGACGCCTGGCTGCCAGAATCACATCACAAACTTCGGGAGGCAAGTCGAAAGGAATCAACTGCCGCCGCTCAATCTCCACACAAGCAGGTGGAGGCTGGACAGGTTCGGGTGGAGGACCGTCCCTGCTGCTGCGACAGAAGATCCTCCCGAAGAGGCAGACAGATCGGGGGATCGACGCTCATACTGAGTAGCTCGGGATACCAAACTCTTCGAGCCCAGTCCGGAGCCACAAGGATGACTTGGGCCCGGTCGCGCCGAATCTTCTTCAACACTCTGGGTAGAAGTGGTATAGGCGGAAAAGCGTACAACAAGACCGCAACTCCACTCGCGACGAAAAGCGTCGCAGAGCGAGTGCTGCCTTGGAAATTCCAACGTGCAGAACTGATGACATTGCGCGTTCTCTTCGGTGGCGAATAGATCTGACCAAGGCTCTCCCCACTGTAGAAAGAGTCCTTGCGCCACTTCCGAGTGAAGACGCCATTCGTGATCCATCATGCACCTGCGGCTGAGTTCGTCCGCCCTGGCGTTCAGGGAACCTGCCAGGTGTTGAACCATCAGGAACATGTCCTGATGTTCCAGCCAAGTCCAGAGGCGCAGAGCCTCCTGACAGAGGGTCCACGACCCCACCCCGCCCTGTTTGTTGCAGTACCACATGGCGGTGGTGTTGTCTGTGAACACCTGCACTACCTTCCCTTTGACAGAGGGAAGGAATGCCTTGAGTGCAAGTCGGATCGCCCGGAGCTCCAGAAGGTTGATATGCAGCCAGGACTCCGCCGGAGACCAGAGGCCTCTGATCTCCGCCTCTCCCATGTGACCGCCCCATCCCAGAAGGGACGCGTCCGTCACAACTGTGTGCTCTGGCTGGGGAAGGGAGAGGGATCTGCCCATGACCCATTGCCGGTTCGAGAGCCACCACTGCAACTGTTTTGCAGTCCCCTCCGAGATCTGGACGTGATCGGACAGGTTGCCCTGGTGCTGCGCCCACTGGAACTTCAGGTCCCACTGCAGAGCCCGCATATGCCATCTGGCATGATCGACCAGCAGGATGCAGGAGGCCATGAGGCCCAGCAGCCTCAGGGTCATCCGTACTGAAACCCAGGATAAAGGCTGAAAGATCGGAATCATAGCCTGACTATCCCGGACTCGCCGTTCGGGAGTATAGGCCCAAAACTGCGTCGTGTCCAGAACTGCTCCGATGAAAAGGAGCTGTGGAGAAGGAATCAGATGCGACTTCGGCACATTGATGGAGAACCCCAGCGAGTGCAGGAGTTCGGCCGTAGCCTGGAGGTGGGAGACGACTGCCTGGGACGAGCCCGCCTTCAGCAGCCAGTCGTCGAGGTAGGGGAAGACTGGAACCCCTGCCCGGCGCAGATGAGCTGCGACCACCGCCATCACTTTCGTGAACACCCGAGGGGCACTTGTAAGGCCAAAGGGGAGCACGGTGAACTGAAAATGCTCGAGGCCTTCCGTGAACCGAAGGTAACGCCGGTGGGCCGGCAGGACGGGGATGTGAAAATAAGCGTCCTGCAAGTCCAACGCTACCAACCAGTCTCCAGGGTCGAGGGCAGTCAAGACCTGAGCTAGGGTGAGCATCTTGAACTTCTCCTTCCGGAGGAAGCGATTGACGTTCGGGAGGTCCAAGATAGGACGCATGTCCTCCTTGTCCTTTTTGGGCACCAGAAAGTAGTGGGAGTAGCAACCACGTCCTACTTCTTGGGTCGGAACATGCTCGATGGCCCTCTTGGCCAAGAGGGCCGTGACTTCCTTCTGCAGAAGCACCAAGTGATCCCCTGACATGCGGTGGAATTGAGGTGGCATGGCTGGGGGGTGGTCTCGAAGGGGAGGGAGTAGCCCCTTCGGACAATGTCCAAGACCCACCTGTCCGAGGTGATGGCACGCCAGTGGTGAAGGTGATGGCGGACCCTGCCCCCTACTGGCGTGCTGTGCACCTGAAAGGAGGGACTAGGAGGGCTTGGAGGCCGCGGACGGGGCGGAGTTGGTGGCCTGACCCGCACGCTGGTTGCCTGAACCGCCACGGCGGTAGTCACGTCCTCGGCCACGCGAAGACGCTTGCTGCGCGGGCCGGTGGCTGGGCAGCGGACGTGACTGGGCGCCCCTTCCGTGGCCACGAAAGGGGCGAAAAGCAGAGGTTAGCGGAGGGCGCACAACAGAAAGGCCCAGGGACTTGGCAGTAGCCCGGGAGTCCTTAAAACGCTCCAGCGCATGGTCTGCTTTGGAACCAAAAAGACCGACTCCATCAAAGGGCATGTCCATGAGTGTATTCTGGACATCACCCGAGAAACCAGTTGTTCTCAGCCAGGCGTGGCGACGCAGCGCCACCGTCGTTGCAAGCGATCTGCCCAGCGAGTCGGCGGTATAAAGGCCACAACGTATGGTGTACTTTGCCGCATCCCTACCTTCCGCAATGGTGCGGGTAAGCAGTGTCTGGACCTCCTCAGAACACTGGGGCAAAACAGTCGCCACCGAATCCCACAGGGAGTGGGTATATCGGCCCAAAAGGCAAGCGGTGTTGACGGACCGCAAGCCAGCACTGGAGGAAGAAAAGCCTTCTTCCCAAACTGGTCCAGGCGTTTGGATTCCCTATCCGGAGGGGCGGTAGGGAAGGCGGTTTGGGAGGCAGAGGCTTGGACAACCAAGCTCTCGGGGGTGGGATGTTGAGAGAGAAACAAGGGGTCGCCCGGAGCAGGGCGATAGCGTCGGGCCACGTTCCTATCCACAGGAGCCCCTGTGGTGGGCTTGGACCAGGTGCCCAAAAGAACGTCAGACAGTGCATCATTAAACGGCAGCACAGTCTCCGAGGAGGAAGCTGCCGGCTGAAGCACTTCCGTCAGGAGATTAGTCCTGACAGCCACAGTAGGCAATTGGAGGTTCAAGGCTCCAGCTGCTCTACGCAACACCGTTGCGAAATTTGCTCCCTCCTCCGTAGCCACGGGAGGAGACAGCATGCCAGCGTCAGGGGGAAGTGTCTAGACCACTGGCATCCCCAAGTTCCTCTGCCCAGTCCTGATCATACTCACACTGCTGTGTGAGAGGGTCTTCCGACCCCTCCCAGCTCTCCTGGTCCTCCTCTGGTTCAAAATATGGAGGAGGAGGGACATCTGGGACCCAAGGTCTCATCGGCGCCGGAGCCGGCGTCGAGCGACGTCGGTCCGGCTCCATGTCCGGAACCGGAGAGAACCGGGGAACGATGCCGCCCGGAGCCCCGGGCGGCGTCAGGAACGGCACCGGGGGCGCCGGCGGAGGCGTGGTTAGGTCAACCGGCGTCGATCGGGGTTGCGGTACCACCGGAGCCGGAATCGAGGCCGGGGCCGGAGCCGAGGCCGGGATCAAGGCTGGCGGGACAGGCGACGCCGGGACCGAAGTCGTCGGCGACGCTGGAGCAACACCATCAGGGCCCACGGGGCACGAAGGCGCACCGGAGGGACCTTGAGGCCCGAAGAGGCTGGCCATGGCCGACAGGAATTCCTGTATCTCGGCCGGAGTCGCCCCCGAACCCGGAAAGGATGGGTAATGCGGGGGCGGCTCCACAGGCATGTCCGGGGCCGCGGGGGCAGGGACGGTGCCGACAGGGGCCTCAGCCGAGTCGCGAGACCGGCGAGGCGAAGTCTTAGAGCGATGATGCTTCTTAGTGCGAGGAGTGCGAAGACTTGGACTCCGACAACCGGCGGGGGCTCCGCGACCGGCCCCTCGACCTCTCACGGGACCGGGGCTTGGTGCGGCGCTGAGCCGACTGCCGGACCTCGAGGAGCTTTCGAGACCGCTCTCGCAAAGCCTTCGGGTGTAAGGCCCGGCAGTCAGGGCACGACTTCGTGTCGTGGTCTCGGCTGAGACAGTAGAGACACTAAGTGCGGGTCTGTGATCGACATCATTCGACCACAGACGTCGCATGGCTTGAAGCCGGGCATCCCTACCGACACCTAGGAGTCGAGAAGACTCGAAAAGAAACAGTGAAAAAAATCACCAAAAATTTAGTCAAAAATTGACTAGGGCACTGCTCTTCCCGGATCTGCGCTTACTGGCGCGGAAAAAGAAGAACTGACGTCAGCGCGCAGGGGCGGCGTCTAAGTACTGCCCGCGACGTCATCCCGGCAATCACGACGCCGACGACGGACGCGGAGCCGCACGACGCCGCCTACCGACGCGCAAGGGTACTGCTACGCAAAACTTTCCGGATCCAGCCTGACGCCTGGGGATATTCTAAGGTAAGGAATCTGTCACTAACGTGTCTCTTTCAGATACAAAGTTACATCAGTTACAAGTTACACATTGTTGAAAAGTTAAATCAGTTACAAGTTACATCCGTTGACGACATTAATGGAGCATAGCAGGGTAGGGGGGTAAGGTAAAAGGGTAATGAGGAGGGAGATAAGGCGGAGAGACGAAGGAAAGTCTGCCCAATGTCCGGCTGGGTAGGTGACGGCCGAGGGGGGAGTCCAAAGCCCATCTCCTCTATAGCTATCAAGATAGCTCCACCGGGCGTCGGCCAGAATGCTAGGTGTCCACAGACAGGTGGCAAGTTCACAGATTCTATGTCCAGATGGGTGAGCGAGTAGGGTGGGGGATATGGGCAAGGTCTGGTCGAGGTCCACTCCAGGTGCTGTCGTATTAATACCCTCAGTGCGGCATGGCTGTCGCCCACCGCTACTCATCTCTCCTGCTGACCTGAAACTGAAGATTTCCCCAGATTGGAGAAAGACTCATGTGCTCAGGCAAACAGACAGTCAGTTGCACCAACTACCAGAGGGAATGGACATAGCGGCCAGTAGGCACGTAGCATTTCCTGTGCAAAGGTACCAGAAACAAATGCTTTTCAACCCATAAAGTTCAACCTCTGACTCTCGGTCTGTAGGTCAGTAGAAAAAGGCATTGTAGGAAGCTGGCTCTGTATACGATATTGCCACTAGGCGGCAATACCGTGCACAGAGTCCAGGGACTCCCCAAAGGTGTATAGGGCTCAATGTACAACCCAAAGTGCTCTATTTGTGGTAGTGTGGGCTAGCAGCCTGAAGCCTAACAAAGAGGAGTGTAAGATATTTATTGCACAACAGTGATCAATAATGAACACACGACTCAAGGAGGAGATCCAGATCAATTCTAGAAAATTATACTTTGTATTTTATGACCAAGTTCTTCGTAATAAGGTAAGTATGTTTTAATTAAAAATAATTTTCACTTTGAAAAATCAGCACTTAGAAACTTTTCAGCACAGTCCAATGTTATCCTATGGGGAACACAACATTGTGGTTGAACAGGTAAGTACTGCACTTACAATCCCAGTCTTCGGAGCCAAAAGTCTGCAAGGACCAGGTGAGTACCAAAACTGCACCACCAGCGGCACAGGAGCGGCCGGGTGTAGAGGCCAAAATCAGATTTCGGCCCAATTTTTCCAATGGAGACAGGGGGTGCCGGGAGCCACACTGCTTGTAGGTAAGTAGATAGGTTGCAGGGGGCAAGATTTGAAGGTTAGGTTAAGCACAGAGGGGTCCACAAAGCAGCACCAAACATACACCACCAGCGGCAGAGGGACGGCCGGGTGCAGGGAGCAATTTTGACGTCTGGCAATCAATGCTTTTCAATGGGGATTCTTCTTTCGGCAAAGAGGCTGCAGGCGGGGTGCCAGAGGAAGCCCAACAACAGCAGAGGTAAGTAGAGATGTAGGGGGTCGTAGGGGCACTGTCGCTTCAGCTCACCAAGGCCCAGGGGCTTCAGGTGCAGGGAGGCCTTTCGATGTCTGAGTCTTCTTAATAGAGCCGGTCGCGGTCAGGGGGAGCCTCTGGATTCACACTGCAGGTGCCGCCGTGGAGATCATGAGTGGTCAGCCAACGCTGGAGATTAGGTCAGGATCGCTGGGGAGATTTCACTGCACAGGTGAGCCACTCAGACTCGGGCCGAGGGCGTCTGGTGCAGAGTGAGCAGGAGACGCAGATCCGCCTGGATCCGGAGTCCTTGGAGTAGGTTTCTTCTGGACAGGTCCGCTATTCACGGGAGATTGGAGTCTTTTTCGAAGGCAGCAGTCCTCCCAGTGTTTTCAGAGGTCGCTGGCTGCAAGACAGGTCGCAGGTTCACAGAAGCTGGAGACAGGCCGGTAAGGCTGGGGCCAAGGCAGACGTAGTCTTCTCTGCAGGGTCGTCTTCTTTCTTCTTAGATTGTCGCAGATCTAGTTCCAGGTCTTTGGCAGCCACTTAAATACTAGATTTAGGGGCGTTTTAGGGGAGTAGCAGGTAGGGCCAATGGGCACCTTACCTCGAGTGACTACACCCTCGATTGTGTCACCCTCCTGTGGAATGGGGCATAGATTTAGCCCCGATTGTCTGGGTAGTCTTCCCATCTTCAAGATGGCGGGGACTAAAAGATTTGCTTCACCTCGCCTCCCACCACACCGCCCCAGGGGTGTAGTTGGCAGAGGTGGGCACACCTCCTAAGTTTTCCTGCCAGTTTTCCCATTTAAAGTGGGGGTGTAAACCCGGGGGCTGCCATCTGCTGCTAGCAGCAGAGGCTGGGTGTCCAATTACAAAGGCGGCAGGCCTTTGTAGCTCCCCTCTTCGAGCACTGGCTCATCCTGGGGGAGAGGATTAGACACCTCTGCCGAGAATGTGCATTGTTTCTGATCCCAGAGAGAAGGGGCTCTCTACCCAAGGGTCCAGAAACATGTCTGGTGGTGGCTGGCTGCCTACAACCGGTCAGAGATCACACCAGGGTTGGCAGGTTTTCAGCGGGCACCTCCGAGTTGCCCTCATGGTCCAATAAATCCCACACTGGCATCCTTGTGGATTTATTGAAAGGAGAAGTTTGGTTCAAAACACTCCTGTGTTCAGTTAAGCTATTATGGTGCTGTGGAACTCAAGTTTGAGTTTCCAGCCCATGTACTCTCTATGGCTTGACTGGCACTTACAATATTAGGAAATGCCCAATATTGCAGGGGCACCCACACCTGTGGTATAGTGCACCCTGTCTTAGGGCTGTGAGACCTGCTAGAGGGGTGACTTACCTATGCCTTCAAGCAGTGTTAGCTGGCATGGCACCCAGGTAGGGTGCCATGTTGACTGTCGTTTTCTCCCTCACAGGAGCATGCAAGCTGAAAGGGCAGTGGCATGGTCCCAGTGACGGGGGTCCCAAGAGACCCTCTTCAGCTCCCACGCTCTAGGTACCCAGGGTACCATTTACTAGGAACTTACAGGGCGTAGAACTACCAATTGGGGGTTTGTTTTTAGGGAAGAAGCACTGGGACAGGGGACCTGGTTGGCAGGGATCCTGTGCACAACAATTGAAACCACATCAAAACCAGCCAAAACGTGGGGGGCTAACCATGCAAAAGAGGCACTTTCTCACAGGTATGCACGTTCAAATTAGCAGAGGAGGCTTGGACCACTAGTCTCTCCGGAGAAGGATGAAATGACAAATGTTGGTGAAGGTCTGTCATCGTGTGGTCTGCAGATCTGAGAAGGGTTTCTCCCAGGTAGCAAGTACGGGATTCAAGGCTACCCTGTTAAAAGGCAGCAGATCTGAAACTGCAGAGGATGGTTGCAAGAATTTAGTAGTAGAAAAGTTAAATCTACCTCTTTTGCTTCGTCTCGTAAAAGTGAAGTGAAGGAGACTTCCTCTGAAAGACGTCCAAGTGGTAAGGTATATTCCTTTCTATGATGCATCAAGACCATTTCCATTTTTCGAGTGTGGGTACATGCCAGCATCTTTACTTTATCTTTAGTCATCTTTAGTGTAGGAGGGGAAGCAATAACGTATGCTAGTCATCTTCTGGATGGCCATAATCTTTATTGAACACCAAAAGGTCATCGAAGTCAAACCCAAATAGTTCCTCCAAATGGGAAAATTTCTAGGCCCTGTGAAAGGTTTTGTCAAAGGTTCGTCTTCAAAACATGTTAAAGTTTTTCTTTTGTCACTTTGAAAATGTCACCTAACTTGGAAGATTTTGAAGGCAAAGAAAAAAGGTTTGATGTCAGCACCAGTCTCTTAGAAGGGACTAAGAGAACAGTGTCTTGCTCCTCAGTGCCTGGAGGATATTCATAAGAAAAGGAATCTATCGGAAATAAGTACAAACATTTTCGTGGATGTCAGTTAATTTTTGCATATTTAGTTTTTAAAATGTATCAATCATTTTAAAAAAAGTTTGAAAATAGGCTATTTTCTCCAGCTTTTTTTAACCCAATTTCGAATAACAACAAGGGTTCAGCTTGATAAAAACCTACATACCTCTGAAAAGTGCTTCTAATATCACATTCCTGCAAGCCCCTTATATTTTAAAATATCCTCAGGTATTTGACTGAGAAGTCCAAATTTACCAACTAGTGGCGCAATGAAGACTAAGCATACGTTGGCCATTGTAATGGCTGAATTCTACTTCTAGCTCTTAGGCCATTTATGCTCCACCCTTGTGGAGTTCAGTTAAGATAGTGGATCAAGCACATTTTCTGCAAAAACCAGTCACTTTTTTGCCAAGGAACATACGATGCACAGCCTGTGATAAGACATCTGCAATGTGCACAACCACCAGCTTTCAAACCTTTGACCCATCTCTATTTCTAGACATAATTTGATTGAGAGCAGTATTGGCAGATGGGTCATTCAGAAGAATGTACCCACACAAGAAACTCTAAAAGTATATAGTGAGGAACTCCTACGTCCACTCCCTTTTCCTCAAGACTAGTAAGGAAATGTGATGGCATGCATAGCTGAAAGGTGGAAACGAAGAATGAGAGGGCAGTAGACAGGAAAGATATTCTTTAACATACCCTGAACAAACTGCATCTAAACTTGAAGTACTAAATTTACAAAAGGCAAGAGAAGTAGCTTAAGCAGCAGTCTTATACACCACAAGGGGGACCTTCCATTAAAAAGCTACATGCATTAACTGGAGGAGAAATAAACCGCTTTAGCACTAATGCAAGAAATAACCAACCAAGAAACGTAGGCGTTCAAGCCTTTGCCAGAAAAAAGCAACCATAGGTTTTCTTAAGCACACCAGTCAGTTTAGTTATAAGAGTTCTACTCACAGAAAAACTGTTGAGGACTCTCAGTGTACGAAGAAAACAAGCAGACATCTTATTTGCATGAAAAACAAATATAATTTTAAATAAGGATGAGGGCTTACAACAACTTCTACCAAAAAGGCAGCTTTTATTAAATGCAGCAGTTTAATGTTCCTATAAGCCATCATCTGACTTGGAGGCATAGTGACCACCATTCTCTTCTCCGTCACTGGCCAAATAGTATCAGGACAAGGAACTGGATACAGGGGCCTTATTGGACCATAAAACTGGCCCAGAAGGCAACAGACCATGGAGCGACTTTTTGCAGGACTGCCAAACAGAGTGACCTAATGCAGATAGCAATTCATTTGGTTGCAGTATGGGCAATTAGATGGGCTCCAACTTCCCGTGGCAGTCATGATCCGGGAAAGCTGTGGTAAGGTTCAGCAGATCTACTTGGCCACTTTGTCCTCAAATTAAGATCATCCACTTGTAACTCTTCGAAAGCTTTGAGTTTCCTCTTCGAATTAAACTATATCTGTGATTTAAGCAATGGAATGCCTTGCAGCAAGAAAGCCTTTTACCCTCTATCAGTGATCATAACTTGAGGGCAAAAACATAAGATTTAGATTGAAGTGGATTCCGCTTATAAAATATAGCGACTGGCAGAATTAAGGCTGTGCACTGCACAATTTTGAGCTGATAAGGTGCCTTGAAACAGCGGTGTGTTCAAGAACATGCGCCGGCTGGCTGTGAAGATTATCTGATGGCAATTTGAGAAGAATAAACATTAGGACGATACACTGATAACCTTTTTCTCTGTGTCCCATAAGGATTGGATAGACCAGGATTTAAAATAAATTATTGGATGCTTATGAAAAAATATTTTTGTTGCCATCCCATCACCTCTGAATTGTATTTAATTTTATTTATCAATGCTGCAATCTCCCTAGCGCGTAAATAGGGATCTAGGAGTTGGAGAGGAGTTATTTTTTTGGTTTACCCCATTACATTTAGCAATTAATAAAATCAAGCTATCGTCTAGTGGAGCAAATAAACATCTATAATTATAATATATGGCTATATAAAGGAAAAATGCATGGGACCTTGTGTAATGGAATTGGCGCTTATGTAAAGAGCTTCAATATCTTTGGGTTGGGTTTGCGCTAATTGGAATTATGCCCTTTTAAAACTTAAAAAGAATATATCCAGAGTCAATTGAATCAATGGTCGAATAACAAACAGGAGGCTGGGTGGCGAGGAGAAACTTTGGAGATGGGGAAGGTCAGAAAAGGAAGGGTCCAATAAAGTTATTGAAAAAAAATGTATATTTGCTTCAAAGAGCATTTGAGGAATGCCCCTGGTCTGCTGCATACTGTATCGGTTTGTGAAGTACATTTAGAGCGGTTGTCCACTCATGTACTAATTTATAACCTGGAGGAAAAGTTTCACAAAGACACCTTGGAAGATAGATTTCCAAAAAAAAGTGGGCTAGATGATGGATTGCTGAATGTCTATAATAAAGTCATGTCTTAAAGAATTTGACAGATTAGGGAAGTAATAAAATGGGCAACAGATGGACTCTGAATGTTCCCATTCTGCCAAAACACGATGGAAATGTTCTCAAAGAGAATATATATAACACACACGCGCATACACAGGCACGTCATCCGAATTCAAAACCAGAAGGAAGCGGCACTCCAAATCGTGGATTAGCAAAACTACCGGCGCTTTGGCAGCACCCGCATTTGAGTGACTGAGACTGACACACACACTGACACACACACTGACACACACACACACACTCTTAAGGAACCGCAAATTGCAACAAATGAGGATTTGCAATTCCTTAAATTGAAAGTACAAAATGGATTTGTTGGAAGTGGTCACAATTTGTGCCCAGATTTCTAACAAATCAATTGGTATTATGAGAACCGACCTAAGTATTAATAGGTTGCTTCTCAAAATATCAATTTGAAGTGTATTACAATTCGACCTACCTCATTAATATGTATGAGGTAGGTCGTACATTGAGACCCACTACGATTGGCTGCAATGACTAGCTTTTTGGCCTGCTGGGGTCAGCAGACCACCACGTCAGTTATTACTTTTAAATAAACAAGTTATTTTTTTTAAAGCAGACCATTTTACTTAAAGGAAAACGGGATGAATAAAAAATGACACAAACCTTTTTATGAGCAGGCAGTGGTCTAATTGGCAACTGCCTGCTAAAAAAAAAAAAAAGGTTTTGTGAACATTCACAAAGGGAAAAGGGTCCCATGGGGACCCACCCTCATTTACGAATAGTATACCATCTCCTTTGAGGAGGTTGGTAGAAAAAAAAAAAAAATCCATGTTTTGTAACCAGATTTTGGTTGCAAAACATTAATATATCCCTAAAGAAATCGGTATTTGGAATGGATGCACTTAAAATGTCCCTTCCTAATACCGATTGGGTATCTATTCCCAAACATCGATTTGGTAACATATTACTGAAATGCTAATTAGGTTTGGTGAATAAAGTCATATTGGGTTCGAAAAGGCACGGATTTTACAAATAGGATCCTTATCGACTGTAAAATGGCACGATACATGAGGGAGTCTGAAAACCAAACACTATATTTATGGTAAATAGTTTTACTATAGGAATACTACATGAATGGGCAAGAGGATATTAAAAGAATTGTGTGACAATGGGTCAAATGAAATGTGGAGTCGTTCGTAGCCAATTTGTGGCGATTACCCGTCACTTGGTAGGAAAACACCAATGACTTATCTAGGTTTGGGCAGAAAGACTCTTTGGCTTCTGGTTTGTGCTAACCAAAATATGTATACATTAGCAAATTATATGGAAAGAACACATTGAGTATATATTTCATTAGCAGAAGAACCCAAGTATGCAACTATGGCAGAGTTGTAGAAACCAGTATAATAAATCAGAAACATCTAAATTGTGGACACTTGGATTGTGCTGGTTTTTACTGAAAGGGACAGTGTACAGGTGGGGGTAGTTACAAATAATATCTGTAGTGAAGTATACCCAAAAAGGAGTTAAAAAAAAATAAAAAAATCTGTGTACACTGAAATCAATTGAAGACAATGCGGGAAAAAAACACACTGAATCCTCAACAGGAACCTACTAGCATGACTGCCTCCAATGCTTCACAATCAAAACAGACTCAGTTTGAAATATCCTTTGAAACCATAAAAATTATCTTAAGTCAATGGCGTAGGGAACCTTTTTTCCCCCAAATGTCAGCAGTGGTGATTTTTTTTTTTTGCACTGATCAATAATCGGTGAGGTCTTACTGTGGCGGGGCTATAGACTGAAAGTCTCAGCACAGAGAAGCCCTGGATTGTTGGGAACATTCAACATGTACTGCTTACCTTAGGAAGTATTGTCCACTATCACTATATAATGCACATGAGATACTAGAAATGTTTAACCAGAGAGTCGAATAGATGGAACAAATTCAAATACTTGAACAATGTATGGGGAACTAGTTCAGCTTTTTATGTAAGACACAGATGACAAACCTTGACTGGCTGCACAGTTTGGATAGTTCAGTTAACCAGCAAACTTTGCCAATACTACAAGGTAACATTTAAAAAAAAAAAAAAAAATCAATTTACTCAAACTGCACAGGATGCAGCCAGGAAGCCTCTAATATACCAACAGCAGTGTGAATGAACAATGAAACGTACCGCCTTTCTGGACTAATGCTCGCAATTGCTATTTCATCCGTTTTGTTAGAAACTTTTATTGTTGGGTTCTCTTTCGTACAGTTCTTCTCTGTTGGAGAAAAAAACACACTGTGATGCAGAATAGGTCATAAGATTCCACCTATTTCAAATGAACTTGTAATTTTACCCCCGAGAAATTATTGGTCTGGACAAGCATTTACAGTCTTTATTCCTCTTCATGTAAAGGTAAAATTATTGGGCATAGGTGTAATGTAATGCAGATTAAGGTGGTTCGTGAACAGACTATTGATGTTTTGGGGCTCTCACCTTTCAGAGAGATGCACTGCTTCTCAAAGCACTTAAAGAAAAGCTGCGAGTGGCGTAGTGTGATGTCCAGAATGCACTTACGTGACCACATTACCTATAGAGCAGAGTTAAATATCCACCTCAGTTCACTTTTTAGGGTCTGGTTGAGCTTTAGCTCAGTTCAACACCCCATGCAAAAACACCAAGAAAAGTTACTATTTAATTTAGGATTTGAAAATGTAACATTTTCTTGCTTCACATTTGGTGCTGTTGGGACAGAAAAGTCCTCTGCATGGTAAGAGACACGTAGCCCTGGCCTGAGTGCCCAACTGTGCTGTTGTCTAGATCCCCAACTCTGATTTCTTTTCATAGGCAAACACGGATCATGCGTGTACACCATGACAAAGGCCTGCATCACGGATTACGGTCTTGTTGGACCTGGATGGGCACACAAAGTGCTACCCTCAGTGGTGGAAGGCTATCGCCTTCACCAAGAGTTAAACAATACAAGCGTGGTGGTGGCAGCATACCATGTAGTGATCATTTGTAGTGAACAGGATCTTTTTATACCAAGTCACTGCAGGGAGGCCTGCAGACTCGCCTTCAAAAAAAAGTTCAGCTACTGTGTGCTCAACTCACCCATGGCCTACATCAGGAAGATGTGGAGTGCTGCGCACGCAGGAGTGGTGACTTTGCATTGCTGTATGTGTGTCTGGGAAGGGTACCGTACAAGGATAGAGCAGTACTATGCAGTGCATAAGTGGTTAGCATATGTACTGGGTGTATGTATGCCCAAGCGGAATACTTTACATGAGAGATGTAGTGTGATGCAGTGTATGTGTGGCTAAAACATGTTGGGCGCCTGTGTACTTGCGTGAAGCACAATTCATGAAGTGTGAAGAGTTGAGCAGTGCGCAGTGTGTGTGTGTGCTGGCAGTGCGGTTGCTGAATTAACACACCCTAGTTAAAGATAGGAAAGCTTCAGTGCTGAACAGTGCGCACAGACTGTGTGCGCTGGATGCATGGGTACATGTAAGGGAACAATGCATAGAGGTACTCGTGCTGAACAGCAAGTGTGCAGAGAGTGAACACTGAGTAAATGTGGCTGCAAGGGTCCATGGTATGGAGGACCCTGGGTTCCATATTGGGAAGCCCAGGCCTGCCTGGTGAAGTCATTAGGAGGAGAGGACCCCGCCCCCCCCGACAAATTTGTGGATTGCTGCATTTCTGTGAGCTGGGTGGGAACACACACTGAAGGGAAAGAAGAGACTCCCTTTACAACTCAAAAGACTGTTCTTTGATAAATCACAGGAAAGGGGCCTAGACATATCTTAGGAAGGGAGATTGGACGGATAAAAGAATCAAAGAGTAGGGCTGAGGGTCTGGAATTAACCTTTTAATGCACATATCACTGTGGCTGTCATCCAGGTGTGAACTCTGTCCACAACATAATTCATGGCGAGTGAACAATCAGCTCTGGAGTGATGCCTGCTATGACAGACCTATTTCATGAAGTAAGATGAAAAGAAGTGCCAACTTCAAAAGAAGCAGAACCTCAACACAAAACTTCAAAGACCCAGATCCTAAATTACATTTGGTGTCTGAAGGGGAGGTGGAGTCCCCCAAAATTTGCCATCTGCCACAGAGCCAAACGGGCTGTGTGAGAAGGGGAAATTCTCCAAGACTTCTGCCTGTGACCAGGACTAAGGACAAAGGCCTGTCAGCCTCCCAGTTGGGTGAGGGGACATCACACTGGGCACCAAGGTCACCTGCCTGCTTGTCAAGACCAGTGCAACCTTTGGGAGAGAGAAGAGCGTTGGAGGGTGTGAGGTTCAGTGGGGAGCCTGTATGAAGATTCCCTGAGTAAGGTGAGAGGCTGTGCACGGTTTGGGCCATTGCACATGTGCAGTATCCTCTCTGCAACCCTCATATGCCAGGAGAAGGCTGCATTGTTCTCAGCCGAATCGAAAGCACTGTGCAGGAAGCACCAAGCACAGGATCTGTGACTGCAGAGATCGGCAACCCTGTATGATAGGAGAGGCCGCTACAGGGAGGGCGATCGCCTAAGGAGAGTTTGCGCCCTGATCACTAGTACCACAGCAACCCTGTACAAAGGAGAGGCTGCCGGTACCACTTTGGCATAGAGTTCGGGATGTCATTCCAGACCAAAGAAGAACTGCTGTGTCCAGTGGGTCGAACCCGCACACCGTGATCTGCTCGACGAAGTCGCCAAGGTTCGCTGAGATGCCGCAGAGGGAGTTACGCCCTTGTTGGAGCTCCGGTTGGGAGCAGAGGATCACACCAGCGCGCATTGAGGGAAGGGCAACTTACCATTTTTCTCCGCCAAGCAGGAGCAGCGCTCATCACTGAAACAACCTGACTGACAGCGCTGCTCGACAGGAAGCTGCACGACTTCGCTGTGCAGGATCCGGATTTGGGAGCACCCGAGTAGAGGTCACTCGCTGCACCGCTGAACTCTGCTTGAGTGGGTAAGACTCAAACCAGGCCTTTGGGGCCCCAGGGATCTTGCTGCCAGCGACGCTGTGGCACCATAGACCCTTCTGACTAAGTTTCTAAAAGGTTAGAAGGGAAAGCTCTCAAGTACAGCCTAATAGTTTGCGATCCTGTTGCGTCCACCAATGATTGGAAAATAACCCTGGACACGTTACACGAAGGATGGTGGGACAGGGATTTGTCTGACAACTACAAGAGCCCTCGACCTCAAGGAGGATGGTCGTATTTCTCTGCAAGTGTGCAATTAGTAATAAAATGCTACTTTTTACTCATAAAAGTATTTGGCTGGACATTGATTTATTGTTTGTTCTGTTTGCATTTTGAGTTATGAGTTGTGTTCACTGACCTGTATCTACATAAACAATCCCCCTCCAAGCCCCAGAGCCTGGACTGCTTGACCACAGCTACCACAGAGTCAAGTGCAGAAGGGGTACTTGGCCCAACTGACGGGATCCATAGTAGGTCAGGCGACAGGACTTCAGGAGTAAAAGGTCTCATTCTCCATTGTTGGGCCCAGTAGCCCTTGCGAGCGTGGCCCGCGGCTCTCTGAAAGGGGTTCCGACAGCTGCAGTCTTGAAATTTAACGCCATGGTGAATAGAATTTTGTCATTACTTTAGTTGCAACGCTAATCCACACAGCCCAGTGCAGAACAAGTACTCAGAAAATATCCACACAAGGTGCTTCACCTTACTCCAATTACAGAGAGTGTCATGACAGAACTGCAGTATGCATTCATTGGCATTGCTGCACAAGTTACTTACCTTCGGTAACGATATATTTGTAAGAAACATTAGTTAGTGATAGATTCCTTACCTTAGAATACCATCAGTCGTCAGACTGGATCCGGAAAGTTTTCGTCAGCAGTACCCCTGCGCGTCAGAAGGTGGCGTTGTGTGGCTCCGCGTCCGTCGTTGGCGTCGTGGTCGCCGAGATGACGTCGCGTCAGCTACTTAGACACCGCCCTCGCGCGCTGACGTCAGTTCTGTACACGACTTTCCGCACCAGGAACGCAGAGCCATGCAAGATATTGACCACTGGTGCATTGAAACTAGGGCCCTGAAAGGGATGACCTTAACCCTAGAAATCAGTTCGCAGAACGGGGAGGATGGGTGGGGCGGTAAGGAATCTATCACTAACTAATGTTTCTTACAGATATATCGTTACCGAAGGTAAGTAACTTGTGCATCTGAAAGAAACACGTTAGTGATAGATTCCTTACCTTAGAATAGATAACCCAGCAATACCAACCCCGGTGGTGGGTCTGCGAACCAAGATCATGCCAGGAAGTCCCGGAGAACAGAACGGCCAAAGAAGCAGTCTCTCCGGACTTGGCTGTCCAGGCAATAGTGCTTAGTAAAAGTGTGCAGCGAGGCCCACGTAGCTGCCTGACAGATGTCTTGTAAGGGGACACCACGTCCCAACGCCGTAGTGGCAGCTGTCGCCCTGGTAGAATGGGCGCACAGCCCCAACGGAGGCTCCTTTGCCAGAGAATAACAGGCTTTAATACACAAGACGACCCATCTGGAGATAGTCCGCTTGTGTACGGCCCGACCTTTCTTGGCGCCAACGTAGCCAACAAAGAGTTGGTCATCCACCAGGAACGGTTGTGTGCGACTCAGTTAAAATGAGTGCGCACGTTTTGGGTCCAGACGGTGGAGCCTCTCTTCCTCTCTGGAAGGAGGCGGAAAGAAGGTGGGCAAAGTGATGGTCTGCCCGATGTGAAAGGCAGTAACAACCTTCGGCAGAAAGGATGGACGTGTCCTGAGGACAACCTTGTCCGGATTTACAGACAGAAAAGGAGGTTTACAAGAAAGAGCCTGGAGCTCACTCACTCTCCTAGCAGAGGTGATGGCAACCAGGAAAGCAGTCTTCAGAGTTAACAAACGAAGAGGACAGTTGTGAAGAGGCTCAAAGGGAGCACACATTAAGTATGTGAGAACCAGGTTCAAGTCCCACTGTGGCATTACAAAGGGAACAGGAGGAAAAAGGTGAGTAATGCCTTTGAGGAATCTATTAACAGGGGACTTGAAAAGAGAGGGCTGATCAGGGAGCCTGAGAAAGGCCGAAATACCAGAAAGGTAGCCCTTGATAGTGCCCAGAGCAGAGCCCTGCTGGGCCAAAGAAAGAAGGAACAGTAGGACCTCAGAAAGAGGGGCAGAAAGGGGATCCACAGCCTTTGCTGTGCACCATGCCATAAACTTGTTCCACCTGCAGGCGTATACCAACTTAGTGGAGGGACGCCTGGCTGCCAGAATGACATCACAGACTTCAGGAGGCAAGTCGAAAGGAATCAACTGTTGCCGCTCAATCTCCACGCAAAGAGGTGGAGACTGGACAGGTTCGGGTGGAGGACAGTCCCCTACTGCTGCGACAGAAGATCCTCTCGAAGAGGCAGTCGGATCGGGGGATCGACGCTCATACTGAGTAGCTCGGGATACCAAACACTTCGAGCCCAGTCCGGAGCCACAAGAATGACTTGGGCCTGGTCGCGCCTGATCTTCTTCAGCACTCTGGGCAGAAGTGGTATAGGCGGAAAGGCGTACAACAGACCGCAACTCCACTCGCGACGAAAAGCGTCGCCGAGCGAGTGCCGCCTTGGAAATTCCAACGCGCTGAATTGCTGACATTGCGTGTTCTCTTAGGTGGCGAAGAGATCTAACCAAGGCTCTCCCCACTGTCGAAAGAGACCTTGCGCCACGTCCCAGTGAAGACGCCATTCGTGATCCATCATGCACCTGCGGCTGAGTTCGTCCGCCCTGGTGTTCAGTGAACCTGCCAGGTGTTGAACCACCAGGGAAATGCCCTGATGTTCCAGCCATGTCCAGAGGCGCAGAGCCTCCCGACATAGGGTCCACGACCCCACCCCGCCCTGTTTGTTGCAGTACCACATGGCGGTGGTGTTGTCTGTGAACACCTGCACTATTCTCCCCTTGACAGAGGGAAGGAATGCCTACAGTGCAAGTTGGATCGCCCGAAGCTCCAGAAGGTTGATACGGAGCCTGGACTCCACCGGAGACCAGAGGCCTCTGATCTCCGCCTCTCCCATGTGGCCGCCCCACCCAGGAGGGACGCATCCGTCACCACTGTGTGCTCCGGTTGGGGAAGGGAGAGGGATCTGCCATTGACCCAATGCCGGTTTGTGAGCCACCACTGCAGCTGGTGTGCAGTGCCCTCTGAGATCTGGATGTAATCGGACAGGTTCCCCTGATGCTGCGCCCACTGGAACTTCAGGTCCCACTACAGAGCCTGCATATGCCATCTGGCATGAGTGACCAGCAGGAGGCCATGAGGCCCAGCAGCCTCAGGGTCATCCTGACCGAAACCCAGGATAGAGACTGAAAGATCGGAATTAGAGCCTGAATATCCTGGATTCGCCGTTCGGGAGGATAGACCCGAAAGTGCGTCGTATCCAGAACTGCTCCGATGAAGAGGAGCTTCTGGGAGGGAATCAGGTGCGACTTCGACACATTGATGGAGAACCCCAGCAAATGCAGGAGGTTGGCCGTAGTCTGGAGGTGGGAGACTACTGTACGGGGCGAGCCCGCCTTCAACAGCCAGTCGTCGAGATAGGGGATGACTGGAACCCCTGATCTGCGCAGATGAGCTGCGACCACCGCCATCACTTTCGTGAACACCCGAGGGACGTTGGTAAGGCCAAAGGGGAGCACGGTAAACTGAAATTGCTCGTGGCCTACCGTAAACCGCAGGTAATAACGGTGGGCCGGCAGGACGGGAATGTGGAAATATGCGTCCTGCAGATCCAACGCTACCATCCAGTCTCCAGGGTCGAGGGCAGACAAGACCTGAGCCAGAGTTAACATCTTGAACTTCCCCTTCCGGAGGTAGCGATTGACGTCCCTGAGGTCCAAGATAGGACGCAGGCCCTTGTCCTTCTTGGGCACCAGAAAGTAGTGGGAATAACAACCACGTCCTACTTCTGGCGCAGGAACGCGCTCGATGGCCCCCTTGGCCAAGAGGGCCGCGACTTCCTGTTGAAGTGCCAAGTGATCCCCCGACATGCAGTGGTACTGGGGTGGCATGGCTGGAGGGGTAGTCTCGAAGGAGAGGGAGTAGCCCCTTTGGACTATTTGTAAAACCCACCTGTCCGAAGTGATGGTGCGCCAGTGGGGGAGGTGATGGCGAATCCTGCCGCCCACTGGCGTTTGATGGGCCTGAAAAACCAGACTAGGAAGGTTTGGAGGCAGTGGTGGCCGGGGTGGAGGTGGACTGACCCGCCTCGGCAAGTCCCGCGGCCGCGCTGAGACTGTGGCTGCGCAGGCTTGTGGCTCTGAAGCGAACGTGTCGGGGCGCCCCTTCCGTGGCCACGAAAGGAGCGAAAAGCAGAAGGCGGAGGAGGGTGTGTGGCGGAAAGGCCCAGGAACTTGGCCGCAGCCCGCGAGTCCTTAAAGCGCTCCAACGCACTATCTGCCTTGTTGCCAAAAAGGCGAATGCCATCAAAGGGCATGTCCATCAGGGTGTTCTGGACATCCCCAGAGAAACCAGTAGTCCTCAGCCAGGCGTGGCGACGGAGCGCCACTGTCGTGGAAATCGCCCTGCCCAGCAAGTCGGCGGTGTCAAGGCCACATCGAATCGTGAACTTTGCTGCATCTCTCCCTTCAGCAATAGCCTGAGAGAGCACTGTCCGGGCCTCCTCCGGACACTGAGGCAGCACTTGCGCCACCGTATCCCACAGAGAGTGAGAATAACGGCCCAAGAGGTATATGCGGTGTTCACAGACCGCAGCCCTGAACTGGCGGAAGAAAAAAATCTTCTTCCCAAATTGTTCCAGTTTCTTGGATTCCCTATCCGGAGGTGCGGTAGGGAATGCGCTCGGGGACGCAGAGGCTTGGACAACCAAGCTCTCAGGGGTGGGGTGTTGGGAGAGGAAAAGGGGGGGGCCGGGCGATGGAGTCGGGCCATGTTCCTATCCACAGGAGCCCCTGTGGTGGGCCTGGACCAGGTGCCCAGAAGAACGTCTGACAGTGCAACATTAAAAGGCAGCAGTGGCTCAGCAGAGGTAGCCGCCGGCTGAAGTACTTCTGTCAGGAGGTTAGTCCTGACGGCCACTGTAGGGAGCTCGAGGGCCTCGGCCGCCCTACGCAACACCACGGCGTAACTTGCGCCCTCCTCCGTAGCCACGGTAGGAGGAGTGAGCATGCCAAGGTCCTCCCATTCCTCCGAAGGCTGATGAACAGGCCGAAAATAAGGAGGATGGACATGGGGATAGAAAAGTCCCATCGGCGTCTGAATCTGCGTCGAGCGGCGCCGTGTCCACTTAGGGGCTGAAACCGGGAACGACGTCGTCCGGTGGGACGGGCGACGTCTGAAGTGGTGCCGGAGAGGTTGACATCGGTGGAGGTGTTACAAGGTCAACAGGCCTGGATACATGGGGCCCTGCGGCGCCGGGGCCAGAGCAGACAGCGATGCCGGAGCCGTCGGCAGTAAAGGGCAAGGACCCCCAGTCGGACCCGTGGGGCCCGACGGCCCAAAGAGGCGAGCCATGGCTGACAGAAATTCCTGCAGCTGGGCCGGAGTCGCCGACGGACCCGGGAAGGGCAGGTAGGCCGGCGGCGACTGCGTAGGATCTGCCGGAGCCGCGGGGGTGGCACCACCCGCACCCTCAGCCGCGTTGCGCGACGGGAAGTCGGAGAGCGACGTCGCTTCTTCGACTTCTTAGAGTGCTTCGTCTTACCTGACCCCGAGTGCGAAGACTTCGATCCCGACGAACGATGGTGGTGGCTCCGCGACCCGTCCCTCGACCTCCCACGGGACCGGGACCTTGAGCGGCACGGAGCCGACTGCCGGACTTCAAGCAACTTTCGGGACCGCTCCCGCAAAGTCTTCGGTGCCATGGCCCGGCAGTCGGGGCACGACTTTGGGTCGTGGTCGCGCCCCAGGCAGTAGAGACACACGCGGTGCGGGTCCGTCACCGACATCATGCAATGACATTCCTCGCAGGACTTGAAAGTGGGCATCCCTACGGCACCAGGAGTCGACCGACCCGAAAAAAGAGACAAAAAAGGCCTCGAAAAACTCAGTCAAAAAATGACTGGGGTACCGCTCTCTCCGGATCTGCGCTTGCTGGCGCGGAAAAATAAAGAACCGACGTCAGTGCGCGAGGGCGGCGTCTAAGTAGCTGCCGCAACGTCATCTCGGCGACCACGACGCCAACAACGGATGCGGAGCCGCACGACGCCACCTTCCGACACGCAGGGGTACTGCTGACGAAAACTTTCCGGATCCAGTCTGACGCCTGGGGGTATTCTAAGGTAAGGAATCTATCACTGTGTTTCTTTCAGATACATTTGTGAATCACATGCCGATCTATCGGGTTATCTTTGACTGTGCAAATGTGGAACTAGAGCAACTTGAACAGAGATGCAAACTAGCCTCCCATCAGACTGCTATTGGGGAAGAAGACTGGTAGTGCAAAAGATAGCAGCCCCATTGAGACAAACTTTCTCAGGATGATAGTCAAGTCAAGTACACAGTCGAGGGTCATAAGAGGCAAAGCACCACACTCACAAGCAGAGGCCAGAGCAACTCCAAATGAACCCGATCAGAAACAAGAGAATCAGTGCTGGTATTCAGGCGATCAGAGATGGACCATGAAGGGAGACACATCCAAGCGACAGCTCCAAGAGCCCTCATCAGATGTGCCCCCCTCACAGTCTCCACACAATGCAAACAAGGTCCCATCCGTGCTCCATGGCATCCACGGATGAGCAGGCATTTAAGTAGGATCTGCCACGGATTTGAGTGTGAGAAAGGCAAAGTAATCAGGGATGTTTGCTATATTTTAGACCGGGTTGAAACAGCTATACACTGAAAGGCTGTCTACTCCGTAAACTCACTAGTCCTCATATTTCCTGTTGGCAGATTCTCTTCACAAAGCAGGCGGTTCTCTCATTTTCGGCCCACCTCAGTATTAGTCTAAATGGAGATTAAAAGTCTGTTAAAGGAGAAGAGAACTGAGAAAACCCACTCCTTGCCTTTGCCTTGTTTTTACAGAAGACAACTTCCTTGTACAGCCAGATTTGTTATAGCTTGGA
Organism: Calotriton arnoldi; assembly: GCA_963921515.1. Taxonomy (NCBI): domain Eukaryota; kingdom Metazoa; phylum Chordata; class Amphibia; order Caudata; family Salamandridae; genus Calotriton; species Calotriton arnoldi. The sequence goes on along the minus strand of CAWUFW010001107.1, from coordinate 710,002 downwards.
TAAACGTACTCTGTTAAGATATGGGCAGAGTAAGAGAACTTGCTCTAATCTCATGTTACAACTTGCACTGTGTCCAGAAGTGAAGTGTTGATTAAAGGCAAGATGGGCGAATTTGTCAAAGGCACTGTGCCCTCATGGGGAGTGCAATTTCAGACAGTCCAAGGAATTTGCAGGAAGGGTTCTTCATTTAAAGGCCTTGACTCACATGTACGAGGGGACTGTAAATACCAACTCAGTAGAAATAAATTAAGGTTGTAGGGAAAAGATTGTGGGAACCTGGTGTGGGCTGGTATGGTGCAGAGTTCAGGCTGCATGCGGAGTTGACAGATTTTTCAGGAGACTGGTTCAGATCAATGCAGGTTTGAGCATTATAACAGTTGGTTGGATAAGGCAGGCACCCAGGACCAAAGGATAAAACAGTTTATACACTTCAGAACTCGAGTCAAAAACTGAAGGCTGTTGTGGCAACAAGGAAGCAACAAATACTCCAGGAATTGAATCAGAGGATCAAAGTACCTCCAAACTCAGCCACCATAGGGGAAAGAAAATTAAAATTGTTCAATGTAGAACATGCGAGTTAAATTCCAACCTAAATCTCTCAGAGAGAGCACAAGAAGTACATCATAGAAGCGGGCAGTCTACTGCTAAACGATAGAGAGAAACAATATACCTTATAGGCATGCATCTCTTTGCTTTTCAGAGGTGCTTTCAACTCTGCAGAAGTAAAGGGACTGGAAAATTAAAGCGATGCTAGTGGAAGTGGATGAGAGGGTCTTAGTAATAGGAAGCGGTCACACATTCTCAAGCTTAACATACGTGTTTCAGTGTTGTGACAGATAGTCCTTGTCAATTCACCTATCAATCAACATCCCATACATACAAGGAAAAACAAAGAATTAGTCACTGAGCACATAAGTAGCTGACATTTTTTGAAAAAAGCAAGTTCTGTAAAGCAACAGTAACTGATCTCCATTCAGATTGAGAATTGTTTTGGCTGAAGTTTAAGTAGAACAAAATTTTCAGGCGTCAAGCTCCCTTTTAAATCTAGAAGCGGATATATATACAAACATATAAACACACATGCACTATAAAATGATGTGCATCTGTGCAAAGTGCCAGAAAGTACCACTTAACTAGGACTACACAGAGGAAAGTTGATGCAAACAAGGCTATATTCTGTTTTACGGTTAAATAATCCTAATAATGCAATCTCTGTGAACATCTGTAAGGAAATGCCTTATTGCGTGATCACCCCCAAAGGTTTGGACTGGTGCTGCTGATTTTTTAACTGAGTGCACCAAGGCCTGCTAACCAGACCTCAGTGCCTTAACCCCTTACAAAGTGTATGTCAAATTGGCTATCCTCAACTGGCATAGGTTGACTTGCTTATAAGTCTCTAGTATATGGTTCCCAGGAACTGTAAGACAGCCCCCCCCCCCCCCCTTTCAGCTGCAGCACTGGTTGTGCCACTGTGTTTGGGACCACGTACAAAATGGCTCCCAGCCTGGCACTGTAGCAGGGGAGAGCAGTTTTAAACTGCTAGTTTGACTTTACCATTTAAATCAATGGGAAAGTCCCCACTTCCCTTAACAATATATGCAAGTCTCCCCTAAGGAAGGCCCATGGAACCCAGTGGCAGGAAGCTGTGCATTAGGTAGGACATATACTTTTTATATGTCCTAACAGCAAAACTTTCAATTTGTTAATTTTGCTGTGAAAAAGTTAGTAGTCCCATTTGCAAACAGAGTTACCGGTGTACCATTCAGCCCAGCTAACCTCTGAATGGAACTACTGAAATGGGTATTTCAAGGGGTATAATTAATTATGGCATTAGACCCGACTTGATGCCCAAGTCGAATTTGTCACTTTTATAGAAAAACAACTTTTAGAAAATTGCCACTCTGTAGCCCAGTTTGTCCAGTGGCCTCACACAGTCGCTGGCCACCAGACAGCTTCCTGGGGATTGGTGTGAACGACTCCCAGGCTTAGAAAAAATGATAGCCTGCTACAGAGGGAGGAGTTTCCTCCCTCTAGCAGGCAGACACTCAGGGTGTTGTCTCAAAAGGTGAAGCCACCTTTGGTGGGCAAATGGAGATCACACTCCTAAAGGGTTGCCTCTTTGTTCGGGTAGACAAGCTGGCGGTGGGTACAGAGAGGGGAGTATAGTGCTCAAACCAGTTTTCTCAGTGGACGTGTAGCTCACAGGTAGCCACGCCTCTAGAGTGGGCTACAAAGCTAATAACCAAAGATAGATTCAGACATCTTGGGAGAGGGCAGAATAGTGCACTGTGGGATTGTTGGATGCCACACATAGCCTGAAGATGTCACAGGGCGGGAGGGATCATGGTAGCCCATTGGCTAGTGACTGCATAGTCTCCCTCCACGGGCATTTTCTGGGGATAAATAGGACGCCCCATGATCCTCAGATCATGCCGGAACTGGAGAAAGAACTGAAGGACTCCCTGCTGACCCTGGATCTGACAAGAGGCTGCACCACAGTCTGCTGGACTGCACCTGACGCACCTTGGGCTAGAGAACACAGAAATGTGCCTGTGGCTCCTAGCTTGAGGAAAAGACGCTCCTGAGCCCAAGACCAAAAAAATGGATCCAAGGGTCAGTCAGCTGACCACCTGGACCCAGCACTAGGGTCATCAAAGCTGAAGTAGCCCAACTCAGCAAGTCAGTAGCCACTGCAAGAGAATTGCTGTTGCCCGCTGCTAGGCATTCCAAGAAACCGTTCCTCGACGGCCAAAAGTTGCACCCAAGTCTGCCAGACCCAAGAGTGTCATCTGAGTACAGATTGGTCGCTCAAGAGGGGCACTAGCCTCCACCAAAGGACACCGCTGGACCCTACTGTGGATGGAGACGGAAATTGAAGCAGTAGCTGGCCTTTTACTGGCTCAAAGAGGACTTGCAGGGGCCCCAACCTCTGTGGTTAAAGTCGCACCACCTGTGGACTGTGGACTGAGGAGTAAACAGCAAGGACACCTCCGTCGACCACACTGCACCCAGAGCATCCTTGAACATCCTCCATCCCCAGATACAGGACCACTCCATTAAAATCCATGGCAGTTGTGGTGTAAAGTTTAGAACGGGACTAGAGAATGCTTTGGTGACCAGGTAACTGTTCAAATACTCCTTAGTGGTCCCACTGACCTTCTCCCCATCGGATTTGGTCACCCTAGTCAGGCGGGAGTAGTCGAACAACGGTTTTGATCTTTTAAAAAGTTTCAAGATATTTTAGAACTACCAATGCTTATTTGCAGTTGTGACAAAAAGAACTGAGGTTTACATTAACTTTAAAAATCTATATCTCCGGAACTCTCTGGTGAATTTTGCTAATCTTGGTCTCTAAAAATTCATAAACATATAATCAATTTTTTATAAATTGATTTTGGAATTCTTTCCTGTTGTGCGACTTTATTACTTCGTTGTTTGGTGCTTCTAAATGCTTTACACTAGTTTGTTTGTTTAAACCTTGCTTCTCAAAGCCACAGCTAGCCAGGGCTGGGGTAAAGGTCTTTCCAAACTAGCCTTAATGGACCCAAGAGAGTTTTGCAAGTATATTACATAGTAAGGTCTCACAACCATGCCACATAATGCACCCACGTTCACACAACATCTATGTGTAAAAATAAAAAATAATAATAAAAAAAAGCCTTACCTTTGGAAGAATTGCCAATGATACCATTTGGAGTGGAAAAAATGTCCCGGTGTTCATTTTGGCTTTTCTTACCGACCTGAATTTTCGGAGTAGGAGGATACAAGAAGTTTTCTTCATTCATCCTATTAGAATTTTCTTTGTTTTCTGATCGTGGAGTCACTCTACTCTTCACTGGAGTTTGAGGTGTAGATTTTATACTGTTCGAACCAGACTTATATTTTGAAGGCTGTGTGCGATAATGGACAGTTAATTTGAGAACACAAAAATTCACAGATATAGGAGGTAGTTTATATGTTTAATCATAAGTGGGGAAAGTCTACCTAAAAACTACTATTTGAGTAGAAGTGAAGGATGCCTTGTTTTCCTTCTTTCAACAACCTAGTTCAATTAAAACATTCATAAAACACTGCTTGTAAAATCTGTATTCTCAAAAGACTTTATATCATGCTGTTTCCGGAACACACCTATCCCACAGCAAGTTTTGTCCAGAGCGACTTCATTTTTTTCTGAGAGCCATCAGTTGATTGGTGATAATGCCTCACAAAGATGGCGCTCAGGTCAGGAACAGAATATCATATTGCTGTCGCATTCCCAAAAACAGCTGCAGAGAGAAAATGCTAAGCAGTGAACACTGGTGACGAAAATGATCTGCACCCTTCCTTCCCCTTGTAAATTGTAATACAGACCATATGGTTGAACAATATTATGTGAATGAATTCAGAGTAGGAACACTCCAACCGATTGCCAACTTCAACCTAAAGGCTTTACAAAGAATGTATGACGGAATTCCGTATGCGTTTTTCACACATGCCTTAGGAACTCAGTCATTTGAACGAATGCGTCTTTAGCGTGCATTTGTTCTGAGCGCAAGTCGTTTTAACGACTTGCCTTAGGAGGCGCTGGATATTGGACTAGTTTAATTTACTATTCCAACTCCAGTCTGCGCAACAGTAGGGAAGGTATTGGACTTTAATCACAACACCACTCCACCATTGCGCCCCCCAAAAGTAAGTCATTGTAATGACTTGCTTGCAGAACGAATGTGTGCTAAAGACGCATTTGTTCTGTTGCCGGCGCTGTGAAGGCACTGCGTGACTCCGGCTTCGTCCTAAAGGACATTTACCATTTACAAAGACCCTGAACAAACGTATAATTGGCACAGGTCTGGACTGGTAATTCACTTTATGAAATTTAACTTCTCTCGACTAACTACTGCCAGTGCAATATGGGGTTCCCTATGGTTCGAAACAATCTCAAACCTTTAAACACTATATAGAACATCCTGGAGAGGTATGACATCAGAATTCATTTCAATTCAGACGACACCCAAAGCCAACTAAAGCGTTGTTGAATGACAGTTAAAGCTTTTAATTATTACCCTTATTCACTCAATGGTCTTTATCACAAGACTAACCCAATGAAAAACGAATTTCTTATATTTTACTCCAATGTTGCTCCATCTAGGGTAAACATTACGCTTTGGCTCACTCTAAAAGGCATACCACATGCTTTCATTCCATTGGCCAGATCTTATGTTTTCACACACGACTCCTATCTGAGGATAAATGATTACGAAGACAAACTCAAATCTAGATGAAGCTAGCCTTACTTTCAAGATTGGCCCAATAAGGTCACAAACACTATCTTTGTGAGAACTAGAGAATCGACAACGCGTCAGAGACCAAAAGCAAGCCTCTGCTCAATTTCAAGATTCTTCGCCCTGAAATTCTTGAACACATTTGCCATGTGTTTGTGATCATGCCTCCCCCGCAAGGCCCATCTAACCTAACATATGTGCAATCTCCTCCTTACCTTTGCAATCCATAAATTAAATTTTTCATTTTTCTGTATTACTATAGTTTGTTTTACTGGTTTATATACATGCAATGTGCTGCCCCCTGGTAAAGAGTATACCATAAAAATTCTTTCATACATAGGCAAAATATAAACCTAACTTAAATAACGTAATACTAGAGTGGTAAGTATACAGTTACTCTGAGTCACACAATCTACTTATTATCAACTGCTGAGACTCCATCTAGATATTGAACGAAAAATGAGAAATACAAATAAATAAGCTCCACAAAGCTCCAGCCCATTCATGCTCTGGGAACAAATATGCAACTTCTCTAACAGATTAATAGTCACCCATCAGCTCCTCAACACCAAGATCGGCTGAAAGATTGACTAATCAATGATCAAAAGGGCTGGAGGGAGGAATTTTTAAGGTGGGAGGCCAGAGGACGAAGAACATTAAAAAGGTTATTCTCATACGCTCATACTGTTTTCAACTGATGGAACACAAAGTCATGAATGAGCAAGTTAAGCAGAACAGAAAAGTTTCTCTTAGAACATACTCTGAGAGTTTGTCCGAAATGTGCATCATATACTAGAAGTCGCAAAAATGGCTACTAGTGGTAAAAAGCATATGTAAGTGCCCAATAAAAGATGTACTAATGTTCTTAATTTGAACACAGCCTTGCTCTTGAAGGGCAGCGATGATGCTGCTTGCGTGAGAGGAGACATTTTACACACTGCAACGTGCGATGCAGTAAACTAGCTTACCAGAAACGGTTTCTGTTGGGCATTATGTAACTGCAGATTCCTGACCTTGTGAATATTCTCCATTGCGTCAGACTGAATCTGGAAACTTTTAGAGCAGTACCACTGTGCGCAAATAGGTGGCATAGTGCGGCTCTGGGCAAACGTCATTCTACTCAGGAAGTAGTGAGCGGTGCCACATATAAGCCCCACCCATGCTCACTGACGTCAGCTGCTTTTTAGGCTGCCTGCGCCTTCAGATACCGAGAATATCTGTAGATTGGTATGACCAGGGAGAAGATCTAAAAAGTTCCCAATCTAGAGATGCAAAAGAATCCAGTTCACAGAAAGGGGAGGTGGAATGTTTTCTGAGGAATCTGGGGTTAGAGTATCCACCAGAAAGTTTGTTACCTAAGGTAAGTCACTTGTTCTTTTGATGGATACTTCTAACTGCAGATACCTCAACATTGTGAATAGATGCAATAGCATTACCTCCCAAGATGATGGGTCAGTGAAGTGCCTCAGGCAATAAAGTCCTGCAGGACAGAGCAGGCAAAATGCCCCTCTCACTGAACCGGACCGTTAAAGCACTAGTGCTTCATGAACGCGTGTAATGACACCCACATAGCCGCCTGACAGATGTCCAGAACAGGCACTCCTCATGCTAACAGTGGTAGCAGCTTTGGCCCTGGAGGAATGAGCCTGCAAGCCTTCTGGGGGCTGCTTCTTTGCTAATGCGTAGCAGATGTTTATGCTGAGAACAATTCATCGAGAGATGGATTGCTTTTTGCACTGTCATGCCCTTCTTTGTTTTTGGAAAACCTTACAAAGGTCTGATCATCCACTTGATTCACCCTGGTATAATCGATATAGAACTTAATGCTCTTTTAGCATCCACCGATGGAGTTTGACTTCCTCAGAGACCTAAGGGGGAGCAAAGAATACTGGAAGTGTGATAGCCTGGCTGACATGAAAAATAGTAACCACTTTCAAAAGAGATGAAGTTCAGGTCCTCAAAACCTACTCATCAGGGAAGAAAGGGTATAAGGTGTATTGACAGAGTCTGAAGCTCACTCACGGGTCTAGCCACTGTTATAGTGATGAGAAAGACTGTCTTCAAGGTTAAAAGTCTCAAAGGACAACTGTGCAGCAGCTCAAAAGGGGTGCACATCAAGAAGGTGAGGACTACGTTCAAGTCCCACTGAGGCATCACAAAGTGTTTTGGTGGGAACAGATGTGGCAAATCTTTCAAAAATCTCATCCCAACCGATGATTTGAATTTTGATGGCTGGTCTGACAACCGCAAGAAACCACAAAGACAATAAATAGCCCTTAATTGTGCCCAAAGCAAGTCCTTGCTGGGCTACAGTCAGAATAAAATAAATAAATTTAAAAAAAAAAAAAAAAAAACCTGACAAACTTGCCAGTAATGGGTCAATCTGTCAGATGCTGCACCAATCCACAAATTTGTACCAAAGACTGGCGTACACAGATTTTGTGGAGGGACGTCTTGCTGCCAAGTTGACAACAACCTCCAGGTGCAGGTCGAAGGAGGTCAAATGTTGCACTCAACTCAGAGCATGGAGACGCAAAATGTGCAGGCATAGGTACAAAAACATGCCCTGTTGCTGTGACACAAGAGCCTCCTGAAGCGGCAGCTCAATTGAAGGACAGATGCTAATGTGCAGGAGTTCAAGGTATCACACCCTACTGTCCCAATCTGTTGCCACTAGAATGACTTGGGCCTGGTCATTCCTAATCTTCAGCACTATGGGCAGGAGAGTCAGTGGCTGCAAGGCATACAAGGGCCCTGATCTCTACTCTAGATGGAAGGGCATACCTGAGTGAGAGCTGCTTTGGACACACTAGTGAGCAGAAGTGTTGACAACGTGCATTCTCGGCAGAGGCAAAAAGATTGAATCAGGTTTCTGCCCACTGCTGAAAGGTTGCCTGTGCCACCTCCGGGTGCAACTGCCATTCATGATTTACTAGGCACCTGACGCAAACTATTCACCACCAGAGGAATCCCATGGCAGTCCAGCCACTTCCAGAGATACAGGGCCTTTTGAGACATGATAGACATTTTAATATATGATAGAGACATTTAACATAGCGCACAAACACTCCTGGAGGAGTATCTCCACTCCTCTAAGCTGCACTGCTTAGAGAGGGTAGAATATTCTAAAACAACCAAGTCTTCCGCTCCTTATTGAAGGAATTAAAGTCTGAGCAGGAGCGGAAACTAAGGGGGAAGTTTATTCCAGTGAGAGGGGGCTGTGTACGAAAACGAGCTACCCCCCTCCCGTCTTGAGGTATGTATGCGAGGGATAACCAGAGGCAACTTATCCGAGGACCTTGGGCATCTGGAGGGCAGATAGGGTTATAATCGAGTAGACAGGTACGCTGGGCAGTATTTGTGGAGTGCCTTGTGTGACAGACAACAGTTTAAAAATGACACGCTTTCTAATTGGCAACCAATGAAGCTTCCGAAGTATCATGGAGGAGGGCGAGCGAGAATGAAGATTGCAGATTAGCCAAGCAGCAGTGTTCTGACCCACCTGCAACTTGGACAGCAGTGACATTTACTGATGTCAGCAAAGCATTCCCGTAGTCCACGCGGCTGGTAATAAGAGCCTGGACAAGAGTTTTCCTGGTGCAGTCGGGTAGCCAAGGGAGGGCCTTTTTAAGAAGCTTCAAGGTGGCAAAGAAGGTGCCACAGGTGGCATTAAATTAGTCTTTCATGGAAAGTGATTGATCTAACTTCACTCAAAGATTTTTCACTAAATGTTTAGGTGAAGGGGCAGGGCCAAGTTCAGAAGGCCACCAAATCGGCAGAACAAAGCTCAGTCGCTTTGCCATAGAGCATAATCTTGGTCTTGTCGCTGTTTAATTGGAGATAGTCGCTAGCAGCAGCTTCCTTCATGCAATTTGCAAATTTGCTTTTCACTTTATCTGGGTCAGGGTGAAATGAAATAAGGTGTTGGTTATCGATCTCTACACTGCAGGCTCTCACGATATGGGCAAGCTGCGCTACGTAGATATTAAAAAGAGTTTGGGTCAGGCATGAGCTCTGAGGCACTCCCTTGTTCAATTTCATCAGCCTTGATTTAAAGGAGTCCAAGGAGACTTGTTGCGTTAGATTAGTAAGGAAGTCGCTGAGCCAATGTAGTGCCTTACCATGCAGCCCAGCCTCGTGATGCCTGCGGATAAGGATGGAATGGGAGACTGTCAAATGCTGCAGACAGATCCAGCAGCACCAACATAATTGGGGTACCCACATCCAGAGAGAGCCATGACCTAAGAGCCCAACTTGTTGCAGTACCAGATGGCAGTGGTGTCCGTAAGCACCAGCAGCAGCCTTCCTTTGACGGTGGTCAAGAATGCTTTCAAAGCCAAGCGAATGTCCCTCAACTCCAATTGATTGATGTGAAGTTGAGTCTCTACCAGAGACAGAGGACTCTGATCTCCACCTCTCCCAGATGGCCTCCACAACCCAGCAGAGATGCATCCATGGCCACCGTCCACTCTAGGTGGGGTAAGGAAAGGGGCCTGCATTGACCCCAGTCGAGTCCAGCAGCCACTTTTTGAGATCTTTTGCAGTCTTCACCGAAATCTGGATACAATAAGATAGATTTTCCTGATGTGCCCACTGGGATTTTAGGTCGCTCTGCGGAGTCGGCATGTGCCATCTGGCATGTTTCACTAGATGCAGGAGGGAAACAATTCAACAGCCTCAGACTTCTAGACACAGATACAGGACACAAATGGAAACATCTGGATCATAGCCTGAATGTCCTGGACTCTCATTTCCAGGGGAAAGGCACAAAATCACACCGTATCCAGAATAGCTCCTGAACAGGAACGTCTGCAAAGCAGTCAGGCGTGACTTCGAAACGTTGATAGTGAACTCCAATCATGTCAGGAGGATTGCAGTCATCTGGAGGTGGTTGACAACTGCCAGATCGAGCCCGCCTTCAGCAGTCAGTCGTCAAGGTACCTTCAAAGGTGTGCTGTCACCACCGCCATCACTTTCGTTAACACCTGAAGGGTACTGGTGATGCCAAAGGGGAGCACTAGGAACTAAAAATGCTCCTTGGCCACCATGAAATGCTGGTAGCGCCCATGCGCTTGCAGGACGGGAATGCGAAAATAAGCTTCCTGAAGGTCCAATGCCACCACACCAAGGCAAACAGGACCCAGGCTAGTGTGAGCATCTTGTGTTTGTCTTTCAGGAAGGCGTTGACAAGATTAAAACAGGATGAAGGTCTCGGTCCTTCAGCAAAAGGAACCTCTCGATGGCCCCTTTAGCTAAACAGGCCTACACTTCTTGCCATAAGAAAGACATACGGTATTTGGTCAGCTACCCCCCTGAAGGCGGTTGAAGGTGTTGCAGGGTAGAAAGGAATGGGAGGAAGTAGCCCCAATGGACAATTTGGAGGACCCACTTGTCTGTCGTGATGGCCTGCTACCCCTTCAGGAAATAATGGATCCTGCCTCCGACAGGATGGCTGAGTGCTGGACAAAGACGCACTAAAGTGGTTTTGCATCTGAAGCTGCTTAAGGGTAGGGGCACTGAATCAGAGTCCGCTTGCATGTCCATTAATGATGCCTGGACACCACCAGAGAAGACCATAGACCTCACTCAAGTGCGGTGCAGAAGAGCCACAGTGGAACCCATGGCATTTCATAAACAGTCAGTCATATCCAGTCGAGATCCGAATACACATTTTGCAGCCATTCTACATAACCCCGGCAAGGGATGCCTGAAGGTCGTCCGGAACAGCTGGTACAATTTGTGTCCCAGTGCCCCAAAAGGCATTAGAGTAGCAACCAAGGAGGCAGCTAGCATTAACTGACCTCGGAGCAAGGCTCCTATAGGAGAGCATCCACTTGCCACGTGTCAATTCATTTTGACTCACGGACAGGCAAAGTGGTAGGACAGGCATTGGGGTGACTGATGGATACCTGCACCACCATACACTCTGACATTGAGTGCTATGTCAGCAAGGTAGGGTTGCCAGGGGCAATGGCTAGAGCAACTGGTCTATTAAAGGCTGGCCCTGAACAGGGTTTATCCCAGGCTCATTGAATGGCAATAGTGGTTCTGTGAGAGCCTGACAATGATTCAATCAGAACATTTGTTTTCACTTAGCTGTACATTCAAAACTCCAGCAGCTCTTCTAATCATAACAGGGAAAGAGGAGCTTTCTCCCTGTGGCAGGTCCCAGTTGGTATGGGATTTGGGGGGTATATAAGGCCAGTGTCAGGTGAAGCGTCAAGCCTACTGTCACCCTGAAGCTTTCATACCAGTTTTCTTCGTCACATTGCAGAACATAAGCGCCCGTATTATCGTAGTTGTCACTGTCTCAATGTGTCCCAAAAAGATTATGTAAAGTCTGGCCCCTACCTTGTGGTATGTGTAGGAAGCTGGAGCTTTATATAGTATACCGAAAAGAGGTATACTGTGCAAAAAGTCCAGGTATCCCTTATAAGTGGACAGGGGCTTGCTCTAACAAAACCAAGGTGCTCTCTTAGGGGGTAGTGTGGTCGAGCAGATTTAGTCTTATGAGAGAGGTGTGTTCAACATCTGCTGCAAACACACAGTCAATAAATGATACACAACTCAATAAGGAGATCACACCAACTTATAAAAAGAACACTTATCTTTATATAACTTCAGGCACAAAATCGGGTAAGTACGTTTCGAGTTATGAATATTTACAGTTAAAAAAAAATAGACAGTGCAATTTCTGGAGCGGTAATGTTATCCTATGGAGGAAAGACATACTGCATACAGGTACTTCACAGTGACTTACAGGACCAATCTTCTGGACTTCAGTTGAGTATGGGGCAGAGTCCAAAGCAGCACCGGGGCAGCCGGGTGCAGAGGCGCTTTTCAGCATCGGGTGCCCCTTGTAAGTCTATGGGGATCGGTCCAGTCACAAAAAGGCTGCTAACTAGGACTGGGGCATCAGTCTGGCAGAACCAAAAAGGGGGCTCTGGTCTCACAACTCTCTGGAACATAGAGACAGCTTTGGTCCTCTTCTCCTCGGGCCAGGGCGGCCAGGTGCAGAGGTGTTCTTAGGCGTCAGGTTTTCATGACCGGAGAGACTCGCGGTAGAGAGGGCCTGCACAAAGAGGCTGCAGACAGCCTCGGGGAGCCCATTGTTGGCAAATCCAAAGTGGGCTTAGTCTCTGGAAGGTCTGTGGATCACGCTGGCACCATTGACCCACTTCGACTTGGGCTAGGAGGCATGGGTGCAGTGGTGCTTTCCGATGTCGGGATTTTGGAGATTTGGAGTCTTCGCAGTTCTTATGGGGTGCCTGCAGGGGAGCAGCTCTGCTACTCCATGGGAGGTCTTGGGTAGTCCTCCTAGGCTTTTGTAGGTACAGCAGATGCAGGACGCGTCATCTTTGGCACAATTGTCGGGGACAGCATACAGGGCAGCAGGGTTGGCGCCAAGTCAGTTGTCCTGCACATGTACTTAAAATGGCTTCCCTGGTCACTTGTAATCTCCAAGAATTGACTTAGACATCACAGGAGGGATATCAGCTCCTGCAGATATGTCCACACATGTGGTATAGCGCACCCTGTCTTAAGGCTATAAGGCCTGCTGTATGGGTGGCTTACCTATACTGCATGCAGTGTCTGCAGGCATGGCACACAGGGTTATGTGCTATGTTGTGTTTTCACTTTTGCCTGCACTAAGACACGCAGCCTGCAATGGCAGTCTAGATGCGTTAGGTGATGGGGGGTCACTTTGGGTGGCACAAAGCATGCTGCAGCCCTTAGTGACCCTATTTAGTAACCATGCCCTAGGTACCATTTACTAGGGACTTACAGGGGTTCCAAAGGTATTGCCAATTAGGGGAACAATTGTACAGTTTTAGGTAAAGAGATCTGGCACTGGGGACCTTGATAGCAGGAACCCAGTGTACTTTGTCAAAATTGCACCCAATACCAGGCAAAAAGTGGGGGTGACCATGTCCAAAAGGGGAACTTTCCTCCAGTAAGGGCAAAGAATCCGATGGAGTGCCAAGTAACTGCGTCACTCAGCGCTGGCCACAACATCGGCCGTGGTGGATTCAGCTCAGCGTAAGATAGCCCTATGGGCTGTACATCCTCATCTCGCGTTGTCATCTATGCAAAAGGGATGGGGTCGGAAATGAAGCTGGCACCAGAGTCCGCACAGAAATGGATACATGTCCACGGGTAACAGACTGAGTTGAGGGTGGACCCACTGGCAGAGTCTGACCCCTGGTGCCTAAAGGAGCACCAGCGGGAGCTGGTAAAGTGCCAAATATTTGCAGCATGGCCTCCACTTGGTGCAACACCACTGATGGACTTGGAAACTCAGAGTGCATCTGGACCAAACTTTGAAACACTTCCGATGGAGATCTGGAGGGATGTTGATGCCCTCGGAGCTAGAGAGAGGCAGGAAGGGGCCATTTCCTGCTTGGATTTCTTATATTTTTTTCTTCGACTTACCTGAAGACTGACCATGAGAACGATCTGCCGATAGAATGACTTCGGGAGCAGAAACGCTACCTACCTTTTGACTTTGACCAGTCGCGGTGTGGAACAGTCGTGTTGTGAGTTTGGCCTCAGGAGTTTTAGGACCGTGAGGGTCCAGTATGGCCTTCAGATTTATCCGGGTGCAGTCAGCACAGGCCCTGGAGTGGTCTTTGCCCACAGGCACCACAAACAGACTTTGTGAGGGTCCATCACAGACATTTGCTTGACAGGTCCCTGCACAGGTTGTAGTTTTGGTGTGGGGTTGTTTTACCTCATACACTATGAATAATTTTAGTTATAAGCTGGCTGAAAGACCAAGGAAAAGCTCTGGATCTGCATCTAAAAGAAAGGAACTGACAGCACACATGGGTGGCACTTATATGCGGTTCTCCTCGTCACTTCCGGAGCAGAGCAACATAGATAGGAAGCAACATGACGCCACCTATCTGTGCCAGAAGACCTGCTCTTAAAGTTTCCAGATCCAGTCTGATACCTGGGGAATATTCATAAGGTGAGTAATCTGCAGTTAGAAGTATCCATCAGAAACTGGGCACAGTGGAAGAGTGGGTTCTCAACACCACTGCCTCAAATAGCATTAACAGTTTACAACTCATATGGCAAAGGAGATAGCCATCAGAAGCATACCCTTGAGGGAAAGGGCTATGCTATTTCAATAGGTCACGGGGTGCCCAAGAGATAAGAGTTACTTGTGAGCACCAAACTGAGACTCTACTGAGATAGATGCAGAGTTCTTCCGGATGGGGACCTCTAGAGGAAGCAACCGGCGTGATACTGGCTATGTCCATGACAATTTTTGAATGCTCATCAGTGGTAATTATGACCAACGTAGCCATCCCAAAGATAAAAGATTACAAAGACATTCAGGACTCAAATAATTTCTCACATACTAATTTAAAGCTGACTATCTTGGTTGGCCTGCTTGGAGTTGATAGAGCTTCTCATCCAAACTGAGGAGTCCATTGTGTCACAGATCTGCGAAGCTGGATATCGAAAGGGGCAGCAGCCCATGAAAAGGGATATGAAAAGGACACTGTAAAGAAGGTGCGATCTGGATGATGCTTTAATAGTTCTAAATCTGGTAAGAACATTCTCAGAGGAAATGATGCACCAATGTCATTCAAAGCCATGATGACTGAACAAAGCTGATACACAAGCCCATGAGAATCGAAGTTTGACTGCACCAGAGTGCACTGAATAAGAAGCAAATGGCCATGACTTCATTCAAAATCGATATTTGAATTTAAGCAAAGTTAAACAGTCAGTGTCCAATATGTTCAGAACAAAATTATTCTTTTGCAGAGGTTGGAGAGAACTTCTAAACTTTTATGATTGGGAATACCAGGTGCACACAGGGCAAGCTTATTGGGGGGCACTCAAATCATTCTGAAAGAGACAAACTATTACTATGGTCAGGCACCGATTAACCCATGTGAGCCATATTGATGCCAATAAGGAGGGTGGTTTATTAAGAGTGGTCTTGTGTAAGACCTCATTCAGGAGGCCACAGGGTAGACTCAGGCTAGCAGGTCCCAAACATGGTGGTTGCGGAAGTTAGTCACTGGTGTCCGTTTTATTATGGCTTGGCAAACTGGGCTAAGTAAAACAGTTTCCACACTTAACTCTCGGGATAGCAAGGGCAAGCAGTCAAAGGCGTCCTAGGGAGTTAGTGTGGGGTACAAGAGCTCAGAACTTAACAATCAGCAAATTGGCACAATGTATTGATGAGCAAAACGCTCATCTTGTAGGTAAAAGTACTATAGCGAAACTATAGGCCATGCAGTTACATGGTTGTAATCTAACAAGTTCCTTACCTTCGGTAACCCTCTTTCTGGTGGATACTCCATACACAACCATAGGTTCCTCACCTTTAGAATATCACCAGGTGCCATACTGTGTCAGGGAGATTTTCCAGCATAGCCCTTGCATGCCAGTAAGTGATACCGTGCGGTGCCACGTCAACTCCAATCCACTGGAAGTGACAATGGAGTCACATGCAGGCGCCACCATAGAGCGCTGATGCCAGTTTTTCTGGACATAGTCCATGCCCTAGGATGCAGAGCCCAAAAACGAATTGTTTGCTCCAGTGTGCAGATCTCAAATTTCCCACTGAACGGGGAGAGAACGGTGAGGAATTTGCGGTTCGAGTATCCAGCAGAAAGAGTGTTACCGAAGGTAAGTAACTTGTTCTTCTGAGAATAACTCTATCTGCAGATTCCTCACCTTTAGAATAGATACTAAAGCAGTATCTTTCTCGGTGGTGGGCCTGAGGAATGACTGACCAAAAAGTCCTGCAGGACCGAAGAGACAAAATGCCCTTCCCGTCAGACCTGCGTGTAAAGGAAGTAGTGCTTTCTGAACGTGTGCACCGATGCCCACGCTAAAACCTGGCAATTATCTGGAACAGCCACTCTACAGGCTATCATTGTGGTAGCAGTCTAGGCCCTTGTGCAATGGGTTCTCAACCATTCTGGAGGCTGCTTCTTGGCCATCGCGCAGCAGGTCTTAAAGCAGAGGACTATCCATCTGGACAAGTCTGTATCTGCACCGCTTTGCCTTTCTTTGCCCTGAAGAACCCCACAGAGAGCTGATCGTCCAAACAATGTTCTTTGGTATGTTCGATTTAAAAGCTCAGCACTCTCTTGGGATCCAAATGGAGTCTCGCCGCCTTCTTCGAGGGGTGAGGTGGGGCAAAGAACATTGGAAGAGTGATGGATTGCCCAACGTGAAAGGGAATCACCAGAATTTGGGAGAAAGGCTGCTCTAGTCCTTAGTTTGTCTGGAAAGGTGTTGCTGGGTGGCTGGACCAACAGAGCTTAAAGCTCACTCATGCAACAGGCTGATGTTATCTCAATGAGAAAGACAGTCTTCAGGATCTGGAGATGTGGGGATTAGCTGTGTATTTGCTCAAAAAAGGTAACCAAATGAAGGTCCGACAAAAGGTTTATGAGAAAACATCTGAACTAAAACTTTGAGTAAAATCATGACAACCGGCGATTTAAACAAGGATGATTGGTCCTGTGGACACCAAAAGGCAGAAAGGGCTGACAAATTACCTTTAACCCTGCCCATGGCAAGTTTTCTCTGGGTCAAAGACAGAACAAACAGTAACACATCTGACTTTTTAGCTTGCAACAGGTCTGTGTTACCGGTGCCATATCAAGCCACAAATATTTGGCGTAAAGAGATTTTGTAGGAGGATGCCGCCAGGATGACGTCCACCACTCTGGGAGGGACATCGAATGTTAACTTTCGCCGCTCAATCTTCATGCCTGGAGATGTAGATTGCACAGGCCCAGATGAAAGACCCTGCCCTGCTGCTGTAACAGATCTTCCAAAAGGGGTGGTCTTATCAGAGGAAAAGATGCCCAGAATTTCCAAGTACCATATGCTACAGTGCGGAGCCACTCGGACGACTTGGGCCCGTTCATTTCTGATCATCTAAAGAACACTGGCAGGAGAGGCAGTATCGGGACGGCATACAGGAGTCAGCCCTACCATTTAAAATCCCACGCTGTGTATGATCAGGAAATTGCCCAGACGATCCAGCCAGGTATAGAGGCTTAGGGCCCAGTAATGTCAACCCACTAATGCAGTACCACATAGTGCTAGTGCTGTCTGATGACCTGAACCAGCCCCCCCCCCCCTTTCCCCGGATGGATAACAGGAAGATTTTAATTGTCAAGTGAATGGCTTGCAGCTCCAGCAGGATGATGTGGAGGGTGGTCTCGGTTGGAGACCAGAGCCCACTGACCTCCATTTCTCCCAGATGACCGACCTCCCCAGTCCAGTGCCACCTCTGGGTGTCGTAGGGAGAGGTGTCTGACACTGCGTGGAGTCAGACAGGTTCTCTGGTGCTGGGTCCACTGAGAATTCAGATTCCCACTGTAGGGCCCACATATGCCGCCTGGCATGGTCAACAAGTAGGATGCAGGAGGCCAGTAGCCCAAAATGCCTCAGCCATCCTCACTGAACCCCATGACTGTGGCTAAAAGTTTGGGATCATAGCCCAAATGTCATGAACTTACTGCTTCAGAGGTTAGGCACAATACCCAGGATGGCTCTGATGAAATGGAGCTTCTGAGGAGTGAAGTGTGGTTTTAGCATGTTGGTAGTGAATCTCAACGATGTAAGGAGCATCACGGTAGTCTGGAGGTGGTCTGTGACAGACTGTGACAAGCCCACCTTCAAAAGACAATCAGATAGGGGAAGGCTGGAACCCAGTCCTCCGAAGGTATGCAGCAACCACTGACATTACCTTTAGTGAACATCCAAGGGACGCTGATTAGTCCAAAAGGGAGCGAAGCAAACTGAAAATTTTCATGGTCCGTCTTCAACCGCAGGTAGCGCCTGTGTGCCTGCAGGATGGGGATATGGAAATAGGCATCCTGAAGGTCTAATACCACCATCCAGTCTCCTGAATCCACAGCAGACAGAAGCTGAGGTGTTGAAGATCTAATACAGAACAGAGGCTTCCACCCTTTTTAGCACTAGGAAATAATGTGAACACCCAGTTGTTTTCTGAGGCTGAGACTTTCTTTATACTTTCTTTTGCCAAAAAAAGCCTAATTTCCTCCACCAACATGGACCTCTGAAAGCCGCTTTGTTACAAAAGGGGTGAACTAGTTGGGGATAATGCCTTGCAGGTGTGAAAAGCAGGAGTGTGCAGTAGCTATACTCTTTAAAGAGCTCGAGGGCAGAATTGGCCTTCTCGCCAAAGAGGAGAGACCGGTCAAAAGACACATCTGAGTGACACCTAAACATCTCCCTACAAGCCTGTGGATCTCATCCATGCGTGGTGCCTGAGCAGGACGCTAGTACCGACCACTCTGCATAAGCAGTCTGTTGTTTCCAGGCCTGAACGGATGACATACCTGGCTGCATCCTGGCCATCTTGAATGGTCTCCGCAAAACTCCTCCAGGACTGCTGGTAAGATCTCAGCAACTTAGTTGCATAAAGTATGGGAGGGCCTTCCCAGCAAACAGATGGCTTTCACTTACCTGAGGGCAAGGAAGGTGGCAAAAAACATCCAGAATGATTCCATTCTTTTCAACACTGTCTGGAGTGTGGGGTAGTTGGAAATGAATGGAGGTTAACCCAGCTAGTGTAGGCCTGTACCACCAGGCTCTCATAAGTAGGGTCTTGCATGAGAAAGGCAGGGGCATCCGGAGCAGGCCTTTAGTGACGTGCAAACTGTCAGTTTACGAGTAAGCAAGAGCAGGGTTTGGTCCAAGTGTCCATTAAGGTTATGGTCAGTGCCTCGCTGAATGGTAATGGGGTGCCGATAAGGATTATCTGGGTTGCAATACTTTCATAAGGACATTGTTCTTCACATCTATGGAGGGCAATTCTAGGTCTAAGACTTCGGCTGCCAATCTAATGACCATGGAGAATTAAGCAAACTCTTCCATGGAAGGGTCAGGAGGAGTGACGAGGCCCATGTCAGGGGGAAGTGTCTAGCCCACTAGCCTCTTGCAGGTCCATATAAAAAGTGTCATCATATTGTGGGGCAAATTCGTCCCCACCATTATCATTATAACCAACAAAAGAAGGCTGCCTCTGGTCAGATTCTGATCCAAACAGTTGTTGGACTGCTGGAATACGGCTCTTCGGCGAAGGTATTGTCTTAGCAGAGTCCCGACATTAGCTGAGTCAGTACGGCATAGATATGTAGGAGGCACACCTGGCGCTGTGGGTGGACAAGCCAGCGGTAACCACTAGAGGCCTCTGCAGCTCCCTGGGGCCCCAAGGTGAAGGAGCCAGTAAGGTGAAGAATAGGCAAAGTATGATCTACTTAAATGCCTCAATCGGTTGCAGCGACGACCAACTCAGAAATTCAGGGTGCATCAGAACCAGCTAAGGAATCAGCTTGTCAATAGGGGACCAGGAGTGAGACCGCAGGGCACCTTGACATCCTCACAACTTCTCAGATGGAGAGTGGCAAGACTGGGTCAAAGCCTGTTTGGACTCCCTGTACTTCAGTTTTGATTTGGACTAACCTGAAGACTTGTATCGCAATGACGACATGTCGCAGGAAAGGGCCCAGAGACAGAAATGTGTCCATGTCCTTGACATCGAGCAGGAGTGGTGTTCTTCGAGACATGGCCCGAATACAAACATCAGAGACACGTTTGGGTCGGGTAGGGGGAGGGGGGATAATCAGTCCCAGAAATCTCTTTGCAACAGTCTCAACAAGGATTGAACCTTGTAGTTTTAGGAGGGGACGTATTACCTAGCAAACTGGAAAGACATGTTGGAGAAAACAAAACTAGTCATCTGACGAGAAAAAGTTAGGAGCTAACTTTGGATCCATTTAAGAAGGCACGAAAAAATGGAAAAAAATACACATTGGAGTCTGTGAGGTGTCGATAAATGCACGATTCAAACTGGTGCAGTATAATTACATACACTTGATATACCTCTCCCCGGGTGGCTACATCCAGCTAGGGACCCATGATGTGCGCGATGGGAGAACAAGACTGCTGACTTCTTGCAAGTGGCATGGAGTTGTCCAGTTGTTACAAGATATTGAAGAGGTGCTGACTCGGCTCAATGGGGGTAATGGGCTGGGCCACCCCGCACGCGATTAAGACCTGTCTGATGAGCCTGCTCCCTGGTAGGAGCAAGAAGAAAACTTAACAGGAAGTTTGTAATGCTTGGCCTAAAACTAGCTAAAAGACGTATTGCCATTAAATGGCTGAGTCTCAGGCCCCCTCTAGTGCAGGACTGGCGAAAGGATATACTGGATTGGGCGGGAGCGGAGGAAGTGCACATGAGGAGGGTACAATAGGATGAGAAGCTGGCAGACAATCTGATCACTTGGGAAGCCATGATACAGACCTTAATGGACCCTCCCGATGCCAGACCCCCGTGAAGGACCCACTGGTATAAAGAGTCAATTGGTGGAAAATGGAAAGAGGTGAGACCATACTGGGGTGGGAGACCAGGTGGCAACTTGGGGTGAGGAATTGCTGGAGTGTCTTTATGAGGATGATATGAAGATCAAAGGGTGGTAGAGCTTGGGCTGCAGCGTCCAGATGTACAGTTAGGTGCCGGGGAGAGGGGGGATGGGGGCGGGGGTTAGGTTACATTTAAGGACATTGACAATCGGATAGTATCTTGGACTGCACTAGGTGGAATTAACACTGTATACGTTGGTGTGTTATTCTGCAAAGCAATGGCAATTTTGAAACAGCATTAAGGTAATGTGCGCTCCAGGAAGCAGGATATGATGTTATGCTTGAAAGAAATGTCAATAAAAACACATTTTAAAAAAGAAGGCATGAAAAGAAAGGAAAGAACGTCACATCACTCAGGTGGCACCTATATGTAGCTCCAGGCACTTCCAGGTTGGAGCAGAGTTGACAGCCACACACCACCACCTAATGGAACGCAGAGGCTATGTTGAAAAAGCTTCAGAATTTAGATTGGCACGTAGGGATATTCTAAAGGTGAGGAATCTGCAGTTAGAAGGATCCATCAGAATTACGATTCTTTAAGGCGCTACCAGTATTCTAGCTCAGCTACTGGAGATATCTCATTACTAAAGACTCAATATACTGTGGGCGTAAGCATGGATTAAGCACAGGTGCACATGAATATAAGTTACTACCACAGACCAACAGTGCAACTCTGTCTTTTACTCTGTGTCCACTCAGACAACAAAGTCTCAAGTCCATGTGGCACTCATCTGCCCGGTCTAAACTCTTGTTTCAATTGCAAACTGAGCCCCCTTTTACCTGATGGTTGGTGCTGCAGTTCTAGCGGCGTTGCAGCTGTGGTATGCGTACTCCACTTAGAGGCAGTGCCTTTACTACTTCTGTGGCCACAGTGATGACCCTGCAGTGCAACAGTGGGCGCTTAAAGTCAGCGTGGTAGGACTGCACACCAGCACTAGTCTTAGGCAGTGATGATCTACCGGCCAGGTGCATACGGTGGCTGTGGTTCAGCAAACGTAGTCTTGGGGCCTACTCAACCAGGATGCAATTCATTCAGCAGTTGTGGTCTCAGGCCCAATCAGCATCTTCTGCTGCAACATGGCTCCTTTTCCAGACATCAGCAGCACCAGTTTTTCGGGGCGCATGGAGAATTACCATGAAACAGTGCCATTTGGGATCGCTAGTCTAGGTGCTATTCACATGGGAACTGCTCAGAGCGAGGAATGCTCCACACGTCACTCTGTTTTAGCTCGCTTGCTCTTGGTGCTCCTCATACCGAGAACGCACTAGACTTCTCCTCCCGGATAGTCTCTCCTGATGCAGGGCAAGGCACACACTGCCCTCTTTCAGCAGGCCAGTGTCTTAGCACCTTAGTCAGGCTCTCAGCCCTTCCAGCGGAAAGTGCATACTTAACTTTGCGTTATGCCACACACTGCCTTGCTACAAAAAAAAAAAATAATAATAATAAAAAAAATCTATATATATATATTTTCTAAACAACGGAGACGCTGCACACCTGGAGGCTAATGGCACATTCATTTATTCGATCAGCAGCTTTCCACGACGCGTTTCAACAAACAGTCTTCTTCAAGTGGGTGTGGCATTTAATGAAGGCAATCCCTTTGCTTATGTTTGTACACCGGCATTCTGGGATATGTAGTTTTAGACATTTAAAAGCATAGTGCTGTTCCATAATTTACAATTTATTTTAGTCATATCCCACACTTGGCTGTATTTTGATCTACTCAAAGGTGCTGCCGGCCTTCAGGCCCTATCTCCAACAACCATAACGGGCCGCATCGGTATCCTGAGATGTAAAGGGCTATAGAGGTCCCCATATTGATCTGAGGATCTTTACCCACGGAGGTAAAGTGCCCTTTACATCTCAGGACACCGATGTGGCCCGTTCTGGTTGTTGGAGATAGGGTCTGAAGGCCGGCAGCACCTTTGAGTAGATCAAAATGCAGCCAAGTACAGGTAGATTATCGTCTACAAAGTCTACAGCATGGATTTTGGCACACGTATTTCCATTGATTTGGATTATTAAACTTTGCTTACCACAGCTTTTTTTTATGTTGCATCTTGAAAACAGAATGAACATCCTTGGAAAAAATGACGGCGAGAAAATAGCATTTCTGATTATTTAACAAATCCCGTGAATTTAACCCATTTCCCCCCCCCCTAAAAGTTTAAATAGCATGCTATTCTCAATGAAGAGATTAATCCGTTTAATGCTTACAATTTATCTTAAGATGGTTTGTTTCATGTCTTCTTACAGTAATTATACTAGATGACAAAATAGACAATACAGCATTTTGAGCAGTTGACAAGTTGCAATTTAGACACAGTATGGAACTTCTGTTGTAAATGGATACCATAAGAAATTACATTTTATGACCTTGAACCCAAGTAAATTGGTAGCCTACTACTTGGGTAGACACTGCCATTTTGCAAAAACATTTGGAAATTTGGGATAGTTCATAAGTTTTAAGTCGACATTTATGCACATTTTATTTTGAATAGTCCCACCACTATATAGAGTGTAAAGCTTACCTCATTAATGATAATTGGCGTAAGAGGCATAAGACCAGAAAATGGGTAGTCTTCATAAAAGTCACAGTCTGCAAAGTCCATGGAACCAAATACATAAGGACTCTCACTTCCATCAATATCAAAATGGAGATTCTTTTTGGACTAGTTTGGGGAAAAAAATGTATAGTAGAGAAAAAAACACATTTCGTTGAATACGAGAAACAGACAGAAAAGGTTTCCAGCCATAACAGTTTCAAATGGTCCTTATTTAAAACCTTATGGTAATTAAATGCACATATTGGCAAATCATACAGGATTGTGGCTCAGTCAGTGCCTTTTACATTGTATTGCAATATGGAGGCCATGTCCAATAACAAAAGGAAGTTCACCACATTCCTTGAGTACGGATTAACAGGTAGCTAATTAAATATTGTTAGTTTTACAGTGGCACAACTTGTGATAAATTTTTTTTTTTTTTTTAATTACTCTAACTTGAATAGATGTTAACAGTATACATGAGGACCAATACTGGTGATGACCCACAAGGCAACTAGTGTCTAGCGATACTTTGAGAAAGGTTGCCTCTTCACTGACATTCAGCCAGCTGGCAATCAACATTCGTATTGCCAGTTGGGACCTTTTCAGATGATGAAGAAACCACTCCACCAAACGGGGAGGTGGCAGGGCAGTGGGGAATCTGTGATTAAAGTATCAACCAGAAAGAGTGATACTGTAAGTAAGTAACTTGTTCTTCTGATGGATACTTCTAACTGCAGATTCCTTTCCTGTAGAAGAGATAACAAATCAGTACCTCCCAAAGTTGGAGAGTCTGGAGTGGGCTCAAACCAAAATGTCCTGTAAGACAGAGGACGCAAAATTACCTTCTTGCAGGACCTGGTTGTCAAGGGAGTAGTGCTTTGTGAATATGTGCACCAACCCCCACATCCCTGCCTGACAGAAGTCAAGATCTGGTAGTGCCAGCACAATGATAGCAGCCTTATCCTTGGTGGAATAGGCTCTCAGACCTTCGAAGGCTGCCTCTTGGCCACTGCAGATCTTAATGCCAGAGGACTATCCACCTTCACAGGGTCCTCTTCTACACCTCCTTACCTTTCTTCACCCCAGAGCACCCCAACAAAAAGCTGACCACGCACCAGTTGGTCCCTGGCACAATCAATGTTAAAGCTCTTTGAAGGTCCAATTGACGGAATTGCTCTTCCTCTTTCGAGGGGTCATGAGGGTAAAGAAAACACAGTGATGAATTACCCAATGTGGAAAGGCGTAACGACTTTAGGCAAGAAAGCCGCCCGAGCCCTAGGCACCAGTTTGTCCAGTAAAAAGGTGGTGTTGGGCAGTTACACCAACATTGCCTGAAGTTCACTCATGCAGTGAGCTAAAGTGATCACAATGAAAAAGATAGTCTTTAGAGTCAGAAGACGCAACAAACGGCAGTGCATCAGCTCTAAAGGTGTACACATGAGAAATGTCAAGACCAAGTAAAGTTTCCACTGTGGCATCACAAATGGTATGGGAGGGAACATGTTGCAAACCATTAAGAAATTGCATCAGAACAGGTGATCTGAACAAGGACCGTTGGTTTGGTAAACGCAAAAAGGCCAACAAATAATCTTCAATATTGCCCACTGCATGGCCTTGCTGGGCAAAGACAAAACAAACAATAAAACGTAGTCCCACTTAGCTTGTAAAGGGTCTGTCTTGGGGACTCTACAAAGGCCACAAATATGTCCCAGTGTTAGGCGCAAGTGAACCTTGTGGAAGGTTCCTAGCATCAAGAAAGAGATCCACAACTTAGGGTATCAGTTGCTGCCACTTAATTTCCACACATGGAATTGTAGATTGCACAAGTTTCAGTGAAAAACCTTGCTTTTCTGCTGCAACTAAAAATTCACGTGAAGTGGAAGCCTGATCAGTGGGCAGCAGCTCGTGCCTAGACGTTTCTGGTATCACACTCTTCAGAATATGGGACCGGGGCTAGAAGGCATACAGGAGTCCCATGTTCCGATTCAGACAGGATAAGTCTCACAGGGAGTCTCTCGTCAGAAAGTCCAGTGCACAAATCCGTGCAGACTGCAGGTTCGACATTGACAAAAATATCTAGCCAGGGTTCTTCCCAATGCAGGAAGATGCCCTGCGCTACCTTGGGAAGCAGACACCAGTCATGATCCGCCATATGCAGATGGCTCAGCTTGTGCATCCTAGTATTCAATGATGCCGCCAGGTAGTTCACAACCAGGAAAATGCCCAGACGTTCCAGCCCACTCCAAAAAAAAAAAAAAGAACTCCTGACAGAAACCAGGACCCCACTCTGCCTTGCTTGTTGCAGTACCACATGGCGGAGGGGTTGTCCACAAGAACCTGCACCAGCTCCCTTTGATAGATGCCAGGAAGGCCTTCAATGCCGGACGGATGGCCCACAACTCCAACAGATTGATATGGAGTCCTCTAATCTCCACCAGATGGCCTGTCCTACCCAGCAGTGTTGTATCTTGTCACCACTATGTGGGGAAGGGAGAGGTCCATTTGTGGCCAGACACAACTTCTGATCAATTGCACAATCTGAATGGAATCAGCCAGATTTCCTGGCTGTTGGGCCCATTGGAACCAAAGATTCCATCGCATAGCCACATATGCAACTTGGATAAGTCAAGGAAGATGATGCAGGAGGCTAAAAAGGTCAAGAAGTTTCATAGCTGCTCTTACTGATCTTGGAACGAAGCTGAAACATCGGGATCAGAGCTGAATGCCCAGTATTTGTTAAAACAGAGGAATGGCACTGAACTGCACCGTATCCAAGACAGACCCAATGAAGGGAAGCCTCTGTGAGGGAGTACGGTGCAACTTAGTCTCATTGATCGAGAACACCAGCCATGTCAAGAGGTTTATTGCTATCTGCAAGCTATCTATGCCACCTTCACTTCTACCCAGAGTACCTCTGAGCCAACTTTCTCGCTCGACAACAATGATGCGCTGACCAATTTCCGCCCTCTCTCTTTCTCAATGCTTCCTTGCAAAAACTATTAACTTGCAAATCTGGGTCGCCGGTCGATCGTTGCCCGGCCCCCCTGCATTAATGCCCTGCTAAATCAGATCTGGAACACCTCCTTGAGCTCAGGAATCTTCCCAGCAGTGTGGAAACAGGCTACCTCCTGCCGATCCTCAAAAAAACGGATGCCGACCCCGCAGAATACAAAAACTTCAGACCCATCTCCCTGGTTCTGGCACCGGCGAAAAATTCTTGAACAAATAGTCCAAGAGCAACTTTCCTATCATCTGGAATCTAGGAACCAATTCCATGACTCCCAATCCGGCTTCAAAGCTGGATACAGCACGGAGACCGCCTTCCTTGAAGTATCAGAGTGTCCGCGAGACTATGGACCAGGGCAAAGCAGCTATGCTTGTGCTACTCGATCTGTCGGCGGCCTTCGACACGGTTGCCCACTCCATTCTCCTGGAAAGATTAAGAGGCCAGGGTATTCAGGGCACGGCCCTGACCTGGATACGGTCCTTTCTGGAAAACCAGTCACAACAAGTCTTTCTCCGTCCTTTCATCTCTTCCAAGAAACCCCTGCTTTATGGGGTCCCCAGGGATCTGCATTGAGTTCTCTCCTTTTTAATGCCTACCTCTCACCACTTGCGGCTCTGGTGGAATCCTGTGGGGTGAGGGTGATCTCCTACGCGGATGACACCCAACTGGTGTTGTCCTTTAATGATCAGTCGGAAGCTGCATTTGCTAACTTCAGAAGGTGTCTGAGTAACATCTAAGCCTGGATGACACTAAACTGTCTCAAGCTGAACTCAGATAAAACTGAAGTACTTTTCTTCAACCAGAAGTCCCCACCCCCCTCTGCGCTCTGGTGGCCACAGAAGTTGAATCCTCCCCCTGAGCCTGTTGAATCGCCGAGAAACCTGGAGTCCAGATTCGACAATGAACTCTCCTGTAAATCCCAAATTAGGCAAGTCTCTTCCTCATGTTTTGGGAAGTTACATACTATGCGGAAATTCCTCCACTTCCTTCCTTTGGAGTGTCGAAGAACAGTAGTCCACACCCTAATTACATCACACTTGGACTACACTAACAGCCTCTATCTGGGACTCCCTGCTTATCTGACTCGTAGACTGAAAATAATCCAGAACACTGCAGCCAGATTGATCTACAAGATACCCTTCCGCCACTATCACTCCCCACCTGAGAATCCTTCATTGGCTACCCATGATCATGTGCATAGAATTCAAGGCACTTACCATGGCGTTCAGAGCCACCAGGGGACTGGGCCCGGAGTACCGGAGAGCCAGACTCCAGCATTACCATCACGACCGAGCCCTGAGATCCAATCAACTGCGTCTCCTTGCCATTCCCCGCTTTCGCAAGGCGAGGACAGGCGGCAGAGCCTTTGCGGTTAGGACAGCCAAACTCTGGAATGCTCTGCCACTCTCCATCCGCATATCGGAGACTGAACTGACTTTCCGACGTGCCCTGAAAACCTGGTTCTTTACCAGCACCTAGACCCCTCCGCGCCTGTAATCAGTCGACTGCCTTAGCGCCGGGACACCTCCGTTGGGGGTAGCTGTGCGCTCTACAAACTTCTAAATAAAAATTAAATAAATAAATAAATCTGGAGTAAGGCTATAACGGACTGCGGTGAACTCTCCTTCAACAGCCAGTCATGTGGGGTAAGGGAAACCTGTATACTCACCCTCCGAAGATAGGCGGCGACCACCGCCCTTCACTTTTGTGAACAGCCGAGGGGCGTCGGAGAGTCCAAAACTGAGTACAGCAAACTAAAAATGCTCCTGTCCGACCTTGAAACACCGGTAACGTCTGTGGGAATGCAGGATGGGTATATGAAAATATGGATCCTGCAGAGATACCATACAGTTGTCTGTGTCCACAGCAGACAGAATATGGGCCAGGGTAAGCATTTTCGAGTTGTCCTTCTCCAGGAAGGCATTCAGAGGGCAAAGATCTAAGATAGGCTGAAGGCCTCCATCCTTCTTTAGCACGATGAAACAGCCAGATTAATAACCCATACCAATTTCTGAGACTGGACAAACCCACATGTTGTCTCTTTTGGAGAGTAGAGCTTGCACTTCTAGCAACAGATTTGACAGGTGCTCCTCTGAGTCTCGCTCTAGGATGAGAAGAAAGTGCAGAAGGGCAGAAAGAAAAGGTGGGCCACAGCCATGCTGAAGAATTTGGAGGATTCATCTGTCGGATGTGATGGATCACCACCCTGGGAGAAAGTGCTGGATCCTGCCTCCCACAGGATGGATGTGCACCTCCAATCGCTAGCTAAAATGGCTTGGAGGTTGTTGCAGCAAGGGAAGGGGATTGGTGCCCTTGGTGACCTGCGCATTGCCTGCCATATCCACGTCTCTGGTCTTGAAATGACTGGGGAAAATGCAACAGGGTCTGGGGAGTCCGGTGTTGTCTATACGCCAGCCCATTAGCGTAGAGTCAAAATTGCCTAAACTTGTGAGGAAACTTCTGGCCAAAAGACCCAATAAGCGTGCCACTGCTCTACTTTCCTTGAAAAGTACCAGGGCAGAATCCACTTTCTTAGTACGTCTCCAGATAAACCTGCAAAGCGCATCCATGCATGGTGACGAAGCATTATATTGGTGCCAATTGCTCATTCCAGAGAATTGTAGAGTCAAGGCCAGCAGAAATCACGTATTTGGCCACATCTTGAACATCCTGAATTGTCTGAACCAGTGATGCCCCAAGGTTTTCCAGGACCACAGGCAAGATCTTGCTGTCCATTTCCCAGAGGGCACGGCCATAGCAGCTCAATAAACAAACTGCTTTGACTGACTTTAACCGACTCATCTTGGGGTGGTTAGAAAAGAATTGGTGTCCACCTTTCTGGTGGAAGTCTGCACAACCTGGTTCTCTGAAGTGGGGGATGATTAGTGAGGAAATTAAGGTCACCAGGCACCGGTCTGTGGTATCTGGTCAAGAGCCTAGTCACAGATGAGCAAGAACAGGGTTTTATCCAGGTACCCATTAAGGAGTCAGAGAAGGCAGCTCATCAGTATTTGATCCAGGTTGCCAAAATTCTGCAAGGACACTTAACTTCGATGGAAAACAGTGGTAGGGGTGTAATGAGTGGGTAAATCATCCCCATCCCCCCATTATCATCCCTGGGTCAGAAGAAGAGCCAAAGAGACAATGTAGTCTCCAAGAATGGGTCTGTGGTAGTACAGGAGCAGACTCTGGTTGAATACCAGCTGTAGGAAGCTGGCTCTTTATATAAAGGACCAAAAAGAGGTACACTGTGTAAAGATTCCAGGCAAATCCCAAAGTAATTACAGAGGCACAAATGACACCGCAATTGCTCTCTTTTGTGGTAGTGTGGGCGAGCAGGTAGGCATATAGTGTAGTGCTAAGCAATTGTTGCACACACAAAATCAGTAAATGAGACTACACTGAAAGAAATCTGACACCAATTTAAAAAAATAACATACTTTTATATGAATTTAGATACCAAGATCATCGGAATCAGGCAAGTACTTTGAGTTAGTAATTTTTACAGTTTTTTAAAATGGACACCGTGCAATTTCTGAAGCGGTAATGTTATTCTATGGAGGAAAGACATACACTGCCTACCGGAACTTCACAGCGACTTACGGGACCAGTCTCCTGGACTTAAGGTAAGCATAGGGCAAGGTCCAAGCCAGCACCAACAAGTCACCGCGGGCAGCACTGGGGCACCCGGGTGCAGAGGGCTTTTACAGCGTCGGGTGCACAAAGTTATCCTATGAGAGAAAAACTTGTACTGCATTCAGGCACTTCACAGCAACTTACGGGACCAATCTCCTAGACTTAAGGTGAGTATGGGGCAAGATCCAAGGCCACACCAACAGGTCACCTGAATGTCTGGGTGCAGAGGTGTGTTACGCCATCGGGTGTCCCATTCACTTTAATGGGGAATGGTCTGGTTGTAAAGAGGCTGTAAGTTGGGACTGGGAGACCAGGCAGGCTGAACCAACAAGGGGGCTCAGGTCTCGCGAAGCTCGGGACGTGGGGACACCACTGGTCCTTCTTTCCTCGGGCCAGGGCGCTGAGTCCACTGTGGACTACACCCCAAGGTGGGCTTCATCTCTGGAGGGTCGAGGGACCACGCTGGCACTGTTGGCCCACTTCAACTTGGGCTACGGGGTACAGGTGCAGTCGTGCTTTCCGGTGTCAGGTTTGCTAGGTTCCGGAGTCCTCAGAGTTCTTTTGGAATGCCTGCAGGATGCGGGGAAGCAGCTTCGCTACTCCCCGGGAGTTCCAGGGTCTTTGTTGAAGGTAGGCAGTCCTCCCAGGCTTTTGTAGGCACAGCAGCTGCAGGACGGGATGACTTTAGCGCAATCTGGCGGGAACAGCAGACAGGCCGGCAGGGCTGTCGCCAAGTCAGTTGCTTCTCCACAGTCCTTGCTTCTGGTGTCTCTTCAATTTCCTCCTTCTTAGATTAGCAGGAATCTTCTTTCCTGGTGCCAAGGGCTCCCCTAAATACTAGATTTAGGGGTGTAAGGGGGGTGTAGGGTAGTAGCCAATGGGCTACTTACCCCCTAGGATTACTACGCCCACTATATGACCACTTCCTGTGCAAAGTGGGCATAACCCTGTCCCAGAGTTCCCAATTCTACGATCACCAAGATGGCAGACTTTTAAATTTCGTATCCACATCAGGTAGCCAACTTTAGGGGTGGAACTAGCATGAGGATGGACCCGCCTCTCGGACTGCTAATTTTACCACCTGTCCTGGCATCAAATGGGCACTGATCAGGGGGGTTGGCATCCTCTCACCTCTGAGGGAAGCCTGGAGGAGGAGTAATGCATCTCTCTCCAGAGCAGGCATTGTTCCTGACCCCCTGCGAACATGGACTCTCTACCCGGGGGGTCAGAAACTGGTCTGTAGGGTCAGGCTGGGCTGGACCAGTCAGCCAGCACACTAGAGCGCTGGCAGGCTTCAGGGGGATACCTTTAAGATACCCTCTGAGTGCATATAATAAATCCATCACTGGAATCGGTGTGGGTTTATTAATATGAGGTGTTTGATACCAAACACCATAGGTTTCAGTGAAGCCATTATGTAGCTGGGGAGCTCGCTTTGACCAATGCCCAGTACATACCTTAAGGCAACTTCACTGCTCTCTTGTAATGTCTAGTAATAGAACTAGAGATCACAGGGGCATATTTGCTCATGCAGAGATGTCCTCATATAAAATATAACGCACCTTGCCTTAGGGTCAAAGGACTGCTGTAGGAGTGACTTACATATATTTGATGCAGTGACTTTGACATGACACACAGGAGTGCGCTGTGTGAGGTTTTCACTCATGGTTTGCACCATGTGACGCAGCCTGCAATGGCAGTATGTGCGGAATTTGTGTGGGTGCCTTAGAGTGGCATAAGATATGCAGCAGCCCTTTGGGACCATCTTTAGCACTTATGCCCTAGGTAACTGGGGTACCATTTACTAGGGTCTTACATGGGTGCTAAAGTTCTTAGCCAACTGTAGCACAATTAGACAACACCTTGTTTTGAGGGAGGAGCACTGGCACAGAGTTCTGGTTAGCAGGCCTCATTGCACTGTCAGTAAAAAACTGCCATCTAGTAGCTAAAAAAGGGGCAAAAAATGGGGAGATCTGCAACAAAAGCAGAGTTTCCTACACAAACTCCCCCCTCCTCATTTTGCTAAACGTTGTTCTCCTTTCATACACCTTTTACTTCTACTCTTCCTTTGGGGTCTACTTGTACTAACAGTAGGTTCAGCACCTCCAGAAACCTTGGGAGAGGACCAGCACTGGACCAGTACCTCTTTAGGGCTCAGACCAACCTCTGGGACCTGTTGTGCAGTACGAGATTCGGAGTGAGACTTCAGTTGGGTCTAAGCCAGTTTAGGGTCGGACACCGAAGCCAGCCATGAATTCCCTTCCAGGATCAAAGAAAGAGACCAACACAGGTTATGGTGTCGGGGTTATAAGTCTGTACTGGAGTCGGTTAGGGGCCCGTGACTGGAACAAGCAGGTCAGGTGGCACCAAGGACTTATCCACTGGGTAATCCAACTGAGGACCACTGAGGATCCTTGGGGCCAAAGGGACCCATAAGAGTGCCAAATATGGTCCAGAAGGAAAGAAACCGACGTCAGCGCATGGGTGGCACTTATAAGTGGCTCCGCCGATCACTTCCCTTGCAGTTCCGAGCCATCAAGAGCCGTGCAGCACCACGCTGGAGTTTTGGTGTTAATTCAGTCTGTCACCTGGGGAATATTCGAAAGGTGAGGAATCTGCAATTCGAAGTATCAATCAGAAGCAGCAAATCACACACGGTCTTCAGAAGATTGAGCCAGAAACACTGGCTGAATTATGGAAAATGTTGTACCAAGACAATAAAGCAATTACTTGTGTGGCATGGCTATCCCAGAAGGAAAAATGTCAATGAATTACAAGCCTACGCCAAACTACAGGAGTTTAAAAAGGTGCCAGGCAGGTGATGTAATGCACATTGTTCAATCAAATTGAAGAATCAAAATTCATGTGGCAGAAAATTAAATGCTTTAGGATTTGTAGAATTTGAAGCTCATTTAATTTTGTTTTCTCTCTCATTCTGGAACTTTGTTGTGCATTTTTGTTTTTGCATTTGAAATAAAACTAAGTTTTTACCTGTAAAGTTGAATCTCCAGCAAAGGCAGCTTTTATGGATTCCCAGGATATATAAATATCCCTCTAAATCAATGAAATATGTCCGAATACCGAACCACAAAACCCAAATTGCGATTCAGTAACAAGTTACCGAATCGCAATTTGGGCTTTGTATATCCCTAAAGCACAAGTTACTAACTTGTGTAACGATATATCTGTAAGAGACAGTAGTTAGTGACAGATTCCTTACCTTAGAATATCCCCAGGCGTCAGGCTGGATCCGGAAAGTTTTTTGCGTAGCAGTACCCTTGCGCGTCGGTAGGCGGCGTCGTGCGGCTCCGCGTCCGTCGTCGGCGTCGTGATCGCCGGGATGACGTCGCGGGCAGTACTTAGGCGCCGCCCCTGCGCGCTGACGTCAGTTCTGTACACGACTTTCCGCGCCAGGAACGCAGAGCCATGCAAGAAGCTGACATAGGTGTCTGAAAAATACTAGGGCCCTGAAAGGGATGTCCTTAACCCTAGAAATCAGTTCGCAGAACGGGGAGGATGGGTGGGGCGGTAGGGAATCTGTCACTAACTACTGTCTCTTACAGATATATCGTTACACAAGTTAGTAACTTGTGCATCTGAAAGAGACACGTTAGTGACAGATTCCTTACCTTAGAATAGATACCCCAGCAATACCAACCCCGGTGGTGGGTCTGCGAACAAAGATCAGACAAGGAAGTCCTGGAGGACAGAACGGCCAAAGAAGCCGTCCCTCCGGACCTGACTGTCAAGGCAGTAATGCTTTGTAAACGTGTGCAGCGAGGCCCACGTAGCGGCCTGACAGATAACCGGCAGCGGAACACCGCGGCCCAAGGCCGTGGTAGCAGCCGTTGCCCTGGTGGAATGGGCACGCAGCCCAACAGGAGGCTCCTTTTTAGCCAAAGAATAGCAGGTCTTGATGCACAAGGTAACCCAGCGGGAGATGGTCCTCTTGTGCACCGCCCGACCTTTTTGGCGCCCACGTAGCCAACAAAGAGCTGGTCATCCACCCGGAAGTGTTTTGGGCGGTCAATATAGAAAGAGAGCGCACGTTTTGGGTCCAGACGGTGGAGCCTCTCTTCCTCTCTGGAAGGATGCGGAGGCGGAAAGAAGGTGGGCAAAGTGATGGTCTGCCCAATGTGGAAAGCAGTAACCACCTTTGGCAAGAAGGACGGACGCGTCCGAAGAACAACCTTGTCTGGATGAACAGACAGAAAGGGAGGTTTGCAAGATAGAGCCTGGAGCTCACTCACCCGCCGAGCGGAGGTGATGGCCACCAGAAAGGCTGTCTTCAGAGTCAGAAGACGAAGAGGACAGTTATGTAGAGGCTCAAAGGGAGCGCACATTAAAAGGTAAGAACCAAGTTTAAGTCCCACTGAGGCATCACAAACGGAACAGGAGGGAAGAGGTGAGTAATGCCTTTTAGGAACCTGTTAACAACAGGGGACTTGAAAAGGGAGGGCTGATCAGGGAGCCTGAGGAAGGCCGAGATAGCACAAAGATAACCCTTGATGGTACCCAGGGCAGAACCCTGTTGGGCCAGAGAGAGAAGGAACAGAAGGACCTCAGAAAGAGGGGCAGAAAGGGGATTCACAGCCTTTGCTGTGCACCATGCCACAAATTTGTTCCACCTGCAGGCGTATACCACCTTAGTGGAGGGACGCCTGGCTGCCAGAATCACATCACAAACTTCGGGAGGCAAGTCGAAAGGAATCAACTGCCGCCGCTCAATCTCCACGCAAGCAGGTGTAGAGTGGACAGGTTCGGGTGGAGGACCGTCCCCTGCTGCTGCGACAGAAGATCCTCCCGAAGAGGCAGACGGATCGGGGGATCTACGCTCATATTGAGTAGCTCGGGATACCAAACTCTTCGAGCCCAGTCCGGAGCCACAAGAATGACTTGGGCCCGGTCGTGCCGAATCTTCTTCAACACTCTGGGTAGAAGTGGTATAGGCGGAAAGGCGTAAAATAGACCGCAACTCCACTCTTGACGAAAAGCGTCGCCGAGCGAGTGCCGCCTTGGAAATTCCAACGCGCAGAACTGATGACATTGCGCGTTCTCTTCGGTGGCGAATAGATCTAACCAAGGCTCTCCCCACTGTAGAAAGAGTCCTTGCGCCACTTCCGAGTGAAGACGCCATTCGTGATCCATCATGCACCTGCGGCTGAGTTCGTCCGCCCTGGCGTTCAGGGAACCTGCCAGGTGTTGAACCACCAGGAACATGCCCTGATGTTCCAGCCATGTCCAGAGGCGCAGAGCCTCCTGACAAAGGGTCCACGACCCCACCCCGCCTTGTTTGTTGCAGTACCACATGGCGGTGGTGTTGTCTGTGAACACCTGCACTACCTTCCCTTTGACAGAGGGAAGGAATGCCTTGAGTGCAAGTCGGATCGCCCGGAGCTCCAGAAGGTTGATATGGAGCCGGGACTCCGCCGGAGACCAGAGGCCTCTGATCTCCGCCTCTCCCATGTGACCGCCCCATCCCAGAAGGGACGCGTCCGTCACAACTGTGTGCTCTGGCTGGGGAAGGGAGAGGGATCTGCCCATGACCCATTGCCGGTTCGAGAGCCACCACTGCAACTGTTTTGCAGTCCCCTCCGAGATCTGGACGTGATCGGACAGGTCGCCCTGGTGCTGCGCCCACTGGAACTTCAGGTCCCACTGCAGAGCCCGCATATGCCATCTGGCATGAGTGACCAGCAGGATGCAGGAGGCCATGAGGCCCAGCAGCCTCAGGGTCATCCGTACCGAAACCCAGGATAAAGGCTGAAAGATCGGAATCATAGCCTGAATATCCCGGACTCGCCGTTCGGGAGGATAGGCCCGAAACTGCGTCGTGTCCAGAACTGCTCCGATGAAAAGGAGCTGTGGAGAAGGAATCAGATGCGACTTTGGCACATTGATGGAGAACCCCAGCGAGTGCAGGAGTTCGGCCGTAGTCTGGAGGTGGGAGACGACTGCCTGGGACGAGCCCGCCTTCAGCAGCCAGTCGTCGAGGTAGGGGAAGACTGAAACCCCTGCCCGGCGCAGATGAGCTGCGACCACCGCCATCACTTTCGTGAACACCCGAGGGGCACTGGTAAGGCCAAAGGGGAGCACGGTGAACTGAAAATGCTCGAGGCCTACCGTGAACCGAAGGTAACGCCGGTGGGCCGGCAGGACGGGGATGTGGAAATAGGCGTCCTGCAAGTCCAACGCTACCAACCAGTCTCCGGGGTCGAGGGCAGTCAAGACCTGAGCTAGGGTGAGCATCTTGAACTTCTCCTTCCGGAGGAAGCGATTGACGTTCCGGAGGTCCAAGATAGGACGCATGTCCTCCTTGTCCTTTTGGGCACCAGAAAGTAGTGGGAGTAGCAACCACGCCCTACTTCTGGGGTCGGAACACGCTCGATGGCCCTCTTGGCCAAGAGGGCCGTGACTTCCTTCTGTAGAAGCACCAAGTGATCCCCTGACATGCGGTGGAATGGAGGTGGCATGGCTGGGGGGTGGTCTCGAAGGGGAGGGAGTAGCCCCTTCGGACAATGTCCAAGACCCACTTGTCCGAGGTGATGGGACGCCAGTGGTGAAGGTGATGGCGGACCCTGCCCCCGACTGGCGTGCTGTGCACCTGAAAGGAGGGACTAGGAGGGCTTGGAGGCCGCGGACGGGTTGGAGGTGGTGGCCTGACCCGCACGCTGGTTGCCCGAACCGCCACGGCGGTATCCACGTCCTCGGCCACGCCAAGGCGCTTGCTGCGCGGGCCGTTGGCCGGCCTGTGGACGTGACTGGGCGCCCCTTCCGTGGCCACGAAAGGGGCGAAAAGCAGACGTTTGCGGAGGGCGCACAACAGCAAGGCCCAGGGACTTAGCAGTAGCCCGTGAGTCCTTGAAACGCTCCAGCGCATGGTCTGCCTTCGAACCAAAAAGACCGACTCCATCAAAGGGCATGTCCATGAGAGTATTCTGGACATCCCCTGAAAAACCAGTGGTTCTCAGCCAGGCGTGGCGACGCAGCGCCACCGTCGTTGCAAGCGATCTGCCCAGCGAGTCGGCGGTAACAAGGCCACAGCGGATGGTATATTTAGCCGCATCACGCCCTTCCGCAATAGCGCGGGTAAGCAGTGTCTGGACCTCCTCAGAACACTGCGGCAAAACATCAGCCACCGAATCCCACAGGGAGTGGGTGTATCGGCCCAAGAGGCAAGCGGTATTAACAGACCGCAAGCCAGCACTGGAGGAAGAGAAAGCCTTCTTCCCAAAGTGATCCAGGCGCTTGGATTCCCTATCCGGAGGGCGGTAGGGAAGGCTGTTTGGGAGGCAGAGGCTTGGACAACCAAGCTCTCAGGGGTGGGGTGTTGGGAGAGAAACAGGGGGTCGCCCGGAGCCGGGCGATGGCGTCGGGCCACGTTCCTATCCACAGGAGCCCCTGTGGTGGGTTTGGACCAGGCACCCAAAGAACGTCAGTGAGTGCATCGTTGAACGGCAGCACAGGCTCCGAAGAGGAGGCCGCCGGCTGAAGCACTTCAGTCAGGAGGTTAGTCCTGACGGCCACTGTAGGCAACTGGAGATTTAAGGCTCCAGCAGCTCTACGCAACACCGTTGCAAAATTAGCCCCCTCCTCCGTTGCCACGGGAGGAGACAGCATGCCAGAGTCGGGGGAGGTATCCAGCCCACTGGCATCCCCAAGTTCCTCAACCCAGTCCGGGTCAAACTCGCACTGTTGTGTGAGAGGGTCGTCAGACCCCTCCCAGCTCTCCTGGTCCTCCTCAGGTTGAAAAGATGGAGGAGGAGGGACATAAGGGACCCAAGGTCTCATCGGCGCCGGAACCGGCGTCGGGCGACGCCGGTCCGGCTCCATGTCCGGACCCGGGGAGAACCGGGGAACGACGCCGCCCGGAGCCCCGGACGGCGTCGGAAACGGCACCGGGGACATCGGCGTCGGCGGAGGCGTGGTTAGGTCAACCGGCGTCGATGGGGGTTGCGGCACCACCGGAACCGGGGTCGAGGCCGGGGCCGGAGCCGAGGCCGGGACGAAGGCTGGTGGGACAGGCGACGCCGGGACCGGAGTCGACGGCGACGCCGGAGCAACCCCATCAGGGCCCGCGGGGCCCGAAGGCGCACCGGAGGGACCTTGAGGCCCGAAGAGGCGGGCCATGGCCGACAGGAATTTCTGTATTTCGGCCGGAGTCGCCCCGAACCCGGGTAGGACGGGTAATGCGGGGGCAACTCGACAGGCACGTCCGGGGCCGCGGGGACGGTGCCGACAGGGACCTCAGCCGAGTCGCGCGACCGGCGAGGCGAAGTCTTAGAGCGATGACGCCGCTTAGACTTCTTGTGCTTCGACTTACCGGAGGAGCGCGAAGACTTGGATTCCGACGAACGGCGGGGACTCCGCGTCCGGCCCCTCGACCTCTCCCGGGACCGGGGCTTGGTGCGGCGCGGAGCCGACTGCCGGACTTCAAGGAGCTTTCGAGACCGCTCTCGCAAAGCCTTCGGATGAAGTTTCCGGCAGTCAGGGCACGACTTCGTGTCGTGGTCTCGGCCGAGACAGAAGAGACACTCGAGGTGGGGGTCCGTGATGGACATCATACGACCACATTCCTCGCAGGGCTTAAAGCCGGGCATCCCTACGACACCTTAGGAGTCGTGAAGACTCGTTGAAGAAAACAGTGAAAAATTTCACAAAAAAGATAGTCAAAAAGTGACTAGGGCACTGCTCTTCCCGGAACTGCGCTTACTGGCGCGGAAAAAGAAGAACTGACGTCAGCGCGCAGGGGCGGCGCCTAAGTACTGCCCGCGACGTCATCCCGGCGATCACGACGCCGACGACGGACGCGGAGCCGCACGGCGCCGCCTACCGACGCGCAAGGGTACTGCTACGCAAAAACTTTCCGGATCCAGCCTGACGCCTGGGGATATTCTAAGGTAAGGAATCTGTCACTAACGTGTCTCTTTCAGATAGCATTTTTGCTGTTGCATACGACCCGATTCTGTGAACCGGGCCATTTGCGACCTCAAAAATGCTTTGTACATGTAGCCCAATATCCTATAAAATAAAGCAAGGATCTTACTGATTTCTTAATGTTTTGGACAAGTCTCAGTTGCGAAGGATGCTGCACGCTAATTGCATGCTTTTGTGCTTTAATAAGCCAGTCATTTAAAAAAAGCTATTAGTGCAACCCCTGTAGGTGGAAGAAGGAAGACCCTAGAAAGAGCACTTTCAACAACACTCCATAGTTGAGGCAACTGTGTTGGCACTATCGATCTCCATGACAAATTGAATCTATTATCCATGCTTGTTCCTAAAGTGTATGTGGAAAAAGCATTTTGGAAAGCTGCAAATGCTAACCAGTATCCTAAATGCAACGCTCCATAATCTGTGCCAGAGCTACCACATTAAAGGGGTCTACCAAGAAAAACTGTTTCAGGTTGTATATGCCTCAGTTGGCTCTGCTTCACAGTCTTCTGGTGGATACTGAAATACAAATCCTCTCTCTTGGTGTTTGTCGCCCCGTCTGTAGCAACTTGGTAACTCCAAATGCAGAAGCAGATTGCCTGTAAGAGCTCCAGTTGTCTCTTTTAAAGTTTTGATGGGAGAGAATGTGGAGCATTTTCCTGGGGGAAGGCTCAAGGCATGACCTTCCGAACATTTTAACAATTCACAAGCCCTGAATTTTATTGAGGGCAAGGCGGATAGTCTTTCTTCCTAGGGAAATACACTCCTTGAGACAAAGGAAAGAATCTGCACTCACTGAAAGATGCCCTTTTCCTTTTCTTAGAGAAAGTGACAGATTGCTTCATGGTCTTGTCTTTACATCAATAATTCTGGGATTCTTGGAAGAGGAGACGAAGGAACGTTTTCATTTTGCCAACTGTCCCACCTTGAATGCTTTAAACACTTGACAAATGTTGGTAAAGATACAGAAGAGATAAAATTCAAGCAGTTTGCTAGTACCAGCTATGTGTTGTAGGTCTCAAGGGATTCATCTATGTTATCCTAAGAGTGTTTCTGATATTAAATGGTCAGAGTTATCACAAGAATAAAGCAAATCTGCGCTAGGTTGCAGCAACCTCCCACTTTTAATTTGTGGGATTTTCCCAATACAATGCGAAAAATAGTAAAGATCACACAATCTTAACAGTAAAAAAACGGGAGATTCTTGCTTACCATCAGTGGAGTAGCAGCGTTATAATCAGAAACTACAGCTTGCGCCATTAAGCGAACAGGCTTGCCGCGGGTCTTTTTGGACTTCAGCAGGAGGTAGGTTGCAGTGGTCTGGTCATAATT
Organism: Calotriton arnoldi; assembly: GCA_963921515.1. NCBI lineage: Eukaryota > Metazoa > Chordata > Amphibia > Caudata > Salamandridae > Calotriton > Calotriton arnoldi. Next base: position 669,847 of record CAWUFW010001107.1, on the reverse strand, counting down.
CCACTAGAAACAAACCATTGCATAAAACGTTTTTTGGTGCTTTAAATGCAATGAGTATCTTGTGATTTATAGCAATCAAATGTAGTAATTTCTTAATCTAGTGCCTTTTGGTTTGTGTACAACTATTTGTGTATTAGCTCTCTTTACGTTAAAAATCAATCTACCAATTTTATGGTTTATGCAGCATATTACGTAATACATTTATCACCCAGGCATTGGTACAATGGCCTAACAGATAAGTACAAACAATGGGGGAAAGTTAAGCAAAGGCTCTGTAAAAGCCAATTTTGTGAGCACACTTAAATATCATGCCGTAAGAGTGTTAGGCAGCGATTCTTGAGGAGCTTCATTAGATATTTGCATTTGTCCACGCCAGAAAATATTTTAAAGCCAGAACGTTGGGCACAAAAGCAATCGAAGCGTAAAGAATGTAACTACTTTGTGATACTTTAGAAAAGAAAAAGCACGACTCACATTTTACAATGCATTATTTAGCCCACTGACTGCACTGGAAAAACGACTTTAGCAGTTTGAGACGGGTAAGGCCAGGGTGACATAGCATGTAGCTATCTCCCACATCACCATGGCACCTCCCCCCTACTTTTGCGATACAGAGAGCAACTTGAAATGCCCGCAAGTCTACAGCTAAGTCAGAAAAGATGGGCACTTACAAGAAAGTAAGTCTAGGGTCTAAAATAAATTGCTTCGGGCAAGTACCTTCCATTATGTATGCTTATCTTACTAGTCACAAACTGGAGAAAACAGTTACCAAGCTGAGAACTTTGGAAGAGTTTTATGTGGGCAGTTCCAAGTATCAGGAAAACAGATTCTAGAAGAATGCATCTAAATTAAGCATTCATTCAATTTGCATTCAGAGTTCAGAATTCAAAGTAGGCAAAAAAGGGAAGCGAAGCCACTAAAGAAGACCAGTGCTGCACCAATCTCCTAGGACTCCCTCAGAGTAAAGGTTGAAGGTTTCAGCAGTGGCACACTATATCAGGGTGTGGTTTCAGTTTAAATAAAGGGAGGATGGAGGAATCAGAGAAGTAGTAGAAGCAGAATGAATCAAAGGCCTCTTGTACCTATAGAACACCAACAAAAACTAATACATCAGTAGGAGCATAGTCTGCTTCTCTGGGTGCACACAGATATTGTGTAGCATGGCACAGATTGAAGACCTACTCACCAGGAGTGTGACATTGCAGATTGTAGCAGCACTTGATAAAGCGGATATAGATGTCCTTTTTCCCCTCCACCAATAATCGAAGTACACTCCTCATCACAAGACTGCACCCAAGCTTACCTGGGAGGCACTGCAGGTGCTCCCGAAGGGTTGCTTACCACTTCCAGGAAGACTCTTGTGCATAGTGTTCTGCTACTTCACAGCACTCAGAATCACCCAACAAGGGAAGCTCATGGGTATCCACTGTGCATTTAATCTATAATGAGCAGTGGAGATGGTGCTGCTAGATGCATGGCCATGAGTTGGGCAGTGGTGAAATGCTGGAGCAGCACCAGTGGCAGATGAGCACGAATGATGCATTCTGCATCGGAGAGAACCCATGTTGCCATCAGCACCCGCACGCTTTTGGATTCCGACATACCACCAAACTGAACTTCAATACTTTCTGGGGAGCCTACCTGGAGAGAATGGTGCCTCAATTGATGCTCAACATACACATTGAATTAGGCACAAAAAGACAGTCTTTTTGAGTGATAGCCCTCCTATCAGGAGGCGAACCTACAGAAGGGAAAATGCAGACATACCCGGAACATTTTTCAAGCATGAGTTATTCAGAGATGCAGGAGTTGCCCTGATCCTCTTGACGACATCTAGACCAGGGTCTCCAGCCTTTTCTGTAATAAGCGCTACTTATGGTCATTGAAAATTCTCTAGAGCTACCAATATTGTTTGAGATGTAATAGACCACATCAGACAAGAATGCATTAGTGGCCATCCTATGCAAGTTTACCAGCAGTGATCACCTCAAAGCATCAGGCACGGTTACTAGCAGTAATGTGAAAATGCTTTGTCAATGTGGAATGCCTCTACATTGGTAATACATAACAGCCATAAGTGCAAAGCCCTGACACCACGTTAATATTAGTAAAAATAATCTCCAACACCAATTGATTTTTTTCACTCAAAATATCAGCTTTAAATATATATTGGAAATTCAGCCATTTTTTGTCCACACATCAGCTTATGAGTTCTGAAAAGATGCACATTTTAATCTCAAATACATGCTTTTCAATTTTGGTATACATATATTAATTCAACCAAGCACAAGCTTCTAATTTAGTTGACTAGGCTGCACACAGGAGAGCTACATACAGGTACCTGGGGAACTACCGGTAGCTCACGAGCTACTTGTTGGAGAAGCCTGATCTAGACTAACCCTCTGTAATTATTTACCTAATCTAGGTACAATACGGACAGCCACGATGGAAGTAAAAATAGCCACTCATTTGTCTTGTTTTTGTTACTGCAGTCTTCATGCACAAACTATATCGTGCTGTGGAAATATGTTCATATGTTAGGAATTGTTACTGATGCAATGGGGTGTGCTCTTTTAATGTAATGAAACCTATGCAGCTTTTCTCTCGTAAACTGCTTTATGAAGTAACTATTCACATGTAGAGATATCAGATATCCTTTTGTGTCTTGCTGGTGCTATATCTATTCCCCTGCCTCAAAAAACAGAGAAAATGGTTACTGCAAGAGAAAGCTAAGACTAAGGGAAACGTTAAGACAGTGCTAGGAGCTGGGGTGAAGCAGTCTAGAAAAGACAACTGAAGATCTATGCCCATGCCATGGGGTTCAGTAAAAGAGTCGTCAATATTTTTGCCCCCAACATATGAATGCAGATGTTTGACATAGTGACACTTGCTAATCTGTCGGGGTGCCAGGTCAACACATGGTTCATTGCTAACTTTCTTAGTAATTAGTGTAATTTTTGCAGAACTCTAAAATGAATTAAACTGAGACCCCTGCATCACCTATATCCCAAACAAGCGCCTTTGGAACTCTTTAATGGCAGGGCCGCATTTCTCTTTTTAATGGACAACTGGAATAGACTTGGATAGACTGTTGGACCACCTTAAGGCCTCTGGTTCTCCCTTGCTCTCATACCTTTTAAAAAAACAGCACTTTAAATTTCACAAAAAATGCATCCCTTGAACACCAGAGTTATATTGAAAAACATCTTGGACACCTTTCAAGTTTAATCATGGGATAAACACAGAAATCGCAGTACTGGAGGACTCATGAACTGAGTTGGATGAGAACAGTGCAAGGCCACACTTTCTTTTAAATCTGCTAGATCCTTTGCACACCGCTAATGACCAGTTGGCCTTCCAGTGCCTTTCAGAGGCAAGCATAGCAAGATCTCTCCTTACATGAGTTGCTTTCTTTCTTGGAGAACATTCTCAATGTGCCATGGTCCCTTGTTTTCAGTCCTCACCAAAACAATTACCTGCAACTAGGTTGGTCTCACAGGATTCTGCCGTCCACCCTCTACACCATTACCAGTGGTGACCCTCAATTTTAATTCTCCACTCATGTAGGGGACACTTACATGTATGCTAATGATGCTCTATGGGCTTCATGTCATAGCAGCCCATGTGCTGTACCAAGTTCATCCGGCATACGACACTGGTCAAAAGTACAGTGACATTTTCAAATTCTCTCTCTCAGGTCACTCACTGCGACACTCCCATGAAAATGTGCTTCTTGTTTTGACCCATTGGTTTGCCAGACTAGATATACAGCACTTCACAAGCCTGGGCCACTTTGAATTGGGACATCTATTCACTAAAGCCACTTGCACTTTTAAAAATTTACAAACATGGTTGTTCGTATTTGTTCTGTCTGTGGCGCCCTCATGCACAAACAGTGCCACAATACCATGATCGGGTGAACACATGCTTTACAAAGCATAGATAACTATACATAAACTCGCCCATTTAATAGCTTTATGCTGTAATGGCAGTTTCTCACATCTTGAGCTCTGCTAGTCCTATATTAGGGAGCTGTTGGGTCTTTTTGTTTGTAAACAGGCGGCTATGGTCTTTAGGGCACTAATACTGCAGTTCTCAATTTCAGGAGAGATTTTCCAGAGAAGGTGGTTGCGAAAGAAAGAAATCCTCAGTGTTCGATACGTTCTATAGGATTTTAAGAAAATAACATGCAAATATGTTACAATGCATTAGCTTACTGAATCAGGCTCTTGCAGTTGGCAATGGTGCAAGAATTCCAAGTGAGGCTATAACTGCCAGGAAAATACCACACAAAAGGCTGGCAAGCTGGCATCCAATTGCGCATCAAAAAAGGAATTTAGGCGGCAGTACACAATTATCAGACTGTTCAAGGGGTGCAAGAGCAAGTACCAAGTAGGTCCAGGCCTTATTCAAGGAGCCAGTATTTGTTTCACAAATCACACCCAAGAGTGTCAGTAAACTTTGAGGGCTGCATCTAGGTAGCGTTGTTCATAAACAAGTTTCAAGCAGGGTCACCTACTGGGCTGGACGACCAAACTTTGCTACCTCTTGAGCTATAAGTCACAGGAAAATTAGTCAAATGGTTCTAATAATCAAGGCGCTCAGGTCTAGTAAACCGTGCCCACCGCAGAGTCCTAGGGGAAAGCCCCTTGCATTCATTTCAAAGGCAAATGCAAGCATTCTTGCTCCAGGGACAGTATTTACCTAAAATCAGGGGCATTAGCAGGTCAGAGTCAATGAAAAAGTGAGACTTTGTCATATCAGACAACCATCAGAGGGCATTTCATCCCAGGCATTCCGCAGGGGTGAATGCATCAGGTGACCAGAAGAATGCTAAGTGGAGAGACATTAACCGAAATCCAGAGTATGGTTGTATGCTTTGCAGGAGAAATGCCAACACAGAGAGGGAAAGAGCAGCAAGTGGTTACAGGGATGTGTATTCTGGGAGGCAAAAGCCAAGTGGGACTGTGTGGTTACTGTGGCAGCCTAGGAACCCAGAGTTCCCCATATTTGCAAACTAGCAGAGAGTGGTTTTAGACCAGACAAGAAGTGCAATTCCCAAGCCTCCCAGAAGGGTAACAGGCCTTTGCCCAGGGAAGGTACATGAATACTGCCAAGTCCACCAGGATGAAGATGAACCTTTGGTGTCGCTAACACTTTGGCCACTAGGGATACCATTCATGCAGCACAAGAATCCCATACATCCACTCTACACACAAACTCGTATATGGGATAAAGTGAAGGTTCCCAGTTACAGGGAGCAGAACTGATTTGCCACAAAGTCGTTGAGGTGGCTCCGTAAATCTTCCCGATCAACGCATCTATACCAGCAGAAGTCACCACTCACCAATTGCTAGCAATCCCAAAGGAGGGTTGGGGCAGGTAGCAACCCTTCACTATGGGTGAGAACACTGAAACAGAGCACGGTGATCTGCTCTAGGAACTAAAAGTATGGATCTCCTCTAGAGGGCTCACAGAAATGTGAAGTCAAAAAGGGGGCGGGGGAGGAATGAGTTGGGGAAAAATAAAATAAAAATACAGGTCAGAACAGTCGTCAGAGTACGAGGGCATTTGTCCTGATCGTTGGGACTATCCATAAGGGGATTTGGTTGGTGGGGTGGAGCGCAGGGTTTGGGGGTGGGCATGGAGAGGTGGGGGGTGTGTGTGGGGGAGAAGAGTGGCGAGTTACTCACTTTGGAGAAGTAATGTTAACATGTCTTAAGAGCATGTGTTCCGGAACAGGATAAGGGTGAGCTATACCCATTTTTTGTTTCAACTGTTCTACAAAAGTACTGCTGGCTCTTTCTGCCAGGAACTTTAAATATTGGGAAACAAACACTTGGAGAGAAATCAAATCACTCTACGGTCCATAACAAACATTGCCTATTGACAGTATGAAAGTACCTTGGCACAAGCCGGTGTCGTGTTGTTTAGTCAAGCTCTGCTCCACGGTCGTACTATAAAGTAACCTTCCATCAAGATTGGCTTTAGAAATAATTTGCTTTACGGGCAAATCCTGAGCTGTGCACACAGCAGGTTACTCTTAAGCGTATTAACAAATAAACTAATCAAACGAGCACTAGTGGGCAACATGCCAAAACTACTGAAACGCGACACCACCAATAAGCTGTATGTATATGGTTAAGAGCTGTGAAAACAAAAAACGGCCAGCTTTGTTTAAACTGCATACAAAATTGCAGTTTCAATCTCTGGAGTGACAATTGTTACATAGGGTCAATATTTCCTTTTGAAATAAAGTGGAAAAAGAGATCAAGAAACTACTTGAACAGATGCTTCACTTGAGATTGGTTTCTTCTCTTCAGGACGATCTCACTTTATTATTCCGCAAACCTGACCCAGACTGATGTATGCAAACATGCTCATGGCTAGGGCAAACAAATTGCAAACCACATGCACAAGTCTATAGAGCAATTAAGCAGAGGACTCTTGCATACAGGGCAAATAAATCTAAGGTGCAATTGCAAAATATGTGATTTGCAACAAAAACAAAAAAGTAGCATTTCCGATCATATCAGCAAATGTTTCATTGATCCTCGACAGTTAAATGATAATCCATCTAACAAACAACCAATTTTATTATTTGGAAAATACTAGCCATGTCTACAAAATCAGACAACTGCACATGCATTAAGTCGTTCACAAATCACTCACTGCAGGGATCATTGCACTGGTAAGCCTCAATTTCCTCTTTGCTTCCAAATCATGCCGCAACCTCCGCTAGCATGCAGGAGTCTGCTTTAATATATCGCAGGCTAGTGCACAGCCCAGCTTGGGGGATACACAGAGGCAGGCAGGCAAAGAGCTGGTTCTACTAGAAAAACGGTGCCCAAGATCTACCAGTGCTGGATCACCTACCCCAGTGACGGGAGTGATAGACCAGATGGCAGGCAAAGGTTTTAGTGGAATTCTGTCCAACTTAAGAACCAGTCTAAACTGAGAATAAACTCTATGGATGGATGTAAGCTCCAGGACTCGGTCTTCAGAACACAAGGAAAGCTAAAAACATTTAAAAATTGTGGATGCTGCCTTGGTTTGTTCATTGACTTTCTAAAGAGACAGAGGAGAAACCATGTTAAACTTAGATATTATGGAGACATGTGTTCCAGAGGGGTCACTAAACAATTCATCAGTAACCTCTCTGAAAAGTACATGGCTTTCACCCTGCCAAGTAAAAAAAAATTAAGCATCTCTGAACAGCCAGAAAGAAGCTTCACCTCAGGGGCTACAAGCGAGAAAGAACGCAGACAGCCAAAACTCACCAGTGGTGCACAAGGTGAACAAAGTTTAAACAGAATGCCTGAACACGCTACAACACTCAAAAGGAATAGTGAAAACGACTTACAAACGGAATATGAAATGCCCAATTCAGAATAATACAGATACATACAGCTGAAACACACTGGGGTGTCACATCCCAGACGGTGAGCACATAGCAGTATACACGCCATTCGAAGATCGGGTATTACTAGATCCCATGACTGACAAGGCCACTTCCCTCATATATAAAAAAATAAAAATAAACAATGCACCAGACCCACTGGTGACCCTCTGAGAGTCATGGGAAGCCGAACTGGGTAAGCTGGAGGATGATTGAGTAGAGGCAATACAAAGCCCCAGGGAGGTGGCAATACGGGCGCGATTTTGCCTTAAACAGTTACATATACTTCATAGATCTTACACCTCGGACACTTTTACACCAAATGAACTGCAGCGATACGGACGAGTGTACCCGAGGTTGTGGGCAAAGGGGCACTTTTTTCCACACGCTATGGGCCTGCCCCCGTATTCAACAGTAGTGGAAAAAGATAGTACAGATAATGGCTGAGGTAGTGGACCAAGAGGTCCCAATGTGGGACAGGTGGCATATACTATGTGTGACGGGAGAGGACAGATGGCCCAAATACCTAAGACTGGCTCAAGACAGCAGACATAGTGGCAAAAAGGAATATAGCAAGGGCGTGGGGAGCGAACCAAACACCCGGGGTCACCGAGTGGAGCCAAGACCTGGACTGGTGCTGTGCAGCAGAAAAGGTGGTGTACCAAAGTAGGGGGTGCCCGGGGAAGTGGGACAAGATTTGGGGCCGCTGGGTGGCATACAGAGGCTCTCGAGGTCCATATGACCACAGAAAAAAGAAGAAAAAAAAAAAAAAAATCGATGAGTGGGGTGCTCCTCATGGTCAAGAACTGAAGTGGAACTGTGGTTAGTACTGAAATTGTTAATGTATCATCGTAATGAAAAATGTGTTGAATGTAAACGATATCCCTGAAACTACCATGAATTCTGTACATTATTGTAGTTTGAATAACTGTACTTTGAGGAGTTCTGCTTACTGCGGGGCTTGGAGGTCAATGTGTCTAAGACCAAATTGATGGCATTTAATTCGCATAGGGGCTACAAGGGGGACAGCCGAATGAACAACAGGCCGCTAGAACAGGTCAAGGAGTTCTCCTATCTGGGGGTCCACTTCCAGGAAAACATAAAATGGGACCACCAGATTGAACTAGCATCCCTTAAACATAGGCAATTGTCGGGGGTGTTACACAAGGAACATAGCTCCTCATACACTAAGCCCATTAGCCCTGCCCTAGAAATTTATAATATGAAAGTCATCAGCTCAGCCCTATACGGTTCCGAACTTTGGGGATGTGAGAATTTATCTACCCTTACGTCATCAGAAAATAGGTTCCTGAGGAAAATCACTAGGCTTCCACAAAGTACCCCAATGTGTCCGTTACTATATGACCTTGGGAGAAAACCCATAGCAGCCATAGCCAAACTTCGACCCCTCCTTTATTGGCGGAGACTCTGGACTACGCCGGAGCTCGCAGGCTATGCCTCAGGTTTCCTAGACATAATAAGGGCTGATACCTTGCATCGTATAAAATGGTTATGGGCGGTTAGAGACACTTTGTCGAGCATAGGTATGATTCCACTATGGATCGATCCTGTAAATTCTAATTTCCCTTCAAAGGAGATCTTAAAGGACAAATACTGGGAATGGACTCAGTATAACACTCTTAGACTGAGCGAACCATCTTCCCTAACCTGCCTTTTCCTGGAACATAAAGTCATCCCGAAGCTGGAGCCATTCTGGGATCACATTACGAAACCGCTAGATCGAGAACTTTATTTCCAATTTAGGGTAGGCACACTGCCAGCAAGTGCATTCACTGCTAGATGGAATAAGTCTACTGCTGATGTATGTCCAGTTTGCAAGTCTAGCAAGGAATCCTTGGCTCACCTTCTCTTTGTTTGTGCTGGGTATGCTATTCCGCGTTGTGTCTGGCTGTTCCCAATTTGTAAGCTCCTGGGCACAAGAAGGGCTAGTGAAGCTGAAAGAATCTTGCGGACCGACACTTCAGCAGCGATTGCTTTAGCCATGGCAAAATTTCTAGGGTGGGCATGGGTACTAAGGTCCAAATCCCTACGCTTAGGCGAGGATTAATGATGATGCGATTAAACCCAGCTAATCGCTCCTTGTAGCAGATCTTAGGTTGACATTTGATGAATAGGTCATTAGTCATCGGAGAGAAATTGATTAACTAGATCTAATCGAGCTATTACCGCAGAAGGTGGACCGTATCAAGTGCCAAATTTATCTAAAAACTGTGTTGTGATTTGTAAATATTTTATATGCTCTTATTATGTTCCTTGTAATATGATTTTAATAACTATTATGATAAGTGCATACATCAAAAAATTTTAAAGGCCATTTTTGCTTGCCCCCTTACCCAGTTATATACTCATGTGATTTTAATAATGTTTTTAACATGTGCGTGCAACCTTTTTATCTAGCTTACACATTTCATTATGGCAGCGGTTTTATTCAATCAATTTCATCTGTAATTTTGTAATGCTTTTATGACTAATTTGTCGAATAAAGCTGTCAAAATGGAAATGGAATAACTGTACTGCAAAGCTTTGTTTAATAAAAAGATTTTTTTTTTTTTTTATAAAAGGAATGGTGAAAAGCCATTAAGAAGAACACGCACCAAAGATGCATACAGGCATGTGGGGGAATGGGAGAGGATTCTTGAGAGCTATGAAACTTCCAGCAGCAACGAGCAGGCCAGAATAGAAGTAATTAGATTAGGCTGGTGCCGAGTGTACGCCTGATTACCAGTCATTGTTGTAGGTGGTAACATGAACTCATTTCTACAAACTACAGAAACAGAATCGGAGACTGGTTCAGGCCCAGATACAGGTAGCGGATTAGAGGTTGAACAAGGGCAATATCATTCATTTTAGATAAGGAGGTAGAGGGAGAATTTAACTACCAATCCTGTTGGTCCTTGTGTGCTTCACCCTCGGCAAATGATGATGACAGTACCTGTCTCAGTCTCCGCAAACCAATAGCCACACACTACTACACTCCTGCTGAACAAGGCAGCTACATTTCTACCGCATTTCCCTTGGTGTACCCAGAATTTTTTTTTAGTCTCAGTGACTGGTTGAGATAGCCTGTGATCGGGATGGAACAGTGACCTACTTGATCCCTGGTGCTAATGCAGGAGAGATAAGGTACCATGTCTGTCAGAGCCCCAGATAAAGGGAGGGTCCAAGGGAGCCACTGGAAAACCTTGTGAGGGCCCAGAGGCATCTCTTTAAGGGGCAGATACTCCAGCCTCTTTGGGTTTGGGTTTAGGACTTGATTACACCTGTGTCCCAGTAGATTTAGGCCAGAGTTCACCAACAAGTAGGATTTTTAACACACACCCTATTATTATGGACAGTTAACAAGATCTGGGCTCAATGACATCAGTTGTGTTATTATAACTAGCTTAATGGAAGAAAGATAGGACTAAAATACAAAGAATGTACCAGGTCAACAGAAAAAAAGCCCAGGACGGGAAACACCGTCCAGGATGGTTTAGAGTGAGGTGATCACCTCTGAGGAAACTGGTACAGGAAGGTCAGAAAGCCAACTCTGAGATAGCTTTGAGAGCCTCCAATAGCCTGATCCTAGAAAAAACCCTGAAGCCGGCTTGAAAGTTCTGGATTTGGTGATTACAGGCCAGGGCCGGACTGGGAATGCAAATCAGGGCTGGCAATTGAGTCTGACCGGCTGCAGAGGGTGTGGAAGGGTGCTGGTGGAAAACACTGCTGCTGCTTTTGGTACAGAGGGCCAATATTGCAGCACTGCTGCAAAACCGGCCCCCACCCTTCCGGCCCACCGGGAAAACATCTGGTGCCCGCTACGGCCGGACACACGCTGTTACAGGCTAAGCAGGCACCATCAGTGTTAAGCCAATGGAGCATCTTTCACTTGTCTCAGATGCATGGCTTGAAGCAAGCAGCTCTCAGCTGAGAGCTACCTTGTTCCATCACAAACTGTTCAGAAAGAACAGATCTCCTGGTTAGGAGGTCTTTGAAGGAAGAAAAAAAAAAAAGAAAAGGTTTATTCACAGCCACTTTTGCACCACCAAATCCAAGCAATGTAGTAAGCAACTTGGTGAGGAACTAAGTGGAGTAAAAGGATGGTGTGTCACCAAGAACAGTCCATTTACAAGTACTACAAGCACCCAATATGTGGGTCAGGCTTGCAGAATACGATTGACACAAACAGTTGGTCTTGAAGCCCACAATGAGTTTTGAGCAGAGAAAAAGAGCAGCACAGATGCAATTTACTGTACGAGGCAAGAATAACAGACCTTGGAAAACGGGAATAGATATGGAAACGTTTTTATCTCATTTTCAGAAGAAAATGACTCATGGGAGCCAGAATGGAGGGCATGCAAAGCAACCTCAAATGGTGGTACACACCTGCAAGGCCAGCTTCAGCTTTTGTTAGGCAAGAGGGTGGATGTCAAGAACAATATATTATTGGGGGAAAGGATTGAATATACAGCTGCAAATATGGGCTATGAAAATGATAAGCTTTGAAAGTTCAGAATTTTAACAGATCCATGTATTGGTAAGTTACAAATGAGTCTCCAAGGGAAGTTACCAAATCTAATCTTAAACACGATTCTTACCTTGGAAATTAAATCAGACATGCTTTCTCTACTGCGTTTATTGAACACGGCGAGCTCTGTAATACAGTCTTCATCAAGATGGTCGAGCTGCAGGATACATGCAAAAGGTTTACAAATCACTTTATAGTACTTGCTAAACTATTGTCAGAGACAGCGCTAACAGAACACGCACAACAGGAGACAGTTGTTCACCCAATTAAGCCATTACATTTGTATAGAACAATCAGATCACATCCTCTGCTACTAATAATACTCATTAATAGAGATCTATCGCTTTATCGCAGTACTTGGTTGTTGTGGAGAGTCTCTGAAGATACAATTTTTTTTTCATTTTGAAAAAAATCATAACTTATGATGTTAATGTCATCTCAAATTTCCGTATTTAAAAACAAAAAACATTTAATAACTCTAGGAGCACATGCAATACTTTCATATCAATAAATCGTAGCAGGGTGATCAGCAGATTTTTGAGGGCATCAAGAGAATTAAATGTTGGCTGACAGATGGAGGAATGGACATGAGCAGAAGAAATTCACTAAAAGATGGCTGATTTAGCAAACTGGAGAGCGTTTGTATAGAAATGGTTTCCCTCAATCATTTATCCCCAGAAACATGAATGTAAAAGTCAGGCATGATGTGCCTTGATCCGTGCATCCCCGAGCTGTAACGGCTGCTGAATATCACTGCCCTCTAAGTGAACAGATTCTCCAACTTGATTTATCCTGTTAGAACATGCATAAGAAACAGCTTAACTTTGGCGGCATTAGCCCTGTCCAATCTCCAAGTCTGCCGTTGCAAATTTTCTAACAGTCACAGCTTATCATTCGCATGGTCCTGGCATGAGTATGTTTAATTGTATCAGTTATATTTTATGTTTTTATTTGTAAAATCAGTAAAGAAATATTTAACCCTTAAAAGCTGATGCAAGAGCACTAACTATCGCATCAAGAGCACTAACGATCTTATGGTTGTGTAACCAGAGAGAGGTGATATTCAGCCCTAAAAAAAAAAAACAGTGGGCAAGAGGCAGGGCAAATGGTACAGGCCACACATGGATCATTGGGCCGTATGCCTAAGTCCTGATGGGAGTATACGTAAACTAAACCGGAATCTGCAGTCGAGGGCCCTTATAAATTCTCGAAGCCCACAATAATCGGTACGGAAGTCAAACTCGGAGATCACAATAATCTAATAGAACGTTGCAGGGCTCAAAAAAACTCATGGGAAGCGAAGAAGGGTGTCTTTATTTGGGTACTGGTGACCTCCTCGGTCTTCAAGAAACATGGGCATTATCCCCCACTGCTCTACCAGGTTTTTATGAGATTTTTTTTGCTGCTTCTCGCCTAAGCCTTTTTGGTCGCCCCTCAGGGGGTCTATCAATTTTCATCAAGCATACTGCCAATTTAACGGTGACGGCTCTTGACAGTAACTGCTCGGCAGCCCTAGCGGTTTGTATACATGGCTTGAAAACAAACACTAAACAAATGGTTTTGATTGTGGTTAATAGTTATTTGAATGCTCCCAGGAAAGCAAGGTCAAACTTGGCAAGGCACTTTCTTGAAAACCTTGAAGACCTCCTGTTAGATTATCCGAATTGTGAATTAATAATTACTGGCGATTTTAACATTAGGGGGCTAGGGGAGAATATTAATGGAGTTTTTAATGTAAAGGCTGATTATGGAATCAATGGTTTCATGAAAACCCACAATTTAGTGTCCGCTCAGTCGGAATTTGAGTTGAGAAATAAGGAGCTGATATTTCCACCAACCTGTAAAAATGTATCGACCATTGATTACACCTTTTTTATCTACAGGCCTGGTCACACGATTAGATCACTTTGATATTACAATTAGAGTAGAAAGTGACCATAATCCTTTAAGGAGCACGCTGAGTCTTTCCTTAAAACCGGCTGATAAATCCATCAATGTGGGTAATTCAACAGGGGAGGAGGCAGTGAAGATAGTTAGAAAAATTAAGTGGCTTTCTGAATATAAATTCAAGGTTAGCTCTTGGTTAAAAGATCTGGAGGCTAATATAACTACAAATCATTTAGAAGGTGCCCAACAGGTGTGGGGAAGGCTCATGGAGAACCCACAAAAGTATTTATCGGATCAGGAGGGTAAGCCCAAAATCCAACATGGGGGGGGGGGCACAAACCAGCAAGGTCAGCTAATTTTTGTAAGGCAATCGTTGTTTCCAAACAAACGCCGCGTAAAGCTCCGCGTGCGTACCGGAGCAATCCTTCTAAAAATACAGCCGCAGCAGTAAAATTGGCTAGAAGGTCATACAAAAAGATTGTCTGGGAGATACAGAAGGAAAGAAAGGACAAAGAATGGGTCACAATCTTTCAGCTATTAAAGGATTCTAATAAGGCGCGATTTTTGGCCCACATTAATAAATTTAACAATGGCAATATGGTCAGGGAAAATGAGGTTTCAGAAGCAGCTTGGGTGCGCCATATCGCTGAGCTGTATGTGGAACAGACTGACAATCTAATAGAGGCTGGAGGGCCCGCCACCCCAACTTTATCATTTAAAGAAACGTTGGTGGCATCTGAACAAATTCTACAACATCAAGAGGATTTGGAAGCTGGACAGGGCCAGCCTGAGAAAGAGACACAGGTGTCTCAGCGCAATCTAACAAATAGTGGGAAGGTGGCAAAAGAATTAAAAAAGCTGAAAGTCAACGGAGCCCATGGCCCAAATGGCCTGCCAGCCGGCCTTTTCAAGGAATCACATGTAGGTTGGGCAACAGTGCTGTCAGCTCTTTATAATTACTGTTTTTCAAGCGCTGACATACCAGATGGCTGGAGAGGGTCAATTTTATGTCCTATATTTAAGAGCGGAGTTCTGACTGCAGCCGCAAAATATAGATTGGTTGCCCTACTGGATATCGAAGCAAAAGTTTATGCCCAAATTTTACTAGAACACTTAGAATCCTGGGTGGCTGAGTAGGGCAATTTGCCATTCTTTCAAACTGGGTTCAGGGCAGGAGCATCTATAGTAGACTATATTCAAGCTCTTTCAGTCCTCAGGCACCATGCCCTCCAGAAGAACAGACCACCTCTCCTGTGCTGTTTTATAGATTACAGCGCAGCTTTTGATTGAGTGGATAGGGCTATTCTCTGGAGGAAGCTCGCAGGGAAGGGAATACCACTGAATTTGCTAAGAGCCAGTACATCACTATATACTGAGACCTGGGTTCGGGTGAAAACCAGCGCAACAACAGTAACACAGAAAGTAAAAACAAATTGTGGGCTAAAACAGGGTTGTGCTTTGGCACCAATGTTGTTTAATCTGTACATGGCAGACCTAGGGAAAGTGCTGGACGGTTGTAGTTTAGTCCCCCCTAATCCAAGCACGATTAAAAATAATTCAATACGCCGATGACATCGTGGTCATGGATCATACCAAGTCAGGTTTGCAAAGAGCTTTAAACACTTTGGGTAGATTTAACAAGGCGAACCATTTATTGGTAAATCAGTCTAGAACTTAAGTCCTGATATTCGGAGGTTACCAAAGGAAGAAGCTGGCAACTTGGCAATTGGAAGGTATGACCATCACTACAGCAAGGCATTATAAATATCTGGGCGTGTGGTTTAGTGAATCTGGTTCTGCAGTTGCCCAAGTTAAAGATCTTAACAAGAAAGAGGCAGCTATTACTTATGGAATTGGTCAACTGAATCACATATTAAGTAGTGCTTCTGCTTCACCTATTTTAAGAGTAATAAAGGCAACCTTAACCTCAGCCCTGCAGTACAGGCATCTGGCCTATCCCGGTACACTGGATGATGTGTTGGAGTTATGCCACATTAGAGCATACAAAAAAATATTCCACCAAGCACGACAAGTTCAAAGCTCCAGGTTAAGACTTGAGCTAGGGTTAGTAATTCAATCAATCGAGTGCAAGGCATCCATGTTAAAATATTTTATTAAGTGCAGGGCGGCTCCCAAGAATTCGTTAAAAAAATCTTTTGAAATCATTTACGAAAAGCCTGGTAACCCATGGTCTAGTCAACTTAATGAGGCGATTCTGTTACTTAAGATTGAGGAGTCTGCCTTGGGGGACGGAGTCATCCCATACCGGGCATGGAAGACAGCTATTAACAAGCAATAGAAAGTCTTCCTGGGAACAGTACTTACGGACCGTTGAGTGTCGAGGATTGGCTCAGCCCCTAACGGATTCCTATCATGTTGGGAAGCCACAAAAATATTTTTGGGATCTTATTAATGCAAATACTCGGGACCAAATCCTTTACATGAGTGCTTGCACTACCAATAAGAGATTTTAACCCGCGTTGGGCTGGTTTAGGGGGTGACTTCAAGTGTAGGCTATGCAACAATTATCGGGAATCATGGTTTCATCTGCTATGCTGTTGCCCTGCCCTAGATCAACAAAGGAGACTACTGCTAAAACCTATCTTTTTGGCAGAGGGAGTTAGTTCTTGTGCACAGGCATCGTCCTTTTGGCAGTAGATCACCCGGGAGGCTGGGGAGATGTGCTAAATTTGTGAACATTTTAAATCAATTACTGTTGAATACCCGGGAGATAGCTTTTCCTCTGAAACAACGTCAGCTATCAATTACACCCTTTACAATTATTAAGGGGCTTCCTGCTCAAAAGCCGGGGTGTAAGTAAGAGTGGATTTGGAGTACATTGACCATCTAGGATGGATGGTGCCGTTAGCAAGGTTGAATCCTTTTTAGAAGGAACATTTGGCATTTAAGGTTCTTAAAAGAAGATTAGGTAGGGCATCTGGGAGGGGACCCTTGAATTTGGGCATTCCCCGCTGGTGAGGGAGGCACCAGGAGGTTAGGGCAGAGGTAATAGGAGGGATAAGGCCAGAAGGCATTAAGCTCAAACAGGTATATTGGAGGCTTTAAGTTTGACAAGACTAGAGTGCAAGAATCATTTTGTGCTCCTAGACGGAACTGTGCCACCGGTCCCCATGGAAAGGATTTAGGCACTATTTTAATTTGGTTCACCGTTATTATAAACCAGATCTATGTATAAGTTCCCGACTTTGTATTATGAACATTTTATATCGAATATGAATTTTAGTGGCTATGAGATTATGTTCTACTTTTATGACGGAGATCACTCATTTGGATTGGGTTAGATCGAGGCACTTTAATAAGGCACATCGCATAGGTTACCCGAATAATGGACTATCGTTGATTTTATTGTAAATTAAGTTTTTGAAAATTTAGTGTATCATGTTGAATGTTTTAACTATTTTATGTCTAATTGTTATGGTTTTAATCAACTATACAATAAAAATACTAACTAATCGTATCAGTTATATTTGATGTTATTTGTAAAATCAGTAAAGAAATATATAACCCTTAAGTGCTAATGCTCCCATACCAACCCCTCCCCCTTGTGTGCAGCGCTGAGCTATATATTTATATTGGACAGTTAGTGATTAGGCCTGCAAAAACTTCTTTCGGCAAATTACATCCAGGCCAAATGCGTCCCCTTTTTAATTCCCACATTTTGGTGAGTCTAAAATACTCAGGGTTCTCCCTGGAGAGAACGGATTAAATAGGGAAAATGTAGGATTTTTTTATTGGGGGAGGTGAGAATTGTCGTGCAAGAAAGTCTGATTTTTGTTTGACTAAAAATGGCATCCACAAAAGAGTTACTGTGTTGAGATCGCCTCCTTTACAGCTTTCAGGAACAGGCAGTTTTTAAAAGTAAAAGAAATAAAAAAATCACCACAGTATTTACAACTTGCTAAGCAGTAGTCAGTATTTCCTTTTTTTTTTGTTCATACCCACGTACAGTTTGTGGGGGTATAAAAGGTGAAACTCATGGATTAACTAAAGAAGTTCTGAATTTATCAAGGGGTCATTCATGTATACCACTCATGGTTTTCCCAAAGAAACTAATTGTTGAAACCAAAAACCAATGAAAGTTAGTACTGAAAATGGAAATTGAGGGCAATTTTTTCATCTGTAATTTTTGTCCCAATGACTGATCTACAAAAGTGAAAACAATACCTCGGTCATACTCTGCTAGTCGTAGGGATATTTAGGGTTTGTTGGTTGTCCAAAAACATTCAATACCCAGAGCCATCAACCGAACTGAAGTTTATAATAATTTTTCATTGTGAGCAATCATGAATTAAATTCAGAAGGTGAGCTCTAATGAATGAAAACAGGTACAGAAGGTAGGCCATGCATTGTTGAGACTTGTGCAACATTCTGCATTTAGGAAAAGTGGTTATTTGCACAACTGTGAATTAAGGGTTACCTATAACATCATGCGATTTAGAGAATGTTTTGCAAAATGTGCTTTCTTACACACTGCCTTAAAATTTGAAAGCCAAAAACTGATATAAATGTAATTGGTATTTACAAATGTTCCACTCTTCTGTGTATCAATTTGAGTGGGTGGGCCTACCATCTATGACATGAAAAGGCCACAAATGCAACATCAAGACATGAAGGGTATTTCCTTGGAATTGCAATCTTCCTGAAGTTGTGGGTAGTTGCAGTATTGGGGCCTGTATTTGGACAGCGTGGAGTCCACCTGGTCTCTGAAGAGATGGGAGTTATCAAAAGGCATGTCCACAAGCGACGCTTGGACTTCCCCTGAAAAGCCACTTCCCAGCAGGCGTGGCGCCATAAGATCACTGCCAAAGAAACCGCTCTGCCCAGTGAGTTGGTTTTGTCCAGAACAAATCTGATCATGAAATTCGCTGCATCTCTCCTGTCTTTAATAGCATGGGAAAGTAGAGCCTCCTCCGGGACCATGGGCAGCACCTGCACAACCCAATCCCACAAAACATGGGAGTAACGGCCCAAAAGGCACGTGGTGTTCATGGACCGCAGTGCCAGGCTGGTGGAAAAAAACATTTTCTTTCCTAAGGTATCCAGTCTCTTGGATTCCCTATCCGGTGGAGTGGTAGAGAATGTGCCAGGATTTTCACGGGAGGTGGAAGCTTGGACCACCAAGCTCTCCAAAGTAGGGTGTTGCCTGGGGAAACTGGGGTCCCCTGGGGCAGGGCGGAGTGGTGGCGGACAATCATTCTGTTCACAGGAGCTCCTGTGTAGAATTTGGACCAAGTCCAAGCAGGACGTTCTGGAAGGCTTCATTAATTGGGAGAAGCGGTTCCGAGGGGGTCACTCCTGGCTGAAGCACCTCAGTCAAGACGTTGGTCTTTACTGCAACTGAAGGTAGGCTCCGGTCCAGGACCTCAGCCACTCTTCTCACCACCACAGAAAATGAGGCTCCCTCCTCAGTAGCCACAGTAGGAGGAGAGACCATGCCAGTATCTGGAGAGGTGTCCAGTTCGCTGGCATCTACCAATTTCTCACATCAGTCCATGTTAGCTTCTATGGGCTGGTACTCTTCAGGGCCCAGCGAACCCTCCCAATCCTCCAGAGTCTAAGCCCATAGGAATAGGGCTCGGGCTCCAGCCTGGAAGGCATGGCTACAGTCCGTGCCGGATTCAAACGACATCCCTCCAGATCAGGGGAGTCTGGGATGATGCCGGCATTTGAACTGGCGCTGGGGAAGGTAGAGGTGGTATGACCAGTGCTGGTCTGGATCCAGGGACGGAACTTAATGTAAATAGCGAGGACCCCCTGCAATAATATAAGATTCCTAGGGCAAGGCAATAATATATTTGAAAGTAAATCCCTAGGCAGTCATGTGGTCAAAACCTAGTTAAAGACTCAAATCGAGGACAGACATGATACAATTAACTCAGTGTCAACTACAGATATGACTTTTGAAAAAAGTTTCCATTTTTATTAATCTCATTTTTTAAAAAAGGGGACAAATCTAGACATATATACCGTTAATCAATGGGATAGAACATACATTAACATTCTCAAAAACAGACAACATGAATACAAATAGACATACTACAAAAATTCAACATTTGGACATGATAGAAAATCAATAAATTGGTAACATGATTATAAAAACAGAGATGACCAAACAGTGGCTAAGAGATGGATCTTCCTCAACGCGCGTTTCGGCATACACTGCGCCTTCATCAGGAAAAGCCACAAACAATATCTTTATCTGTGTGTAAAGGATGGTGTACGGTTCCTACATATCGTCAGGATAGACCACCGGAACTGGGAGACAAACTATTTGAATCTTATGTCGGGTATATGGATGTGTATTCCTTTAGGGAGTCAGAGTATATATGGGTCCAGAAATGAAGTGCCGGATACGACTGGCTGAGTAGCGCTCAAGGCGCTGGCACCCAATGTGCAAAAACACGAGAGGTTTAGGTGTGCTTCGAAAATCGTTATCGGTTCAATAATGGTAAAGCAACCTGTAGCTTGGCGTCTTAGATAAACGCGGGAAATTTGACGGAGTCGGGTCTCTCCTGGATAGCCGGAGGGAACTGCCTGCGTAGAACCAGTGGGAGCCCCTCCCGAACCAGAGGGGCCAGAAGGCACACCAGCGGGAACTGGCTGCTCAAATAGGAGGTGCATAGACTCATATAACTTTCAAAATTGGGCAGGTGTAGCTCCGGCTCCTGGAAAGACGGGGAGGTACGGAGCCAGCGCAGGCTCAACTGCAGAGCCAGGCCTCAATTGATAACGTTCCCTCGTCAGATGACTTCGATGGACATGACTAAGTCAAGGATCTCTTCCTACTTTTCTTTTTCCTGTGGAACTTACCAGAGGACGGCTTAAGAGTGCGACAAGGATCTTGGGCTACGCAACAGATCCTGGGACCTTCCTATCGAGGGCGTCAGGAGCGCACCCTCAAAGCCTTGGGGTGCATATCATGGCAGTAAACGCAGGTCTTCGAGTTGTGGTCGCTCTCGAGGCACCAGAGGCAAACAAGCAACGGGTCCGTCACTGACATCTGTCTATGACGGGGGCCGCAGGGCTTGAAGCTGGCCTTCCTAGTTGACATCCTGCCACACCAGGAGAAGATTCTCAAAAAGACCAACAAAAAGTCGATAAAGGTCGGTCAAAAAATGACTGGGGGTAGTTCTTTCCGGATCTGCACTGATGGCACCTATATAGACACAGAGCATGTAATTTCCGGCGCAGATGACGCCATGCGAAGCCAAACAACGCCACCTTCCGGCGTGCAGGGGTACTGCTCACGAAAAAAATTCCGGATCTAGTCTGATTCCTGGAAAATAATTCTCTGGTGAAGAATCTACGGCTAGAGGTCTATCAGATGTGAGAGTTTGTAACTTGCCAATTCTATCAATCAACTTTACGCGTTTATAGAGATTGAATTAGGTGGTGAAAAGGTAGTTTACACCCCATCTTGAAATTTGGTGTGGTGGAAAAAGTATTTGTAGAGGAATGAGAACGAACAACAAGCATTGTTGGAGTTCAAAGGCAGTGAGGAAAAGTCCATCCAGGTATAGATAATGAATTTTACTCAGTGAGGAAAAATGTTTTTCAACAGACTGAACTCTAAGTCAAGCGGTCCCAATTCATAAGTTTGCATGCGTTAGGGGGGACCACTTTCAATGTGTGTAGCTAGCGGTGGGGCCTAGTGGAAGAGAGGCTTAGCAACAGTTGGAGCATGGGGGGCCTACGCAGAGGCCCGCTCAAGATGGTGGTGCGCTGAGTTGGTGTAACGCATCCACCGAATGGAAAAGACAACAAGCAGGCTCAACCTGATAATGGCCAGCTCTCCACCTGCAGAGGACCTCTTAGCGGTCCAGACTGGCCAGGGCCGGACCAGTGTGCCCTTGAAGTAACGAGCGGTGCCGCCACGACAATCATGGGACAGCAGTCCCCAGGTGACCTCCTCCCAGAAATATCTGAGCATCAGGTGGGGTCCAGAATACCAAAGACTCCACCCACGCCCCCACCCCGTCTTTACAGTCAGCGGTGGAGCCCCCACAGTGGTGAGGAACGATAACTTGCGAGACGCCCACCACATCCCCTTTTAGACTCCGACTGTGCCCTTCACCTGCCTAGCAGGCAACAGACTTGCTCCTCAGACGGCTGCCCCCCCACAGTTCGGAGAAGGGGGCACTCACTACAATGGGACAGTTCGAAGCAGGGATTTGCCAGCTTAGTCGACCCTACAATGTATGCCCTGCAAGGGGCTCCAAGCAGAGAGCTTCCGCGGTATGTAGCAAAAGGACAGTCCTCATGGCTTGTGGACGTGGGTGACTTGCCCAGGTTCACGGTGGGAGCCAAAGGTGCACACAGGGACTTTTTAGAGGACTTCCCTCCCCCTGGAGTTATTTGCCACTGAAGTGGGTCAATCATGAACGGACGTCAACTTGAACCACTCAGCTGGATTATCACCTACATCGCCATAGAATAGGACACTCGCAACATACTGCTCTGCTACAGCCAGAAGTATCTTAATCTGCGACCCTCAGGGGACAGTACATGGGCCGAGCAAGACTGGCCCAACCTGTCCGTGACCCGCACATTGGAATGGGTCAACAACTCAACTCTCACCCATCAATTGCTAGTGTTCTACTCCCACACAAATCTCCCCGCCGTCGCCACCAACCGGTTTCGGGGCTTCACCCCTCATCAGCCAGGCTAGGTTGAAAGGCAGCACTGGAACAAGTTCAAAGAGTAAGCAGTCCACCAAACTCCCACCTCTCTACTTCACAATCTCCTATCCCACAGATGGAGGCAACAGAGAAGCGACCTCTTCACGGCGGCGACCTATATTGATGGGGCCGAGGGGAAACATTGCTCTGGAGATCCGCGGAGTCTACACAGCTTATGAGACTTGGATAGAGACATGGCTGGGCCAGAGTCACTCTGGCCCAGTGTGGACAGCAGCCTTTTCTCCTCTCCAGAACTGGTATTTTTCCGTTTTTGCCACTCTTCTCGGCACATGTACCCTTTAGGGACTGACACGTACTGCATGAAGCAGGCTGCAACAACCACCTTTACAAAGTTTCTTCTTTTCTTCCTGTTGTTGGGCTGGTATTCGACCGGCCCCTTTCCTAATGTTTAGTATTGATCTTGTCATTTTGGGGGGTTTCTGTTATTGGGAGGGGTCAGCCAGGTGGTCGATGGCTATTCAGATTTGAATGTCTAAAACTGGCATAACAAATCCGGATAAAAACATTTAACAAAACAAGTCTAGCAATCAGTACAACCAAATAAACCGTGGCTGAAATTAAGCAAAGTTGTACTTGTATATCGACTATTCAAACAGATGCCGCACCTCTTCCCTAGGCAGATAATTAAAAACAAATACACGACATAAACAGGAAATATAAAAAGATATATTATGAACTTCAAATAAACATTTTAGTTTCGGCTACTTGGAACCGACTTGCGAATACAGCCATTTAAAAGAGGTGGCCAAGAGCTCCGAAAAAGCAGTTTACATGATTCAAGAGCGGCACCCAGTGGCCAACAAAAAGCAATTCCACGAACAGCGTTCTTAATTCCCAGAAAGGTCACCACAATTAATGTAAACTGTCTTTGCCATCTGTAACCGATTTATTTTTTTAGTCCTCCTTGCATGTCGGGTCCACTAGCTGAAGTCCGATTAGCAATCTATAGATATTTAAATTATCCAGAGCTAAATAATTATACAGTGCTCCATTTCAGGCCAAAAAAGTAAACTTGGTATCTATCTCTATATATATCTCTATATATATATCTATATATATATCTATATCTATATCTATATATATATCTATATCTATATCTCTATCTATATCTCTATATATATCTCTATATATATCTCTATATATATATCTATATCTATATCTCTATATCTCTATCTCTCTATCTCTCTATCTCTCTATATCTCTATATCTCTATATATCTATATATATATATATATATATATATATATATATATATATATATATATATAAAATTAAAAAAAGTGCTCCGATAACCATACACAACTTCCCATGATATAAATCAAAAGTGACCCCCGGCCGCCAAACATTTTTATACATCAAGGGTAACATACTCTGCGCGGCTTTCGCCGGCAGCTGTATACTACAACGGTTCACAGACTGTGTTGCAATCTCAAAAAGAAAAGAAAAAAAACAAAAAAACAGTCTACGTACAAGATGCCATATTTGCAATGGAAAAAATGTAGAGCATTAATGCTAATTAAATGATGACTAAACAAGTAGAAAACTTCATCGCCAAGAACCAGCCACGCGTGTTTTCCCAGGTACCCAAAAGCTAATCATGTAAAACGAATGTACTTTAAGCTACTTTTAACCAGCAATCTATTAGTAAATGCTTTGATGCAGACTTCCGAAGGTACAGAGACGGCACAAATTGGTTCCAGTAAATTATGTCCTATCTGTCCAGCCAGGCACGATGTAACCATCTTGGCACACAGAAATGGATTGAAACCTCAAGGAAATGAAAACATTTAAGGCTTATTAACCTTGCTTTGCTACCCTGAGAGAATCAAGTGCTAAAGGGGAGTATCTAGTAATCCAGTGGGGTTCAATAGTATGGTGGCCCCAGGACACTACTGGTGTAAGATTTGAGATGGTCACAATGGGAGCCCAGTAGCGTATGAGTGCCCCGAGATCTCACAGGCAGACTGATGTAAATAACAGGATGGAAGAATATTTAGATATTAGAGTGGCAAGTTAGTGAATTACTTAGCAGTTCAGACCAAGTGTTTCACTGAGAGGACCCTCTACCCAGTGTGTGCAAATCACTCCCAAAGAGCCTGTGTCCACCTGCCAGCAAGTTAGTTTCTTCCTTAGCCATGATCCTAATAGACACGTAATGGAGGGAGGCATATTCAAGGGGTGTAGGAAAGTGGGGTTCTGTTGCAGTAACCCCCCCCCCCCACACACACACACTTTTTGCCAGACTACTGATGCACTTTGACTTGATGTGCCCTGGGCCCCTGCCAATCAGGTTCCCAGGGCCTGTGTTCTTCCCCCAAACCTAACACAATTGGCATCTCTGGCCACAGGTCAGCCCCTGGTAAATGGTACCACAGGTACCCAGGGCATTGTGATCAGGGAAGACCTAAGGGCTGCAGCACTTATTGTGCCACCCTTAGAAGCCCTGTACCTTTACACACACACCGCCTTTGCAGGCTGCATGTTTTGGTGCAGAACAAAGTGAAGAGTCGACATGGCACACATCCCTGTGTGCCATGCCTACAACCCACTGCCCTGGCATAGATCAGTCACCCCTCTAGCTGGGTGCCCTATACCAGTGGTGAGGGTACAGGTGCATGAGCCTTGTACCCCTACAGTGTCGAAGTCCATTCTTAGACATTGCAAGTGCAGTGCTGCCATTAAGAGTATATGGTGCTGGGAGCTTTCATTACGAACTCCACAGCACCACAATGGCTACACTGAAAACGGAGAAATTTGGTATCAAACTTCTCAGAACATTAAACCCACACCGATGCCAGTGTGAGATTTAATGAAAAATTCACAAAGAGGGCAACTTAGAGATATCCCCTGAAAAACGACCAGCCTCTGGTGGGTTCCCTGACTGGTACACACCAGCCTGCCACCACGAGACATGTTTCTGGACCCCTAGGGTGGGAGCCTTCCCTCCCTGAGCCCAGAAACAAAGCCTTTCCTGGGCGGAGGTGTTCACACCTCCCCCAGGCCAGGAAGAGCCATCTGTGGCAGGGGAGCTTCAAAGGCCTGGCAGCATTTGTAATGCGACCCCCAGCCACTCCTGCTAGCAGGAGCAGGCCCCCTTTCTGTCTCCCCTTCTTTTCGGCGGGAAAAACTAGCCAGCCCAGAAGGTGTGCCCACCTCTGCCAACTCCATCCCTCAGGTGAGGGATGCGAGGTGAAGCCCTCTCTTCAGTGCTCGCCATCTTGCAGATGGCAGGCACTCCCCAATCAGGATTAGGGATTGTGCTCACTCTCCCACGTGGGTTGAGCACACCAAGGGTGTAGTCACCCTAAGGTCAGTAGCCCATTGGCTACTGACCTCAAGACCCCTACAGAATTTAGGGGGCAGCCCTGAACCAAGAAAGCAGATTCCCGCAACCTAAGAAGAAAAAGGACAAAAGAAGACGCCCAGCAGAGGAGACTGCAGAGAACAACTGACTTGGCCCCAGCCCTACCGCCCCGTCTGCAGTTTCCGGAGATCCTGCGCCAAAAATCGTCTTGTCCTGCTGCCAGCGACCTCCAGAACCCCGGGGAGGACTGACTGCCTTCAACAAAGACCAGATCTCCTGTGAACAGCAGCTCTGTTCAAAAGAAACACCAAACAAAGACTCCGAGCCTGCTGAGGGAAAAGAAACCGACGCCTGGAACCACCACTGCACCCATCGCCTACAGCCCCAGTTCAAGTGGCCCACCGGTCCCAGCGAGGTCCCCCAGTGCTCCAGAGCCAGAGTCCACCGTGGGTTGGCTCCTCCAGGACTCCCAGACGTCGCCTGCAGCCTCTGCACGGAGACACCCCCCCCAACCGCGAGTGGCCCGGTAAGGTGAAATCCGACCTCAAAAGACACCCCTGCATCCAGCCGCCCTGCGCCCTGGAGAAAGGAACCAGAGGTGCACCTACGCCCGAGCCCTTCAACTTACCTGCCCAGCTGTTGGTTCCTCCCGGAAGTCTTCCTGGACCGAGCCTGCAGCTAAAAACCAAAACCGAAAATCCCCATTGAAAACAGGGCACCCGACGCCAAAACAGCACCCTGCACCCAGCCGCCCCTGCGCCGCTGCGGGTGCACTCTGTGTGCTAAACGGGATCCCCCTTTGCCCTGAGCCTAACACCAGGAGCTTGGCTCCCACAACCTTGTGGCATGCTCGCCAGCAGCCACCAATCCCTCATTGGATAACATTGGGCCTCAGCACTCTGCAACCGGCCGCCCTAGTGCCGCTGAGGGTGTAACGAGAGTGCATCCTTGACCCTGGCGGAACCCTTGTTCCAACCCCAGAAGCTCAACTCCAAAGACCGATTACTTACCTGGTAACCGTTAACTTTATTTCTCTCCATAGGAACCTATTGAGTGTTTTTCTCTGAAAAATGTTCTAAGTGTGGAGTTGATTTGTATGGAAACACCAGTAATTCAAACTGTAACCATTTCAAAAGTACATTTACAATTGCATTTCAAACTGTATATTTACTGCAAAGTAAATATCAACTTACCTGTGCCAGGCTTGCTTGGTTCTAGAAAATAAAATATCTAAAAGAATATTTTTATACAAAACCAATTGGTCTGAAGTTCAGTCTGAGTGTGTGAAATCATTTGCTGATTGAGTGGGTACAACAAATGCTTAACATTATCCTCTGATACTGCCTTACTGCTCGACCACACTACCACAAATGGAGAGTAAGGTGCTATCCAACTTTACCTCTGCCTACCTTTGGGGATCCACTGGACTCTGTGCACACTATACCTCACTTTGGTATAGTATATACAGAGCCAGCTTCCTACATTGGTGGATCAGCGGTGGGATACACAACTTTGCATTTGTTGGACTACTTGGTTACCACCTGATCACACGACAGAACTCTTAAATTGTCTTTAGAATTCTGATTTTTCAAATTGGCATTTTTGCAAAATTACTAAAAGTCTTGTTAGGGCCTTGGTTAAATCCCTTTAGAATTTTAGAAAATAAAAAGTCGATGTAGCTAGGGTTAGAAGTTTTTTTTAACAATGTCTCAAAATAAGAACCCAGCTATTAGTTAAAATAACAACAATGACAGAGGACAGGGTTGAGGAGCTTGACCTCACCCCTTACCTTCACTTGTCTTTCAAGGAGGTAAGGTCCCTATGTAAAATTAAAAACATAACCATGGGTCCCCATCCCACCAGACAAAAGCTCCAGGAGCTGTTGGCTGGGTATGCTAAGGACCACCCATCTGAAAATGGTGAAGACCAATCAGATGAGGAAGTAGAGGAAGGGAATGACCTGGTAGATCAACCCCCTCCACTTCCTAGGGAGAGAAGGGTTCAAGTACCCTTGACTCCAAGAGTAAACCTCTCAGTGCCTAGATCTCACACAGGTGGATCAGGTAGCAGTGAGGACATTGAGGACAGCCTCAATGAGGAGGACATCCTTTTAGTAAGGCTGACCAAAAAGACTGGATCTAGAGACCAGGTTGCTGGCTCTAGAAAGAGAGAGAGCAGAGATGAGCCTAGCACCCATCAATTGTGGCAGCAATTTACTAAATAAGGATGAAGAGCAATCTTATGATCCTAAAATCCCCAAAGGGATTGTCCCTAAATATGAGGAGAGTGATGATATCACAAAATGGTTCACAGCCTTTGAGAGGGCTTGTGAAATGAGAAAAGTGAAGAAGTCACACTGGGGGGGCACTCCTTTGGGAACTGTTCTCTGGTAACTGCAGAGACAGACTCCTGACCCTCACAGGGGCAGATGCTGGGTCTTATGACCTCATGAAGAGAACTCAGAGGGATTTGGACTCACAACTGAGGTATACAGAATTAGATTCAGGGGGGATCTCAAAACCCAAAACCAATCCTGGATTGACTGTTGACTACTCAGTTAAAACACTAGGTGGCTGGTTGACTGGAAGTAAAGTGCAAGATTATGTGCAAGATTTTGATGGTCTTTAGAATTTGTTTATGAAAGAGCACATATTAAGTAATTGCATTGATGAAAAGTTGCATCAGTATCTGGTAGACCTAGGACCAATTTCTCCCCAAGAATTGGGAAAGAAGGCTTTCCATTGGGTCAAGACAAGGGTGACTAGGACGTCCACTGGGGGTGACCAAAAGAAAGGGGTTACAAAACCTCCCCAGAGGAAAGACAGTGAGCCGCTAAAAGATAAAAGTAAGGAGTCCCAGGTAGCCCCCCAAAAACCTGACCAGGAGGGAGGGCCCAAAGACACCTCACAAACTAAAAGTGGGTCCCAAGGTAAGAATTGGGGTCCCAACAGGGTATGGTGTCACAACTGCCAAAAGGCAGGACACCACACCAAGGACCCTAGCTGTCCAAAAATAAATACAGCCCCTAGTGTAGCTCCAGGGGTTGCCAGTGTAGCTTTAGAAGGTGATTCCTCAGATGAGGAAGCCCTCATAGCCTTCAACTGGAAAATGGGCCCAAAAGGTGAGTTGGAGATTCCAGAGGGGAGTAGACACTTCAACCTCCTACTGGTGAATGGAATCCCAGCCATTGCCCTGAGAGATAGCTGTGCCAGTCACACTGTCGTGCATGACAGGATGGTTCTCTCAAACTAGTATGTCCCAGGGGAAACGAAAAGAGTAAGGGCTGTCCCAGGGGATGTCACGGTTAGGCCTGTGGCTGTAGTGCCCCTAGAAATAGCTGGGTCCCTTAGGTGGAAAAAGGTGGTAGTCAGTAAAGACCTCCCCCTTGATTGTCTCCTTGGGAATGACCACCCAGAGGTTGGTCTGTGCCAAAAAGAGGTACTGGTCCAATGCCAGACCTCACCCAAGAAACCTGGGCGGGGCTCAACCTGCAGTTAGTGCAGCTAAGCCCCAAAAGAAAAAGAGGAAACAGTGTAGGAATGGTGGGCAACTGGTAGCCACAGTTCCAGTGTGCCAGGGAGATTATATCCCAGTTATGGAGAACTCCAAAATTGGCACTGGTGAAGTCCCCCCTAGCCAGCAAAAAGACCTGACTACTCAGGCAACTGTCCAGCCTGAACTGGTGGCTCCTCAGCTGGCAGAACAGAGGGTGGAAGAAGGGTGTTCACTACCAAGTGTAGTGACCCCACCCTAAAACAGCAGACAGGCCCCCCAAACCCAAAGAAGCCTGTAAGTTAGCCACTTCACTTACCAGTGAAGAGCTAAAGGTGTGGTTCTGGGCACTGACAGCTGTCAGTAGCCTCTGCTGGGTGTTAGCCTTCATGGCAGCACTGTCCTTGGCATGGTGGCCTAGTCCCATGCCAAATAGCAAGTTAGGCCCCCTGACCCTATTGGTCATAGTGGGGTTGCTCAAGCTATGGGTGGCCTCGGTGGGTAAGCTGGGCTTTGCCCTAGCCAAGTTAGAATTTGCAGAGGTATGTTATGTTACAGATATTTCTAGAGCGCAACTGTTACCCAAGGGTGTCCTGGCGCTAGTTACCTATCCTTTCAACTAAAGCAGCAAAGGCAGAGTTACTTATCAAAAAGCCATGTTTTCAAACCCCTCCTGAAGGCTAAAAGATCTGTGGCATTTCTAAGGTGGACAGGAAGGTCATTCCAGGCTTTAGCTGCCCCGAAGACAAAGCTTCGGCCTCCCCACGTTGCTTTTTTTGTAGCTGGAACTGTAACCAACTTGGCTCCTAGCGAACTAAGATTTCTTTTGGGTATGTACCATTTAATCTGTTTTTGTAGATAATCGGGTCCTATTCCTTGAAGTGCTTTGAATACGGTGCAAAGAGTTTTGAAGCACACTCTATTCCTCACCGGGAGCCAATGTCATTTTTTGATTCCTTTGGAGATTGAGTCAAACTTGGGCGTACCCGTAAGTAGCCTGGCAGCCGTGTTTTGCAGCCTTTGGAGTTTGTTCATAAAACGTTCTTGAATATTTAAATAGAGACTGTTGCAATAATCCAGCCTTGATGGGACTAGTGCGGTGACCACTGTTTGCCGACTGTCAGCTGGTAAAAACTGCAATATTTTTTTCACTGTTTTAAGAACATACGCAGTTGAAGAAGAGACTGCATTTACTTGGTCACCGAAATTAAGTCGGTCATCTACTATTACTCCTAGGTTTTTCACTTTTTTCATGGGTATAGGAAGAGAGCCCATGGAGGACGGCCACCAGTTTGGGTTCCAGAAATTGGCGTCATTCCCAAATAGTATAACTTCCGTCTTGCCTGAATTAAGCTTTAGGCAATTTTCCGCCATCCAGCTGCCAACTGATTGCATACAATCCTGGAAACGTTTATCCATGCCCTCCTCCTGTCCTGGAAGCAGAGACACCACAATTTGGGTGTCATCCGCATAGGAGGTGAGACCAAAGCCAAAGGCACTAATGATTGGGGCCAAGGATGCGACATATACATTGAGCAATGTGGGGCTCAGCGATGACCCTTGCGGGACTCCACAAGGCAAAGCAAAAGGTTTTGAATGAGACACCTCTGAACCCAAACTAAAAAGATGGGGTAAAGAGCTGGGAAAAGAGCATTGGGAATTCAGTCCTGAAACTGTTGAGGTAGGCCAGCTCCCCAAAGTGACTGACCTGGACAGAAGGATGTAAGGCAGAGTAGGCCCTGCAACTTTCAAACCACTTCCTCTACTCTTCCTCGCCTGAAAGACTAGAAGACTCTCTCAGCTTTGGCTGAGTCTCCTGGCCTTTGGGCGGGGGGGGGGGGGGAGGAGGGCTTGTGTAGGAAAGTGGGTTTTTGTTGCAGTAACCCCCCCACTTTTTGCCAGACTACTGATGCACTTTGACTTGATGTGCCCTGGGTCCCTGCCAATCAGGTTCCCAGGGCCTGTGTTCTTCCCCCAAACCTAACCCAATTGGCAACTCTGGCCACAGGTCAGCCCCTGTTAAATGGTAGCACAGGTACCCAGGGCACCGTGACCAGGGAAGACCTCCAAGGGCTGCAGCACTTATTGTGCCACCCATAGAGGCCCTGTACCTTTACACACACACAATGCATTTGCAGGCTGCGTGTTTTGGTGCAGAACAAAGTGAAGAGTCGACATGGCACACAGCCATGTGTGCCATGCCTACAACCCACTGGCCTGGCATAGATCAGTCACCTCTCTAGCTGGGTGCCCTATACCAGTGGTGAGGGTACAGTTGCATGAGCCTTGTACCCCTACAGTGTCGAAGTCCATTCTTAGACATTGTAAGTGCAGTGCTGCCATTAAGAGTACATGGTGCTGGGAGCTTGTCATTACGAACTCCACAGCACCACAATGACTACACTGAAAACTGAGAAGTTTGGTATCAAACTTCTCAGCACATTAAACCCACACTGATGCCAGTGTGGGATTTAATGAATAATGCACACAGAGGGCATCTTCGAGATACCCCCTGAAAAACGACCAGCCTCTGGTGGGTTCCTTGACTTGTACACATCAGCCTGCCACCACGAGACATGTTTCTGGACCCCTAGGGTGGGAGCCTGCGCTCCCTGAGCCCAGAAACAAAGCCTTTCCTGGGCGGAGGTGTTCACACCTCCCCCAGGCCAGGGGAGCTTCAAAGGCCTGGCAACATTTGTAATGCGACCCCCAGGCTCTCCTGCTAGCAGGATTAGGCCCCCTTCCCGTCTCCCCTCCTTTTCGGCGGAAAGACAGGCGGGAAAAACTAGCCAGCCCAGAAGGTGTGCCCACCTCTGCCAACTGCACCCATCAGGTGGGGGAGGCGAGGTGAAGCCCTCTCTTCAGTGCTCGCCATCTTGCAGATGGCAGACCCCAATCAGCATTAGGGATTGTGCTCACTCTCCCACGTGGGGTGAGCACACCAAGGGTGTAGTCACCCTAAGGTCAGTAGCCCATTGGCTACTGACCTCAAGACCCCTAAAACGGCCCCTAAATACAGTATCTAGGGGGCAGCCCTGAACCAAGAAAGCAGATTCCCACAACCTAAGAAGAAAAAGGACGAAAGAAGACGCCCAGCAGAGGAGACTGCAGTGAACAACTGACTTGACCCCAGCCCCTACAGGCCAGTCTGCAGTTTCCAGATATCCTGCGCCAAAAATCGTCTTGTCCTGCAGCCAGCGACCTCCAGAACCCCGGGGAGGACTGACTGCCTTCAACAAAGACCGGATCTCCTGTGAACAGCAGCTCTGTTCAAAAGAAACACCAAACAAAGAATCCGAGCCTGCTGAGGAAAAAGAAACCAATGCCTGGAACCACCACTGCACCAGTCGCCTACAGCCAGAGTTCAAGTGGCCCACCGGTCCCAACAAGGTCCCCCAGCGCTCCAGAGTCTGAGTCCATCGTGGGTTGACCCCTCCAGGACTCCCCGTCGCCTGCAGCCTCTGGACGGAGACCACCCCCCCCCCCCAACCGCGAGTGGCACAGTAAGGTGAAATCCGACCTCAAAAGACCCCCTGCATCCAGCCGCCCTGGAGAAAGGAACCCGAAGTGCACCTACGTCCCCGAGCCCTTCAACTTACCTGCCCAGCTGTTGGTTCCTCCCGGAAGTCTTACTGGACCGAGCCTGCAGCTAAAAACCAAAACCGAAAATCCCCATTGAAAACAGGGCACCCGATGCTAAAACAGCACCCTGCACCCAGCCGCCCCTGTGTCGCTGCGGGTGCACTCTGTGTGCTAAACCGGATCCCCCTTTGCCCTGAGCATAACACCAGGAGCTTAGCTCCCACAACCTCATTGGATAACATTGAGCCTCAGCACTCTGCACCCGGCCGCCCTAGTGCCGCTGAGGGTGTAACAAGAGTGCATCCTTGACCCTGGGGGGAACCCTTGTTCCAAGCCCAGAAGCTCAACTGCAAAGATCGATTACTTACCTGGTAACCGTTAACTACATTTCTCTCCATAGGAACCTATTGACTGTTTTTCTCTGAAAAATGTTCTAAGTGTGTAGTTGATTTGTATGGAAACCAGAAAAATAACAATTGTGCAAAACTGATTTTACTTACCTTTTCTCTAGGAAATGCCCCAGTGTGATATCTAGGCATATCACACGGAGTAGAAAAAGTAATCTCAAAAGTAACGTAAAAGTAACCTGTAATTTTCATTGCAAAGTCGATACAAAGTATATGTACAGCATTTCACAGTACTGCATTACCAGTAATTCAAACTGTAACCATTTGAAAAGTACATTTACAATTCCATTTCAAACTGTATATTTACTGCAAAGTATTTATCAACTTACCTGTGCCAGGCTTGCTTGGTTCTAGAAAATAAAATAACTAAACAAATATTTTTATACAAAACCAATTGGTTTGAAGTTCAGTCTTTGAGTGTGTGAAATCATTTGTGATTGAGTGGGTACAACAAATGCTTAACACTGTCCTCTGATACTGCCTTACTGCTCGCCCACACTACCACAAATAGAGAGTAAGGTGCTATCTAACTTTACCTCTGCCTACCTTTGGGGATCCACTGGACTCTGTGCACACTATACCTCACTTTGGTATAGTATATACAGAGCCAGCTTCCTACAAGGGGCGACTAAGTGAACCAGCATATCTGCATCATAAACAGTTTCTTTATCCTGTGTGAAGGTCAACTCAGAAAAGCCGGGCTGATACATTTTACCATGCCAGATGCGTGTAAGATGTGGAATCAAGGCATACCTATTAAGCACACAATCCACATTATTAATTTCCTGAGCAACCTTGGGCAAAAGTGCTGGAGTAACTATATCAGTTGACAGGACAGTACAGATCTCTTAAGACTGCGATGCAATAGTGTGACTTTAACCCCAGGTTTGAAGGTCAATGACTGCCAAAGGCAAGTAGGGAATTAATAAATCGATCCAATGCTATGAAAAGGGGACAGTGGGGAAGAGAAGACCATTTCACAGCACTAAACATGTTGGGCTTCTCCGTTGTCCAGGAATGCGGTGATTGCTAGAAAGCAAAAGCTGTTTTAGAGTGCCTTTTGGAAGGCCTTCAACAGCCAATTCGGTGGGAATTCCAAATATTTAGTTTTCACACCCACTTTACACAAGTACATTTTTATCATGCAAATTCTACAACATGTAAGCAAACTGGTTAAAAAGGAGAAGCAAATGCAAGTATTATTCAAGGCTGTGACAAGTAAGGTATTTCTCAACAGAGAAACATGGTAATACGTTAATTAAGTCAGGTCCACCTTAAATAGTACTGGAACCAGTAGATCTGACAGTAAAACATGAATATTCTACATTTCGCAATATGTTTGGAAGCCTTTCCTTCGAGGCGTTTGGTAATTAGTCCATTCTTTCACATACATTCACCTATCCCCATTTCTATTATACACTTGGCAAGATTAAGAAACAACTCTACATTCATTTCAAAACCATATAGTTCCAGGAGGGAATGGGCTGGAAACTAAAAGCTCTAAATGCTTACAGATACAGATAATAGAGCAGCAGTCAAATCCCAGTCACTTCACCAGTGGCGGCGCATTTTCCATTAAATAGCATTAAAAACAAGTCTAACATAACACAGATGTATAAACAAGAAAAGAATCAGCAATCCAAGAAAAACAAAAGTGACATTTCAACTCACCGGGCATCTACTTTGCCACTCAACAGGGCAAGAGTAGCCCTGCATAAGCCACGGGTGATTCAAGAGATGTCCAACCGTGATCCTCCTCTTTGGGTCCACCTAGATTAGGAGGAGGTCATGTCAAAACAATACTCCATTACAAATCCTCTTGCAACCGAAAATCATTGAAACATTTCCAAAGACGTACATGAAACAATATATGCAAATGAACTGAAGTATAATGAACTGTGCTTACCGTGTACTATTAGCTTCAATTTATTAGAACAAAAAAATACTTGATCACACGAGTTCTTCTGCATCTCACTGATGAGACAAATCACCCACTGTGTTTTAATAAAGTACTTATGACACTTACACTTCGCTTTGCAAAGGGTAACACCACAAATATCTGTGCTGGGCATTCAGCGCCTAAGAACTGGATCATTATATGAACTGGAGCATTATAGGAAGTAGATCAGCCTTCTAGTTCATAATTTGGTGATTATTTCATCCAAAATACCTAGACATGTAGGTTGATACACTTCCCAGAATAAAACGCGAATAAACCTTCAAGGTCTTCAGTGCACATGGTCTGGTAAGGTCAGGAATAGACTATGAATGGTTTCCCAGCCAAGCTTTCAAAGACCCCAAGCAGTTTCAGAGCTTTGCGACAACAGGGTCTAGACATTCATGCAACATCCTTTGATGTAGAGAACGATCCAGTGAGAGATGGTCCTTATCTGAATTTACTCTCTTTTTTCGCTCCAGCAAATCTAATAGATGATCATTCACACCGCGATCCTTGGTATGATCAGTGTAAAAGGGGAGGGCTCTGAGAATCCAGCCGATGAAGTCTCTCCTCTTCTTCGGAGGGACGAGGTGGAGCGAAGAACGCCTGGAGCGCGATGTTTAGCCAGATATAAAAAGGAGTGAACATCTTCCGAAAAATAGAAACTCGCATCCTCAACACCATTTTGTCTGGAAAGAATGCCATATACAGCGGATGACAGAGAATGCCTGTAGCTCACTCACATGCAGCTCCGATGTTTGGTGATAAGGAAGACCTTCATGAGAGTGATCAGTTAAAATAGACATCTGTGCAGCAGCTCAAACATGTACACAGTAGGAATGTAAGGACTAAATTAAGATAGCACTGGAGCATGATGAAAGATGTGGGTGGGAACAAACATTGTAAACCGTTCAAAAAACGCTTCGTAAAAGGGAATTTAAATGAGGGCTGATCTGGAATAATCAAAAAAGCTGGAAGAGTAGAAAAATAACATTTAACTATGCCCAAAATAAGTCCTTGCTTGGCTAGGAACACCACAAAATGCAATACTCCGGATAGACTGGCTTGAAGTGGGTAAATCTGCAGAGTACTGCACACCATTCACAAATTTGTGCCAACAACAGTCGTAAACTGATTCTGTAGAGTGATGCCTGGCTGCCAAAATAACTCCAGGAGGTAAGTTGAATGTATTCAATTGTCGCTGCTCAAGCTCAAAGCATGAAGATTGATTACCCTGCTTCTGCGACAGAAGATCCTCCCAAAGGAGCAGCCTGATGAGAACAAATGTACATGCCCAGGAGTTCAGTGTACCACCTCTCCTTGCCCAATCCAGTGCCACTACAATAACCTGAGCCTGGTCATTCCGGACCTCCTTCAAAACGTGGGGTAGGAGAGGCGTCAGGAGGATGCATCTCTGAGCAAAAGCCTCCTTAGGAACACCAATGTGCAAAAGTGCAGACATTGCCCATTCTTGGCAATGGAAAAAAGTCAGCTATGGTTCTCCCCAGTCCCAGAAGATGCACCACTCCATCTCTGGGAAGACACCCCGCACTATCTCTGGGTATAGTTGCCATTCGTGATCTGCTAGATGCAGACGGCTGAATTCATCCACTCTGGTGTGTAAAGATCCCACCATGTGGTGGTCCACCAGGAACAGCCACTTCCAGAGGTGTAGTCTCTCCTGACAGTACACGACCAGCCCTCCTTGTTGCAGTACGACATGGCAGTGGTGTTGTCCATGAGCATCTGTACCAGCCTCCTTTTGATGGACAGCAGAAAGGCTTTCAAGCCAATCGGATGGCCAGAAACTCCAGTAGGATGATGTGGAGTCAGGCTTCTGCTGGAGATTAGAGGACTCTGCTCTCCACCTGTCCAGCTGGTCTCCCCAACTCAGAAGTAATGCATTTGTTACCACTGTCAGCTCAGCATGAATTAAGGAGAGGCGCCTGCCGCTGACCCAATCACGGTCCAGCAACCACTACTGCAGGACTCTTGCATTTTTCTCCAAAATGGGGACTCGTCTGGGCGGAACTCCCTGGTGCTGTGCAGACAGGGACCACATATGCCATCTGGCATGTTTCACCAGCAGGAGACCCATAGCCCCTGGAGCCTCAGTCATCTTCACTGAAATCAAAGAGAGACTGAAACATCCGCATCATAGCCCGAATACTCTCTCTCTTCTCAGGGGGAAAGGCACAAAAGCTGCACCATGCTCAGAATAGCTCTGATGAACGAGAATGACTGGGAAGAAGTCAGGTGTGACTTTGGCACTGTGATAATGAACCCCTACAATATTAGGAGCGTCACCATAGTGTGGCGGTCGGTGACAGCGGTCAGAGACAAGCCTGCCTTCAGCAGCCAGTTGAGGTAGGTAATACTGGGACCCCCTACCCTGCACCACCGCCATCATTTTTGCGAACACACAAGGGGCACTGGGGAGCACTGAACTGAAAATGCTCCTGCCCCACCATAAACCGCATATCGAGTCTGTGGGCCTTCAGGATGGGGATATGGAAATAAGCATCTTGCGAGTTTAGTTATACCATTTAGTCTCCAGGGTCAAGGGCAGACAAGACCTAGGCCAGGGGGAGCATCTTAAATTTGTATTTTCGCAGGACGGCATTGAGGGCGCATGTCAAGATTAGGACAGAAGTCTGTCCTTCAGCACTATAAAATAGCAGGAGAAAAAGCAGGCGCCTATTTCTGAAGCGGAGACCCTCTCTGGCCTAAAGAGCTTGCACTTCCTGTTGTAAAAAACTGCTGGTTCTCAGTCAGCATACTCATTGGTGGTGGAAGGTGCTGCATGGTGGAAGTAGTAAGGTGTAGCCCCAATGGACTATTTACAGGACCAACTTGTCCAGAGTGCTTGCTACCCAGGGAAAAAAAATTGCCAGATGCTGCCTCCGACAGGAGGGCTGTGTGTCTGGAATGACAATAAATTTATTTATCAGCTTGGACGTGCAGGGGACTGGGCTGCACGTTGCCCCTGTTGTAAGTGCGAACAGGACCCATCTGGGTATCAGAGCGTTGTACATAGAACAGTGAGGTCAAATATACAAAGGTAAAAAATGCATGAAGGGAAGTGAGGGGGCAATGCAATCACAGCAAACAAATGCAGTAAAACCCACAGTGGCTTGGTAGGTCCATGATCCAAAGAAGTCCACATGTAAATGATCAAACACAGTGATAAAGCAAACAGATACAGAAAAACACAGCAATTTGGTAGATCCATGTTCCAAATGAGTCCATAAGTAACTGATCAAGCACATTGATAAAGAATCACTAATAATTAAGTATTCCTAGTGGAGGAGAGCATTAAGCAGAAGCGTTTTTACTTCTTCTTTTGAAGAATGAAGAGGAGGGATCTGTCCTAGTTTCAGGTGGAAGTGCATTCCATATTCTTGAGGCAAGACCAGAGAAGGAGCAGCTGCAAGTCTTCTTTTTATTGAATTTCTGTGGTTTCAGCAGTAGGGAGTTAAAGCTTCGAGGATTGACTACCCCCAGATAGTTCGTTTTTTAGTCAGGTAGACAAGTGTGCTGTAGTACAGGGCCTTATGAATCATGCAAGCTACCTTAAACTGTATTCTGGCTTCAAATGGGAGCCATTTTAAATGGTTGAGGTCAGGGGTGATGTAGTCGAATCTCCTGGAACCAGTGATGAGGCTAGCAGCTGAGTTCAGTGTAGCCCTTAGAGGGACCAACCTTACTTTGGGTAGTCCTGCCAGTGTAATGCTCCAGTAATCTAAGCGGGAGATGACCAGGGATTGGTCTGCAAGCTGCAAGTCATCTGGGGGCATGAAAAGTTGAATTTTCCTCAGAATATTTAGCTGAAAATTGGCTCCCCTAGTGGTGGCACTGATATTAGCTTGCATATTCAGCTATTTAAGCTATTTGTCCAATGTTATACCAAATGATCTAGTGGAACCGATCATGTGTGGGGCGCAGTTGAGAGCAGTGAGTTGTTTGAGCCATTCTTCTACAGGGCAGAGTGATTTTGCGGGGCGATCAGGAGGAATTCAGTTTTGAGCGTGTTAAGTATGAGGAGAGTATGGGTCGACCATTGTTGAGTTTTCAGTAGGGTACAGTTGAGCAGTTTGAGGTCTTCAGGTGAGAAATTTTTCAAATATAGCGGTGTATTATCGGCGTACATATGGTAGTGGATGTTTGAAAGCTTTGGAAGTTCGGTAAGAGGTTCCATGAGCAGGTTGAATAGGGTGGATGATAGCGTGGAACCATGAGGAACAACAATTGTGACTGGTGGGGTATCAGATAGGTTTTGATTTACTTTGATTCTCTGATCTATTGTGAAAGAAAGAGGCAAACCACTTTAATACCGGACCAGATAGCCCTATCCTCTTCTCCAGGTCAATCATATTATCATGTTTTACTCTATCGAAGGCAGAGAAAAGATCAAGTAGATTAAGCAGGAAGCTCATTCCGGTCTAGCATTAAAGGCGTCAGACACTATGTGTTATTGCCAATTCAGTGCTATGACTGGTTCTGAACCCAGATTGATGTTCATCTATGAGTTGAAATTGCTCAATGTGGTTGCAGAGTTGTAGGTGTACGTATTTCTCTATTAACTTAGCTAGAGTTGGTAGGTTGATGATTGGGCGGTAATGCACAAGTTACTAACTTGTGTAACGATATATCTGTAAGAGACAGTAGTTAGTGACAGATTCCTTACCTTAGAATATCCCCAGGCGTCAGGCTGGATCCGGAAAGTTTTTTGCGTAGCAGTACCCTTGCGCGTCGGTAGGCGGCGTCGTGCGGCTCCGCGTCCGTCGTCGGCGTCGTGATCGCCGGGATGACGTCGCGGACAGTACTTAGACGCCGCCCCTGCGCGCTGACGTCAGTTCTGTACACGACTTTCCGCGCCAGGAACGCAGAGCCATGCAAGAAGCTGACATAGGTGTCTGAAAAATACTAGGGCCCTGAAAGGGATTCCTTAACCCTAGAAATCAGTTCGCAGAACGGGGAGGATGGGTGGGGCGGTAAGGAATCTGTCACTAACTACTGTCTCTTACAGATATATCGTTACACAAGTTAGTAACTTGTGCATCTGAAAGAGACACGTTAGTGACAGATTCTTTACCTTAGAATAGATACCCCAGCAATACCAACCCCGGTGGTGGGTCTGCGAACAAAGATCAGACAAGGAAGTCCCGGAGGACAGAACGGCCAAAGAAGCCGTCCCTCCGGACCGGACTGTCAAGGCAGTAATGCTGGGTAAACGTGTGCGAGGCCCACGTAGCTGCCTGACATATATCCTGCAGCGGAACACCGCGGCCTAAAGCCGTGGTAGCAGCCGTTGCCCTGGTGGAATGGGCACGCAGCCCAACAGGAGGCTCCTTCTTAGCCAAAGAGTAGCAGGTCTTGATGCACAAGGTAACCCAGCGGGAGATGGTTCGTTTGTGCACCGCCCGACCTTTTTTGGCGCCCACGTAGCCAACAAAGAGCTGGTCATCCACCCGGAAGTGTTTTGTGCGGTCGATATAGAAGGAGAGCGCACGTTTTGGGTCCAGACGGTGGAGCCTCTCTGGAAGGAGGCGGAAAGAAGGTAGGCAAAGTGATGGTCTGCCCAATGTGGAAGGCAGTAACCACCTTTGGCAAGAAGGACGGACGCGTCCTAAGAACAACCTTGTCTGGATGGACAGACAGAAAGGGAGGTTTGCATGATAGAGCCTGGAGCTCACTCACCCGCCGAGCGGAGGTGATGGCCACCATAAAGGCAGTCTTCAGAGTCAGAAGACGAAGAGGACAGTTATGTAGAGGCTCAAAGGGAGCGCACATTAAAAGGTAAGAACCAAGTTCAAGTCCCACTGAGGCATCACAAACGGAACAGGAGGGAAGAGGTGTTTAATGCCTTTTAAGAACCTGTTAACAACAGGGGACTTGAAAAGGGAGGGCTGATCAGGGAGCCTGAGGAAGGCCGAGATAGCACAGAGATAACCCTTGATGGTACCCAGGGCAGAACCCTGTTGGGCCAGAGAAAGAAGGAACAGAAGGACCTCAGAAAGAGGGGCAGAAAGGGGTTCACAGCCTTTGCTGTGCACCATGCCACAAATTTGTTCCACCTGCAGGCGTATACCGCCTTAGTGGAGGGGACGCCTGGCTGCCAGAATCACATCAAACTTCGGGAGGCAAGTCGAAAGGAATCAACTGCCGCCGCTCAATCTCCACGCAAGCAGGTGTAGACTGGACAGGTTCGGGTGGAGGACCGTCCCCTGCTGCTGCGACAGAAGATCCTCCCGAAGAGGCAGACGGATCGGGGATCTACGCTCATACTGAGTAGCTCGGGATACCAAACTCTTCGAGCCCAGTCCGGAGCCACAAGGATGACTTGGGCCCGGTCGTGCCGAATCTTCTTTAACACTCTGGGTAGAAGTGGTATAGGCGGAAAGGCGTACAACAGACCGCAACTCCACTCGCGACGAAGCGTCGCCGAGCGAGTGCCGCCTTGGAAATTCCAACGCGCAGAACTGATGACATTGCGCGTTCTCTTCGGTGGCGAATAGATCTAACCAAGGCTCTCCCCATTGTTGAAAGAGTCCTTGCGTCACTTCCGAGTGAAGACGCCATTCGTGATCCATCATGCACCTGCGGCTGAGTTCGTCCGCCCTGGCGTTCAGGGAACCTGCCAGGTGTTGAACCATCAGGAACATGTCCTGATGTTCCAGCCAAGTCCAGAGGCGCAGAGCCTCCTGACAGAGGTCCACGACCCCACCCTGCCCTGTTTGTTGCAGTACCACATGGCGGTGGTGTTGTCTGTGAACACCTGCACTACCTTCCCTTTGACAGAGGGAAGGAATGCCTTGAGTGCAAGTCGGATCGCCCGGAGCTCCAGAAGGTTGATATGGAGCCGGGACTCCGCCGGAGACCAGAGGCCTCTGATCTCCGCCTCTCCCATGTGACAGCCCCATCCCAGAAGGGACGCGTCCGTCACAACTGTGTGCTCTGGCTGGGGAAGGGAGAGGGATCTGCCCATGACCCATTGCCGGTTCGAGAGCCACCACTGCAACTGTTTTGCAGTCCCCACCGAGATCCGGACGTGATCGGACAGGTTGCCCTGGTGCTGTGCCCACTGGAACTTCAGGTCCCACTGCAGAGCCCGCATATGCCATCTGGCATGATCGACCAGCAGGATGCAGGAGGCCATGAGGCCCAGCAGCCTCAGGGTCATCCGTACCGAAACCCAGGATAAAGGCTGAAAGATCGGAATCATAGCCTGAATATCCCGGACTCGCCGTTCGGGAGGATAGGCCCGAAACTGCGTCGTGTCCAGAACTGCTCCGATGAAAAGGAGCTGTGGAGAAGGAACCAGATGCGACTCGGCACATTGATGGAGAACCCCAGCGAGTGCAGGAGTTCGGCCGTAGTCTGGAGGTGGGAGACGACTGCCTGGGGCGAGCCCGCCTTCAGCAGCCAGTCGTCGAGGTAGGGGAAGACTGAAACCCCTGCCCGGCGCAGATGAGCTGCGACCACCGCCATCACTTTCGTGAACACCCGAGGGGCACTGGTAAGGCCAAAGGGAGCACGGTGAACTGAAAGTGCTCGAGGCCTACCGTGAACCGTAGGTAACGCCGGTGGGCCGGCAGGACGAGGATGTGGAAATAAGCGTCCTGCAAGTCCAACGCTACCAGCCAGTCTCCAGGGCAGTCAAGACCTGAGCTAGGGTGAGCATCTTGAACTTCTCCTTCCGGAGGAAGCGATTGACGTTCCGGAGGTCCAAGATAGGACGCATGTCCTCCTTGTCCTTTTTGGGCACCAGAAAGTAGTGGGAGTAGCAACCACGCCCTACTTCTGGGGTCGGAACATGCTCGATGGCCCTCTTGGCCAAGAGGGCCGTGACTTTCTTCTGTAGAAGCACCAAGTGATCCCCTGACATGCGGTGGAATTGAGGTGGCATGGCTGGGGTGGGTGGTCTCGAAGGGGAGGGAGTAGCCCCTTCGGACAATGTCCAAGACCCACCTGTCCGAGGTGATGGGACGCCAGTGGTGAAGGTGATGGCGGACCCTGCCCCCTACTGGCGTGCTGTGCACCTGAAAGGAGGGACTAGGAGGGCTTGGAGGCCGCGGACGGGTTGGAAGTGGTGGCCTGACCCGCACGCTGGTTGCCCGAACCGCCACGGCGGTATCCACGTCCTCGGCCACGCGAAGGCGCTTGCTGCGCGGGCCGTTGGCCGGGCTGTTGGCGTGACTGGGCGCCCCTCCCGTGGCCACGAAAGGGGCGAAAAGCAGACGTGAGCGGAGGGCGCACAACAGCAAGGCCCAGGGACTTAGCAGTAGCCCGCGAGTCCTTGAAACGCTCCAGCGCATGGTCTGCCTTTGAACCAAAAAGACCGACTCCATCAAAGGGCATGTCCATGAGTGTATTCTGGACATCCGCCGAAAAACCAGTGGTCCTCAGCCAGGCGTGGCGACGCAGCGCCACCGTAGTTGCAAGCGATCTGCCCAGCGAGTCGGCGGTATCAAGGCCACAGCGGATGGTGTATTTAGCCGCATCACGCCCTTCCGCAATGGCGCGGGTAAGCAGTGTCTGGACCTCCTCAGAACACTGCGGCAAAACAGTCGCCACCGAATCCCACAGGGAGTGGGTATATCGGCCCAAGAGGCAAGCGGTGTTGACAGACCGCAAGCCAGCACTGGAGGAAGAGAAAGCCTTCTTCCCAAAGTGGTCCAGGCGCTTGGATTCCCTATCCGGAGGGGCAGTAGGGAAGGCGGTTTGGGAGGCAGAGGCTTGGACAACCAAGCTCTCAGGGGTGGGGTGTTGGGAGAGAAACAGGGGGTCGCCCGGAGCAGGGCGATGGCGTCGGGCCACGTTCCTATCCACAGGAGCCCCTGTGCTGGGCTTGGACCAGGCACCCAAAAGAACGTCAGTGAGTGCATCATTGAACGACAACACAGTCTCCGTAGAGGAGGCCGCCGGCTGCAGCACCTCAGTCAGGAGGTTAGTCCTGACGGCCACAGTAGGCAACTGGAGATTCAAGGCTCCAGCAGCTCTACGCAACACCGTTGCAAAATTAGCCCCCTCCTCCGTAGCCACGGGAGGAGACAGCATGCCAGAGTCAGGGGAGGTGTCCAGACCACTGGCATCCCCAAGTTCCTCAACCCAGTCCGGGTCAAACTCGCACTGTTGTGTGAGAGGGTCCTCAGACCCCTCCCAGCTCTCCTGGTCCTCCTCAGGTTCATA
Source organism: Calotriton arnoldi (assembly GCA_963921515.1). NCBI lineage: Eukaryota > Metazoa > Chordata > Amphibia > Caudata > Salamandridae > Calotriton > Calotriton arnoldi. Next base: position 625,397 of record CAWUFW010001107.1, on the reverse strand, counting down.
ATATGGAGGAGGAGGGACATTAGGGACCCAAGGTCTCATCGGCGCCGGAACCGGCGTCGGGTGGCGTCGGTCCGGCTCCATGTCCGGAGCCGGAGAGAGCCGAGGAACGACGCCGTCTGGAGCCCCGGACGGGCGTCAGGAACGGCACCGGGGACATCGGGCGTCGGCGTGGTTAGAGTCAACCGGCGTCGATGGGGGTTGCGGCACCACCGGAGCCGGGATCGAGGCCGGGGCCGGAGCCGAGGCCGGGATGAAGGCTGGTGGGACAGGCGACGCCGGGACCGGAGTCGACGGCGACGCCGGAGCAACCCCATCAGGGCCCGCGGGGCCCGAAGGCGCACCGGAGGGACCTTGAGGCCCGAAGAGGCGGGCCATGGCCGACAGGAACTCCTGTACTTGGGCCGGAGTCGCCCCCGAACCCGGGAAGGACGGGTAATGCGGGGGTGACTCGACAGGCACGTCCGGGGCCGCGGGAACGGTGCCGACAGGGGCCTCAGCCGAGTCGCGAGACCGGCGAGGCGAAGTCTTAGAGCGATGACGCCGCTTAGACTTCTTGTGCTTCGACTTACCGGAGGAGCGCGAGACTTGGATTCCGACGAACGATGGGGGCTCCGCGACCGGCCCTCGACCTCTCCCGTGACCGGGGCTTGGTGCGGCGCGGAGCCGACTGCCGGACCTCGAGCAGCTTTCGAGACCGCTCTCGCAAAGCCTTCGGATGAAGTTTCCGGCAGTCGGGGCACGACTTCGTGTCGTGGTCTCGGCCGAGACAGAAGAGACACTCGAGGTGCGGGTCCGTGATGGACATCATACGGGCACAGACCTCGCAGGGCTTAAAGCCGGGCATCTCTACGACACCTTAGGAGTCGTGAAGACTCGTAGAAGAAAACAGTGAAAAATTCACAAAAAAAGGTAGTCAAAAAGTGAGTAGGGCACTGCTCTTCCCGGATCTGCGCTTACTGGCGCGGAAAAAGAAGAACTGACGTCAGCGCGCAGGGGCGGCGTCTAAGTACTGCCCGCGACGTCATCCCGGCGATCACGACGCCGACGACGGACGCGGAGCCGCACGACGCCGCCTACCGACGCGCAAGGGTACTGCTACGCAAAAAAACTTTCCGGATCCAGCCTGACGCCTGGGGATATTCTAAGGTAAGGAATCTGTCACTAACGTGTCTCTTTCAGATTGTTGAAGTCAGATAGGTACGCATTCGTTTTTGTTTTTTTTGGAATAGGGGTGACCTGACCTACATTTAAGCAATTAGGAAACATGCCCAGAGTAAGAGATGCATTGACAATCTTGGTCCAAAGAGGAAGTAAAGGAGGACTAAACTGTTTGAAGAGCTTGGCAGGCAGAGGACTAATGAAATGATTGGAGGGTTTTATTATAGATAGAATTTTGAGTAAAGCTGCTTCATCAGGGATTTTGAAGGCACTCCATGTGTCATAGTAGAGTAGCCGTAGGGAGGGATGCTATCCTGGTACTCGACAGGTAGAAGCCTAGGCTGGGCCAGCATTGGTGGTAGCTTGTCTTTCCAATGAAAGAAGAGGAGAAATCCTCACTACTTGGCAAGGATCTAATGTCAGCCCAACTTAGGTTAGAATCGCTTTGTGCTTGCTGTTCGAGGATTTCTAAAAGGTTCCTGGGTGTATTTTTGGCAATGTCTAGTTGTGCCCTAAAATATTTTGCTTTGGAGTTTCGGAAGTGTTCATTGTAGGAATGTCTTGCCAACCTCAGGTGCTAGAGATGTGAGGTGGAAGGAGAGCTTCTTCATGATCTTTCGCGCAAGCCGTTCATCATTGAGGCTGTCACTGGACCAGGGTTTAGAGAGTGTCAGCACAGTATGCTTTTTAGCTGTTTAGGAGCGATCATATCCAAGGTGGCAGTCGTAGATTGTATGTAGTGCTGAGTAAGATCATTAACATTTGTCATGTTAGTTGGAGGCAACATGATGTTATGAGTAGAGGTTAGATCATGAGGGTTAATATTCCTCAAGTTTCTGGACCACTGTCTGGGCTTAAGAGGTTGACCTTTTCTAGTCAACACCTTCTCAAGGATTAGGAAGGAGATTAAGTAGTGGTCTGACCAGACACAAGGGGTTATGGATTCAAGTTGGAAGGGTTTGTCCTTAGCTAGGATTAAATCGAGGGTGGAGCCTCTAATGTGTGTTGGGCTATTACAAAACTGAGTAAGGTTGAGGTCAGTGAGGAAGGCCTTGAAGGTGTTCAATAAGGGATCATTAGAGTCATGGCAACGAATATTAAAATCCCCAAGGAAGATATGGTTGGTGTGCTGATCAGAGATAGATGAGATGGTCTCCATTATTTGTTCAATGAAAAGTAGGTGGTTTCCCGGGGGATAGTAAATAATATGGAGTTTTCAAGCTATCTTGTTATTGCTCCAAATTTCGATACCTTGATATCTAGGAATACACAAGAGGGCAATAGCCTAGTTTTCGATTGTTTCAGGGAGAGCGTGGAGCAGTAAATGCATGCTAGCCCTCCCCCCTGATTTTCCATATCTATCCAGTGTGATGTAATAGTGGGGGGATGACAACTAGGATGTCTAAGCAAGGTGAGGTTTGTGTGAGCCACATTTCTGTTAATATGAAGAGGTCAAGGTCTTGTGTGAGAATGAGAGCTGCAATGTCAGCTGCATGTTTAACCACCGACCTGCAGTTGAGCAGCATATACCCGAGATGAGATTTGGTTGCAGAAGCTTCACGGTGAGAGATGGGAACTTGAAGAAGATTGTACTCGTTTAAGGTTCTGTAGCTGCAACTTGGTTCTCTAAGTGGGTTGGAAGGAATAGTCTGGATAGTGGCTAGTGCGGAGGGCGACTATTTGTTAGTAGAAATATAAGATATCAGAAGGGAGTGGATGTTGTCATCAGATAAGTGGTCAGTAACCCTCTGGGGTCTGGATATGGGATGGAGTTTTCCAAATCAAGTTAGGAGCATTTTTGATGTGAAATGTCCCAGGCCGGGGGTAGTTTGGCAATCCGATGAGGGGTGAGCAGTGTTGTCTGGTAAGCAGGGTACTGTTAGCCCAGAAGGTAAGGTTGAGTTTCAGGAGCTTCTCAAGCTTCAAGGAGGAGTGAATAAGGTTCTGAACATTAGCCTTAACTAGCTGAAAGTCTTGACTAAGAGCAGCGAGTTTGTCCTCCAGGGAGGTGGGGTAATCCATACCAGGGGGAATGTAGTGTTGACTAGGGATGGAAGACTTGTGTACCCCCTTCAAGGCAGTCGGAAGGGTCCGCGGATCTGCAGGAACAAAGGGGAGAGGGGTGTGATGGTAGGGTGAGGGTTGATAGAGGGATTACACAGTGTGGTGAAGGGAAGAGGTTAGTCGATAGAAATGGGTGGCCGGAGTCTCCTAAGATCGCTATCCATCGGTGGCACATGTGGTCGGAGCAGGTTAGATGGTTGGATTGATGAGGAAGAGTAGGCAACCTTTCCTTCAGCAAAAGATATGGTTTTAGCATGGAGAGAGAGGTCATGATGAGAGACGGATGACGTGGTGGAGGAAGGACTGGGAGATGTCTGATTTTCCATCAAGGAGCAGGAGGAGATGGGGACATTACTCAACATCGTATTTTTGATCCTCATGAATATTTCGTCAAAAAGTTCTAAGTTTCGGTCAGATGATTAAACGAGGGAGATGGTAGCTTCGGCCATGAAGAGCGGTGAAGGTATTATGGACAATCGATGGCCATTAGGTGTTTTCCTGGAAGTGTTAATCTTGAGCGTTGAGGCAATGGCTTTCCTCCATCGTGCTCTTTTATTGGTGAAGATTAAATCAGTTACAACAATTCCTTTACTGGGACAGAAGTAGGTATCAGAGAGGAGTGTTTCAGAGGTTTTGTTTGAGTATTTTATGTTTGAGGGTTTTAGATAGTTTGGGGGGGGGTATTTAATTTTGAGTGCATTACGGCCTAAATGTGACAGCAAGCCAACAGTAGGATTTAAGTTGTCCGACTCCATATTAACCACAGATATAACAGTTTATGGGTAATCAACCGCATAAAGATGGCCGCTGCCGAGCTGGAGATCTGTGAGGAAGCTCCAGGCTTGGGATCGGTTATCCTTAAATATCCCTGTTTATGCCCTGTCGTCAATCCAAATGCCAACTATCATCACAAGAAGAATACTTTTGGAACAATTTTAACAAAGTCTACCTACGAGATGCATTCGACTTACGGGCACTATCGGAAGTTTTGAAGGTACTTCCCTCGCCAGCTTCCTAACCCCAGGGGATTAAATCTGCAGCCTTTCCTAGGACACCCGAGTAATCCACCCTTTTGCTCCCTATTTGATGGTTGCCCAGTCTTGTGCCGCCCGCCCTCTTCGCTTGGTGGGGCGAGGAGAGTTGCCAAACTGCTGTTGCCTGTTTTGTAGGAAATGAGCGGAGTACGCCAACGATCGACAACAAGTCTGTCCCTGTGCACACTGCTGTTGACTGGTTGAGGGAGACGATCGGAGCACGTAGATGATCAACAACTAGTCGACCAGGCTGCCCCAGGTTGCTAATGAGTTAATATTAGTGACTTTTTGCTGAACTAGATATTGTCAGCCTTTAATGCTGGTGGGTACTTGTATGAGACAGAGCTTCCACGAGTTCGCATCCCTTCAAATCAATCAATCTGGGAATTGTAAGCGTGCTACTCACCAGTGAGGGTCTCAAGGCGCTGAGGGGGGAGGGCGGGATCCGCAGATCTGTTTAGCCGAAGAGCCAGGTCTTGAGGGTCTTCCTGAAGGTGTTCAGGGAGGGGGCGCGTCTGATGTCTGCCGGTAGCTCGTTCCAGGTCTTTGCTGCAATGTGAGAGAAGGATCTTCCGCCTGCTCTGGCTCTGTGGATGCGCAGGGTTTCGGCCAGTGCGAGGTTGGAAGATCGGAGGTTTCTTTTGGGTACGTGGAAGTTGATTCGGTCGTTGAGGTATTTGGGTCCGTTGTTGTGTAAGCAATTGTAGGCGTGAGTGAGGATTTTGAAAGTGACTCGTCTCCACGGGGAGCCAGTGGAGACTTCGTAGGTGTTGGCTGATGTGTTCGTGTCGGGGGATGCCGAGGACGAGTCTGGCGGCGGTGTTCTGTATTGTCTGGAGTTTGCGGAGTAGGGACTTGTTGATGCCGGCATAGAGTGCGTTTCCATAGTCCAGTCTGCTGGTGATGAGTGCGTGGGTGATTGTCTTCCTTGACTCAGGGGGGATCCACTTGAAGGTCTTGTGGAGGGTGTTGAAGCAACTGGAGGCGACGACTTTGACCTGTCGGTTCATGGTGAGTGATGAGTAGAGTACGATGCAGAGGTTCTTGGCGTGGTCTGAGGGGGTAGGTGGGCTTCCGAAGGCGGTCGGCCACCAGGTGCTGTCCCATGCAGAAGGGGTGGTACCGAGGACGAGGACTTCTGTCTTCTCTGCGTTGAGCTTCAGGCAGCTGTTGGTCATCCAGACTGCGACGTCTTGCATTCCTTTCTGGAAGTTGAGTTTGGCAGTGGTGGGGTCTTTGGTGAGGGAGAGGATGAGCTGGGTGTCGTCGGCGTAGGATACGATGTTGAGGCCGTGTTGTCGGACGATGGCTGCAAGGGGGGCCATGTAGATGTTGAAGAGGGTGGGGCTCAGTGATGAACCCTGTGGGACTCTGCAGGTGATTTTCGTGGGGTCGGAGAGGAAAGGTGGGAGTCTGATCCTTCGGCTTCTTCCGGTGAGGAATGATCGGATCCAGTCCAGGGCTGTTCCTTTTATGCCTGTGTCGTGTAGTCTGGCGACTAGTGTGCGGTGGGAGACGGTGTCGAAGGCCGCTGATAGGTTGAGTAGGATGAGGGCTGCGGAGTGGCCTTGGTCCAGGAGGGTGCGGATGTTGTCTGTGGCGGCGAGTAGGGCGGTCTCTGTGCGGTGGTTGCTTCGGAATCCGGATTGGGACGGGTCGAGGACGGCGTTCTCTTCAATGAATCGTGTCAATTTCCTGTTGACTGTTTTCTCTGCAACTTTGGCTGCGAAGGGGAGGAGCGAGATGGGCCGATAGTTCTTGAGGTCGGTGGGGTCAGCTTTGGGCTTCTTGAGCAGGGATTTGACTTCTGCGCGCTTCCAGTCGTCTGGGAAGGTGCCTGTTTTGAAGGTGGTGTTGATGGTGCGTTGTAGTTCAGGTGCGATGGCGGCAGCAGCTCTGTTGTAGATGTGAGGGGGGCAGGGGTCGGTGGGGGCCCCCGAGTGGATGCTTTTCATGGTCGAGGCGGTGTCTTCGACCGTGATCGGTGTCCAGTTGGAGATGGTGGGCTGGCTAGTGTTTCTGGGGGGCCGTCTGTGGCGCCTGGTGGACGCTCAAAGTTGTCATAGAGGTTTTTGATCTTGAGGTGGCAATAGGTTCCAAGCTTGTCGCAGAGGTCTTGGGATGGGGTGATGTCTGTGGCTTCGCTGCGTGGGTTGGTGAATTCTTGAATGACACTGAAAAGTTCCTTGGAGTTGTGGAGTTGGCCAGGATTTTGTTGTGGATGTAGTTCCTCTTGGTGGCTCTGATCTGGTTGTGGTAGTCCGTCATGGCGTCCTTGTAGGTGGTGTGGTTTTCGGTTGTCTTGGTGTTTCTCAAGTTCTTCTCCAGGCGTCTGCAGGTGGGTCTGGCTTCTTGGAGAGCGGTGGCAAACCAGGCGGCTTTCCTGGGGCGTTGTCTGTCTGGGTTGCGTAGCGGGTGAGCTCGTCTGCGCAGTTGGAGATCCAGGTGTGGAGTTCTCTGGCTGCGTCGGGTGCCCAGGTGTGGTGGTCTCGGGTGAGGATGGAGTTAAGTTGCTAGTCGGTAACCTTGCTCCAGTTCCTTCGTGGTGGGCGTGGGGCTGGTTTGGGTGCCTTGGGTTTGTTGATGGCGAAGTGTACGCAGTGGTGGTCGATCCCTTGTGTCCCGGAGTATCAGCTTGTTAATTCGAACCACCCCAACTCCACCAGACATAGCAAGGAAATCAAACTGGCGAGACACAGAAACCTTGCTTTGAAAACAAGGCAGTGGTCATTTCCGGATATTGCCCTTATTCCCTTTCAAAGAAAGTGTACATTGGTTTGACTGTCTATGGATTGTCATTTTTCATTCTGTCTGCGGGAGACAATCTAAGCACACAATTGATCATCATATGGTGATGGTTCTTGGAGAGTAATACAGACTCTTACCTGCCTAGCGCTTTTTCGAACTGATGCATTTTGCCCAGTTTAAACAGAGGTCCAGCCATCATTCTGCTACTCCGCGCACTGTCTCGCTGCATCCCCCTTCCCGGAGGGTCCCTACTCTTGACTTTTCCGGCTCTGCCACTGCTGGTTGGCAGCTGCCCCCTCCTTGGTTCGTGGATTTGATGCAATGTGGTCCTTTTTGGACGCCCTCCTACACCCACCACAATCAATCAATTAGGGGGTTGTAAAGCACTGCTACTCACCCGTGAGGGTCACAAGGCGCTGGGGGAGGGGGCTGCTGGTCAGACTGGGTGGAGGATCATTCAAAGAGCCAGGTCTTGAGGTGCTTCTTAAATTGGGTCAGCAACGCGGATAGCTTGAGGTGGAGAGGCAGGGTGTGCCAGGTCTTGGCGGCGAGGTAAGAGGACAACTTACCTCCCGTTCTGGTCTTGTGGATCCTGGGGACAGAGGCAAGAGCGAGTTGGGAGGAGAAGAGTTGTCTGGCGGGTACGTGGAAGGTGAGGCGGTGTTTCAGGTTTGCTGGTCCTTCGTCGTGTAGAGCTTTGAAGGCGTGAGTGAGGAGCTTGAAAGTGATTCTCTTGTTGATTGGGAGCCAGTGGAGTTGCTGGAGGTGTGACGTGATGTGGCTGCGGTGGGGGATGTCAAGTACCAGTCTGGCTGCGGCGTTTTGGACGTTCTGTAGTTTGAGCTGGTTCTGGGTAGAGCCGGCATTGAGCGCGTTGCCGAAGTAGAGTCTGCTGGTGACGAGTGCGTGGGTGACAGTCTTTCTGGATTCTGTGGGGATCCATCTGAAGGTCTTTCGAAGCAGGCGAAGTGTGTATAAGCAGGCTGAGGAAAATGCGTTGATTTGGCAGTACATGGTGAGCAATGAGTCTAGTATGATGCCGAGGTTGCATGAGTGGTCCGCCGGGGTGAGGGAGGGTGGGGTAAGACCCCAGAGCAGCTGGCCACCAGGAGTCGTCCCAAGCTGAAGGGGTGGGTCCCAGGATGAGTACTTCGGTCTTGTCAGAGTTGAGCTTGAGGCAGCCGTCTTTCATCCAGGCAGCAACAGCCTTCATTCCACTGTGGAAGTTGGTTGTGGCGGTTGTGGGTTCGTTTGTGAGGGAGAGGATCAGATGGGTGTTGTTGGCGTGTGAGACGATGTTGAGTTCGTAGCTTCAGACGATGGCTGCGAGGGGGGGCCTTGTAGATGTTGAAGAGGGTGAGGCTCAGGGATGAACCCTGGGGTACTCCACAGCTGATCTCTGGGTTCTGACAGGAACGTTGGTAGTCTGACTCGCTGGGTCCGGTCGGTGAGGAATGAGTGGATCCAGTACAGAGCCTTGTCACGGATGCCAGTGTCGCGGAGTCTAGTGATTGGGGTGCGGCGGGAGACAGTGTCGAAGGCGGCCGAGAGGTCTAGTAGCATGAGGGCTGCGGTATCGCTACGGTCAAGGAGGTAGAGGATGTCGTCTGTGGCGGCGAGGACCGCGGTGTCCGTGCTGTGCTTGCTTCAGAAGCCAGATTGGGAGGTGTCCAGGACATGGTTCACTTCGATTAACTCTGACAGTTGGGAGTTGATAGCCTTCTAGAGGACCTTGGCTGGGACGGGGAGGAGGGAGCTGGGTCTGAAATTCTTGAGGTCTGTCGGGTCCAAGGACGGCTTCTTCAGCAGCAGGTTGATCTTGGCGTATTTCCAGTCATCGGGAAAGGTGGAGGTTTCGATGGAGCAGTTGATGGTGTGGCAAAGCTGGGGGGCGATGGCGGTGGCTGCTCCGTGGAAGATGTGGCACGGACATGGATTAGTCAGGGCTCCTGAGTGGATGCTCTTCATGGTCTTGAGCGTGTCCAATGTTGTGAGCTGGGACCAGCAGAGCACAGTCTGTTGGGGTGCGGCTTGGTTGTGTGCGATGGTGGCGGGCATAGTGGCCGGGTCTAGGGATTCGAAGCTGTCGTAGATCTTCTGGATCTTGTGGTGGAAGAAGGTGCGGAGTTTGTTGCAGAGGTCTTGGGAGGGGCGGGAGCGGGGTATCTGTAGTCTCGCTGTTGATTCTGGCGAACTTCTTGACGATGGCAAAGAGTTCCTTTCTGTTGTGTGCGTTGGCGTTGATTCTGTCTTGGAGGGCCGTTTTCTTTGTGGTTTTCAGGAGGATCTGGTGGTGTGAGTTGATGGCGGATTTGAAGGTTGCGTGAGTTTCCGGGGTTTTGTTGTTCCTCAATCTCTTAGAGTCCTCTGCAGGTACGTCTGGACTCATGGAGGGCGGGAGTGAACCAGCAGGCCTTCTTGGAGTGTTGCTTGCCAGTTCTTTTCTTGAGGGGTGCCAGGGTGTTGGCGCACTTGGAGACCCAACGATGGAGGTTGCGTGCTGTGTTATTTGTGTCCCTTGGCATTGGCGGAGTGGATGCGCTGAGGGAGTTGACGAGAAGTTCCTTGGTGGCCTTGATCCAGCTGCGATGTGTAGCAGGGCAATGATGGTGGTGGTGTACGGTGGGCGTGGCGAAGGTGAGATGCACACAGTGATGGTCAGTCCAGAAGAATTCAGTGGTGTGGCTATAGCCGATGTTCCCGCTGGCGGAGAAGACTGGGTCGAGCGTGTGTCAGGCTGTGTGGGTTGGTGAGCGACTAGCTGCTGGAGACCAATGTCGTCAAGGTTCTCCAGAAGGGAGGCGGCGGTGTTCCAGTCACTGGGTTTGTCCACCACCAGCAGCATTTTACGAGCACTCTCTAGCCTTGGCCCCGTGCCGATCAATAGGCTGGTGATGATAGTATTGATAGCCCCAACCATTGCCACTGAGGGGGAGAAACTGTTGGTGGAATTGTTTTTTTTTTTTTTTGTAATTTGGGGAAGGAGAGGAAAAAAGGGGATAGAGGGGCCCGGTCGTTCGGCTGTGTGATGAGAGGAGGCGCGTCCCCGGTAGCGTGGTGGCGTGGACAGCAGGATTGGGAGGGGGAACGCACACTGGCAGTGGGGAGGGGCTCCATGTCATCGGGCCAGTGCTGTTTGTGGAATTGTTGTGTTGCAGCAGGCAAGTGCAGAGAGTGAGCTGTGGTCCACCTATCTTTAAATCACTCATGGAAAGAATCCGCTTTTTTGACGAAAATGAGAGCGCCATCGAATGCCATGTCCATGAGAGAAGATCGCACTTCTCGTAGAGCTCATCCAGGCATGTCATCCAAGTTCCACAACAGTGCCTATTGCGTGGCCTAGGCAGTCCATTGTGTCCAACACAATTCTAATAACAAATTGCCGCATCACAGGCGTCTTGCATTGGCCTTTGTGAGATAAGGCATACATCCTCTGGAAGAGCAGGCAACACCAGGGCAATAGAATCCAGAGTAGTGGCCAGGCAAGCAGTTGGTGTTGACTGAGTACAGAGCAAGGCTAGTGGATGAGAACATGTGCTTGCCGACAGTTTCAATGTGCTTGGATTCTCGGTCCAGTGGAGTTGTGGGAAAAGCTGGGCAACCCAATGAAGATTGGGCTGCCCAGGACAGGGAGATGGCGCCCAACTATTTGCCTGTTTACCTGAGGCCAGGAACATAACTTTGCCTTTGCCCCAAGCAGGGCGTCAGTCAGGGCCTCATTAAAAGGCAGAAAGGGCTCCGTCTGCCTGGGTTTTAGGACCTTGGTGAGAACATTTTGTTTCACCTTCAAAGAGGGTAGAAGGAGGTCAAGAACATCTGCCACCCTGTACATCACCCCAGCGAAGGTGGCAGGCCCATGGGGTGAGACCAAGCCAGCATCTGGAGAAGCGTCCAGACCACTGGCATCTTGCATATCCTTGTACTGGCTATCAGCGTTGTGAGGTACTAGGTCATCCCCATCATCACATTGGTCATTGCCTAAATCCGTCCTGAAAAGGTTGTGAAGAACTAGAGCCCTGCCTTGAGGCAAAAGTAACAGGTCAGAGTCCATTGGGCTGCCAAAAGGTTGTTGCCCTGAGGAATAGAGGCGGGGCCTCGCCCAAGGTCAAAACGAGTTCAGCTTGGAGTCAGAGAGCACAAATTGGTTGCACCTCTTTCTCTGGTGTTGACATCAGTGTCTGTGCATGGGGGATCCAGCACAGGGCGTGGCACCGGGACCGAAGTCCGCACAGAAGCTGGCACAGACGGCATAATCGCCAGCAGGATTACAGTGGGAGGTCATCACAATCTTAGAGCCCAAAGGCTCACCATAGGGAGTCAGTAGGGTGCTAAAGAGATGCAGCATGGCTTCGCAAACTTCCTCCATCTGCTTCGGTTTCTCCAATGACCCCAGAAATTAGTGGTCGCCTCAGGACCCGATCCTGAATCGGAAATTTGGTTAGGGAGTTAGACAGAGGCACATTTACATCCTTGCGCCCTCTTAGGAGTTCAAGAGTGGCGGGAAGGGGTAGAGTACCGCTTAGACATCTTGTGCTTCTTTCTTGACTTACCCGATAACTTTGATTACAACAAAGATCTGTCACGGGAATGACTTCGGTTTAGAAGTGGGAACGGGATCTTTCTCTTGACATTGACCCCTCACGTCGCGTATTCTTTCAGTTTTAGGCAACAAAGTTTTGTTTCACAGTGCCATATGGCCTTTGGGATCATCTGGGTGCAGTCAGCACAGGCCTCAGAATCGTGTTCCAACCCAAAGCATCAGAGATGCATGTGAGGAGGATCAGTCACAGACATTTGTATGCAACAGTCCCTACAATGCCTAAGCCCTGTAATTTTTGGAGGGTAGATACTTCCTTTGCACACTGGCATCATTTGTGTGATAAATTTGGATAGAATTTTCTCTATCAGAGATGAGGGGTAGTTCCAGATCTAAGTGAGGTGCTGTCAGCACACATGGGTGGTGCTTATAAGTGGCACCGCGTGTTACTTCTGGAGTGGAACGTAGTCTGTGAGGAGCAGCACAACACCTGTCAGCATGCAGGAGTATAAGAACCAGTCTGACATGGGGAGATTATTCAAAAGGTAAAAAAAGTCTGTGGTTAGAAGTATCCATCAGAATAATATGCTTCAGTAAGAACAGACTAGAAATAGATCTCCTTCATTCTTTAGGTTTTATGATGTATTTCAAGATGTCTCACATTGCCCACACAACTGCAAATGGGTTAGTTGGTTCAATCTGCGCCTTTTTTGACAAGTCCAATAAAGGACTTTCTAGAGTGATTCAGAGATTTTTTCTTCCACTATGGAATTTCCAAATCTGCTTGTGGACATCAGCCGTAGCCACGGCTTGCCTGATGGGTTGCCCGAAATACAGGAACAGCTAAGAAATCAATCTACAGAGACTCTTAAATAGGACACTTTAATTCCGAGTGACTCTTAAAATGCAGCAGGTGCAGCACTCACTCCAGTTTGGGAGATTTGAAGAACACTTAAGGAAACGGAGGTGAAACTCAGGCATAACGTGCATTTGGAAAGCACACGTTAACCCGTGGGCATCTTGCAGCTGAATAACAGATGTTTATGGTTACCCAACTTAATGGTACTCAAAGGCATAACCTTCAGTGGGAACTGAAGTGCATCCTGAAGGAAGAGAATCAGGGTGAATCTTCATAAAACAGTTCCTCAGAGAACACAGAATTTTTCTCACCCTTCTGGTGAAAGAAACAGCCACGAAGACGTCTGCGCTCCAAGTAGGTAATTTGAAATCCGAGACCTGCATCATTTGTAAGGTCTTAGACAACCTGTAGTGAGGAGTGTTCACACATCTGCTTACAGCTAGAGAAGGAGTGCCTGCTCTTCCTTGCTACTCTCTGGGGTAAGGAAAAGTGTGGCTTTTGTGCAAATTGCAATGTGTGCACACATGTCAAAACATCTCACCTGCTTGCTGACAGTGATGGTATACACCATGGCTTTGTGGAAAACATCAAATGCACAACCGAGGATAGCAGCCTGCTGCTCCAGGACCCATCATGTTTAAATTTATGCAGACAGATGAGACTGCAAACCTTTCATCATGGGTCCTTTTTGTGACAGGCATTGCTTCACACACTTATGATAATGTGGTGGTAGCTGGAAGCTTTGGCTAAAAAGGGCTGGGAAGACAAAAGGAAGACCTCTGCATAAGGCTGGATAGAGTGCTAAACCAGTGAAAAATAAACATCAGCCTTATTGACAGGACTTAAATATTCATTAATCTGGATGCATCAACTTTGAAAGACTATCCTTGCTGAAGAATCTAGAGAAAGGCATGGCTAATACTCTGACCTGTACCTCAGACTTGAACCCAGTTCATTTGAGCCATGCCTACTAATGCAGCACTTTAACATGACACGTGGCAGACTCCATCTGCAACGTACAGTGCCATTTTCATTTTATATAGAAGCCCATCTGCAATGTGGGGGTATTCTAGCTTGTGGATGTGCAGAAATGGAAGCAGCATCACAGTCTTTTCTGGGATATTCTTTGGCGCCTCAGACTCGTGCCCTATGCAACACCACAGCAGCTGACTAAGCACATGCTCTGGGATTGCCCTGCTTACAGACATATTAGACCAAGGTGATTTGTCGAATCTGGATGATGACCAAATTTTCTGGGACAGACTCCTGGAAGGTGGCTGTGCTAGGCATTCATTGAAGACATCCAACGGTGCTTCCTGTGTTCTTAATTTGGCATTGGTACTCGCACAACAAATAATCCTGACCACCCTACATTGGAATAGCACCTACCCTCCTCGCGCCTGCCCTTGCATGCAATAGGTTAGGCACTCCCCCTCTTAACTCTACTCTCCAGCTCCTTTTTAGTTTCTGTATTATATAAATACATTCAGAAACACCGAAACCATTTTAGGCTTGCCTAGAATGAATAAATTATATTTGTTAAGCTCAAGAATTCCTAAAAGAGGGAGTACTAACTTGAACCTACTAATTAAAAGTACTTTTGGAAGTCCAATCAATATTTTTACCTCAGTGAGGGGATAATGTCCAATTTGAGCACATCACTTTGCAGTAAGTGACTAGGGTTTTGGGGGGATTAGACAATCAGTATCTTTAGTGCAGCTTTAGCTTTGCAGTGTCCCTAACTGCTCGGAGCTACATCTTGGATTACTAGCAAAGAGTCTGCATGTTGCCTCGGAACCTTAGGCCCACTTTCTAGAATACCTAGGTCATTTTGAAACATAACCAAGTCTGGTTACAACCCCCAAATCCCGAACACTGATACTGGGATTTTTATAATCCATAAACATTCACAAATATGCTCCTTACTGTGCAACCATACAGTTAATGAACTCCGCTAGCCGAATTGATCTAGGCTGGGGCTCGAAGAGTTAATACAGTGCAGGCTTCAAGGAAATCCAATTAATTTTTTTACAACAGTCTACCCAAACCACAACAGTGATGTTAGGCATTTTGTAAACAATGCGATACTGTACAAACCAATACCATTATGCTCACACTGGAAAGATGAGTTTATGAACAAAACGCGAACAATAGAATAGAGGGGAGGAACACAGTGCTATGCTTGAAGGCTTTGACTCTCCTTAACCTCCAGGATTTTAAGAAATATGAAGTGGTGGGCCACTTTCACTGCTTCCTCTTTTGCTCCCTCTACACAAGGCTAGGATGAAGTGTTTAATGCTGCCCGCTGCAACAAGGACTCAAAGTGCAGCCCGTAGCTATGGACGCAAGCATTTAAACGATGTTGCCACTGCCCACTTCCATCTTTACCCCTTCCCCAAGCACACAGAGGTAGTGAACAATCGACATAAGCAGGCTATCTCCACTAGGCCTCAATCAGCATGCACCTTATATCCCTCTAGGAGGCAGCTCATCTCAAAACCCTTGAATTTTCTTTATGGAAAAGCATATCCTTGAAGAATTATAGATTAAAAACAGAAGAAAGATACATTTCCTGATAATACATACCTGTAACATTTGACTGAGTAGTAACACGCTGCCAGGTGATAGCCATTTCGGAATTTCATATTTTCCTCTCTGAAAAATAATTTTATAAAAAGCATAGGTATTGAGAATGTCACAGCTTTGGTGTGCGTTGAGGATTGCCTAAACTTGACCTAATGCACTTTTCAGGAGAGATAGAGTAAATGCTTCACAATCACACAACACTATGACCCAAAATTGGCATCACAAAATTACACTTTAAAGTAAAGCAGGCATCTCCACCTCGGCTTTATCATTGAGAGACTGGCACATACAGGTTATACGACAGCTTTGGAATATAATGATACAACGTTAGCCTATTTTGAATAAAATTTTTTAAAAAACAATAGCAATGATTGATGCCAGTGGGCTAGAAACTGTTATATTTTAATGTGCAATGCTGATGCACGGTCAGGTGCTTGAACAGAAACATATTGATTGGATAGTCTATGAAATAATCAGTTCATATTTTCAGTAACCTCTAGGGTGGCCTAAAACATTTTTTTTGCATTTTGTTAAGGACCGATCTGTCACCTTCAGCCCACCTGAAAACAGGTGCTTACATTTAATTTCACTAGCTCTTATCCAGAGGAGTTCGATGCGTGTGTATCACTGCAAGACCACTGACCGGTTATGGAAACTGAAGAGGGACAACAGGGCGGTTGGTAGATCTAGTGCGGTTCTATGACATTCATAGTAGGCGGTTGAGATTTTCAGCCAGATGTGATGCTGGTCATTAGCAATACTCGACACAGTTTGTAGATAATGAGTTTATTTGTAGAAGCCTAGCACTAACAAACTAGGCTCCGCACCCAGCCGACCTCTACATTGCTTTCAACTGTCACAGAACTCTTCCCCCAGAATGTTACACATTGGCATCACAATGCCACCCATGTCATACCCGTTACCATGCACTGTACAAACATACCCTTATTAACTTATATGATAACCAACTAATCTACTATAAAACACCCCCCCCATATATTAAACAAACATGCCATCAATATACATCAATGATGCGTATAGTTGGTATAATTGTGAGAACAAATAAAAATAATACTACTAACTCCCAAATGTAATCTTTGAATGAGCCGGTATGGTTTCTTTACACACCTATTGCACAAGTTACTAACTTGTGTAACGATATATCTGTAAGAGACAGTAGTTAGTGACAGATTCCTTACCTTAGAATATCCCCAGGCGTCAGGCTGGATCCGGAAAGTTTTTTGCGTAGCAGTACCCTTGCGCGTCGGTAGGCGGCGTCGTGCGGCTCCGCGTCCGTCGTCGGCGTCGTGATCGCCGGGATGACGTCGCGGGCAGTACTTAGGCGCCGCCCCTGCGCGCTGACGTCAGTTCTGTACACGACTTTCCGCGCCAGGAACGCAGAGCCATGCAAGAAGCTGACATAGGTGTCTGAAAAATACTAGGGCCCTGAAAGGGATGTCCTTAACCCTAGAAATCAGTTCGCAGAACGGGGAGGATGGGTGGGCGGTAGGAATCTGTCACTAACTACTGTCTCTTACAGATATATCGTTACACAAGTTAGTAACTTGTGCATCTGAAAGAGACACGTTAGTGACAGATTCCTTACCTTAGAATAGATACCCCAGCAATACCAACCCTGGTGGTGGGTCTGCGAACAAAGATCAGACAAGGAAGTCCTGGAGGACAGAACGGCCAAAGAAGCCGTCCCTCCGGACCTGACTGTCAAGGCAGTAATGCTTTGTAAACGTGTGCAGCGAGGCCCACGTAGCTGCCTGACAGATAACCGGCAGCGGAACACCGCGGCCCAAGGCCGTGGTAGCAGCCGTTGCCCTGGTGGAATGGGCACGCAGCCCAACAGGAGGCTCCTTTTAGCCAAAGAATAGCAGGTCTTGATGCACAAGGTAACCCAGCGGGAGATGGTCCTCTTGTGCACCGCCCGACCTTTTTTGGCGCCCACGTAGCCAATAAAGAGCTGGTCATCCACCCGGAAGTGTTTTGTGCGGTCAATATAGAAGGAGAGCGCACGTTTTGGGTCCAGACGGTGGAGCCTCTCTTCCTCTCTGGAAGGATGCGGAGGCGGAAAGAAGGTGGGCAAAGCGATGGTCTGCCCAATGTGGAAAGCAGTAACCACCTTTGGCAAGAAGGACGGACGCGTCCGAAGAACAACCTTGTCTGGATGAACAGACAGAAAGGGAGGTTTGCAAGATAGAGCCTGGAGCTCACTCACCCGCCGAGCGGAGGTGATGGCCACCAGAAAGGCTGTCTTCAGAGTCAGAAGACGAAGAGGACAGTTATGTAGAGGCTCAAAGGGAGCGCACATTAAAAAGGTAAGAACCAAGTTTAAGTCCCACTGAGGCATCACAAACGGAACAGGAGGGAAGAGGTGAGTAATGCCTTTTAAGAACCTGTTAACAACAGGGGACTTGAAAAGGGAGGGCTGATCAGGGAGCCTGAGGAAGGCCGAGATAGCACAAAGATAACCCTTGATGGTACCCAGGGCAGAACCCTGTTGGGCCAGAGAGAGAAGGAACAGAAGGACCTCAGAAAGAGGGGCAGAAAGGGGATCCACAGCCTTTGCTGTGCACCATGCCACAAATTTGTTCCACCTGCAGGCGTATACCACCTTAGTGGAGGGACGCCTGGCTGCCAGAATCACATCACAAACTTCGGGAGGCAAGTCGAAAGGAATCAACTGCCGCCGCTCAATCTCCACGCAAGCAGGTGTAGACTGGACAGGTTCGGGTGGAGGACCGTCCCCTGCTGCTGCGACAGAAGATCCTCCCGAAGAGGCAGACGGATCGGGGGATCTACGCTCATATTGAGTAGCTCGGGATACCAAACTCTTCGAGCCCAGTCCGGAGCCACAAGAATGACTTGGGCCCGGTCGTGCCGAATCTTCTTCAACACTCTGGGTAGAAGTGGTATAGGCGGAAAGGCGTACAATAGACCGCAACTCCACTCGTGACGAGAAGCGTCGCCGAGCGAGTGCCGCCTTGGAAATTCCAACGCGCAGAACTGATGACATTGCGCGTTCTCTTCGGTGGCGAATAGATCTAACCAAGGCTCTCCCCACTGTAGAAAGAGTCCTTGCGCCACTTCCGAGTGAAGACGCCATTCGTGATCCATCATGCACCTGCGGCTGAGTTCGTCCGCCCTGGCGTTCAGGGAACCTGCCAGGTGTTGAACCACCAGGAACATGCCCTGGTGTTCCAGCCATGTCCAGAGGCGCAGAGCCTCCTGACAAAGGGTCCACGACCCCACCCCGCCTTGTTTGTTGCAGTACCACATGGCAGTGGTGTTGTCTGTGAACACCTGCACTACCTTCCCTTTGACAGAGGGAAGGAATGCCTTGAGTGCAAGTCGGATCGCCCGGAGCTCCAGAAGGTTGATATGGAGCCGGGACTCCGCCGGAGACCAGAGGCCTCTGATCTCCGCCTCTCCCATGTGACCGCCCCATCCCAGAAGGGACGCGTCCGTCACAACTGTGTGCTCTGGCTGGGGAAGGGAGAGGATCTGCCCATGACCCATTGCCGGTTCGAGAGCCACCACTGCAACTGTTTTGCAGTCCCCTCCGAGATCTGGACGTGATCGGACAGGTCGCCCTGGTGCTGCGCCCACTGGAACTTCAGGTCCCACTGCAGAGCCCGCATATGCCATCTGGCATGAGCGACCAGCAGGATGCAGGAGGCCATGAGGCCCAGCAGCCTCAGGGTCATCCGTACCGAAACCCAGGATAAGGGCTGAAAGATCGGAATCATAGCCTGAATATCCCGGACTCGCCGTTCGGGAGGATAGGCCCGAAACTGCGTCGTGTCCAGAACTGCTCCGATGAAAAGGAGCTGTGGAGAAGGAATCAGATGCGACTTTGGCACATTGATGGAGAACCCCAGCGAGTGCAGGAGTTCGGCCGTAGTCTGGAGGTGGGAGACAACTGCCTGGGACGAGCCCGCCTTCAGCAGCCAGTCGTCGAGGTAGGGGAAGACTGAAACCCCTGCCCGGCGCAGATGAGCTGCGACCACCGCCATCACTTTCGTGAACACCCGAGGGGCACTGGTAAGGCCAAAGGGGAGCACGGTGAACTGAAAATGCTCGAGGCCTACCGTGAACCGAAGGTAACGCCGGTGGGCCGGCAGGACGGGGATGTGGAAATAGGCGTCCTGCAAGTCCAACGCTACCAACCAGTCTCCGGGGTCGAGGGCAGTCAAGACCTGAGCTAGGGTGAGCATCTTGAACTTCTCCTTCCGGAGGAAGCGATTGACGTTCCGGAGGTCCAAGATAGGACGCATGTCCTCCTTGTCCCTTTTGGGCACCAGAAAGTAGTGGGAGTAGCAACCACGCCCTACTTCTGGGGTCGGAACATGCTCGATGGCCCTCTTGGCCAAGAGGGCCGTGACTTCCTTCTGTAGAAGCACCAAGTGATCCCCTGACATGCGGTGGAATTGAGGTGGCATGGCTGGGGGTGGTCTCGAAGGGGAGGGAGTAGCCCCTTCGGACAATGTCCAAGACCCACTTGTCCGAGGTGATGGGACGCCAGTGGTGAAGGTGATGGCGGACCCTGCCCCCGACTGGCGTGCTGTGCACCTGAAAGGAGGGACTAGGAGGGCTTGGAGGCCGCGGACGGGTTGGAGGTGGTGGCCTGACCCGCACGCTGGTTGCCCGAACCGCCACGGCGGTATCCACGTCCTCGGCCACGCGAAGGCGCTTGCTGCGCGGGCCGTTGGCCGGGCTGTGGACGTGACTGGGCGCCCCTTCCGTGGCCACGAAAGGGGCGAAAAGCAGACGTTTGCGGAGGGCGCACAACAGCAAGGCCCAGGGACTTAGCAGTAGCCCGTGAATCCTTGAAACGCTCCAGCGCATGGTCCGCCTTTGAACCAAAGAGACCGACTCCATCAAAGGGCATGTCCATGAGAGTATTCTGGACATCCCCTGAAAAACCAGTGGTTCTCAGCCAGGCGTGGCGACGCAGCGCCACCGTCGTTGCAAGCGATCTGCCCAGCGAGTCGGCGGTATCAAGGCCACAGCGGATGGTATACTTAGCCGCATCACGCCCTTCCGCAATAGCGCGGGTAAGCAGTGTCTGGACCTCCTCAGAACACTGCGGCAAAACATCAGCCACCGAATCCCACAGGGAGTGGGTGTATCGGCCCAAGAGGCAAGCGGTATTAACAGACCGCAAGCCAGCACTGGAGGAAGAGAAAGCCTTCTTCCCAAAGTGATCCAGGCGCTTGGATTCCCTATCCGGAGGGGCGGTAGGGAAGGCTGTTTGGGAGGCAGAGGCTTGGACAACCAAGCTCTCAGGGGTGGGGTGTTGGGAGAGAAACAGGGGTCGCCCGGAGCCGGGCGATGGCGTCGGGCCACGTTCCTATCCACAGGAGCCCCTGTGGTGGGTTTGGACCAGGCACCCAAAGAACGTCAGTGAGTGCATCGTTGAACGGCAGCACAGGCTCCGAAGAGGAGGCCGCCGGCTGAAGCACTTCAGTCAGGAGGTTAGTCCTGACGGCCACTGTAGGCAACTGGAGATTTAAGGCTCCAGCAGCTCTACGCAACACCGTTGCAAAATTAGCCCCCTCCTCCGTTGCCACGGGAGGAGACAGCATGCCAGAGTCGGGGGAGGTATCCAGCCCACTGGCATCCCCAAGTTCCTCAACCCAGTCCGGGTCAAACTCGCACTGTTGTGTGAGAGGGTCGTCAGACCCCTCCCAGCTCTCCTGGTCCTCCTCAGGTTGAAAAGATGGAGGAGGAGGGACATAAGGGACCCAAGGCCTCATCGGCGCCGGAACCGGCGTCGGGCGGCGCCGGTCCGGCTCCATGTCCGGACCCGGGAGAACCGGGGAACGACGCCGCCCGGAGCCCCGGACGGCGTCGGAAACGGCACCGGGGACATCGGCGTCGGCGGAGGCGTGGTTAGGTCAACCGGCGTCGATGGAGGTTGCGGCACCACCGGAACCGGGGTCGAGGCCGGGGCCGGAGCCGAGGCCGGGACGAAGGCTGGTGGGACAGGCGACGCCGGGACCGGAGTCGACGGCGACGCCGGAGCAACCCCATCTGGGCCCGCGGGGCCCGAAGGCGCACCGGAGGGACCTTGAGGCCCGAAGAGGCGGGCCATGGCCGACAGGAATTTCTGTACTTCGGCCGGAGTCGCCCCCGAACCCGGGAAGGACGGGTAATGCGGGGGCAACTCGACAGGCACGTCCGGGGCCGCGGGGCGGGGACGGTGCCGACAGGGACCTCAGCCGAGTCGCGCGACCGGCGAGGCGAAGTCTTAGAGCGATGACGCCGCTTAGACTTCTTGTGCTTCGACTTACCGGAGGAGCGCGAAGACTTGGATTCCGACGAACGGCGGGGACTCCGCGTCCGGCCCCTCGACCTCTCCCGGGACCGGGGCTTGCTGCGGCGCGGAGCCGACTGCCGGACTTCAAGGAGCTTTCGAGACCGCTCTCGCAAAGCCTTCGGATGAAGTTTCCGGCAGTCAGGGCACGACTTCGTGTCGTGGCCTCGGCCGAGGCAGAAGAGACACTCGAGGTGGGGGTCCGTGATGGACATCATACGACCACATACCTCGCAGGGCTTAAAGCCGGGCATCCCTACGACACCTTAGGAGTCGTGAAGACTCGTTGAAGAGAACAGTGAAAAATTTCACAAAAGATAGTCAAAAAGTGACTAGGGCACTGCTCTTCCCGGATCTGCGCTTACTGGCGCGGAAAAAGAAGAACTGACGTCAGCGCGCAGGGGCGGCGCCTAAGTACTGCCCGCGACGTCATCCCGGCGATCACGACGCCGACGACGGACGCGGAGCCGCACGACGCCGCCTACCGACGCGCAAGGGTACTGCTACGCAAAAAACTTTCCGGATCCAGCCTGACGCCTGGGGATATTCTAAGGTAAGGAATCTGTCACTAACGTGTCTCTTTCAGATAACCACGACAAGAGCTGCTCCTAGTATGGTGACCACTATGAAGTTATGGTTATATTGTGAGAGAAGGCATCTCAAAAAATGTGACGGACTGGTCTCACACACCACCTGGTGTCATGCTTCATCATCGGCCAGTCCTCGCCCTCTAAAACCTTGGTTTGATAGAGAGCGGGCATACACCTGACGACAGGGATGCACTTCTAAACTAAGTGGGGGCCCGTGAAAAAGTGAGTGAGCAAAAATCATTATAGTTATCAATTTGTGTTTTTAATGTGATTGGTAACTATATGATATTAAAATCAATGGACGGTGTGTGGGGAAAATTATTGTCCCCTAACTGTAGTGTAAGCGGTCAACATGTTTCTGCCGTGTTGGCCCAGCGCATTCATCAGGACCTTAGTGTAAAGGAAAGGGGGGGGCTCCGTTCTTACCAACTGGTGGCAAGAAGATACCACTGTGCGGGTGTGACCTGTGTCACTCTCCACTAATGGAAAGGCTTCCACGTTCACGCCCTAAATACCCAAGCTACTTGCCCCATGGGAGGAGGGGAGGGGGAAACCCCTGTTGTCAAACCTGCCTCAGGGAAAGTATCCCGCGTTGCTCCTAAGTGACTGCTCCGGTCCTCCCCGATGTTAAAACTTCCCATGGGGCAAGTAGCTTGGGTATTTAGGGCTTGAACGTGGAAGCCTTTCCATTAGTGGAGAGTGACACAGGTCACACCCGCACAGAGGTATCTTCTTGCCACCAGTTGGTAAGAACTGAGCCCCCCCCCCTTTCCTTTACACTAAGGTCCTGATGAATGCCCTGGACCCACCTGGGCCAACACGGCAGAAACATGTTGACCGCTTACACTACGGTTAGGGGACAATAATTTTCCCCACACCGTCCATTGATTTTAATATCATATAGTTACCAATCACATTAAAAACACAAATTGATAACTATAATGATTTTTACTCTCACTCACTTTTTCACGGGCCCCCACTTAGTTTAGAAGTCCATCCCTGTCGTCAGGTGTATGCCCTCCCTCTATCAAACCAAGGTTTTAGAGGGCGAGGACTGGCCGATGATGAAGCATGACACCAGGTGGTGTGTGAGACCAGTCCGTCACATTTTTTGAGATGCCTTCACTCACAATTTAACCATAACTTCATAGTGGTCACCATACTAGGAGCAGCTCTTGTCGTGGTTAACATTTATTGTTGGAGGCTGCTAGCGCCTAGAACCCCGTGCCTCTTGTTCCCATCTCCGCGCATAGTGGAGCTCATGTGTGAGTATTCTTTACACACCTACCAAACCGTCCACACCTTTTTCCCCAACTCCCCTTGATCGGGTACAACATGCTGATTGCCCGTCTCCATTCCAATTTGCTCAGAAGTAGAATCACCATGTGGGTTGTCCATCTCCAACTCAGTTTGCTCCAAGGAAGTAGGAGAATGGGATATATGAAAAAGCAAATTTCTGTTACCCAGTGCTAATTCTGGATTGTTATCCTCCACATCACAATTTTCCTGTGAAGGCCAATCAGAATTTGTATCGGTAGGGAATTTATGTCTACATATCCCCTGCTTACACAATGAAATGTTACTCAAACGCCACACTTTACAGTTGCTCATAAGAAGTGCATTGCAAAATACTATTTTCACTTGTAAAGGTTTTGAAAATTTGGTCTTCTTTTGCAATCAACCCAGGTTTCTTCACTCTCACACACTCTCCAATCCTCCCAGTACGCTGTTTGCACTTCTGCCTACAATCAAAATACTCTTATAACAATCAAAATATTCTTTGTACACGCTTTGACCTCTGATCAATCTGCTCTTTACTGCAGTGGGTGACCAATTAAAGCTCCTCGATTCGGATATCCCATCCAAATTAGGATTAGTAATTGCCATCCTGCCTCTCATATGCTTAAAAGAACTATGGCCTGTTGTGTCACAAGGAATGATTCTATATTCCAACACCATGAGAATAACTTCTTTTCTCCAACTTAACTTCGCATTAACAGAAAGCTGCATGGTGCCTTTTATCTCTCCACTGCACTATTAATGGCAGTATAGTATACAGAGGTAGTTCTATGTGTAATATTCTTTTTTACAAATTATTTGAATACCTCAGACACAAATTGTGGACCATTATCACCAAGTATAGTTTTGGGTAGACCCCCTCTCAATAAGACTCCATCAAGGAATTTTACAACTGCTGCCGAGTCGGCTGTGGAAACAATTTCTACCTCAGGCCACTTCGAGAAATGATCTATTAGAACCATAATAAAGGTGTGTCCTCTTCTCTTATCGATCCCATAAGGTCTATTCCAATTTGTCCCCCTCCCCACCCAGGCATGCTCAGAGCACTAACAGGACATAAAGGGGGTCTTTAGTAGTCCTGGCTTTATCCACCTCATTGCACAATACACTTTCTCTTACTACCACTCAATGTTCCTATCCATACCAGGCCACCAGTACGAGTGTTTCACTCTCGCCTTGGTTTTTACAATTCCGAAACGACCTTCATGGCACATTGTTAGTTGTTTCCCTCTGAGATCTATAGGAGATACCAACTTGAAATTTCTCAAAATCGTTCCTTGCAATGATGAGAGTTCCTGTTATAATTTCAAAAAATTACATAAGTTCTTACTCAACAGTTTCTTCTCAGCCTATCCCTTAACAATCTATTTCTCCACCTCCTTTAAAACAGGATCATTCTCTTGCTCACTCATCCATTCCTCACCCGTTCTAATCATTTCATCCTCATGTACATCTGCAGCACAATATTTCTCAAGTTCACTCAGATACATCTTTTAACAGTGGAAGGAACTGACTCAAATAGTCTGCTGTTCTGTTTTTCACCCCTGGTACATACTGGACAATATAGATGTATCCTAACCACCTCAATGAAAAATGTGCCAAACGTGGAGATGCATGGACTACACCTTTCGTGGTCAGAGCCTTTGTGGGGGTCCTATGATCCCTGGAATGCTTTCAGACATTCATCAGAACATTCAAATCTTGTGCTCATTTTTAGAAGTTGCCTCATTGTGTACGTTTTGTTGGAGAAGTTCCTACCAAACTTGTAACAGTACTCAGCTAGGCCTAAAAATGCCCTCACATCATCCTTGTTTTTAGGTGAGGGAGAATTCCTTATGGCTTCTACCAAATCAATTTTGGGTTTATGCCCTCTCCGCTCACATCGTGACCCACGTACATAACCTTTCCTCTTGCAATCTTACATTTACTTAGCTCTGTGGTAAGACACTTTTTGTTCAAAATCTCCAACTCCTGTTATTCTGATCATGCGCCCTTCTATTTTTATCCAAACTAGGATGTCATCCTGAAAAAAATAGGACCATCATCAACCCATTAAACAACTAATGCATCAACCTTTGAAACATGGCAGCAGATGATGCAACCCCAAACGGTATCCTCAAGAACTGGAAGCAACCAAATGGTGTGGCAAACGCAGTCAATCTTCTGCTATCAGGGTGCAACAGAACCTGGTGGTAGGCTGCAGTCAGATCAATGGTGCTAAACCACTTGAGACCCTTGGTCATCGATAACATCTCGTTAATTCCCGTAAAAGGTAATTGATCAACTAAGATGCTCTTATATAAATCCCTCAAGTCCACGCATAGCCTCAGTTTCCCATTCAGCTTAATGTCTACCACTTATTGGGCTACCCAATCAGAAGAGTTAATGGGTCAATTATGCCAGCAGATTGCAGTTTATCAAACTCCCTTGAAACTTCTTCTCTCACCATTATGGAGATATTCCTCGCTTTATGGGTGCACAGTATAATATCTTCCTTCATTACAATTCTGTGTTGGAACCCTTCAAGTTTCCCCAATCACACCTGAGAAGACATTAGGTAATGTTTTCAAAATCAACTGCTCCATTCAGAATTGGACTGCACAATCATAACGGATTCAGGATTATTGGGGTCTAAAAGTATCCTTAAGTATGCAATATCTTTCCACCCCAAGACAGACTGTCCTTCCCTAGAAAAGTACAACTTACATTCTGCCTGCTCTTCAATTTAAACAGTAATTTTCTGAAACCCACCAGGTCAATATTATCCCCTGTGAAATTTGGGGGGGGAGGTCAGGTTGTTCAAGAAATTCTCCTAAGGTGGGAACAAATTTGTCAGCCCATAGATCCTTATTTACAACTGTGCATGGGGAATCAGAGTCCGCCACAAATTTCAGATTGACACCCCAAAATCCATGTCTCAAGATTTTTTTTCCCCCCTAGCTGCCTCTCCGCCGTTGATGAAGATTGCACCTCCGTAGTTTGCACCTCCAACCCCAGGCTTCCCTGTTCTTCCCGAATATTCAGCACACTCATATTGGTGTCATTTCCATCTGAATCCTATGAGTTTGACCCGTCTTTCTGCTTCAAAGTTTGCACCATATTAACTTTCCTCCTACTGCACACCTTGAAGACATGACCCATAATAGCACACTCAGAACATTTTTGTTTACATGCAGGACATCTTTTGTCATTGGCAAATGGTCACTATTGCCCCATCTATAGCATTTCCCAATTTGTAGTTTATATACCAGTTTCTCTCGCTAGGCAAAGTTTTTCCCATTTATTCTGGTTTCTTCTCATGGTCCTATTTAGTCGCCGGATTCCTAGTACTTGCATTTACTTTAGCAAATGCTTTAGTATCTTTCTCAGATTTCTCTTTTTGCTAAGAAATAACAGCTTTGGCACACCTTCAGAGTTAGTTCTGCCCTTTTGACTATCGATCACTTCCTGCAAGGGAGCTTCACCTTTTGCCCAAAGACTTTCCTGTATTTGAGGACAGCCGCATTCATGACAATCTGATGGCGAATAATCTAGTAATGCAGAACTCCAAATCGGCAGGTCAATGCCAATTTTTTAAGGATGCAACAAAACCTGGGATGCCAATTTGTGATGACTGCCAAACCCAAAATGGTGGCGATCCGCTTGATGCTGGCCTAATCCAAAATGACTGCACCTCCCTCGCTGGTTCCCCAGCGGTGGAGTTATTCCCTGCCCAATTCAAAATGGTGGTGCAGCACTCCTTGTCCGTCCACCTGTGATCAGGTTCACTCAGAGTTGCTCAGAGTCAGATTTCGGAGATCGACTCGCAGAATCAGCAGGGCACCTTCAGTAAGGTCATACGGCACCTCACTATGCCAGATGCTTTCCAATACCACTCAGCAGGAACAGGTATATGGCAGCCTGTATACGCACGCTGGTCCTTGTGCCAGGTCAACTCATTGCCAATTCTGCGTAGTAATACTCCAACACAGTTTGTAGAGGAGTTAATTTGTAGAAACCTGGCACAATAACAAACTAGGCTCCGCACCCAACTGATCTCTCCAGCGCCTTCAACTGTGCCAGAATTCCCCCCCTTTACAAAGTTCCACATTGACATCACAATGCCACCCATGTCATACCCCTTACCATGCACTGTAGAAACATACCCTTATAGGATAACCACCTAATCTACTATACAGCATGGTCCTCAACGTTTCCTTCCATGACAGCAGCCTGCATTCAATCCAAACAAGTATTCCATGGCCTTTTAAATCGACCAAACATTTGGGGCCTAACCTTTTTCAAATTGAAGCCTTGACATCCTGAATCTTTTTGGATATCGAAGGTTGTAAGCAGAGGGGCTATCTAGCGGGCAATCGTGCAGTTTCAGGATCAGCATGTTGAAATAAAATGTCACTTAACTGCAAGTAACTCAAAGAATCCATAGCAGGTATTATTTCTTAGATCTGCATGCTTAGGAATACTTACCTGCTAGAAGACCAGTTTTGTTTAACATTGCAATATTTAAGTAACACATAGGCTTCAATTAGCAGTATCCCAGTGTCAAGTGCAATAGTTACCACACCCAATAAAGTCTGACACAGTTGTGTTCACATTTTACTGGGTGCAGTAATTATCACCTATTCCAAGTCATGCCCTGAAACACACTGCACCAAAGTCCACATGCTCAGGTACTTACTGGGCATATTCTCTCCCCAGGTAAATGTCAGCAAGTTTGATCTGCAAAAATGTATCCATAGAATGCAGATATCAAATCTAGTAGAAACTACGTTTAATAAAATCCACATCAATACATAATTCTCTTTTGTGGTAACAGGAGGTATTACACATATCGTAATACAGCGCAACATAATTATTTTTTTTCAATTGAGGCCTTAATGCACTAAACTATCCATGTCGTAAGTAATTTGGGGAGGACCTCTAGAGGCCAGATCCACATTTTCAAGCACAAGTATGACTGGTAAAAGAATGTGGTAACATGTGAATCTATGAACGATATTAATTTCACAAAGGTACCTTCAACAGTCTTCAACTGGTCCCACAAACCAGATGGCTCACTTTTGTCAGAGACTGAGATTATTACATTGTGTGGGTATATGTAATTGCCTGAAGGCTGTGAAGTGTTATCATATCAATGGTTTCTCATGGAATACGAGACATCGAAAACCAATTATCTTCTTTGGCTTCCTTCCCTTTTCATTCTAATACCATCTTCGAGGGAAGCGCGCCGAGCAGGTACAGGTCTTACTTTTCCTCCTGCAGGGATTGTTTTCAAGGTAATACGTTTAATTCTATCATAATTTTGAAATGCCAGAGCCTTATGAGTAAGTGGTATGGCATGTTTTATTAATTTTAGAGTGGATTGATGAATAGAAAAATCAATGCAAAAGGTAATCAAACAGTACTTGCAAAGTGCAGCTTATCACCCTTGAGGGTATCCTGGCACTGGGTTGCTGGGTTTAGTCGAAGAGCCAGGTCATGAGGTAAGAATTAGCCCATTACAGTCCATACAGAAATTATACGTTTACAGGTTAAATCTACTAAGGGCAAAGGAGGAAATTGAGCTTACTTCCCATCTCCTTTTCTGCTACATAAGAAACAAGAGATCCAAATTCAAACATTTCTCTCTCAATCCATTCCAAAAGCCGTACATGTTCTCCATCTTCATAATCCTCCATTTAATGTGGGGACTCTTTACAGTATGAATTATTGTACAATATGGAACATTCTAGCAAAACTTAGAGAGGTCACATAATGCACATTCAGCTTGCAGACAGATTGAGTTCAGCCCATCATCACAATCTTTAGCCTCCAGATACATTATAACACCTAATAATGTATGCCATGGCAAACCCTACCACTTAACCCAATCGGGAAGGTGGCATTATTCAAGATGATGATGATGATGATCCTCCCCAGTTTCTTATATATTATTCAAAACACCCCCTTCCACCTCACACAGCTGGTTTAAGGATATATAGAGCATGAACACTATGTTTCGTGGGGAGGGGCGAGACCACGTATAGCCCTCACCAGTTGCCGGTTCCCGCCTTTCGATGGAGGTATGGGCATGACTGATCTTTACCTATACTACTTAGCCACTCGGCTGCTCGTTCTTCATGATTGGTTCACCGGGGGCTGGTCTGATCCGGCCTACAAAACCGAACTAAGAGACTTGGAATTCTCCCGAATCCAAGCCATCCTGTACGGTTGTCCGGTACCTAGAGCAATGCCGGCAATGACTCGGGTGGTCTTACTAGCCTGGCGTTCGGCCCTGCGACACACACGATGGGACAACAAATTGAGTCGACAAACGCCTCTCTGGCAGGGTGTACAGCTGGAGGAAGTGGCAGCACTAGAGGGTTTTAAAAGATGGGATCACATTGGCATATCACAACTGGGCGACATATGGGCGGGAGACTACATTAGGACGTTCCAAGACCTGCAGGGCTGCTATACCCTCCAAGCTTCTTGATTTTACAGATACCTGCAGCTGTGACACGCCCTCAATGCCCACATATTAACAGGAACCACGTTCCCAGAGTTTAGTCCACTAAGGGCACAAGTCATGATGGGGAACCTGGGGAAGGGAGGAGTATCACAGATATATTGCACCCTTACCAATAATGGCCCTACAACGCTTGACCCGCTCAGGCACCGGTGGAAGGGATGGCTGGGCCCCCTGGAGGAAGAGGACTGGCAAGATGCCGTTATGGCCCCCAAGACCATCACCACTTCAGCCAGACTCCGCCTAATCCAATTATACTACCTTCATACCGCCTATCTCACCCCGGAGCGCCTTCACAAGGAAGGTTTGCGTACTTCACCTGACTGCACGTGCTGCGGACAGCAGCCGGCGGATTTTTAACCACATGGTCTGGTCCTGGCTCCCCGACTCACAACGTACTGGGATAAAATAGAATCCGAACTCACACACACATCCTGGGCTGGCAGGTGCCCCACAATCCCCTACACCTCATCCTGGGAGTCATGGATGGCTTAGACGGGTCCCGAGCAGATCAACTATTCTTGGGGACGACCAGCGTGGTGGCCAAACGCAACATCGCTGCGACATGGACACAACCTGACCCCCCAAGAGAGCTAAATGGCGCAGAGGGGTGGATTGGTGCGCTGCCCAGGAGAAACCCTTGTTTGAAGCCAGGGGATGCCCAGCCAAACACAAAGATATGGGGCAAATGGATGAACCAATTGGGATAATGGGGTCTTTACATACATCTGTCTATTCTCTTTGAAGGCATTTGTTTATGCAACGTAGTCCTGGATCGGTATGCATGTACGTACACAATCAATGCTGGCATTCTCTGAAATGCCAATGGACAATGATCAAAAGTACTGTACTGTTATTTTTTGTTTCTCCAAAAACCAATAAAGTTGATTATCAAAAAAAAAATAATGTAGGCCAATGCCTGTGCACAATTCCTGCAATTTAAGGTAAACGTATTTTACACGTTCCCAGGTCTCTCCAAATTCTTCAACCTTACATTACACTTCGCACAAACTGTTGGAAATCTGGGCCAGTTGATTAGATACGGAGAGTAAACACTGCAAAAAAATAAATAAACACACCACCTTTTCAAGCCAGAAACATAACCAACACAAAAGGCAGTTCCGCTTTTTGGCGAAACAGCACTAAAACAAGTGACCCTGCCTGTGCGGGATCCACATCGCATCACACTGTTCCCTGACTTCTGTGCACTGAAAAGAACGGTCTGGAAATTACAGAGCCCAAAAGTGTGACATTTACAGTTTCTCCCTGGGAACTCACATTGACTAGTTGGTGCCTGCTTTTCACCTCCGATTTGACAATAAGGAAGAAAACCAAAAAGAACGCCCTTCTAGTTTATTTGGCTGGTGTTAAAATTGTTTAACCTGGTACCCAAAAGGGACAAGTCAAAGTTTCCTGCCAGTGCACCTAGTGTTAGATAAATTCTGTCCCGTTAAGAACGTAGGTTGTACTTACCTGACCATCTAGAGAAATTCCAGTGCTCCCAGACATAGGGACATCTCATAAGAAACAACTCTGGCATACTGCCATTTCAGATGCAGTCTCCATTTGCTGTGCTGGCTTGGTGTGAACAATTCTTCAATGTGTTTTTACAGTTAACCTATACTAGAATGTGGAATAAAAATGTATGGCATGCGCTAGGTTTATTTACACTACATCTGGAATGCAGGACTTCTGTCTTGACGCCATACTCAATGAGCATTCCCATTATGGTTTGCTCACTTCTTCCAGGTCATGTAACATGTAAAGAACAGAAAAAGATTACAACTCCCTAGGTGGATCAATTACGTAAATTGATTAAATTCATACATATAGACTATGTGTAAACTGGGAAAAACACAAATACACAGGAGCATACAAAACTATATAATTTATTAAAATATTGCACAAAAATATACATGAATTAAATCGGATAGTAAAAACATAGTTGTTAAAAAAAACCTAAACAAAAGGAAGATTACATCAAAACTCATACAATCATGTATGTGGACTCTTTCCTCTAGCTAATCATGTGGTACTGAATTCATATGTTTTGTATTTCAAAAAGAACCAGGCGTCAGGCAAGAATTAAGTCTTTGATATGCGATGTGTATGCAAAGAACAGGCAAATATCAAAAGGCATCATTTGAAGCGGCGCTGCCGGATCACTTCGTCATTAAGATTGAGAGTAGGACGAAGGAAAACTATTCAAGGTATTCACTGGCATTCTTCATTAAACAGTCTTACTACTTCTTCTTACTCTCGTGGAATCGGATGTTCCACCAGGTATGCAGCACACTTCAGAATAAAGGAACTTCTTGGAATCCCAAACAGTAAGAGGTCAGGTCTTAATGGAAATATGTGGCACTTCCTTTTAGTATTAAGCTCAAAAAGAGCTACAATGGACTCCTGTACATGCTCCCCCCCTCAAAGTAACTCTAAGAGTAGAAGGAACTGTGATGAAGATTATCTGGAAGTAATCACAGTATTCCTAAGATAAACAGTTTCTTGCCAAGACCTACTGTTCATCGGTTCCTCAAGAAAACTTATATTAAAAAAAATATTTTTTTAAAAAACCACACAAGTGCCTGGATTATAAATTTAAGAATACTTTGGTCAAAGCAGGGAAAAGTGAACCTCAGTTCTGTATGACAAGGCACTGAAATTTGGAAGATCAACAGCCTAATGGAATATGCAGCAGAAATATGGTCTAATTTGGACCTAGAATATTTTACAGTTAAAGAAAAAAACAAACCTGGGTGGTCCTGTAATCAAATTGTTCTGTCAGCGTTTCCCATTTAAGAACATTAAACTCTTAAGAGATGCATATTTCTAACAAGCACTTCTCTAACTCTGAATAGATAAACAAACGCTGCTTTTTCAAACCACTCCCGATTTCTCAGCAGTAAGTATTACTGCATACCAAAACATTTCTCCGACATACAAGTCCATATATACTAACCATTATTTTCTTGTAGAGCAGCATGACATTGTCATCATCAAAAGGTAGGTATCCGCACATCAGTGCATACATCAGCACTCCCATGCTCCAAATATCGGCCTAAAAACAAGGCATAGAATTTCAGTGAATGCAAACAGAGAAACAGGGTAGATGCAAAGGTTCTCAAACACAATATAAGCTGTTAGTTCATACAAATAGGAGTTAAAATCTGTGGCATCTTCTGTGAGGAACCGGCATTTCACGGACTACCAGATGGCCAAGTTCGAAACAGCAAGTGCGTACCTTCATGGCCCACAGGACAAAAAAAATAAAAAAATACAGGGCACACAAT
Organism: Calotriton arnoldi; assembly: GCA_963921515.1. Lineage (NCBI taxonomy): Eukaryota > Metazoa > Chordata > Amphibia > Caudata > Salamandridae > Calotriton > Calotriton arnoldi. The sequence goes on along the minus strand of CAWUFW010001107.1, from coordinate 592,396 downwards.
GGACCCTTTAAGCTCAACTATTAGGCACTGCCTATCTGCGAGACAACTCGAAAGGCCAGTCCAACACTAATCTTTATCAGTATCTGAACAAAAGGCAGATACATTATGAAGACACTCTGCAATATGTTTAACCTTCAGACATTAGCCATATTTTAGTGGCCTCCAAAGGTTGGAGGAGCAGCCGAGCCTTCATTCCAACAGGGATCTTGAAAAGAGCTTAAAACGGATTCAGATACTAATCTGCGTCATGCAGGGAGGTGTTAAGGATTTTTTGGGTGTCCAGAAGGTTCTTCTACTGTAAAATACATTTTCCTTCAGTTCCACTAATACTTCAAACATGCCCATCACACGCACTTAAACTGTGCACTCTAGTTTGTCTCCCATGTTTCTGTGCTCCACGTTTGGCCTGCCAAAAACACTATCTTAGCCCTTACATAAAATAACCTTTATGACTCGTGGGCACATAAATCGTGAAAATTCAAAAAAAGTTCTATCTGAATTATGGCCCTAAAACTGGACGTGCACTACACGTCTTTGGGTCTGCAACAGCAGTCTGGATTGAACGAAAAGCTCGGGAGCAAGGGGCACCCCTGGTAAATTCGAGTCTGTCCACTCTCCCAAAAAGTCCCAGATCTGATCAGTCTTGAAGCAAAAAGTCATCTATGTGGTAGAGTTGTCGCCCAAAAAAAGGCCCCACGTCAAAAATAGCCATAAAGTTCACCTGCTGGATTTCCGATCTTCTCCCTTCCAGCCGCCCAACTCGTTCTGAGCTTCAGCAATGCGAGTAGAACTTTCGAAGGAGTAATTTAACAATGTAAATACATATCAAATGTAGGCTTGCCCATGTAAGCTCTAGCTAAGACGACGTTGTAAACATCACCGTTCAAAGCAATACATGTTTTACTATTGGTTACCTCTGATCCGATGTACGCTTTCCCCTGGATTAGTTCCGGGGCTGCATAAGCCGGGCTTCCACAGCAGGTCATTAGATGGTAGTCAAGCCCACCCTGCAATAAGAATCAGAGAAAGGAAAACATTTTCAGGATCCAAAGAAAAAGAATTCAAATCAGAGAATAAGCCATTCCTTCCTGACTCTTGCATCCTCTACGCATTTCATTCATGAGTTCAGCAACCTCCACCAGCTCCTCTAATTCAGTGTCGCCAAAGTCTCAATCCTATGATTTTTCTAGTCTCTCTGCACTGCTCTGCTCACAGACACTTCCCCACAGAGCTTCGTGCAACACATGTATGCAGAAGATCCTACAACGTTCCCCTTTCTCTGTATTGCCCCAGTAAATCACATCACTTACTGCCTTCCTGGATACTCAAGTTAGAACTGCTCAGAGCTGTCCGATGCTTAAATCGGCCCCAAAAAAACCACAAAAAAAACCTGTACTTTCCATCACCCCCAGACACACACACAGCAAAATTCTACAATCCTGTCCTCAGAACCTCAAAAAGGAGACCTTCCTAATCACTGCATCCATTAGGTGTCCACTTTAACAGCAACATCACTCAATCCCTACTGCCGACTGGCTCAACCTGCTTAGCATCCGAAAGTCTACCTTCAAGTATTCCAAAAACATAACAAAGAAGTCTTCAGAAAACTATATATCTACATTAGCGCACTAGATAGGGCTCCACGATTTTGAGAACGTTTACCGTCATTAGCATACTATGTAGGGTTCTACCCTAATCCTTTCATCCCCAGAGTTAAAGTCCTCAAATTCACCTCAAGCATGTCCCTGAACCACCTCTCCCAGTTTCCAAACCCTGTAAATTGATGGCACTCCGGCTTCTTGTGAAATTTAGGTCTTTGATATTACTGCAGAAATCCTCATTTTAATTATATTCGCCACTCTATCATGCACAGCATTCTGACAAATGATGTCATTTGACAGGTCATTAGAATTGTTATTAATGCTATTATTTCACATGGTATAAGTGATTAAATATGAAAGGGCATAAGCAGTGCATGGCAAAGGCGCGAGTTATAGTTAATGAAGTGTGGCTAGTGAGTAGGCAACACTGAACGGAAGTGCTAGAGAGTAATTTTAAGGTGGTGCATAAATTATAAACGCAAAGGATTACTATTACTGTAGAATTTGTAATGTTTGTGCACTTCAAGTTTGGTTTGTTTAGAAAGAATAAAGTTTTCCTAACTAGAAGTTTTAACCTTTGTTTTTTTCATCGAATTTCAATAGTTTTTATTTTTTAATAAAGTGTTTAAAAAATTAGAGTGCAGTGTTGTCGAGTTCCGTGAAGTGTTATGGAGTACAGTGGAGGACAGTGGCGTGGAGTGGAACAGAGTGTAATATCATACAATGGAGTGGTATACACTTAAGTGGCATGGAGTTGTACAGAGTGGAGCAGAGTGGAATAGCAAAGAGTTTAGCGGCATACTGTGGAATGGCGTAGAGTGGAATTGCATGGAGTGACGTAGAATGGAATAGAGTGGAATGGCATAGAGTGGGGTGATGTAGTAGAGTCTAGTTTAAAGAGACATAGCCTAAAAGTGGCTGAACAGATGTAGAGGAAATGTGGTATGTATATAGATTATGGGGTGGAAAGGGTAATTTTTGTATAATTCTAAATTGTTTAAGGAGTGTTAAAGTTATAAGCCACAAAACTCTTAGTTATATATTGGGCCACGGTATACTGAGGTAACATCGCGGTGTACCGCAGTAATTGTCAATCACAAGGCAGTAAATCATTGGCCAATTACAAATGTAAAAGGAGAGCCGCATAGCTTTCATGACACTTTGGCTGTGTTCTGCGTTAGGGCCTTAGATATAGGTAAGTAGTAGGTTTTAATGTTCTCTACCTCTTTCCACTTTATTAAAGTGGTAATAGGTAGGGAAATTTATTTATATTTTTCTATATAATTTTAAGTAAGTAGATACGTTTACTGAGTACTGTGCTACAACCTACAGTTCATCATGGAAGTTACAGGAAGAATAAAAACAGATATGTAAAAAATTAAAAATACCCTGTAGCACACTATATGTGAAATAGTGAAATACAGTCTAATTTATTTTTGACCATTTTTTTTAGAAAAATGATTTTTGAAGTAAAGCATTATTTCTAGGAATTAGTGCTGTACTGCATTAATTTTTTTTAAAGTAAATACCTGAAAAACTTGAAAAGAACTGTAATACACTATATTCCTGAAATATAGTGTAGTGCTTTTTAAAAAACAATTTACACATTCAATCTTATTATTAATTCAAGTATTGCGGTACTGCAGTACTCCTATACATTTTTTAATATTTAAAAACAAACAATTTTCCCTACCTATTCCCACTTTAACAAAGTGGTAATAGGTAGGGAAAAATATAAAACCTACGATTTACCTATATCTAAGGCCCTACCCCAGAACACAGCCAAACTGTGTAAAAACAACATTGCTATATTTAACTTTTGTAAAGGCAGCCATTAGCCAATCTTATACTGCCTGGTCAGCAAGTACCGTGAAATTATCGCGTCCTGAGATATCACTAACTTTTATTGCCATACAAGTTTAAAAATACTAACATACTTACCTCTACTACCAAAAAAGAATCATCTACACACCATAAACTATATACCCGACAAATTTCACTCAAATCCAACTGCCCGTTTTTAGGCTATGCCAGAGTATAAAGTCTATGGAAAATGCATTGGTCGAAAACTGCTCCTTTTTTTCTTTACACCCCCTTGACGAATCCCTGCGAAACTTTGCATCATCCGCCAATGTAGAACAACAAATAGGTCTACAAAGCTTTGTGGAGATTTGTCAAACAGTGGCAAAGTTATCAGCGAGCAAACATCGGAGTAATTCCTGTCTCTGGAAATACTACCTATAACTACAGAGTGTGGGGTGGAGGTGGAGGGGGGGAGAGAGAGAGAGAGAGAAATAGAAATACAGATAGACATCAAGATATAGAGAAAAATAAATATCTAGAGCGATATATAAAGTTGATTTAATAGCTGGCTTGATAGCTATAGAGGTTAAGCAGAGTGCTTGAAGTAGACACTATGTCCAGAGCCCACTGTTCGCTGTTAAATGCTATGCACATTGGAGTTTGTAGATATGGTTGTGCATGCAGGATCTGTCCAATTTCCAGTTTCAAAAAACAAGCCTGTTGGCTTGGGTGATCCAGAGCTGGGTACAAGGTGTATACTACCCAAATATAAAACCCTTACGCAAACGAGTACCGGCACTGCCAATAGGTGTGGCGTTAGCCGCCAGCCTTTTGGCAATTTATGTTTGGTCATGGCCCTCATGAATCTAAACAAAAACATTGGCTAAATGCAAAAACATTGTTTTGGTTTAAAAAAAGCAAACAGTGCCATAGTACACCCTGGCACTGAAGTGAAATACTTTGTGTGTTGATGTGCCCCTTGTGAAAAGGCAGCATGCCGTAACTCCTAGTGGGAGTCAGCCAATGGCTGAAGTGGGCTGACACATTGCCCCTTGATGCATATGGAGGAAGTCTGACAGAAAACCCCTATAAGTAACTAAGTTATACACATAATTTTAGTAAAATCAAAAGGTCTTGGCTAACAGAGACTTCAAAAAGCATTGGCTGCCTGCCTTTGAAAATGAAAGAAGAACAGAAGGAAGGAAAGAAATGAGGCTAGAAAGAAAACAAGAGGGACAGAAAGAAAAGAGGAAGGTAAGTAAAAAAAACGAAATGTAAGAAGCAAAGGAAGGAGACCGAAAGAAGGGAAGGAAACAAGGACAGAAAGAATGAACGACAGACAAGAAGGGTCGCAAAGATATTGCATTCTGATGAGCTTATATCCAGAGTTCATGTGAGCTGCTGATATGGTGTGAAAAAGCAGCAGTCTGATAAACAAAGGCCACTTCAAGAGGAATTTACAACAGCATGGGCACCCTGGAACTGATAAAGCTAGAAGGTGCCCCGTTCTCTTATCTGGTAAAAAGCGTCCTGCTATCACATCCGACTCTACAAACAAAGGCAACACTAAAGTAATAATAACTTAAAACCAAAATCACTGGCATTGAAGGGAACTACCTTGTGTGTGGATGTGCTCCTTGTGAAAGGGCTAAATATAGTCACTGAAAGTAATGTTAGCCAGTAGCTAAAGTAGCTCACACACTGCTCCATGCTGTAGTGGGCAGAAGCAAAATGCGAATGCCACAAGAACACATCAATGGATGAAGGTAGATGGATGAAAGAACCTTTTATTACACACACAATTTTAGTTAAAAAAAGGTCTTGGCTAACGCCAGACCTGGGAGGGGGAACGAAGAAATAAAAATAAAATAAAAAAAACGATGAAATTCACCTGTAGGGGAGAGTAACAACCACCCCCCCAAAACAAGCAGTACTCATGACTTTACATAGGATATAGCAAGTTGGGTGTGGTTAAAAACTAGGGATGTGCAAACTTCACATATGCGTAACTAACTTAAATTGTGAAAATATTGCGAGATTACAATAAATAATAATCCGTCATTTAGTACTATATTTTAGCACCAAATCCATCCATGGGTTGGTTTTTGAAGCGATGGATTTCGCACTGAATACAAAAAAATAGTCTGAAAAACACAAGTGCATCAATAGCAGCTGCTCACGTTGTTTGCGTTAATCCCATGTTATAACTTTCCGCAAACGGCAGAGTAATTGCACAGCATGGTATCATTTCAGAAATTTAACATAAGAGGCCGGCATGATTTAAATTTCGCCGGGCCTACTGAAAACCAGGCTAGCTAACCTACACGGGTTGTGGTGTCGCTCTCAGGGTTGACCAAGTCCTGTACCCAGAGAGATTGGGGCATTCAGGAACAAATTACCTAGATAACACTGGCCATGCCCAGTCATGTTTCAGAAGGTGCAGAGCGCAAACCTGAATGTAGGACAAGTCCCCGTGACAGTCGAACACTGGCTACAGATGAAATCAGCTCTGACCTCAGAACCTTTCCCAGTCAAGTGAGCGGTCAGGAGCAGGAAATTATAGTTGCATAGCCAAACTTTGCTAGTAAATTAAGATACGATTGAATTTTATGTTTTAACCGCAATGTCCTTAATTCTTTTTTAGGGAGATATCTATTTTTGTGGGTTTAGAAACAAAAGAAAATGATTGTTATGCAAAAGGTGCTAATTACTGACCAATAGCAGTTGCATTTTAATCCATGCCACCTCATTAGGTGCATGGTCAGGATATAAACTCAACGAAATGGAAAAAATAAGATCTTGCAACATACTTTAGGTTTCGCACAGAGGCCGAAATCTATCAGTTTCAGGTTGCGATCTTCATCAATGAGCAGATTCTCCTGCAAAATAAAAGTCATCAGTTACAAAACCAGAACTTAGGCCATAAGCAAGTTAATCTAACAAGGATTCTTTTTCCCAACTTACTGGTTTCAGATCCCGATGGGCATACCCCTCTCGATGTATGTAAGCCACTGCGGACACAATCTGGCGGAAAAATATTCGGGCTTCGTCTTCTGTTAGACGGTCTTTGGCAATTATGTAATCAAACAGCTCCCCGCCAGGGCAATACTGCAGGGCCAGAAAACAGTTTATAGACATCTTGAAGGCAACAGTTAGTACCGTTAGGGCTCAGCAGTAAGCAAGTCAGCAACACTAACTCTCACCTACTCAAAGGGTCGAGTTTCGATATTCTGAAAGGCTAATGTGTCCAGTCCCAGAATTGTAACATTTTAGTCTAAACCTTTAAATCCTGCAACACAACAAGGGCTCAGTGGGGTGATACCAAAACCCAATGAGGGCACTTCCGATACGCTGCCATTAAAGACAGAATCTTGGGGCACCATTTCAATCAACTATTCTGCTGGAAACATGATCGATCAGAAATGAACTGCTGATTACATGATGGGACCCACCAAGGAGGAAACTCTTCTCTCACAAACATAATATAATACCACGATAAAACAGAAAAAATATTCATCTTCAAGAATACACAGCAACCCACAGTAGTCATTCACTTAAAGACTTGGTGCATTGGAGCTGTGCTCTGCCCTATTTAAAAGATTTATTTACTCGTCACTTCCTTTTTAAAACAAAAAACAGCAGAGCAATAATCACACAGAGCCAGAATCTGATCGACTAAAAAGTGTGTGGTTAGATGCTGCTGAACAGGCTATTTTCATGGAAGCCTCTGCAGGACAGGACAGTTTGAAGCAGCAAAAAAATGAAAGGAAAAAACAAACGATTGCGATGATACAAGAAGCCCAAAAACTCAATTTATCGCATGACATCAGTCAATTTAGCACCTCACAGGTTATCCAACACCACTTTGTATTGGACTTCTGGGCCCACATATACGGTGAAAAGCAAAACTGCAAGTCCCAATAAGCAAGTGTTGTTGGCCAAAAGGTATCACAGATGTCTGACACTGGGGAGCTGTGGGAGCCCACATAACAAGGAGAATTAATTTCTTCCTAAGTAAATCAGGATTCAAGTAATGCCTACTTGTGAATGGTATTTCCCAGAGCACATCGTTGCATGTTTCCATTAGAAAGATAAAATTGCCCATATGGAGCCAGATTACTCTTAAATGGGCAAGTGAAATTAAGGTCAGGGTAGTCAGTTTTACTCTAGGCCCAGAGACGTAGAGATAAAAGAAATATTAGTTGTACCTGCAAGTATTAGTGGGGAAGGAGACTGATACTACTCTAGCCTACTTAACATTTCTTACACGTGGACCATCTCTTATCAAATACAGATTTACAAACAGGTTTCCTTTTAAAACTGGACTACTGCAATGCCTATTACGTACTCTCTAAAGACTTCCCCAATCTTGAGCCTCGGCAAAATGTACATTCTGAGAAAAGGCGAAGAGCATATCACATCCTCCAAACGCTACTTAACCACTGTGACCGCAAGTTGAAGTTAAAACCTAAACTGCATAGCAGTGACAAACCCCATACCCAAGAGGCTTCAAATATTAGGTCCTTTATTGCCATACATCTCTCTTATAATGCCATGTAGTACTTCCGGCATGTTGTACGACCCTAGTGTTTAAACCGTTTACTCTTCTTTGAAAATGCCTCATGCTACAACACTTAGCAAACAACTCCTTTTTATTTCACCTAGGCTTTGGTACGTCACAGTGTTCCTGTGAGACCAGAACCTAAAGTTTTGAGACTTGATTTTGCCCTAAAACTGGCTTAGCGATACAAAATTTATAAGAGCAAAAGTACTTTACCATGTTTCACTTAATAGCAGCTTTGTTGTCACCACTCGGATATCATTTTGTGGTCTTAATTTATTAAGCACAAACTATAGGCATATAACCAAAAAATGAAGAAAACAATTTCCAGTATTGTGAACCCACCTCCAAAATCATGAAGATCTTCTTTGAAGTTTCGATTACATGATACAATCGGCATACATGCTGATGACTCAAGCTCTTCATTGCTTTAATTTCAGTTTGAACACGAGGCAAATCATCCTGCAGAGGAAACCAGAATCATTGACGCTGGCTGGCATTCGGTAAAGATCACACCAACCACCACACCTTCAAATCCCTTCTTAAAATCAATTCTGAGTGATCTAAACTAATGATAGTCTTCCAACCAGAAGAAATACCTTGTTTGGGTCCCAAAGTATCATTGCTCAGGCTTTCAAAGTTGAAATGTAGGTGATTTTAGCAACACCATCTTAAAGATTCAAACAAGTGGAATCGAACAAAACCCACCATGTCAAACTATATATGCAAAACCTGTCAGACAGAACAACTCAAGTCCAAGTATAGCCATTTAACGTCCCAGGGATGCACAGCATTAAATAGGGTACAGAATGAAGGCTCAAAGGCAGAAGAGTGAAGATGGTCACCATTCAGTCAAGGAGCCACTGCTCAGCGAGACTATTATCCTTTGTATTATTTTTGTACTAAGCTGTACAGATCATGGATCCAACCTCATTTGGGGTTTGAAAATTCTAAGGGTACAAGTTTCTTCCTTACTCTATGGTAACTTGAATATACATAAGCAACAGTCGTTGGGTTAAGTTGGAAGACTTAAATTTAGATCTCCTTGGCAAGTAATTAGACATCTTGAGGCTAGTGTGGGTTTAATAAGAAGAAATTAATTTTGTTAACTTTATCTGGTTTGAAATGGCAAACGTCTGACTTAAGAAAACACAAAAATCAGCAAGTGCCAACCGAACCCAGAGCGTGTCTTGGCATATTTTCTGTGACTAAGCAATTTAAGGACACTGACATATTTATGTGGTGTGGGCTGGAAGAGGGTGTTTTGAGAACCAGCTTAAGGAGGTGTTTGACAAAGATGAAGGGAGAGTCCTGAGAGAGTCCATTATTGGTGCTGGAGTAGCCAATGATTTGCTGTAGGACATGGAATCATATTCCAACAACTCCACATGTGCCCTGTGAGAAGCTGGCCTGCTATATGATGTCCACTTATGTGAGCTGGCACCCTGCACCAGTCCAGACAACCCTTATGGTGATTTAAGAGGTCTTAGACAACCTTAGAAAGCTCTCCAAGTGGTAGCTGTGGAGAGCAGCCTTGAGGCGTAGCCCAGAAGGAGTGTAAAGCAGCTTGTTTTACCAGAATGCAATCTTATATGTATAGATTAGGTGAAAAAGAACCACACAAGGTATTTATAAAAAATATGTATTTATTACATAATACTCTAACACCTACGATATCTCCTACCTGAAGATATGCACAATGCACACAATACTTAGCAAAGAAATCAAGTAAATAGCACAGAAAACACAGTGGACCCCGGGGGGGGACACACACAACAGCATATACTAAACAAGCATTTGCAATGCAATAGGTCTCGCATTTACACAAGTTTGAGCTATTGGCATTGTAAATGACAATGCCTTTTATTTATGTTTTGGTTTTAAAACATAAATAAAGGCATTGTCATTTACAATGCCAATAGCTCAAACTTGTGTAAATGCGAGACCTATTGCATTGCAAATGCTTGTTTTAACTATCTGGTTCGCTAATTGGGGCCACTTTAGGTTGGTGTCCGGGCCTATTTTATGTCCCAATCTGACGACCCTGGTTGGCCGCCCACCTATAGGCTGCACTGATCAGAGCCAGGCCTACCTTCGCTGACCCCCGTGACCTTCGCTGGCACGACGAAACCACTTTGTATTGTACTGAAAACCGAAGTACGGAAATCAAACAATTCTGCACGAGCCCTGGCGAGTGAGCGAGTCCCACTTCCAGCATCGGCTCGGCTGTCTCCAGACTCCCAGCCCAGGCTTCTTATTTAGCGAAGTCGTCCTGCGGCCAGGGCTTAACTCATAGTTGAAAAGATAATTGTATGGCACAGGTTGCAAAGGGCAGGCTGAGACGATTGTGACACAGTACTGAAGGCTGCCACTCACCCGCTGTCACTAGGCTGCAGTTTCTGAAATTTAAATTAAAAGGCAGCTTGGTCAGGGGCGGACGCAGAACAAATTACTCCAATAAACCATGAACGGGGAAGACATACAGGGCACTAGTGAAGGTAGCTACCAGGCAGCCTGGGCGCGAGCAGAACGTGTGCTCCACGTAGAACTAATTTCCCTTGTCCCTGTATGTATTTTTTTATAAATGTTAAACAACTTAGGTAGACGTTTTAGCATCCTTTCCTTTGTGATGCCTCACCCCTTTGGTCCATCACCTGCAGGCCACAGATACCGCCCTTAGTAGGCCTGCTGGAGGGATGCGGGCTGCTCATGTTTCTAATCCCTTCCACAGCCCTGCAGTACGCCTTCATCCCTTGCACCGGTGTCATTCTCGTGTTCAATAAGCTGCAGCCACCGGCGACCCTCTAAACAAGAGTAACCAAATAGAAAAAAAAATGGCGGACCACTCTTTTTTTTTCTATTTGTTTACTTTTGCTACAATCGCGGCACCCACGCTTAACTTGAACATGGTTAAAGGTAAAGTGCGGGTGCCGCGATTGCTGCAAAAGTAAAGAAATAGAAAAAAAAATCTATTTCAACAATCGCGGCACCCGTGCTTTACTTTAGTTAAGCGCGAGTGCCGCGATTGTTGAAAAAGTAAAGAAATAGATTTTTTTCTATTTGTTTAGTTTTTCAACAATCGCGGCACCCGCAGTAGGCCTGCTGGAGGGATGCGGGCTGCTCATGTTTCTAATCCCTTCCACGGCCCTGCAGTACGCCTTCATCCCTTGCACCGGTGTCATTCTCGTGTTCAATAGGCGGCAGCCACCGGCGACCCTCTAAACAAGAGTAACCAAATAGAAAAAACAAGGCTGGCACCGGCCTGGGGCTCCTCCGGTCTTCGGGACACTAGGCTCCTGGTGAAGCTGCACGGAGAAGGAGCGGGGCAGCCTCATGTTTTGCGGCTGGCGAGGACGGAAGGGGGACAGGAGATGTGCACATCGCGTGTCTGTACGTGCGTGTTCACGGGTGCGTTCATAATTGCAGTCCGTCCTGCGCGTGCACATCTCCTGTCTCAGCAAGTCGGTAACAATACATCTCGCTAGCGACAGCGCTTTCGCGCTGCGTCGCTAGGCGAGACCTAAAAAGTGGTATAAGAAGCACAATTCGGGTCAAGACAATGTCGAGAAGACGTAGAAGTGCTGGGGACTCAAGGAACCACCCAAGGTGAGTAACTAAGAACCCCACGGAGTGGGTGTGCAGTGTGGGAACACAACCATGTGCTCCGTACAAGTCAACGTGTAAGTCACGGTTGGATTTTTAAAGACAAGGGCCCTTCCCAGTGGACCCTGAAGAAACCCCGTGGAAGACAGAAAGTTGGAGTGTCACCCCACCCATGGATACCCTAGTACCCACATTACCTACACCAGGGAAGCCGGGTGCATAGGTGTGAAGTGGTGTCGGAAACCGCCGTCCAACCCAATAAGGGACTTCAGGAAAATGCCGCTGCTGAAGGAGAAAGTGTCCGTAGGAATCCGAAGGTGGTACCTGCAAGCAGAGGGAGACAGAGTCTGTATCACTCAGGAGTGACCAGGAGACTTGGAAGACTAATGCCCTCCGATGTCGGGTGTTGCAGGAGAGAGGACGATGACCTGGACTCTGCAGCTGTGAGGACCAGGCAATGCGGAGGACGACCAGGAGCTGTGCACGAGCTGTCCCACGTCGGATGTCGAGGGATCTGTGTAGGGCAGGAGCACCAACAAGCCTTGGCAAATACAAACAACGCAGAAGTCGAAGAAAGTGCAATGTCGGGAACAGCAAGGACCAGGGGACTCACCTCAATCAGGGGAGTCAGGGCAGGCCCCGAGCAATCAGGGGAGCCCAAAAGAAACAAAGGTGACCCTCAACAGGACCCACAGGCCGGAGGCACAGGAGTCGCAAGAGGACCTCGAGCAGCTCACCAAAAGATGCAGGCCACGGTGCAAACGATGCAATGTGGACAAAGACTTCGGTCACTGGAGATGCTTGAGGTTGGGGCTACTTGGAGCCCGAAGATCTTGGTGGAAGGAAGCCAACAAGCCTTTGCAACTGAAAGTTGACGTGGTGCACAGGGGTTCGGTTATTGCAGCCCCAACGAGGGATACTGGCCTCAAACTTGGTGAGAGGGCAGGCCAGGCCTCAAGAGCTGTGGAGAACCCCACCACCTGTGTTGCACAGCCTTTCGGAGTCCGGAGGAGCTCAGGATGAGCACACCGGTCGCCTTCGTTTGGGTGCCTGCGAATGCAGGGAAGTGACTCCTTCACTTCAAGGGAGATTCCTTCAAGTGTCTTTGATGCCCACAGGCCTTGGAAGGTTCCAGTATGGTGCACAGACACAGACAATACAGCAGACTGGAAGGGAGACGAAGTCGAGCCCAAACGAAGTCCAGCGAAGTCCAGAGTGCCCAGACGGTAGAGGAAGTGGTGTCTGGTCTGAATCTTGTCCCACGACTAATTTAGGGACCCACCCACAGGTAAGCCCTTAAGTACCGAGGAAAGGGTTAGGACAATTCAGGGGACCCTAGCAGGGGAGGGTCTGGACAGGGGAGAGGTTGCTCCCATGTCCTTTGTCCAGTTTCGCGCCAGAGCGGGAGCCAACAGCTCCCAGAGCTGGTTTGAACTGGCCTATGCAAGGAGGCAGCAAATGTGCCCCTCATGCAGACGCAGTGGCGCTGGCAAGCGCACCCACCCGGCCTCAATACACTAAACCCTGTCTGGGAGGTGGTCACACCTCCCTGTGACAAGATGCCTATTGTTCTGCCTTCCCTTGCTCCAGCTTGGCTCAGCAGCAGGACACAATCGTGTCTCTGGTCGGCAGCAACCATTTTGTGCTGTACGGGTCTAGAAGACTGGCACCGGGAACACAGAGTCTAACGGAGGGCTCTTCCAGTGCTTGGAATCATACCTCTCACACGTTTACGGTGTGGGGGCATGATTCCAACATGTTTGATACCAAACATGATAGGATTAGTTGCAGCCAATTTCGAGATGGTCATCGCGTAATTACGCAGTGCCCCTCTATATGGTATATGGCTGCTTCACTTAGAACCCGGGAGAATGGACTACGTAGGCAGTAGGGGTGTCCTGCTCATGCAGGGGCATCCTCACACTTAGAACCAAGTACACTGCCTTCAGGATTGCAAAGGCCTGCTAGAGGGGTGCCATAGGTTTTAAGTGCAGTGACTCTAGATTTAGGAAACCAATATCTTTAGTATATAGTGATAGCACCAGCGTACACAGGCTGCAATGGCAGGCCTGTAGTTCCATTTTGAATGGTGTCCCCTGGGTGGCATAATGCATGCTTCAGCCCATGGGGGACCCCTAGGGTACCTATGCCCTGGGTACCTTAGTACTATATACTAGGGACTGATCCAATCTGGGATGTACCCAAGTACTTACCACAACAATTTTAAGGAGAAAGCAGCGAGACTGGGGTCCTGATTAGCAGGATCCCAGTCACACTAGTCAAAAACAGCTTGGCACCAGCCAAAAAGTGGGGGTAACCATGCAGAAGAATCCTACCTTCCTACATGCCCTCTTTGGTAATCGAGGGGAGCAGACTTAGTCCTTTGCAGTAACTGGCCTGACCCTTTTTAATGCCTTCATTAATTATTTGGACAGTTATAAGGCCCTCTGCTGTAGACTAATTATCAACAATATGCCAGTGCTGAGTTTACTATATGGTGACAACTCTGTAGTTATAGGCGGAAGCCAGTTTCATTACACTCCCTTGTGTCAGTCTTATAGTCTTATTGCCATGCAAAAAACCTAGAACCCAATGTTGCAAAAACGAATGCCATGATTGCTGGCAGCCTTAGTCCCCGTAACAGGAGGGGGGGAAGAGTTATGAAGGGGGCAGCTGCATCCACGTCATATTGATTTCTTTTTGCTGTGCAGGGGATGGAGGACAGGCTGGTGCAAGCAAAAACAGGCATATAGGCAACATCGGAAAAGGGGCGGGGGCAAGCAACAGCGGAAAAAGGGCACGCGGGGGCACGCAACAGCAGAAATGAGGCGGGCCGAGGCAAGAGACAGACAGCGGAGGGGAGAAGAACACAGTGGAGCTTGCTGAAAAAGATGCACTTTGGTTGAGTGCTTATACTTAAAGAAGGAAATGGCAACTACAAAAATAAGAAGTGGAAGGACATGTAATGAGTTAGGGCTACAGGGGAGGGACAATCACATGAAGAGGAAGGAACCATATGACAGCTGACTAATAAGAACCAAGCAAATGATGCCAATCAGTGGTCAGCAATCTGCAGTCTTTAAACACACTGATAGAAAACAAAATCTCGAAGATACCATGCACGCAATGTATAGCCAAAATTTAAAAAGTCAGTAATCTGGTGTTGCCATAGAATAAGTGTATGCGGAAAATAAGCAGTTTCCAGCAATACACCCCTGTGAGGATGTAGAGAATAGTACTGGGGTGAACTTCATTGGCGATCTGGTCTTACGGCTATCCAGTCTGCTTCGATTTGCCAGCAGGAATTGATGGATGCACTCTCGCTCGGCAACTCCCTTGGGTCGTGTATACTTATAGTACATTGGTTAAAGACTAGGCGTAATGTACTATGGTCCAGGTAAACAAAGGTCAGAAAACTCACAAGGTTTTTGGTTAAATGAGAGTGTTGGGGGCGGGGAATTACAGTTAGCAAGTACAAAAGGCCCAGCATATCTGTGTTTGAATGTCAGTATGATAACAAAAATTACATTGGCTCCATGTTTCCTGTGGAGTTGCACCACTTGCATGTGATTTCAAATGGGCATTCTTTCTCTCCCCTATTTTGACCACATGATAAACATCAGCTGAGCAGCTAGTTTTTGCCCTTAACACACAAACTGCTGAAGACTTGATTTTCTCATGTCCAAGACAAGCAGCAATAGGAAGGACGTGGCGGATACCCGTGAAGGTAAAATATAGAATTAGGTATGCCATCTTCAGTCTACTAAAAACGTCTCAGAAAATTAAAATCTTTACTGCTTATATTTGGCATGCACTGAAATTACAGAAGAATGTGCTAAAGTGGAGTAAACTAATTGCGGTTATATGTGCACTTAATTGTACCATGTTGCTACTAATGCTCCGTAGAGAGGGGTTAATTGGAGCCAGTACTCAACTGTGAACGGCACTGGCTTTTTTTTGTCCACTGACAAGCTAAGTCAACCCCCCCCCCCCTGGGGCAGACCTGGCAATGAGCGAGGAAGTTATAAAGTATCTTCTCTCCCTGCTTCCAGCCCCACCCAGTCCCTGGCATGTATTGTGTCACTTGGGACTGCCTTCGCTTTGAGACGGTCACATCACAAAACTGAAAGCAAAACACTGGAAGAAAGTTTTCAAGTGAGTTAGAAAAGAACGTGCGCTGGTGTGTTTTTCCTCATGGCTGCCCGCCAGCCCGGTTAGAGCTGCGTTGCTCCTGCCCGAGCCGCTGGCCACTCCACGTCCATCGGCATTCTGTGCCGCTAGCGGATTCAAGGCAGACTGAGCTGTGCTGAGGGGAGAAGGAGAAAGGTCCTGTGTGAGCCTCAGCTGCCCTGCCCTGACACGCCCAATCCAGTCGAGAAGTACCATAATTTGTGAATACAAAATCAACACGCATCATGCTGCAATTGCAAGAGCGAGTACAGTTTCTCCTTGCCTGAAAATATTATGTAGACAAAGTTTCTGTTGAAACCTTAAGGGGTTATTTTTTAATGAAAGTTTAATTTACTTTTATGTATATGATAAGACAGTCAAAGGAAGTAGACCGATCCACTACTTATGCTGTCTTGTAACACCAGGGGCCGCATTACAGTACAAGCACATTGTCCCAGTTTGCGTCGCATCGTTAACTAGCAGCACCACAGTCCAGATTACATAACAAGCGCACTGTCCCAGTCTGCGTCAGGAGCACCTTATAAAAAGTGTGCCACGCACAGACTGGGACAATGCTCCGTATGATTATGAATGCACTGCCCCCAGGGAGCTGCCTCAAAGCCACTCCGTTTCAACTGTGCAGGCCACAGTCACCTGCCCTTTAAAGAGAGACCGAGATCCTCTGCAGGTGGGTGCAGCGAGCGACTGCACTCACGTGCTGGCGAATGTCTGGGGTGGGGTCGTCCATGGGACTTCCTTTGCTCCCTCCAGAGGGCTGCCCTCAGGCAGTGCACCAACAACGCACTCCCTTTTTGCTTTGTCAGTGCGCCCCCTAAAGGCTTTTTTGCCTCTGCCCCAACATTTGCAATAAGGCATAGGTGCAGAGCCAAAGTGCGTCCCTTGTTTGCATGGGGCCATGCCCCAGTGCGAATGAGGGAACTCCCTCTTAAGATAGAGCTGATGCTACATCTGCTAGCGCTATCAGTATTACAAAAGGGGCCACACAAGCATCTGCAGCCCCTTCAGCAATATCATAATGCCCCTGGGGACCACGCAAAGCAGGCTGTCCACTAAAGTCTGCAGCCAGTTTTGTAATACCAAAGTGCTCCCAGGAGCAGAAGACTGCAGCACACATTCAGTGCCCCCTAGGGCACTTTACATAACACACCCCATCATATATTAGTCTCTGAATCTAAGGAGTTCAGGTGAGTTTTCTTGTAAATCTATAACATAAGAAGCCCAAAGAAGCACATTTTTTTAACGGTACGATATCTACGTCTAAACAGCCATCCTGCTAGGCCATATTATCATGAAGCAAAAGACAGAGGCTGATCTAGTTATCCCACTCAACATGCCTTCCCCTGCCAAAACGTTCTATCCAAGGCACTGTTCATCCTTGTAGCCTGATGCAAGTAGGAATTGTATACAGTTTTATTAGCTTTCGTGACTGACATTTTTTTATTCAGTGTGATGTGCATTAGGAATGGCACCACCATAGAATAATAACATACCCATCACAAGGTTTGCACACGTGCAGAATCAATATTATCTCTCCATGCCAAAACAATTACAATAGGTTTTGGAAAAGTATCCTAGCCTTCACTCCTTCAGACACCCTACACGGTCACTCTTCAACATTTTTTTGTGTGCAACTTTAGGGTTATGAGCTGACCATCCCTCCTTCGAAGACAAGAGCTTCTATTAGCTTGCTACTATTAATCAATCTGTGATAAAGGGCTACACCTGTGCTAGAAATCTAACATATCACGCTAACAATACTGCTACCAGACCAACCTGAATTTCTCCCTGCCTTATTTACAACATGGCCAATAATTCATTTTTATCAAACAAGTTTGTCCTCATTTCTGCATGCTATTCAGTGAAAAACACCCTCATGGAGTGAAGACATTGAAAGCCGGTTTCTGCTACCATGACCATCCACCCTCATGCAGTCCTAGTCTAACCTTCCTTGCACTAACACCACGTTTGGCCTCAAAAAGGAATCTTGTTAGTAGAAGGCCACAACAGTAAGAATCAAGCAGCAGGAATGAGAGAAGTAACTATTTGTGGGTCTTCATTTTGCTAGATTAGATTATCACTATAACTCAGTTGCACCTGGTCTGTTCAACCATGGATCCTAGACTATTTAGTTACCTGCACGGTTTCTAGAGGAAGGGCAAGAAGTATTCCTAAAACGCACTCATCTGATGGTAAATGGGAAAGATGCAATCCATTTACTTGTCCAATACATCGTTTTTTCTTCCTAGCTTTTTTTTTGTTTTTGCAAACCGGTATCACCAATCTTTGCCTCAAAAGATTTCCACTCCTGCACCGTCTCTGCTGCATTTTGAACATGTTAAACTAGCCTGCCTGCCTTTGGTGCACATTCAGCATCTCCTTCACAGAACTTGTGAAAGTGTCAATTCATATAGCAATAACTTTGCTATCACAAAACGTGACAAGTCTGGTACAAGCCATGCAATATCTACGTTTCAAGGTTTGACAGTTGATGTGTGAAAACAGGTATCTAAATTAATGAATTTATCAAGCTGGTTTAAACTGGTTAGATCTTGGATTAATTAAAAGTCTCCCAATGCAGGTTAGAAGTCAGTGATCAACCCTATATAAACTCCTTGGATTGACCACTATAGTCGAAATGCCTGTGCACCAGGTTATCAAGAGAGATCCTGCCAAACTTCAGCAGCATCCATCCCGATGGTGAGAGTCAATATAGAGATGAGGAGCCGAGCCCAGCTTATCATGTGTTTTTCTTCAGAGGGAACACTCTCTCCTAGCTGAAATCAGATAGCCACAGCTTATCTGATGTGAGCAGGTATGCAGTGCGCTGGGCCCAAGAAATTCTAGGAGCAAGTTATCTACTCCACCTCCATGCTCTCAAACTGTAGCGCATAGAAGTGCTCTTTAGGGTGATAGGCTGCTAGGAACATTCAAATTGTTAGAACGGTTTATTTTATTTGTGCCGCTAAAAAATTGCCTAAGTGCTATTTTAATTATATGTTTTGTGACTAATACTCATATACTAAGCAACTGGATGAGACTGCTGAAATAAAACACTTACAAATAAGTATATAGTGTCTTTACTTAGTGCGGTGGTTGAGTGCGCTATTCTGAAGAAAGAAATTTGGTTTGAATTTCCCATGTGTCCCTGAACCCTTCACAGGAGTGTTAGTAACCCATGAGGCATGGACGTGGTGCCAGCAGGCACGCTCAATGAGTTGTGTGGGCTGCAATAACATGGGCCCCTCTGCTCAAGCGACTAGTCACTCAAATCCATCCAGGCACCCGTGGGTAGGGAAGCCAAACCTTGTAGACCTGGGCTAGTCATAGGTTACGCAACACTGCCCAGGTGAGAGCTATGCTGTGTGTGAGTAGGTCTAGAACAGAGTCCGACATGTGACAGTCTGTTCCTGACCTACCACCGATTTGGAAACACAGGTTTGCCTATTGATCTCAAAATACCCCTACTGATATTCCCACTGCTTCCCGTTTTATGAGAGTAAATACTGCCATGCTGCTGCCCCTGATCTAGGGTATATATGCCAAGGATTTTATGGCTGCCCGAGCTGATCTTTGTGCGAGTTGGATGCTTGCGATCATGCAGTCAGGGGCCATCTCCATTTCGCGTGCATCAAATTTGCACTGCTGTTGCCTATGTTGTACAGTACTGAGGCTGTTGCACAAAACTAAGGCTGGTGGCTTAGTGAACTAATGCATTCACTCCAGGGATCTGTTTTTGACCCCCATGGTCAAAAGTTTGAATCTCAGATAGTTTAGTCTTCCATCCAACCGAGGTTGATAAGGTGAGCATCATTGAGTTTGGTAACAAAAAAACTCAGTTAGCTGTTTATAAGCATCAACAGATTGTCTTGCGTGTGAATGTTGTGCTCTACAAATGCACGTTATTTTCTTTGTACCGTTGTTTGCCGGCGGATGTCAGTACTCATTTTTTAGGGATTAGTACTTTTGACTTCATCAATAGGAGGAAAACTAGAACTACCTTCTGAGTTATCAACAATCATTCACTTTGTATTAAACTGGTGGGAGAATGCCGCGTGGCCCCGGGTGCTGCCACCCTTAGGACTGCCTCCCACTGGCTGATGCTTTCAGCCGAGCAGCTCTAGGCGGTTGGAGGGCACACATCTGCTGCCATCCATCTATGTCCATAAAGAGTTTGTGCTACATTGTAACCTCCACATTTGAAACTGTGCCATGTGACCATCACCACGTGCCTTTACTTTCCAAGCCGCACTGCCAACTTGCGGCCTATGTCAAATAATCTTATGCTTAACATGTGTAGCTAGTACTCAGGACAGTAAGTGGAAGATGCTGGCAACGGGCTGCTCTCTCCAAAGGAAATATTTTGCGCACCTGCACGTTTTCTTTTACCCAGTCACTGGCCTTAGAGCAAGTCCTGTTCCCTCTTCTAATCCATTGTAAATGTCCCTTTTGCACTTTATGCATGATCACCTCAGGGCCATAAAGTGTCTTTGAAATTATACATACTGATTTAATGCAAGTCTGTATACATTTAGACGTAGGTCTGTCACCCCTTCCCCATCTTATAACCTCCATTATAGTTTACTTTTGTAAGTGATAATTAGCAATCTCTGGGCCGCAAAGCTTTTATTTTCAGCCATTAACCGAAAAAGCATTCATGGACCTCTCCGGGGAAGTTCTTAAATTGAATTGTGCTTGCCAAACGTGTTTGACGTGTTAAGCTTTTATTGTTGCTTGCCTTCTTTAATGGCTGCGTGGCTTTTACGGAAATAAACATTTTTCGGTTGCCTGAGAAGCAGCAAGTGTATCAAACACATATTGAACGTAAGAAAGTAAACACAAAAACATGGCTATACCAAGTGAGACTGAAGTTGCCCATTATCAGAGAATATCTTGGCAAGACACAAGATCAAATACATATTGATTTTAAGCAGATTTCTGGAGGACATTTCACACCGTTAATTAGGGACTTTTCCTTTAAACTAAAAGCAAGGTGCTCTTATAAGAATAGGCCCTTGAATCATTCAGCTCTGCTCATAAGTAACAAAGAACTTACCCCGAGTGCAATTTTGTCCATAATTTTCACTGCCACTTTTTCACCAGTAAGGAGATGACGAGCAAGTTTAACCTTTGCAAACCCACCTGTACGTTGCAGAAAAATAGACAATTATGAAATAAGCGCACGGATATCAGTAAAATAATGACGGAGTAATTGTTTCACAAATGAGATACAATCAGTGAACATATCTATAGACAATAAATCATGACTGCTGCTAGTTTGCTTAACATACAAGACTGAATTACACTTTGCCATGCTTATAAGGAGGGAATAAAATGCAAGTTTTAACATGAATTGAGCCATATCAAGGGACTGGAGCCACGGCTGTATAGCTAGACGTTTAACTACGGCTGCCTGCCTAGAACCGTTCCGCTATAGAGACCCCCTGGGTTTTTGAACTCAGAATTACCTTGTTCTGAATTGCTTCAACAGCATGTCATGCATGTAAAAAGGCACTGCTCCCTCTAAAAAACAACTTCTATACGGATTGAAGTAGTGAAAAATGTAGAGAAATGTTAGTACAGCACATATGAAGTCCAGGAAATATCGGAGATAGAAAGTAGGTGGGCGATCTAAAGTAGGTCAGTCACTTCATCTGAAATGGTAGATGATGGACTCTTTTTCTGTTATTGTTAGGGAGGTTAGGGATGCATTGCAGTGGTCTGGGCTCTGATCTAATGCCCTACCAAACCAAGAGTCATATTACCAGGCACCTTTAACCAGTAAACACAGGCTACAGGGCGTCCTGAAAGGTGAAATTGCATTTCTACAACTCAGACAACACCATGTTCTACCGTTCAGGGGAAACGATACACCCAAAATGTATATCATACGATTCTGGCAGTGAATCCTCGAGAGATCCCTATATGTGGCGAGGAAGGGTATAAAGGGGTAACAGCGTCCAAGTTAGGTACTCACTGGGAAGGAAAAACTGAGGTAGAGCCCTTAGCCACATATCACACAGGAGTTTGCAGGCAGGGGCTAGCGGAGGTGGGAAGGCACATCTTGACATTCTGAGCTTTAGCAATGAGTGTAGGAAGCTGGCTCTTTATATAGTGGACCAAAAAGGAGACACACTGTGTAAAGAGTCCAGGCAAACCCAAAAGGAATTACAGAGGCACAAACGACACACCAAATGCTCTCTTTTGTAGAAGTGTGGGCGAGCAGTTAGTCATATCAGAGGGTAGTGCTAAGCATTTATTGCACACACAGAGGCAGTAAATGAGAGGAGACAATCAAAAATCCGATACCAATTTATAAAAATAACATACTTTTATATGAATTTAGATACCAAGATCATCGGGATCAGATATGTACTTTGAGTTATGAATGTGAGAAGGTGGCCTGGTATATGCTGTCCACTAATTAAAGTGGGCACCCTGTACCAGTCCACACGACCCTTATGATGTATGAGGTCAAAGATCACCTTTAGAGAGCTATCCTAATGGTAGCTGTGGAGAGCAGCCTTCAGGCTTAATCTTGAAGAAATGTAAAGCAGCTTGTTTTACCAGAGTATCACCTCCTGAATGACTAAATGAAAGGAGAACCACACAGTAGTTATATAAAAATATGTATTTATTAATATAACAACACTCTCTACTAGTCTCTACACGAGATTAGGGCACAAAGCACACAATACTGAATCAATAGAACATTCGTAAGTAGCAAAATACACAGCGGGCTCCAGGGGGAGACCGAACCATATACTAAAAAAGTGGTACAACAATCACGACTTGACTAGACACAGGGCCTAAAGCATGTAGAATCGCTGGGACCCCAAGGAACCACCCAAGGCAGTGACACAGGGCGCCCACGGAGGACGGGTGCAGTAAAGAAACACGACTGCATGCTCCGTGCAACTCTATGGGAAAGTCGCGGTTGTAAAGTTACAGTTTAAGGACACTTCTACGAGGACTTCGAGCAAACCCTTTGGAACATAGGAGGTTCTAAGGCCTACCCACCAGTGAGTACCGAGGTACCCGTGTTACCTATCCCAGAGGAGGCAGGTGCATAGGGGTCAAGTGGTGTGGGAAACCTTCGTCGTTTTCAATGGAGGGTTGCAAAGAAGTACTGCTGCCGGGAAGGCGAAAAGTGTCCAGTGGAATCCAAGCCTGGATTCTAGGTGAGAGGAACCTGAAAGCAGAGGGGACAGAGTCTGGGTCACTTCAGGTGACCAGGGGCTCGGTAGTCGAATGCCCACTGATGTCGGGTGCTTCAGGTGCGAAGAAGGGATGCTTGACTTTGCAGCCACGGGTACCAGGAGACGCAGAGGACGACCAGGATCCGGAGGTGAGCTGTCCCACGAAGGATGTTGAGTGGTCGATGTCCAGCTAGAGCACCAACAAGCCTTGGCAAATGCAACCCACGCGGGCAGAGTAAACAGGTTACGGTGTGAACCAACAAGGTCCAGGAGACTCTCCAAGCAATGGGGAGTCAGGGCACGTCTGGAGCAACCAGGGAAGCCCAAGAACAAACAAGGTGACCCTCGCCAGGACCCACAGGCCAACGGACCAGGGATCGCGAGGAGACCTCGAGCGAAATTACAAAGCACCAGCCCACGGAGCACTCGGTGAGTGGAGGCCGGATATCTTCGGTGTAAATGTTGCTCGGGGTCAGGACTACACGGAGTCCAATGCACAAGCTCGGGGATCGCCAACAAGCATATGCACTTGCAAATGTACGCGGTACACAAGGGTTCGGGTTGCACGGCCCCCACGAGGGATACTGGTCTCAGAATGGCTGAGAGGTCAGATCTACCTCAGGGACCTTCAGGAACCCACCTCCTGTGTTGTTGAAATCTTCGGAGTCCCCAGGCGCTCTGGAGATGCAAGCCAGTCAGATGTGCTTAGGTGCCTCCTGCTGCAGGGGAGTAACTCCTTTACTCGAAGGGAGATTCTTCAGTCATCCAGCGTCGTGCAGACAGTCAAAGTACTTGGTTTCTTCTTAGCAGAATCTTGTCCAGGTAAAATCTACAGTCTTGTAGCCAGGTAACCCACTTTAAACCCATGGGAAAGGGTTGGACAGATTCAGGGGACCCTCCTAGGGGAGGGGCAGGACAGAGGGGTGGCTACACCCATGTCCTTTGTCCAGTTTCGCGCCAGAGCAGGAGCCAATGGCTCCCAGAACTGGTTTGAGCTGGACTATGCACAGGGACACCAAATGTGCCCCCAGTGCAGACTTTCTGGCACTCTCAGAGTGCCCCCACCCAGCCCCAATACACTAAACCCTGTCTGGGAGGTGGTCACACCTACCTGGGACAGGATGCCCATTGTCATGCCTTCCTCTGCTCGAGCTTGGCTCAGCAGCAGGAGAGCAGAATCGTGTCTGTGGCTGCCAGCGTCCATTTTGTGCTGCCCAGGTCGAGAAAGCTGGTACCGGGTAGACCGGTGACCCACAGTAGTGGTTTCAGAAGGGTGGAATCATACCTCCCACACCAGTTACTGGTGTGGAGGTATGATTCCAAGGTGTTTGACACCAAACACAACATGTTTCTAAGCAGCCATTTTAAAGTTAGCATTTACAGTGAGGTTATAATGCACTTAGACCTATATGTCTGGCTGCATCACAGACAACCCCGGAGAATGGTCTCCGAAGGCTGGAGAAGGGCTCTGCTCATGCAGGGGCACCCGCTCACGTAAAACCAAGCACCCTGCCTTCAGGATTGATACGGCCTGCCATAGGGGTGACTGATAGGTTTTTAAGTGTAGTGATTTAGATAGATATAGTGAACCTATATCTAAGTAAGTGGTGCAAGCACCAGCTTACACAGGCTGCTGTAGCAGACCTGTTGTGTCATTTTGAATGGCCTCTCATGGGTGGCATAATACATGCTTCAGCACTTGGGAGGCCTCTGGGGTACCTATGCCCTGGGTACATGGTGTACCACATACTAGGGACTGATAAGGGTACCCCAGTATCCAATCTGGAGTGTACCTAAAGTACATACATAGCAATTTAAGGGAGAAAGCAGATAGACTGGGGTCCTGGATAGCAGGATCCCAGTCAGACTAGTCCAAAAACAGTGAGACATCAGCAAAAAGTGGGGGTAACCATAACAAGCAGATACTACTTTCCTACAATGAATTTATACAGTTTTCAAAAGTTGACAGTGCAATTTTTGGGGGCAGTTATGTTATCCTGTGAGGGGAAAACATGTACGGCATTCGGGAAATTAACAGCCACTTACAGGACTGTTCTCTTGGACTCGAAGGGATTATGGGGCAAAGTCCAAGGCCACACCAACCGGTCACCTCAGGGTGCTCTGGGGTTGTCAGAGTGTAGAGGTGTGTCACGGCATCGTGAGTCCCATTCACTTTAATGGGGAACGGTCCGGTTGGAAAGAGGCTGCAAGCCGAGACTGGGGGACCAGTCCGGGGAAACCCATGGGGAGGGTGGTCAGGAGGGTGGAGGGAGGGGGATAACGACTCTGGAGATGCTCGGGCACATGAGGATACCTTTGGACAACTTCTCCTGTGGCTGTGGGGCTCGGGAGCAGTGGTGTCTTTTGGCATCAGCTTTAGTGCTGGAGTCGCTTGCAGTTGGAGGGAGAGACTGCAGGTGGCGACTGGAAGTCCAGTCTGGCCAGACCAAAGGATGGGTTTGGCTCTTGTGGGTCTGGGGACCCAGTTGGCACTGTCACCTCCCTTGGACTCTGGGGCATGGGTGCAGAGGTGTTTTGAGGCATTGGGTGGCTGTGGTCTCAGACTCACTCTTTGTTTCTGCAGAATGGGGCAAACAGGACAGCTGAGCCACTATTGTTTTGGGTCTCACGGTCCCAGAAGTCCCTCGACATGCAGGTCAGTCTTCCTCTGTGTTGGTTCCCGGACTGGACACAACAAGCGTTGGCTGCTGCACGGTTTCTGGTACCCCAGGTATTAGTACTGTGTGGCTCCGGCAGTCCTGGCGTCCCCACACTTGCAGGGAGGATGGATCTGACCTGTAGGAGCACTGCTACCTCTTCCTGGGCGGCTGCTGCGTTGGTAGTCCCCGTAGGCGGCAGGTGGGTGTATCAGACGTTGCTTCTTTGGTGGCTGCGGTGGAGCAGATCTTCTACTCCAAAAGAATTTCTTTGAACATTGGCGAAGCACCGGCAGCCCTTCGGGTTTCTTGGAATCTGTACAGTGGCAGGACGAGGCGGATACCTCACGAGGGTTGGAGCCAAGTCGGTTGTGCTCCTCGGGCCAGCAGTCTTCTTTGTCCACTTCTTTATGTCCGTCAAAATCTTAAGTCTTATCAGCAGGTCTCCAAAAATCGCAATTTAGGGGCGTTTATAGGAGTGAGGGGTAGTAGACAATGGGCTACTTTCCCCTCGGGTCACAAAGCCTCCTAGACAACCACTTCCTTAGGGGAGTGAGCATCACCCTGTCCCAGAATGCCTAATTCCACCAGACACAAGATGGTGAAATTCCTAATTGTATGTTCACTTCAAACTGGTCACCCCAGAGGTGTGTCCAGCCTGGCAGTGTAACACTCCTTCTGCATAGCTAATTTTCCTGCCTGTCCGGTTCTCAGATCGGCCCTGGGAAGGGCATGGCATTCCCCTGTCTGGGGAAGCCTTGGGTCGCATATCAAAGGCGGCTGAGGCCTTTGAAGCCTCCTGTCTTGATATGCTGATTTACCAGCCTTCCTGGAGGAAGCGATAACACCTCTCTCCACAGCAGGCACTGTTTCTGACCTCCTGAGAGCGAGTGCTCTCACACCCGGGGGTTAGAAACTCGTCTGTGGTGGCAGGCTGCACAGGACCAGTCAGCCAGAGCACTAGAGGGCTAGTAGGTTTCAGGGGTACCTCTAAGGTACCATCTGGGTGCATGTATTGCTAAATCCAACACTGGAATCAGTGTGGGTTTATTAATACGAGGTGTATATGTTTCAGTAATGCCATTATGTAGCTGGGTAACTTGTTTTTACCAGTGTCCAGCACATACCTTAAGATGGCATCCCTGTTCACTGGTACAGTCAGTAATTGAACTGGCCAGCACAGAGGCATATCTGCTCATGCAAATATGTCCTCACATGTAATTTAATGCACCATGCCGTAGCGCTTCAAGGCCTGCTGTAGGAGCGACTTCTAAATAGATCATGTAGTATTAGGGGGCATGGCACACAAGTGTGCGCCATGTCGTGTTTTCACTCTTTGGAGCACGTTGTTACGTGGCCTGCAGTGGCAGTCTGTATGAGTTTGGTGCTGGGTCCTCTAGAGTGTCAATAGATATGCTGCAGCTCTTAGGGACCCTCTTTAGTACCTATGCCCTAGGTACCAGAGCTACCACTTACTAGGGACTTACAGTGGTGCTAAAGGCCTGGTCACTTGGGGATCAAGCAACCAGTTGTCTTGTTTTGGGGAAAGAACACTGGCACTGTGGACCTGGTTAGCAGGAGCCCGTGCACTTAGTCAAAGTTGCATCAAATACCAGACAAAAAGTGGGGGGCCTACTGCAACAAAAACCCAGTGTCATACCCTTCCTCCCCCTGTTCTCATTCATTTGAGAATTAAAAGAACATTCTAAATAGTTATCCAAACGTGTCATAGCATTCTAAAAACGAGGCAAGAGTTTATTAAATATTTAAAGCTGGCTCCCGTGTCCAAAGATAGAAGCCTTGTGGATGGATACATGGCGTATTGGTATTTCAACCTATCTGGACAGTAGTCAAGACCATTTGCCAAGCAGACTCTTTTTAAGCATGTGAGGGGAAAATAAAAGGAACAGAGCCAAGTATCACCCATCGTCAACTTGCTCTATGCAATCCATCCGCCTTCGGCCATTCTTTCTAAAGTGACTGCGTCGTTCGTTCTACAGATGAGGTACCTTCATTGTAACGTCCGGCTTGTTTTCAGAAGCATGTTCTTCAAAAGTAATTTTTTAGCTCGCTTGCAATCTGTTTTTTTACAGCAGACTAACTATAATGTGCAGAACATGGAAAAAGCATACAAAGAGAAGAAGAAATGCACTAATCCAAGTCTGCATTTTGTTCAAACTTTTTCAAGCGGTTGAAGATGGTCATATTTGGTGGAACTCAGCTGGCTTAACATGCTGAACTTGATACACGGTGCCTGGTACTCTAGATTCAGTGCATGCTAATGCAGCGGGAGAGGCTGTGCCATGACGTTGTTCAGAAAGAATGCGCTTCTAGCCTTGATCCAGTGCGTGCTGCAATTCACAAGAAGGGGTTATTAAAATTACGGGCTCTGGTCACTCAGTGCATGCGATCGATCCCTCCAAGCACCACACCAGTGTCAATATGTGCTCAGAATGCATGCCAGGGCGTAGAGTATCGCTACGGCCAAGGGGCTCAGGGTGTGGTGAGCCAAGTTAAACTTTTTTTCTTGGGCAAAGGCCACACAAACATACTGCAAGTTGTGCAATATAATCATTAGCCAGTGTGTGAGTTAGGTGGTGCCCAGAATCCCAGAGACCACATTGTGCAGCGAATACAAGCCACAATTTGAACGTTCATGGAGGCGGGGAATGCAGTTTTGCTTGTCAAAAAATTCAAACTAAGACAACCAAGTAATTAAAAAGTGCATCAACCACAAGTTTCAGATTCCACGAGGTATACAGAAGTCATAAAGGAAGGGGTACTTGTGATCCAGATTCGAATATTCTGTCAAATGTTATTAATTCTAGAAGTGGTTCATAAAATGAACAAAGTGCAAAAGCATAATTTGTTCGGATTTGAAAAACCATTGAAAACTTCTAAAGCCCCATATGTTAACGCGCATTTAGCAGTAACACCGGCCGTCATGCTTTTTGAATTGTAAGGTTTATGTGCAAAGCCACTATATAACTTTTTTTAACCGCACCAACCGCTGCAAGAGACGGGTGGTTGTTCAAAACTTGCACTAACTGGCCAAGCGCCTATTAGAACAAACTACTCTAATTTCTGGTGTAAGTGATTAAATTGAATAAACCTGGGTAGGTAAAATGTATGTAGGGAAGTAACACTGATTTTAGAATTCTAAACATCTTTAAGAAAACGTGTCCCTTCATGTAGGTTTGACGTTGTAAAACCTTTTGTGAGCTGGTGGTAACAGTAATGAACCTTAATTTATTAGCTATCATCATGAAACTAAACGATGCTATGATAGAGCGCTCGGTTTATGCATTTAATTTTTTAAAACTTATTTGCGCATTTGAAAACACAATACTAGTATTTCATTTTTTTCCAAGAGTGCATGTGAGGTTAAATTGCCCTTTAGTTATAAGCAGACGAAATGCAAACAAGAGGAAGGTAGAAAAATCCAAGCTCACCCAACTTTCCTCAGATTGGAGTTCAATGTCAGAATCTGGCCCACCCTCCCCAGACTAGTGGATATGCAGTTTGTGGCGAGTGGAGTTAAGTAGGGCAAGGGTGGCTGCTGCTGCTTTGGAAGCCCCTAGGGTCTATTGAGAAGGATTATTGGTAGAGCATTGGAGCACTAGCAGAAATCCCCATGCAAGAATATTTCCCCCTGGAACCACAGACCTTCAGAAGGTGGAGTGCCCTCCCACCCATCACGCTCACCAGACATGTTGCCCGACTCCACACAACTAGGACGTTTTTGGTACCCATGGGGGCATTTCAGACCATTTTCAGTCAGTCGCCACCAGAACCCCACCCACTGAGAGCCCAGATATTTAATCAAATATTTGCCACTTCTCTGGGCCAATATGACAGTATCCCAAGCAAGGAGAAAGGAAGCAGCAGCATTGGAAAGCAGAAGACTAGGGAGAAGCAAGATGGTGGCAATGTGAGGCCGTCAAAATGCAGCTCTCCATCTGCAGGGCCAAAGCCAGGACACGCAAGCTGCCAAGGAGTTGGCTGCAAAGTGGCCAAGTTATGTGCCACGATAGTTGACCCCTTGTCTGATCTGGAAGCCTGGGCCTGGGTCCTAGAGGTTGATGTTGTGGGTGCACGAGGCAGGATGTAGTGCATGAGGCCCAGCTGATCGATGTCTAGTGGAAATTGGAATATCAGGAAAATCTCCAAAGGTGGAATAAAATGCAGGTCTTAGGTGTGGCAGAAGGCAAAGAGGGATCTGAAGCGTGACTATTTGTGGTAGATTTGTTTCAAAAGACCTTTCCTGAGCTGGTGAGCTGGAACTGGGCCCAAGAGATAAAGTGAGCCAATAGTCTTCTTCTGAACCAGTGGAATTCTAAGATGGATGCCGAAAAACCACAGGCAATCTTGGTGTTCATTGGAAATTTTTTGCTGAGACAAGCAATCTATGAGAAAACAAGGCCAGATGCCAAGAAAACTGGGAGGGTTTGCACTTTCTTTGTCAAGCCTGACTTCTGCCACATCACGGTTGAGCGGCAGTGGAGGCTCCACCAGTTAATCAAATCATTTCAGGACAAGGGGGCACAGGCATTTTTATTGAATCCCGCATGATTGAAGGTGGTCTGGAATAATAAAACGCGGATGTTTACATCCGAAATCAAAGGAATTTATGGAAGATATGTCCATGTAATAACGGGTTTTGGGGAAGTGGCGACATAATGTAAACTGTATTTGATTAAGCCGATTTATCTGTCTGGGGAACATCTCATTTAACTTGCGCGCTTGCTCAGGGGGCTGAGCGGAGAAGCTGCTCACATCCCAACAGACCTATATGTGGTCTGTTCACTTCTCATGGGTGGGAGGGATGCAGGGGGTTGAGTTCTTTTCTGGGAGAAGGTGGAGTGGCAGGGGTTTTGGGTGGGGGAGGGCTGCAGAATAAACCCCCCCAAAATGAGCAATAATAAAAGAAAAGGTCAAGATAAGGAAAAGACGGACCACAACTTTACTCAGTTGTATTGGTGTATAGCGGCGGACAGTATGTTGTGGACAGGTTATCAAGACATGTTGAACAGGGAAATAGGGGGACAAAGAGGTTCTCTGATGGTAATCACTTAGTTTCAATATGGTGTAAACGGGTAATCTCTTTATTTGCTCAGTTAATGTAGGTGGCCTAAATGATGACAACGCGACAAAGGGTGTGGCAGAGATACTCAGATCTCTGGGACCTGATGCTATCTATTAACAGGAAACACATATCCCTTCGGGAAAGAGGGAGCTGTTGAAGATACAGGGGTATACCCTTCTTGCTTGTATGATTCAGAGCTCTTCTATGGTGGGGGAGGGGGGCTATATTGGCTAAAGGGCATGTCAGGCCCATATAAGCGTAAGCTGGAAGATAAATTTGGCAGGTGAGCGATTGTGGAGTGCCAGATAGCAGGGACCAGATTTACTGTTTGCTCGATTTATGGATCCAATCAGGATGATATATCACTTTTTGAAGAACTGGAAATCGAACTGGCGACTTGGCCCACCTCACTGATTGTGTGTGGTGACCTAAATTTACATCTTGATGCTGGTAGGAAACGAGAGTCCAAGTATCAAGGGAGAAAGCCTCGGGTGTATAGAGCTCTGAGGTCCTTAATGGATAGCCACGGGTTGGTGGATGTGTGGAATGGTATTAAAACGCTGAACACTGAGTTTACCTATTTTACATGCCCACACAAAGTATGCCCACCTGGATTTTATTTTTTTACTTCCACTGGGTTATTAGGCAGGGCTGATATTAGGAAGCTCCAAATGCTCTTTTCTGATCATAATCCTTTAGTTTTGGAAATATCTGGGCTGGGAGTGATTAGGGCTCAGGGTAAATGAACGTTTGATAGTAAATTGCTTTTAAACACCCAGTATATCGAACACATGAAAAACTGGATAAAGAACCTTTTGGAAATAAACAGATTTAGCGCCTCAAGGGGGTGGTCTGGGAACACGTAAAGCTGGGTTGAGAGGCAAGCCTATAAGCTTCGCTGCATACAATCGGAAACAAAAAAGGCTAAAGAAATTAAGGGGCATATGAGCAATTAGCTGCCCTGGAAAAATGCCATACCGAGGGGATAACACGGGGACAGGATCTTTCAGAGATTCAGCAAAAAATTGCGGTGGTGAAAGCCATGATTAATAGCTACCACACCAGGCCGTTGGCAGAAGGGTTTCAAGTATAGAGAGTCAAAAGGTATGAATACCGAAGAGAGAAGGAAGATTAGCAGCTCACAGCAAAGGGAGGTCGTAATCACTTAAAGCTTAACCCTCATAAAACCGAATTCCTGCTGATTTCCCCCCAGAAAAGCGCTACGAACATCCTAGAGTGGACCAAGTTGATCACAGCATTAAACTGTACTCCGAGGATTGTGGAGTCTACCAAATCACTGGGAATTATACTAGACAAAAACCTGAATATGATTTTGCATATCAACACAATGGCAAAAAATGCCCGGTTCCATTTAAGCTACCTCAGAAAATTGAAACCCTTCTTAAATAAGGCAGACCTTAAAACAGCAGTCCAAGCACTAGTAATTTCAAGGATCGAGTACGGCTGCACAACCCTAGCTGGTCTCCCCAAGATTTCAACAGCCCCACTAAAAGCCTGTCTCAATGCGGCCACAAGACTCATAACTGGCTCCAGGAAATTCGACCACATCACCCCTCATCTGAAAGCGCTCAACTGGCTGCCTTACGAAGCGAGAATACAACTAAAAGTGGCTTGTAGTGTATCGCTTTGTGGGTAATACATAACACCAGCATACCTAGCCCAGAAAATCACACTTTCAGGAGGTTGCCGTGTCTCCCGGAGTCAGGGAGGGCTACTACTGAAACCGGCTAGATTCCGTAAGAAAAGAACTTATGACCGAGCTTTCTCTGGTGCAGCGCCTAGAATTTGGAACGCTCTCCCCTAACATTAGAAAAATTTCGTCAATCTCTGCTTTCAAAAATGAAGCCAAATCTTTTTACATGAGTAAATATCTCCCATAATCGCAACAGACTTGACATTATCACTGATCTAACATGATCATACGCATGCTACCTCTCATCGAACATTAACCTCTTTGGGGTTCTGTATATATGTTTGTGTTGCTTTAATGTTTTTCGCAAAATCACTTGTACAATTACTGTTGACTTGGTAACAAAACTGTTTATAGATATGCAAATGTAAAGCGCTCTGATACCCCATTCAGGGTCATGTTCGCGCTATATAAAACACTAAATAAATAAATAAATAAATATTGAAAGCATTAAGAGGGACGGTGGCTCCTCAGCCACTGAGCCGTCTGAAATTATCAGAACATTCCAAGATTACTACAGGGCCTTATATCAAGAGGAAAGTCCATTAACATCATTACCGGTAGAACGGCTACTGCTAGAAGGGAGGGATCAGGTAGATGTGGACGGGATCATGGAACTAGAGTCAGATATTACACTAGAAGTCACCAGTGCATTAAAGTTTATGGCCTCAGGTAAGGTGGCAGGCCCTGATGGAATACCCCTAGAGTTCTATAAAACGTTTTATCCATAATTAGCTACAGTTTTGTTAGATACACTCTTGGTGGTTCAGCGGCATGGGGTTTCACCACCCTCCTGGCAGGGCACGGATATCATGATTTTTAGGAAAAAGAATAAGCCTACTATAGGCCTATCTCTTTGATTACGTCAGACGCTAAACTCTATTCTAAAATGTTTGCGGTCCGCTAGGGGAGGGTCATAGCCAAGATGGTCTCGCCCTGGCAACAGGGGTTCATACCCGGTAGAGGAACAACGGAGCATGTCAGTCACGCCATTACTCTATTCGATATTGCAGAAGTAACCAGTGATCCTGTGGCTATGATCCTCCTTAAAACAGAAAAAGCATTTGACAGTATCGTGGAGCTATCGCTCGGTAGTACTGATGTGTAAGGGTTTTGGACCACGCCTGATTAAGGCAATAAGGGCTCTATATTATGTCCCATTTGCCAAACTTCAAATTATGGGCCTAGTCTCGAGAGGATAGCAATTACTAGAGGAACAAGGCAGGGTTGTCCCGGTTCTATGTATCTTTGCTCTTTATATCGACCCATTGAGGCAAATATCAAGCAGTCAGATCATCAAGCCAGTTCTGGTCAATGAGCTCGATACAAAAGGTATTAGCATATGCTGATGATTGCGATAATCACCCCAGATCCTATTAGTGCAGTGCTCGAGGTGGAGAAACTGGCTGAGAAGTTTGGAGAAAGCTCTAGCTACCTTCTTAACAAGGAAAAAAGCCAGAATGGATGCACCGACAATATTGGTTTGACAGATACCCGTAGGGTTGACATAGCTCCGTACCTAGGGATTAGGATAGGGCCCACAGTTGGATCCATCTATCTAGACCCGCTATTGAGCGGGATCAGCACTGATGAATCATATTAATGGTTTGCACTTTACCCTGGTGGGAAGGTGTAACATGTTAAAGATGACTGTCCTTCCAAAAGAGCTCTATCTGTTTAGTGCTATACCTCTTGAGCTAGACATGTCTCTGCTCAGGAAACTGGATGCCGTGTGTATACATTTTGTTTGGCAATATAAGACGAGACAGGCACTCAAATTCTAGCTCTCCCAGGAGAATGGGGGGGGGGGGGGTGGGTGGGAAGGGGTGTTAGGCAGCCAGTTTGTTTTACTACTGGGCAGCACTTTTACAGCAGATGGGGGTTCTTTTATCGGGAGGGAGGGGCAGAAGGGATGGCTTGGGGCATACTTCAGGGCCTCCTACTATCTAGTTATAACTGGTACACACCTTTGTGGTGGTCCCCATTGTTCCTGTCAATATTTCATGATGGGATCTGTAAGCAATAGGAGCAGTCTGGCCTCTGTAACCTGGTTGATGTTTTTTCATCTGGTCAGATGTGCTCATTCACGGACTTACAGCAGGATTATGGGCTAGGCCTTTTTATTTAAATATCTACAGGTCAGGGAGTTCTTGAGCAAGATTAAACAGGGAATAGTTTCAAGGGAAAGAATTCCCCTTTTGGATACAGTTCAGCAGCTGGCAGTAAGATTGGTCAGAGACATAAAATTTTGATGGATATCCTTCTGGTTGAGACAAGATTGGCAGGGAAGCTAGGGGAGGGGGAAATAGATTTACAGGCCTCAATAGAGATTGGGATGAAAGTTCTCCTCATCTAGCCTGAGAACGCAACATTATAAAACTATGTTCAGCCTCTATTACACACTCGCCAAGCTGGGGCATGAGGGAGGATGATAGGTGTCCTAGGTGTGGAGAAGGTTTGGCCGATATGGTTCATATGTTCTTCAGCTGTAAGAGGCTACAGCCATTTAAAAAGGGTATTGAGGTGTTTTGGAAGTTGTTCGGAAGAGAGATCCTCATCAGCCCTGTTGTGATGCTTTTTGGCTATGCTCAGCGTAGGAAATCTGGGGCAGCTGTAATTTATTTTATCTCCATGGCATTAGCCTGGCTTCTAATTTGTAACAGCACGGAAGAGTGCTGAACCACCTACTACGCAATAAGGGTTTGGGCGTCTGCTAGACATACAATTTAGAGAAGTCGCTGTATAATTGTAAGGGAAGGGGGGAAAGGAGGCACAGAGGAGGACTTGGACTCCTATGATAGACTGGGTGGCTAATAATTTGGGCATTGATGACTGGTTAGATTCAGAACTGGCATATGTGGGGGAGTGAGTTGTGGATAAACTGAAATATAGCTTGGTTATTTTGAGACTGTGGGCTACCTGATATTGTACATGACTGTTTTCCACACACGTCGGAGTAAGTGTGAACTAGGTGCTATGTCTGAACTTTATTGAATACATTTCTTTGCTCTTTTTAAGAAGAGTGATGTATTACATTTTTAGGTAGAAGGATCAATCAGAGAATTTATTTTTTAATTATGAAGCTTGTCTGTAGTAAGTCGTTTGATTTCATCAACACTATTAATGAATGGTTATGCTGCTGTTTTTTTCTTGAATAAAGATGAATTTCACTATCTCTATAATGAATTGTATAGAATGCCTTATGATATGGATGTGATGAATTTAGTCTGTTTGCTCCTTTGGAATTAAAATTATATATATATATATATATATATATATATATATATATATATATATATATATATATATATATATATATATATATATATATATATATATATATATATATATATATATATATGGAAAACGGAACACTCTCCTCTTCTTTTTCAAAATGCATCTCGCCTGAAAGTTATTTTTACTGTGATTACTAGCATATCAATATCCCCAATCATCGTTCAGGAGGGGCAAAACACCCTGTTGACAATATTCTTGTTCAGGGATCGCCGTTCTACAGCAATCCTGTGGAAGGATTCCATTTGGGCAGTTCATCTTTGGAAAGGAGTTCCAAATGAGTCGTGTTAGCCCAGCCAATCTGTCTCCTTTGGGAGATGTGACGCACCCCCTGAACAACAGGGTTGAAATTGGTCAAGAAAATAAATATTAAAGAGTCGGGCTGCTAGGCACAAGGAATTTGCACTTCGATCTTTACCCACCGTTGGCATTTCACCTAAACCAGGGGAGCAGATGTGGGATGCTTAGACTCTTGCTATTATTTTGATTTTTCTCAGACCCCTCCAGATGAAATTCACGGATATCTTCCATTTTGCAACATGTTGTGGGAACAAATTATTTAAACTTGCACTGAAAATACTTTAACGAAAGAAAGTGAAGTCTTAAATGCAAACTAGTTCAAGTTTTAAAAAAAAGGCACTAGAGAAGATCTCTCATAAATCCTGAACCTCTTAAGTGCCATCAACCAGTGACACCCTTAAATCCTGCCCTTTTGTCAGTTCAGCTAATTAAACTTTATTCGATCGATTTTTTGCTAAAATCATAAAAGTGTACATCTCATTCAGCAGCAATAAATCTTAAAGGAGTACAACCCTTTGTATAGCAGCAATAAATCATGTTAGCAAACATCAGATAAAATACATCTAATAAAAGCCTTAAATTGAAACAATTAGTTAAAAATACATAAAACAAAGTATACCCTCATCATCCTGGCAAAGGCAAAACCTTAACATCACACTGCTTAATTGCTAACAGATAGGACGCCATAAAGGAAACAAACAGAAAAAAAAAAAAAAAAAAAAAAAAAAAAAACACACTTTGGGTGTCCCTAGCAACTTTAGGTAGAGATAAGCAGGTCTAATTTGCCTAAAATGTACAGGAATCAAAAGGGGCCCGATACACTTGGGGCGAAGATTGGAAAACTATGGACATACAAGTATAATGCGCATGGTGTCACAGGTCGAAATATTGTCACCGCTACAAACACAAGTTGGGTAATTTGTGCCAGACCCCCTTCGGGAACAAAAGCTGATAGAAAATATCCAGCCTCAGAAGTGTTAAAAGGTAACGTAGCCTATTCGATATATTCAAAAAGGAGATAAAGCGCAATTCCACTTAAAGACTTAACCAGGACATACTTGCGCACGGTCTGCTTTGTTAAGGCAGAATTCTCCCGATCTGCAGACACCCTTTGGGAGAAGGCCTGTTTAACCCATGCTAGGTCTTTTTTTTACTATGGGCCTGATTACGATGGCGGGGAGACCGCCACAGACAGGCGGTCGATGTTGGTCTCCCCGCCATCGTAACCAAGTTTACCACCCGCCACATTTGGGTGGCGGGTGGCTGTGTGGCGATCGGAAAGACCGACCGCCACGGATCTGAAATGCTCAAGGAGCCAGTCGGTCCATTGGAGGCGGAGTAATGCCTACAATGGTGGCAGTGCCTACCAGACACCGCCGTAGGCATTACAATGCTCTTTTCCGCCTGCCCTTTCATGGCGGTGAACCAGTCATGAAAGCTTGGCGGAAAGGGACATTGGGGGCCCCTAGCAGGCCCCCCTTACCCGCAGACAGGATCTGGGGGGCACCTATGGGGCCCCCCTACATATCCCTGTACCATGTAGCAGGCACCGCATGGTGCCTGCCACATACTGCAGGGTTATGTGCAGTGTCCCTTTTTCGCATTGTGGCAGGTGCTGCAGCCAGCAGCACCCGCCGCAATGCAAAATATAGGCATTGCGACCGCCATGGTGGCGGTTGCATCAAAATGCCTCCTGCGGGACCGCCAACAGCCCGTCTGGTGGTCCCAATCCCCAATCGGGTGCCATCGTAATCGGGCCCTATGTTCCTTGTGTAAGCTCTTCCGAATTCATGAAAATATTTAAGATATTGTAACCATGGAATTTGAGCTGCAAAAGCAAACAGTCCTGTAGTACGAGCCTATTAAAATGTAAATCCTCCTTGTACATGAGCACCACACTAAAAGCAGACAAACCCTAATAAAATCTGCAATGTAGGACATGCCCAGTTCTTCCTGAGCAGTTTCGGTAGGGATTCCTTGATCAACAACAAATGTATTTCTCAGGAATTTGATTTCCATCAACTGGATACAATCCTGGTTGGCATACCCTCAAATTTCGTTACTATAGGTGCCCATCAGGATACATCTGGCCTTATACACATCTAATAAATGGTTGGGGGACTGGTGCCAATACGCCCGGCAAAGTCATGCAACCCAGAAATGGCTCTCTGTAGGGTCCCTCCGTTTTTAAAAAGCAGGGGTTTCCAACTGAGGCCAGAGTTAAAAAGCAAGTTCAAGTAAGAGAAGTTTTCCCACTTTGGATAAGACCTGGCCCTGTGCCAAAAGATTGCAACATTAAGTGGTCTTGGGCATACCACCAGAAAACGTGTGTTTTTTTTTTTTTTTTTAATAGTTCGTAGATAGGTCCAGGTTGGTCATTAAAAAACACTGAATGAGTATAAAATTCATTGCAGACTCATTGCAGTAAGAGCAATTAGAACCGCATCGTCACCATATTGTAAACAGGTACAGCTATTCCTCCAGCTTTAGGGACATCAGCTCCGATGTGGATTAGCATCTCGTCTGGTCTGTTAATATACATAACGAATAAAAAAGGAGTGATACAGCCCTGATGAACACCTTTATTTATTTTAGGGACCCCACCTCAGTCCAGAGTCCATCTCTGTTGACACAGAGAAAGGCTGAGCAGAGGTCCATAAAGGCCAGGCTCCACCCGCCCCGCCTTCCTTGGCCCTGGTGTATTTGTGCGTCAGGAGTTAGACATCTGAACCCGACTGCAGATCAGAAAGAATCAGTTTCTCATTGGCCCTGGTGGAAAGTCTTTCCAGGATCACCTTCCCTAGAATCTTCACTTCAACATCAATTAATGAAACAGGCCTGTAGCAATCTGGGTCCATCCTGTCCCCTTTTTTAAAAATAGGACTATTACTGAGTGGTTCCTGGGCGCCCACCTCTAATGGCAGCATTTATATGTAAAGTTTAAACAGGAGCCCAGAGGTCCACTAGTGATTTCAGCAGGTCGCCCGGGACTCCATTAGCACCAGATGCCTTGCCCTTTGGTAGCGACAAGATAGCATCTTTTGACTTCAGACCACTGAATGATTAGCGTTTCCAAATTATTGGTGGGATTGGGCCTGGGCTTGGTTACATCACAATTATACAGAGCTGAAAACTGGTTTGTCCAGGCCTGTGCCGGGACAGAGGCCATCTGGTCTGGCAGATGATGTTCCTTGAATCATGGATGATTTAAGCCCCCCCCCCCCAACTTAGTACTGTCCTTAGATGCACTAGCCTCTACTAGTACAAACCATAGCTCCTCCTTAAACTGCAGTTTCCTAGTTGCAACCACTGTTTTATAGGCTAATCTGCACCTGTTAACTTCGTCCCTATCTCGTGGGGTGCTTTTAAGATAAGTCAATAGCTCCCTCTTTGCCCTGGTGCAATTTTTATCAAACCATCTACTGGGCTTAGGTGGTATGTGCCTGTTTGACACACTCACAGAGTCAAAAGCTCTTAAATTGTCAAAATCTGAGGCCTCGTCATCAAGGCAGAGCCTGAACTGTTCCTGACAAGACCACAGCCTCGAAGTGTTAAATTCCCCATGAATGATATCTCCCCATTTGACTTTACGCCCACTGTCTTTGATGGTGACTCTGGTTCGATACAGGTCACTTATGCCCCAGGACTTTTTCTCCCACACAAAAATAGCAATCAAGGTATTATGGTCACTATGCAAATTTCATTCTGGGGAGAAACTTAAAGAGGAATAAAAACCCCTAGATAGAAAGATATAATCAATCAATGATGGATCTTGCTCCCTGGCCCTTAAAAGTGGGAACTCCATCCAATTGCTTAAGTGCTCGAATGGAAAGGGGACTAAATAAATTAAATTTGACAACCAGATTGTTTAAGGTGGTCCCTTGGGGAGTGTGCTTAACATACACTTGTTCCACTAGGAGCCCATCTGTAGCCATAGGATCATATATGAAGTAATCACTAGATGGTTGTAGATTGAAATCCCCAAATAAAATCAACTCAGTTTGTTGGATAGAAGGAGAAAGAAAAGCATCAAGAAACCTCCCTTCTTCCACCAAGGTCTCCGTGTCCTCATTCCCATGCAGGGGTTTATGTAGGTTGATAAATAAAATATTAGGATGAGCAAATTTCAGTAGCACTGCTAAGAAATGTGGGGAGTAAGGGGGGGCTCAACTTGATGTTACAAGTCAGATCTACCCTCACAAGTGTAACTATGCCCCCTCTGGCTCGACCACTTGGGGATGGGATGCAGGGCCGGCTTTAGCACTGGTGGCGCCCGGTGCGGCAATCTTTTTTGGCGCCCCAAGACCTCTTCTTCGGATTCCCTCATGACCACCCACAAAAGTGCCCCTCTTCTCTCCATAGCCCCTCTCTCACATACATTTTATTGTTTTAAAGGGCTGGTAAAGGCTGACTTTGCTAATAAGAATGTATATCTACCCAAACACTTTACAGCAACATTAGGAATACATAAAGAAAGACTGGGATAAACAAAATGTCCTAACTCTTATGTAGTTTACATGCAGCTTTTTAGGATTGTAACTTTTTTTATTGATTTCAGAAGGGGAGGGGATAGAGAACAACAGCTGTCGCCTACATCCATTGGCCGGCGAGGAATAAGCAGTAGAACTTTTAAATTCGGGTTACAGCATCCTGCACCTACATCCCTGCGCCGGTGCAGTAGGCATATGAACAAACAGAAAATATTGGAAGGGGGTGGAGGAAAGAGAAAGGGGGAAAGGGAAAACTATATCCAAATTCACTGACAACTTGAAACAGTAACAGCATGTGCTCACGGAGCTAGACTTCACTTCTTCTCCCCTGGATCTACTGGGGGTGGGGGTGATGTAATCTGCAATATGCGCAAGTATATCGAGCAGGTTAATTGTTGAAATTCTCCCAAGAGATATGATACAAGAGCCCCATCTTTTATTGAACTTGGGTAAGGTGTGGGTAACTGCAGCTGTCAATTTCTCCATTCCTAAGAGATCCCAAAGTTTATGGAGCCAGTCTACGTGGGTAGGAACCACATCAGTGCCCCACTTAGCCAGCAGGACCTGTTTCGCCGCACACAGCCAGTGTAATGGCCTTGCCCCGTTCGGAATATAGTGGTTAAGTTAAGGCATTGGGCAACCCTAATAGAACATAGGCCGGCAAGCGGGGTATTTCGATGTCGAACATTGTATCAATGTCTGTCAAAACTTCCTTCCACTACCTATGGAGTTTGGGGCAGTGCCACAATAAGTGGGTAAGTGTGCCTGAGTGAGTGCAGTTCCTTCAACATTCATCCGACCTCCCCTTTTGCCACGAAGCCAGGCGAGCCGGGGTTTGATACCAGTAGTGTGGCAACTTTAGTAGAGTCTCTTTGCCCGCGGCACTCGTTGCAGATGTGCGTGCGCGGTGTAGGACATCAGACCACTCCTTGTCCGTAAAACTGCGTTCGCATTCACGCTCCCATCTCTTCCTAGCTGGGTGTGTAGTGGTGTAGGCAGGGTATTTAAAAAGGAATATATATCGGACAACAGATGAGAATCGTCACCCAGAGTGAAAAGCCAGCGTTCGAACGGTTTTAGTTTCCTACTAGCATGGGGCTTAACCGCAGGCAGAGACACCCAGTGACGGACCGCTAAATAATGCCAGTATTCCGAGTCGGGAAGCCCAAAGGCCTGCCGGAGGGCCTTAAAATCCAACAGGCCGTTCGAATCAAACAGGTCCCCAATCCGTTTGCATTGCGCCTCTTGCCAGGGAGCAAACGCTTTCTCGGACATGGCCTGGGGGAAATCTGGATTTCCGATAATTGGCGCAAGTGGCGAGATGCATGTGGTTAACTGGTGGGCGGAACTCGCCTTATCCCAAACCCCAACAGTTGCTCTGACCACCGGTGAGATATATACTCCCGGCGGGCGATATTTGCACTGCAACCACGGGATCTTCCAAATATGGATGCCCGCAACAGCCTGGTCCAGGAAGCACCAATGTTTTTCGGTCATCAGGCGCTGCCATTTGACGATATATCGTAGCTGTGCGGCCTGATAATATTTCTTTAAATTGGTTATTCCCAATCCCCCCTTGGCCAGCGGCAAGTATGTATGCTCCTTCGCCATCCGAGCCCGCTTACCCGCTCATATAAAGGCTTCCAGGGCCTCCTGCAATTGTCTCAATATGGCTGGGGGAGGCGGCAGCGGCATCACCTGCATAAGGTAGAGGATCTTCGGCAGCAAGGCCATTTTTACTGCCGCTATGTGGCCCACCCAAGAGAGGGGACCCCCTCGCCACGACTGAAAGAGATTGCACAGTATGCAACAGAGCCACATAGTTATGGGTGATCGAACTCTCTATCGTGGGCAGTATTTGGATGCCCAGGTAGTGAAGACCCTGCTG
This sequence comes from Calotriton arnoldi, assembly GCA_963921515.1. NCBI lineage: Eukaryota > Metazoa > Chordata > Amphibia > Caudata > Salamandridae > Calotriton > Calotriton arnoldi. Next base: position 550,015 of record CAWUFW010001107.1, on the reverse strand, counting down.
TGACCACTGAAAGGGAAACGTGGACTCTAAGTGAGTCTGTTCCTCCCGAGTGATGGTGATGTTCAGGGCTTGTGTTTTAGCTGTGTTTACTTTAAAGCCAGAAACCTCCCCAAACCGAGCCAGCTCCTCAAGGAGGGGAGGTAGGGAACCACGCAGGTTGGTAACCGTCAATAAGACATCATCTGAGTATAGGGCTATTTTATGAGATTGGCCCCCCCATCCATACACCCTCTATTTGTTGGTGACGACGGATGCATCTCCACCAGAGGCTCCACGTAGAGCGCAAATAGAAGAGGAGAAAGAGGGCAGCCCTGGCGCGTCCCTCTTGCAACCGGAAAAATTTGGGACAGGGTGTTATTCACCTGTACCCGCGCTTTGGGATCCGCATACCCCGCCCCACCCCTGGAACGGGGGTCCGAAGCCCACTGCCTCCAGTACGCTGTACAAGAAAGGCCAATGCACGCGGTCAAAAGCCTTTTCGGCGTCGATGGATATTAACAGCGCCGGGACCCGAGAGCGCCGAGTCTTATCCAGTAGATGGAAAAGCTGCTTGGTATTATCGCTGCATGTTCGACCCGGTATAAAACCACACTGGTCAGGCTCTATCAAGCCCGGCATGTGCCTGCCCAGTCACCCTGCTAGTATCCCAGCAAATATTTTAGCGTCCACGTTCAAGAGGGAGATGGGGCGGTAGGAGGCACACAGTTGGGGGTCTTTCCCTGGCTTAGGTAATACCGTGATGATCGGCATGCGCAGTGATTCTGCGAGTACCCCAGAGTCGCTAAAGGAATTATAAGGGCGGGTCAAAACGGGGGCCAACAAAGTCGCATATGGTTTATAAAAGGCCGCTATAAAACCATCTTGACCCAGCGCTTTCTCCACTTGCAAACGGCTTATCGCATCAAACACCTCCCTAATTGTGATGTCCTTCTCTAACTGGTCAGCGTGAAAGGGTAGCAGTTTTGTAATGGGAGCCTGTTCGATGTATGGTGAACAACTGCCTGGGGAAATGTCCTCTGCCGTGTACAATTGCGCATAAAAGCGGCCGAACTCGGCCGCTATATCCTCATCCCTCGTAAGAGGAAGTCCGCTGCTATCAACGACCGCTTGTACACGTCGAGTGTGCCTGCGCCCTCAGTCTATGCGCCAATAACTTCCCTGCCTTGTTACCCGCGCATAGTACTTCTGCCGTGTTTGCAATAAGGCATATGCAGCCGCATCCACATCTAGCGCTCTAAGCTGTTTCCGCGTTGCATTCAATTGCCGCCTATGTTTATGTGTGGCCACACGCCTGTGCTCCTCTTCCAGTTTTTACACTAGCTTCGAGTGCGGACCGCTTTGAAGCTCGCTCCCTATTAAGCCTAGCCGCTATCGCGATGTAGGTCCCTCTAACAACCGCCTTAAGGGCCTCCCAAAGCGTCGTGATCGCAGTCTCTGGCGTGTCATTGACGGAAATATAATCTACTATGGCCGTCTCCACCTCCTTCACCGCCGCGTCATAAGTTAACAATTTAGGGTTGAGACGCCACATTTTGCTATTCAAGGGTGTAGCTGGGAAGCGAACATCTAACAGAATCGGGGCATGGTCAGATATGGCTGCTACATCGATAGTGGCTCCGGCTACTCGTGGACATAAGGGGGCTGAGACCAAGTAATCGATTCTAGCGTGGGATTAGTGGGCAGCGGAAAAGAAGGAGTAGGACCATGACTGTGGGTTCAATACCCGCCAAATATCAGTAAGCCCCGCCTCCGCCAACCAACCGTCCCCCTGCGAAAATATCCCTGTAGACCCTAGACGTGTGGGGGTGGGGGACCTATCTATAGCAGAGTCCAGAACTAGATTAAAATCGCCACCTATTACCAAGTTAGAGTCTGGGGACGCCAGCACTGCGCCCAAGGCTTGACGGATAAAAGGTTCCTGCGTTGCATTGGGGGCATAGAGAGTAGCTATAGTGAATGTATGTTGAGCCAATGACACCCTCAGGGATAACAGCCGTCCCGGGAGCTCGGATTGCACCCCTTCGACCCTCCCTTGAAAGTGTGTGGCCACCAAGTTAGCAACCCCTGCCCTCTTCCCTTGACCTGGGGACCAGTATTGGCGATCAAACCATCGCGACCGCATTCTCTTGCAGTCCTGTTTCAACAGGTGCGTCTTCTGTAAAAGGCAGATATCGCAATGGGCCGCCCTAAGCTGGTTGAGGATTGCTACTCTTTTGGCCGGCGAATTGAGCCCCCAACATTCAAACTAAACACCTTTACCATAATTCAACAAGTACAAGACCTCTGCAGTAGTTCCCGGCCTTTCCCGCACATCCACGACCCCGAACCCAGACACATAATGAGCCTGCTTGAAGAGAAGTGGAGCACAAAAACATTGAGGAAACAGAACAAAAACCAATAATAGAACAAAAACACCTGTAGGTGCATAACTTCCGACTGTGTAGAGAGGGTCCATGTCACTGGTCGTCCGTGGGAGAGGGGTGATAGAGAAGAAAATCACAACCCCCGCCACAACCAGTCGGTTAAGAAAGGCACTAATATGCCCCGGGGGGGGGGGGCACCCGACCCATTCCAATAAAGCCAAGTGGTGGGCGGATCTCCGCTAGTCATCATCATGTTCTGGGGACCGGTGGTGTTCCGAAAGCTGCCGTAATAAGTCTGAACGTGCCTTGATACTTTCATCTTTCGAGGGCTTCGCAAGTTGAGATGAGATGAGGGAGCGCTCCTGTTATGGCGTCGCCTCCGGGTCTCCGCAGTGGACAATTGTGAGCTAGTGCGTTGTGAAGAAGTGTCTTGTTCCAGATCAAGCCCCAGGATATCCGCCGCCTCTGAGGGTGTGCGCGTCACTCTCATCTCCCTTGCCATGCGAAAATCAGACGGAATGGGTGGCCCCACCTGTATTTCACTCCTTTGTCTCTCAGAAACATTGTCACAGGTCGCATGTCCCTACGCCTCTGGAGGGTAATAACTGACAAGTCCTGGTATCAACGGACCTTGTGACCCTCAAAAAGAACATGCGACTGGTCCCGCACTGCTGCCATAATTAGCTCTTTCTGGGTGTAGTTATGGAGACACGTCAAAATGTCCTGCGGCGTTCCTGGCGCATTGGAGGGCCGCCCCGCTCTATGCGTCCAGTCTAAAGGAAGATCTTTCCCTTCCAAGGCTGGCACGATGTGGCGGAAGAGGCGCTGAACAAAGTCCTGCAGACGCCCTGCGTCTGCTTGTAGAGGCACCCCTTTGATGCGAATGTTTGACCTACGTGACCTATTTTCCAAATCTTCCAGGTGTAGGTTGAGGTCTGCATTCCGATCCTTGAGTTCCAAAATCTCCCTGCGGCATTCCTCCATCTCCTCCTCCGGGGAGTCTGCGGTGCGCTCCACCGAGTCTACCCTCTGCTCTAGGTCCCCCAGATCACGTTGCAGGTCTTTAATTTCCAAAGCCATATCCGCTCGGAGGGCTGCAATGTCGCTTCTTAGAGTGCCGATAAGAGCCTCCATGAAGCCCTTAGTGATTGGGGCCTCATCATCTGCCTCTGGGCGTGCCGGTGAGCTTGCTCCACTTGCATCCCGGGAGACCGCAGCAGTCCCCATTTTCTTTATAGAGCCCTTACTCAAGAGCTCCTTGATATTAGCAGTTTCCTTCTTTGACCGCGACGAAGCCATGATGAGGCAGGGGAGGCACTGCAAATGGCACACTCCAGATGGCTCCAGCACAGAAGAGGGCACCTAGAGAGCAGCCACCAAGCACCTCCTGAACAAGAGGGCGCAGTCCCTCTATGTGGAGAGCCCAAAAGCCGTAACCGCCGTTGTCGAAGATGCGACCCCTGTCACCACATCCACCAGGCCGCAACCAGCAGGGCCTACATGCCAATTCCCAGGGAGCACTCTACGGTCCAGCTCCAGTGACTTCACCACGTCGCCCACCCAGGCAGCAGCCACCCCGCTGCACGATCTCACCGCCGTGGGCCTGATAAGGTGTTCGTTGCGGGCAGAGGCCACTTCGCATCACATGCCAGAGGCCAGGTCGCAGTATTCACCGCGCCGGGGTGCATTGTTCTCTGGCCACCTGCAGCGCCCCGACCAGCCGAAGTGCATCCTGCACCGGGGCCCTCCGCCCGGCTCCTCCCCGCTTGGGGCAGCGGACTCGGGCCTCTCTCTCTGGTGGGCTGCCTTGTCTAGCAGAGATCTGCCTCCCCAGGAGTTCCCCTCCGGTTTGTGTCCCTCCACCTGCAGCGACGGGGAGTCCAAATGCAGAGGCTGCCCAGGGTGATTGGGTCTCCCTTGCAGGGGAGGGGGGTGGGGATCCACGTGCACAAGGGCTGGCTCCTCCCACCGGAGCAATAGTTGAGGGAGGGCCGCCGAGCAAAACCACCGTAGCCCCCAGGCGCTCTCAGTACCTCCGTTCCTCGGCGCCTCCTGGCACGTCACTCAGGGCGCTGTCGTGGGGAGGACAGCTCATCTATCAGGATGCTTGTGCGCCGTAGCCTGTCTCAGGCGCCGTTCTCCGCTCTCGAAATCTCCATATGCCGGTAGTTTCGCCGGTCAGCCCCCCGCCTGAGAGTGGCACAGGCCCGCAACTTCCGCCGCCTTCTGCAGCACCGCCTGGCCTACTCGGGCTGCCGCTCCACAGGTTCCGCGGCACTGGCGTCTATGCGGCCGCCATTTTGTGGATCCTCACCAGTAGCGTGACCACTAACTCCGCTCAGCGGCGGTCCCAGCTCTCACCATCGGGGTCGCTGAGTTCGTGGATCCGCACCACTGACCCTCGGCTCGCTTTGCTGTGCGTTGGGGGCAGATACCCCCCGCCCCGGGAACCGCTAAATGACACTCCGGTGCGGCGGAGCTCCGTGTAACCACTACCGCATGGGCGCCATCTTGGACACGCCCCTACATGCAGCTTTCTGATGACAGTTTGTAGCAGTCACTGTTTTATATTAGGGTTGTATATTATGAACTGCGGTAACAAAAGGAAGTCTGTGACAAAAGCAGTAATCCACATTGCTATCCACATAAAATACATATCTGTGATCTGCACAGTACGCGTTCTTTGCAGCAGGCATATTAACTCTCCATGCTAGTTTATGGCAAGTGAAAACTGCCACTAGACAAAGCTTTGACCCCTCTCTCTCTAGCAAGAACATTATACACAAGAGTTATCTTGACATTTTTTATTGCTGGCTGACTACTGGACGCACAAGGAACTCTGCAGCAGGTGTTTTTAAACCATAAGTTATTGCTCAACAGAGCAACCCTCTCCTGAGGCCAGCGCCCCTTCCCCAGGTCAGCGCCCAGTGCAGCCGCACTAGTCGCACTGCCCTAAAGCCGGCCCTGATGGGATGCCCTTTACACTAAAAGGACATGTAACCCAAGAAGAATCCCCCTTTTGTGTCCCATGTCTCCTGTAAATTAATGAGATCATGTGATTTAAGGAGGTTTATAAGGTCGGGGTTCCCTTCTTTAGCATGGATGCCTGCAATATTTCAACTCAGAATTCTCAGCCGACTAGAAGTCCTTTTGGGATTTACACAGGACAGGGTAGGACCAACCTCACCTCGTTCAAGTCAGTCCAGCTCGTTCAGCCCGCCCAAATTTCAATTCGGTTACACAAGGGGATAGAGGTACTTGGTAGCTGGGCAGGGTTGGTATTAGCCCCCTCCCTGGAGTTTAAGGTTTCCCTTTTGCAGGCCCTTCCCTCTTTCATAGGGGTTTATAAAAGAAACCCAAGGGAACACACAAAATAACCCAATGGAGAGAGGGAAGGATGAGAATTTACTAAGAATAAAACCTACTTTCGGAGGGTTAGTGAAATTGACCACAATACAGTCGCCACCCATTGCTTTGGGGCAGTTACCAATCCATCCTGTTCTCCTGATTATTATTATTTCCTCAAATAACCACTGGTAATGGGTAACAGAGTTACCCTGCTAGCCAGTTTACCACCTTATTTTGGACTTGATTAGAAGACACAATTTCAGCTTGTTTCAGTGGAGGTAAATTGGCCAGAACTATTACATAGTGTGTGCAGGCTGGTGGGATTTGCATAACCACCTCATCAGATACAGGGGTCAAGGATGTTCTATCTGCAGTCACAGCTTGATTGTTATGTCTACCAAGGGCACAATAACCACCATGGGCGTTTGAGGCTTGGCGACCCCTTTCCTTCCAAGGGCGATGCATAGAGCATGATGCTTGATGGCCACTGAAAGGGGGAGCATGGAGCTTGGCATTAAATTTGTTGATACTACTTGCCCCTCCCCCTGGGCTGGATTTCACAATGGGTTGGCTGTGACCTGGTTGTTCAGGCTACTAGGCGCTGTGGAACCAGAAGAGGGGGTTACTATGGTCAAGCCACTAGAAATAGGGCGGGATAAAAGCTGCACATGCAATAACCCGATCTCCTTGCCAAGGGAATCTACCAATCCTTATAATTTTGAGACTTTCTGTACAAGGGTATCTAAAAACCCCATTATGTTCATTTCCATCTTGGTTAGGGTTTCATGTGGGTTTTGGCCCTCCCCCCCACCTTCCTTAGTGGCACTCACATAGTTGAGAAGGCAATAATCAGCCAGATGGTCGGCAGAGGGATGATTGGCCTAAGCAGTCGGGTCTTGATGGAGTTCACCATTGGTAGGGGACTGTGTCCGGGCGGCATGAGTGTGTTGTCTGCCCGGAGTTAAGAGGTAGTCTGAACCTGTTGAGTTTGGCCCAGTTGCTCCTCCACATTAAAGATTCTCAGTGAGAGCGCCCACTAGATTAGTCAAAAAGGACAGAATAGTACTATTTGTCCTAGGACGCTTCTCACTCACATTTGCATACTCTACTTTTCTTTTCCCCATGGTCTAACAATAACAGCAGCAGCAGCAGCAAACACACAGCTCAGTATGCAGGAATGATTACAGTAGTTGGGATAAGCATGGATAAGCCTTCGTAAAAGCAAACAGGACTCCTCCAAAGTCAAACGGCTAGTGCAGCCGGGTCAGTGCCTATTAAGTGCCCCGCAAATCAACATGTAAATAGCAACTGCACTGCAACTGTCCAGCAAAGGAACAGTTCTCATAGCCCAGATACCACCATGGACAGGCAGGGTTGTTGAGCCAGATCACACTTACTTCAAAGTGTCTCGTGGAAAACGGAGGCCAAGGGGAAGGGGGGCCCTGCCCTGCCTCTTCCCGTCAATGACACGTACATGAATAGGCCCTGCGCTGCGGGGCAGCAGTGGGTGCTTTATAGCGCAATGACAGAGGCCACACCACACTCCAGACAGGATTCCGCAGCTGCGCCACGTAGCTCAGAGAGAACTGGGAAATTAAGTCCCCCGATATCTTCTGGGGTCCTGAAATGCTGTGGGCCCTCTTGCAGCAACAGACTGCCCGTTTGTCATTCAAACCTGGATGGCTGCAGTGCATCTGAATCTCAGCAGAAGAAAGGCAGAGTCAGAGGAGCTGGTTAGGCAATGATCGAGGAATAGTGCACAAAAAACACTTAGATGGCTTCTCCCTTGTTGATCATCCTGCGAAATCTACAGCCCTCAATTACTCTGGCCTTTCAAATAGCATTAAAAAAAATAAAAAGCTTTCATCATTCTGCAAACTTCCTGTCCGTGGTCTAGGCCTTTATCCTATCAGAAATAGATAAAGTCAACAGATTACTCACTGGTCTCGCTAGTGCTCAAGAACACCAGTCAAAGTAGTTTATGTGGCAACTTCCCTGTTCACCAACCACACAGTGTTCACAAACAACGTCCCTACTTTAACACATCTATATTGGCACCACGTCCCTGCTAGAATCCACTTCAAAGGCTGCAGAGTAATCTGTAAGGCCAGTCAGACCAAGTCAATTGGACTATGTGCCCTCTTTGCTTAACATGTTCAGTGCCTTCCGCACTACTAGGAGCGCTTCATTGACTAAGCTGGGAATTACAAAGCCTAATCTAGAACACATGCCAATAAGCTTTTTCTACTTCTAGACAAAGACACTCAAAAAACGTTCCCTTGCACCTCAGACTTGATACATTCCTAGTGCAATTGAGGCAAGGTCATAAATATACCTCTTCACATCTTCCTACTATCTCAGACTGGACATGCCACAACCCCAACACGGTTAGGTAGAACCTGGGGTTGTTCTGCAAGAAGAAACTCTACTAGCAATTGCATAGTCTACACAGGAAAGAGACTGAACATAAAGTAGATCTATTTTGCACAAAGCTGAAAATAGCATTTCTTTCAAAAGAGACTTGAGTTTAGTTGTAAAAAGTCACTCAAGTAATAGCAACTACCAACCTGCTCAATGGAAAACACCACATGGGTGGTGGGGGGAAAAAGGGGCTAATCAGCATAATTCTAATTGAGGCAAGCATTGTTCCCCTTGAGGTGAATTAACTTCAATGTCTTCTTTTAGAAGAAGTCAAAATTTTCCATAAAAATAAAATAAAAATAAAACACCACTACTTACCTGCGAGGAGTTACAGCCAAAATATGGAGCATGCTAAGCATTACCAAACACCTGTTACCAAATGTTCAATTTCTTAAAACCTAATTTTACTAAAATGAACACAGGCTTTAGTAATGTTAACTATAGATTCCAATTACAAGGCAGCATATACCAACAGATTTTATATATTTTTTGTTTCTATACAGTACCCTAAAGAGTAAAAAACCTGTATCAAAGGTCACTAGAATTATGCGCATCTGTGGCCACAGCATGTTCCTTGTAATTATGGATTTAATGCACTTGCCACATAATTCACTATCTGGTGAATAATTTGCAGATATCAACAAAAAGGTATTTAGTAGAAACTGATCAGAAGTTAATATAAAATAGTGCAACGCGTGGTGTCAAGCATTGCCAAGTCCTTTTCAAAGGCCAACTAGAAACCTTTCAGGTGATGATGACTGCTGTATTCAGGTTTTAAAATCGACACAAATTAGGTGACATTTTTCTTTAGAATGTGTGTTAAAAAAAGAGCAAACCATATGCATAATTTGCATTTTCTTGCTGCATAGCTTAATCAGTCTCAATATATAAATTGCATTGGACCTGCTTTTATCCAATTTTAATCACCCATGTACCATGGATAGAATCGGAAGAAATTATTACTTGAAAAAAACCTTAATACTTTGAGCAAGCGAGAAACTGAATGATCGGTAAACAGCTCTCTGTAACTGGGTTGTTTTCCACTGCAGGTTTCCATGCGACATTCGAGAACTCCATCTTCTTTTTCATGGTCTAGGTGGTAATCAGACTCCACATGAGGAAAGTCTAGATTTCCTTTAGATAACCACTCTACAGTTTATGCTGTGTAACACACTCGCTCTGCCTCAGAGTAACACCCTGTAGTGTGGAATATAGAAATAATTCAAGGAAGCAGAAGTGGTGTTCCAGACAATAACAAGAACTTTATTGTCTAATGCAGGACCCACGACTGATGGAGACAGAAGCCAAGTAAAGAGTGGCTTAGCTGAGCCTCACATTCCAGAATCTCAAACATGGCATAGGGAATCTTACATATGCAATGTTCCCTAAAGCGATACACAACTATATAAAACCTACCTACAACATAATGCTTAAACCCCTTACCACACATCCCCCTTTTCATTAAAAAAATTAGCCCTTTTTTTTTTTGACTAAACATTTACTTTGTGTATAAATATTACCATGAGTAAAAGAACTACATAAAATGAAAACTACACAACATAATCTCTTATGCGGAGAGGAGCGGTCCTGATTCTGCTACTGCTCCTACATGTACCCTCTCCTTCCCCCCTAACAGGAATACTCACATCGGATTGTAATGCAGAATTAGAAGGAACAGATATGCAATCCCCTTGACCTGATAAGGGAGAAGAAGCAGGAGAGCTAGCCGCGTAAGGAGTGGTCATGTCACCAACACCATACCAATCCTCGTTGGCGCTTTCACAAATGTTATTTCTACTTTTGCGGATAATAGCCGCTTGCTCACAAGTTACTTTGACCAAAGCATTTTTATTCTACCAACCTTTGTCTTGGAGTAGAGCTGCCATGCGTGAAACTCTCAAAACTCTGACTGGTGGAGAACATTTAGATTGACCTTTGGAAACTCCAACAGGTTTTTTTTTTAATGAGAACCCAACCTCCAGGATTTAAGGGTTTGTCCTTGACATGCATCCGTCTATTATAATCACGTTTATAAGCATCTTGCTTCTTTTTAACCTTGTCCCTTACCTCATTCAAATCAAGAGGAGATTGAGTACACTTGTTAAGTAACCAAGCTAGATTAAGTTTGGAGATAGGTGTGCGACCTCTGAGTAAAATATAGGGAGACACCAGTGGTGCCGTGTTATAGATCCAAATCTTCTGAAATAAAAAGACAGCAATGTCCAAACCATTGGCCACAGCAGTTTGGATACCTTCTTTAAGTAAGCGGTTGGCGAGTTCAACAAGTCCATTGGAAGATGGACTGTATAATGGAACTAAAATGTGCTTAATGTCAAGTTTATTGAGAAACAAATCTACCTCTTGTGCAATAAAATGGGACCCATTATCGGTTATAACTTCTCTAGGTGTGCCCTCAATACAAAATAAACGCTGTAAAAACAGTACAAATGAGTTAGCATCAGCGTTTTTGAAAAAAGCAAAATAGATCCATTTGGAAAAATAGTCTGTGGCAACAATGAGGAATTTCTTATCTTTACCTAAAACAGAAAACGGGCCCGCAAAATCTAGACCAATTTTCTGCCAAGCACCATTAGGCCATTGAACAGGACAAAGGGGTGAACTAGAGGTCTTCCAGTGCTTGTCTGAACAAAGGCATGGAGGACATTGATCAATGTGCCTCTTGACTTGGTTATCAATACCAGGCCACCAATAAGTTTGTTTGATTTTGTTTATGGTTGCAGTGATGGCTAAATGCCCCTCGTGAGCCACAGAAATTATAGTGTCTCTAAGACCCCTGGGTGGAACGAATTTATCCTGACGTAGTAAAATGCCATTGGAAAAAGATAACTAGGGAGCTATTTGGGCGAATGTCTTTTCTTCCACTGAGAGACTTCTGTAAAGTGGCCAACCCTGGATTAAAAACTTTGACATTCTGCAAGCAATCATCAGCATCAAAACTACGGAACCATTCTTCTTGGGTAATCTTCGTATTTTGTACAACATCTTCAATGGAGAAGACACATTCAAAGTAATTTCTATATTTGATTAAATCATCAACACATGGCAAAGGAAGACGTGAAAGGCAGTCAGCTCACACGTTCTTGCCCCCAGGTAGGTATTTGATATCAAAATTGAACTCTTGAAGTCTAGCCAGTAACCTTATGAGCCTAGAAGAGGCTTTGTTGGAACAACTCTCTCCAAGCATATATATCAAGGGTTTATGATCAGTGTATAGTTGGAACTTAGTCCCCCAAATGTACATCCTGAATTTTTCTACTGACCAAGTGCACGCTAAAGCCTCACGCTCGATAGTGCTATAGTTTTGTTCAGCAGAATTGAGTGCGCAAGATGCAAAAGCTATGGTGCTTTCTTGTCCATTAACAATTTGGCTCAAAACCGCACCAAGGCCTTTGGCACTAGCGCCCACAGTTATTATACTCTCGACACCATGTGTGAAAGGTTTAATTGCCGGAGCATTAATAATCAAATCTTTGACAGAAGTAAAAGCATTCTGTGCATCTTCAGACCATACAAATTTGGCATGTTTCTTTAACAAATTTCTGAGAGGTTGTACCAACAACGCATAACCTTAAACAAAACTAGCATAGTGCTCGCTTAAGACTAGGAACGCTCTTAAGGAATCCTTGTCCAATGGGAGAGGAGCATTCTTGATGGCATCAAGCAAGGAGGTTTTGGGCTTGATACCAACACTAGAAATATTGCGGCCAAGATAATCAACTTCTTGTGTGAGAAAGTTACATTGCTTAGCATTAACAGTCATACCGTGTGTCTGTAATGTGTTAAGAACCTTTTCTAGTAGAGTATAATGCTGGTGTATGGTTTCTGAGTGAATGAGTACGTCATCCTGAAATGCCTGAATGCCTGGAATGTCATCAAAACATTTGATCCATTAACCTCTTGTGAGAAGTTGGCCTGGCATATGCTGTCCACCAGTCCAAACGACCTTTATTGATGATAGGTTTAAACACAACCTTTATTGAAAGCTATCCTAGCGGTAGCTATGGAGAGCAGCCTTCAGGCTAAGTCTTGAAGGAGTGTAAAGCAGCTTGGATTACCAGATTATAACCTCTTGAATAACTAAATGAAAGGAGAACCACACAAGATATATATAAAATACATGTATTTATTTCTAAACACTAACTACTAATCTCTTTATGAGATTAGAGTTCAAGATACACACTATCACAGTATTAAAACGACAGTAAATAGCACAATACACAGTGGGCTCCAGGGGGGAGACCAAACCATATACTAAGAAAGTGGTAGAAGAACCACGACTTGACTAGACAGTGCCTAGAGCACGTAGAATCGCTGGGACCCCAAGGAACCACCCAAAGGTAGTGACACAGGAAACCCACGGGTGACGTGTGCAGTGTGAGAACACAGCCACGAGCGCCGTAGGATTCAATGTGGAAAGTCGCGGTTGGAATTTTAAAAGATAAAAGGACACTTATGAGAGGACTTTGAGCAAACCCCTTTAGACTTAAGGGGTTCTAGGGCCAACACCCACGGGAGCACCGGAGTACTCTAGTTACCTCACCCAGGGAAGCCGGGTGCATAGGTGTCAAAGGGTGTCGGGAATCGTCGTCGTTTTCAATGGCGATCTGCTGCAAAGTGCTGCTGCCGTGAAGAAGAAGTGTCCAGGGTGATCCAAGCCTGGATCGAAGATGTGAAGAACCTGAAAGCAGAGGGGTCACTAGCCAGTGACCAGGAGCGGAGCAATCGAATGCCCACCGATGTCGGGTGCTTCAGGTGCGAAGACGTGAAGCTAGACTCTGCAGCCACGGGGTCCCGGAGACGTCGACCAGGAGCCGGATTCGAGCTGTCCCACGAAGGATGTCGAGTGCTGGGGTGTCGGTGATCGGATTGACCACAACAAGCCTTGGCAACAGCAACCCACGCAGGAAGAGAAAAGATGCTTCTGTGCGGACCAGCAGGGTCCTGGGGACTCCCAAGCGATGGAGAGTCAGGGTACGTCTGGAGCAACCAGGGAAGCCCAATAAAAGTTAGAGTTGCCTTCTTGGGGACCTACAGGTCAACGGACCAGGGATCGCAAACGGACCTCGAGAGGAATCACAAAATGGCGGCCCACGGAACACTCGTTGAGTGTAGGCCTGCAATCTTCGGTGCAATTACTGCTCGGGTCAGGGCTACAAGTAACCCAAAGCTCAGCCTCAGGGGTCACCGGAAAGCTGATGCTTCTGCAAATGGTCACCGTGTCCAGGGGTTCGGGTTGCACGGTCTCCACGAGGGATACGGGCCTCAGACTTGCTGTGGGCACCGATCGACCTCAGAGACCTGGGAAAACCCACCTCCTGTGTAGCAATCTTCTTCGGAGTCCGTCGGAGCTCGGAGATGCCAACCGGTCAGTTGCGTTAAAGGTGCCTGCCTTGCAGGGGAGTAACTCCTTTACTCCAAGGGAGATTCTTCAGTCATCCAGCGTAGTGTAGATCGTCGAAGTACTTGGTTTCTGGTATCAGAGTTAAGTCCAGGTGTAATCTAAAGTCCTGTAGTCAGGGCTTCCTACTTTATACCCAAGGAAGGGGTGGGACAAACTCTGGGGACCCACCTATGGGAGGGTCAGGAAAGAGGGGTGGCTACACCCATTTCCTTTGTCCAGTTTCGCGCCAGAGCAGGTACTGTGTGCCCCTGCAACCGATTTGAGCTGGACTATGCACAGGGACACCAAATGTGCCCCCAGTGCAGACTTCAAAGCACTCCGAGAGTGCACCCACCCAGCCCCAATACACTAAAGCCTGCCTGGGAGGTGGTCACACCTCCCTGTGACAGGAAACCTATTGTCCAGGCCTCCCCTGCCGGGGTTTCGTCCAGCAGCAGGAGGGCAGACTCGTGTCTGTGGCTGCAGCATCCATTTTGTGATGCCAGGACTCTGTTAGCTGGTACCGGGTATACCGGTGCGGTCATGTCTCTCCCTCTAGAAGGGTGGGATCATACTCCCACACCAGGTACTGGTGTGGGGGTATGATTCCAAGGTGTTTGGCACCAAACAACAGTTTTCCATGCAGCCATTCCAAAATTAGCATTTACCGTTTGGTTATAATGCACTTAAGAGTATATGGTCTGGCTGCATCACAAACAACCCCGGAATAAAGATTCCGAAAGCTGCAGAGGGGCTCTGCTCATGCATGGCACCCTCTCACATGAAACCCAGCACCCTGCCTTCAGGATTGTTAAGGCCTGCCATAGGGGTGACTGATAGGTTTACATGTGCAGTGATATGGAGAGATATAGGGAACCTACATCTCAGTAAGGGGTGGATACACCACCTTACACAGGCTGCTGTAACAGACCTGTTGTCATTTTACAAAGCTTCCCAGGGGTGGCATAATCCATGCTGCAGCACCTGGTAGGCCTCTGGGGTACCTATGCCCTGGGTACATAGTATACCATATACTAGGGACTCACAAGGGTACCCCAGAATCCAATCTGGAGTGTACCTAAAGTACATACAATCAATTTAGAGTAGAAAGCAGATAGACTGGAGTCCTGATTAGCAGGGCCTCAGTCTGGCTAAGTCGAAAAACAGTAAAATATCAGCAAAAAGTGGGGGTAACTATAAGAAGCAGATCCTACTCTCCTACACCTCTGAAATATGCTAGCTGCTGATGCTAAACCAAAAGGGAGTCCTTTATAGATGTAGACACCAAATGGAGTAATGAAAGTCGAGAGGTTGTGACTTTAAGGACAAAGGAATCTGGTGATATGCGGAGCGTAAATCTATGGTGGTGAAAAATTTGCTACGGCCTAATTTCGTTAGCTTATCATGAATTCTGGGTAAGGGCTGGCAGTCCACGACAATATTTCGGTTCAGCACTCTCAAGTCTGCACACAAGCAGATGTCCCCCGAACTTTTGCGTGCGACTACTGCAGCCGAAACCCACTCTGAGGATTCAACAGAACATATAATGTCTCGTGAACACAATTGATCTAGAGGTTTCTTCAGATCTTCCCTAACCGAAAGAGGTACAGGCCTGACTTTTTGAATTACAGGACAAACTTTGTCCTTCAAACTTTATAGTATGTTCGAAACCTCTTACCAATCCAACACGGTCACTAAATACAGTATTGTACTTCTCGAACAATTTGAGCAAGGTAGAGTCATTAGGTTTAGTATTCTCTACAGATAATATAGGTAAATCACCAAGGACAACCGGCTCAGGATGTCCAGGTTTCAGTATTATACCTAGACTAGCTTGATCACGCCACCCTAAAATTTCCCTTCCATTGAGTGCAACATAAACTTTAGTAAGAATTTCTCTATCTTTGAACTTTATGGTATCACTAAGTCAAGTCAAGTCAATAGCATTTATAAAGCGCACAGCTACCACCTACGGCGGTGTCCCGGCGCTATGAGGTTAAAGCAGTTGAGGGAGGGGAAGAGACTAGGACAGATCAAACAGCCAAGTCTTCAAAGAGCTCCTAAAAAGGGATTCGGACTCAGCCTTGCGCAAATGAATAGGCATCTCGTTCCAGAGGGCGGCTGTTCTAACAGCAAAGGCACGCCCTCCCATCCTTGCTCTCCGAAAGCGGGGAGCACGGAGCAACGACTGAGAGTTTGAACGCAGAGTTCTATTCTGATGGTATATCTGGAGTCTCTGCCTAAGATAACCAGGCCCACAGTCTCTAGTCGCTCTAAAGGCCAAAGATAAGGCCTTAAATTGAATTCTCCTTTTTACCAGCAGCCAATGTAGGCTGCACAAATGAGGGGAGATATGGTGCCGGAGGGGTACCTTTCTAATAAACTTAGCTGTTGCATTCTGGACTGTCTGCAGCCTTTGAATAAGATAGGCCGGAAGGCCCAAATACAAGCTGTTAGCGTAGTCCAGCTGAGACGTAATCAAGGCATGGACAATGGTGGCCCGACAGTCCATAGGCAGGAGATGAAGAAATCTGCGCAAAGATTTAAGTTTCCAGAAGCATGCTCTGGATACTTGGCCAATCTGGGCTTTAACAGACAATTCAGAATCGAATCTAAAGCCCAGGTTTCTGACCGAGGATACAGGAGTGGGAGGAGGATTCAGTTGCGACGGCCACCAAAGGTCAGCTGAAGGGGTGAAGGCTGGTTAAAAAACATCACCTCGGTTTTTTCCGTATTCAGTTTAAGACAATTGTCTGTCATCCAAGAGGAGATCTTAGTAAGGCAAAGCCTGAAATTGTCGAATGCAGCTCGCGTAGTAGCTGAAAAAGAGAACACCAGTTGTGTGTCATCCGCGTACGATATTAGTCGTACACCACAGTTATTCATTGTAGAGGCTAGAGGGGCGAGATATACATTAAACAGAGTCGGGCTAAGCGCAGAACCCTGTGGTACTCCACAGCCCATGATGCTAGGAGAGGAGACATAAGGGCGGAGTAAGACCTGCTGAGACCGCTCCTCCAGAAACGAATGGAACCAGTTCAAGATAGTCCCTGAGATACCCATCTGAGCCAAACGGTCTAAAAGAATCGAATGAGAGACCGTATCAAAGGCTGCAGATAAATCCAGCAACACTAGCATGGCGCTACTGCCCTGGTCTAGGGATTCTCGGATGGTTTCCGCAACTTCCAGCAGAGCGGTCTCAGTACTGTAGCCCTTCCGAAAACCCGATTGTGAGTCGTGCAGCAGATTATTGGACTCCAAATAAGTAGATAGCTGTCTCTGCACTTCGTTGTCCAAAATCTTAGCTGGGGCGGGCAAGAGTGAAATAGGCCTAAAATTCATGAGAATACTAGGGTCTGCATCTTCTTTTTTAAGGATAGGCAGAACAAACGCCTTTTTCCAAACTGAAGGGTAACTGCCAACCCTTAGAGAGGTATTCCAAATAATGTTTAAATGGGGATTGAGAAGGGAAGCCAGGAGATTAAAAAATCTGGCTGGGCATGGGTCTAAGGGTGAGCCAGACTTAATTCTTCCTAGATCTTGCAGAGATGCCACTGGACAAAAGGTCTGAAATTCCGACCAATGGGAGGAAGGAGTAAGGACAGCGGGGATGGGCAACCTGTCCCCTAGTCCCTGGAAGGAAGAATAAATAGACTGTACCTTCTCCTGGAAGAAGGTCGACAGATCTCTGCAAAGATCAGCTGTTGGCGTTATCTTACTGATGGTGGCTTGGGGTTTCATAAAATCATGCACGATTTTAAAAATTTCCTTAGAAGAGTTGTTAGAGTCATTAATTTGATTTGCTAAAAAATCTTTGATAGCTTTGCGTTTAAGAGCGTGGAATTTTTTTGTGCAGTTTTATATGTGCTTTTAGCGTCCAGATTGTAAGTTTTTCGCCAAATGCGTTCTAGCTTTTGCATGCACTTTTCACTGATTGAAGTTCTGGAGAGAACCAGGGGGAGGATGGCTTTTTCCTGACTTGCTTCACCATTTTCATGGGAGCAATAGAGTCAATGGAGGTGGTAACCCAGTCATTAAAGGCAATTGCATCATGACTGGGGTCACCTGTCAGCAAGAGTGAATATTAAGTGAGACAGGATCCATGGACTCAATAGAAACTTTTTTCCAGTTTCTTTTCATCTCGACCTCAGGTTTCGCACTGCAAGTCCCCTCTCTTCTTAATAGGCTAAAGGGGACCAGCCAGTGGTCTGACCAAGTCAGTGGCATAGGAGCCTCCACCTTAATAGTAGGGTCATTTGAAAAAATAAGATCCAAGATATGACCAGCCCGGTGTGTGGCAGACGTAACCTGCTGAGTCAAATTGAGTCCTCCAATCATCTCAGTCACCTGAAGCGCCAGCCCACAGTCCGACGCGTCCATATGGACGTTAAAATCACCCAGGACTGTGAGGTTGGTATATCTTAGTGTAAGATCCGCAATAATGTCACCTAATTTGGGAAGGTAGGCAGCTGATGAGTCAGGAGGGCGGTAAACCAACAAGCCTGCAATCGTATGCCCTGGTGAGGTTTGGATAGAAAAGGACATGGCTTCAATAGTGCCTATGTTCTCTATTTTTTACACGAAATATCCCACTTGTCGTTCAAAATAATTGCGAGGCCCCCTCCTCGCCTGTTGTCACCTCTGTTAACCTTAGAAATTTTAAAGCCAGAGGGAATAGCACACATCCACACATCATAATATCATACTCCCCAAATGCTTTAGGATTGATGGAGCAAGGTAAAGAAGAAAAATTCTGAACCCCCTAATATTAATACTAATAATTAATTTTATTAATTGTTTGGAGACTAATCAACATTTTACGTCTTTATAGACATCTTTTATAAAGGATAACCGCCAATACCTGTTCAAAAGATAACCTACTAACGCTTGTCTACGTGATATAAATAATAACAATGGTTTGCGTATTAATTAAAATAATGTTGCATGATTTGTGCTATGTAGTAAATCGTATTGTGGCAAAAGTATGCGGATGGTAAGTAAGCATAGCTTTATATGTTGCTTTTGCTAGGTAACACCTAAATGGGGTACGTAGAATGACAGGTGGGAAACGAAAAGTATTATTTTCTTTGTTTTGATTAGGATTGTGTTTGTTTTCATAATAGTTCGTACGGGCCTGCTAGGCCGCACTGTAAAAATGGCCGCCGAGGCAGATGAGCTAAAGTGCGCAAGTGCAAAATGGCTTCCAATTGGGAGAAAGCTGTTGCCAATGACACGGGATCCGAAAGTAGAGCCCAGAATGAAAAGACCAAGGTCACCATGACCTGACACCAGAATGGGTGCCAAAAAGGGGACGCAGCGAGAAAATGCATGGGAACCAGAGATGCGACTATTAAAACAGTTCATTGTTAATTCACAAAGATACAAGAGAAGTTACAAATGAGGACTTGTCAATCGGATTGGTAATGTCCTAAAACCGTGTGAAAGGACGAAAATTATAAACATTGTCGGAACTGGTTTGAACATGGAGGGCAATGAGGAGATGCTTGCCACCACTCCAATGGACCAATTAGCGTGAATCCCGCCCCCAAAGATTGAAACATTCCTGTTTAGTAAGCTACGTTTAGGGTATAAGAGGACCTACTCTTAAGTAGGAGGAGCGCTATTTTCATACATAATTTTTGAGCACAGAACTTTGACGCTGGAGAATGGCCGCTATTTTCTTTAGGCCATTTTCTTTAAATTTAATTAATCGTTTTGCTTTTTAATCTGACTGGGAAGAAAGGAGATCGATGCGGAAAACCTGTATAGGTGGTCCGTTGAGGAGGCCTGTTTAACGGGACAGTCAGTCAGATTTTGGGGAATACTATGCTGTGATCTGCTGTGACAAACTTTATTTTTCCATCTAAAAGGGTATGCATAAATTCTCTGAACTTTATTCTTATAATGATAATAAATGTATTAACTGATTAATAAAATGGAAATTTCTTTATGCATTTAAATAATTAGATAAACTTTATTATAATTAAAACTACGAGTCTGTGGTTCTTTAGCTCAATAATAAATGCAAATGTTTAATAGGTTAAAGTGATTGAGCTGGTCTTAATCACCATCAACTGATTCCTACTAGTTGGTCCATCGACCAATGAACGGAATACCTTTTGGTGTTTTGGAATTTGACAGGATTAAAATCTAATTATGTTTAAACAGTTATCTTGTCAACAGTAAAAAGGTATCCCGTTCCCTTCCACCCTTCATCATAGCTTTCTCTCCTAGGTAGTAGTGGATGAGATCCAGGGAATATTTGAGTGAGTGAATGTATATGCGGTGTTATGGGCCCCACCGTCATATTGGTATAGTTGTGGAAAAAGGAGTGTTTCCGACCTGGATGTTATGTCCATAGGAGAGGAAAATATATTAGTCGCGCTGGATCAGGATTCACATCAGTAGGAGTCAATTTAGTGTTGGCCCATAATTTGTGAAAAGTTGTCTGCTATTATGGTAATGGTGAGCCGGAATCAGCCATAATGTGAACTGCAATGGAACCTATGAGTAAAGGACCTATATGTGAAGTAATCGCTTTGTCATAGAGCATGTTAATATCTATGGAAAGTGAAACAATGTTCAAGGCATCACAAATTGACTCATCTTCAGTACTGAGTTGACTAACTTTGCTTTTGTCTTTAACAGCTTTGCAAACGGTGTAAAAATGCCCGATGTTTTTGCAATTATTACATTGTTTACCTTGGGCCGGGCAATTAGGATAATTGCCCATGTGGAATTTCGAACCACACCTGTAACAAAATGCATTAGGTTTACGTTCAAACGTTTTCTTGTTTTTAAAACGAGTGGCAACAACATTAATATCAGTTTCATTGCTATTGTTAGCAGAAAGAGTCATCACACTGGTACTGGGAGTAACAGTGGGATTAGTATTACTATTTTCAGTTAAAATTTTGGATGAGATAACCGAGCATTCAATACTTCTAGCAATTCCCATTACCTCATCCAAAGTGGGATTCTTAAAAGTATGCGCTCTTGTATCTTTTTGTTGAAACAATTGAACACCAATTGGTCACGTAAAGAAATGTCAAGATTGGAACCAAACTCGCATTTAGAGGCAAGAACTCTTAAAGTAGCTAAGTAGTCTTCAATAAATTCGTCTTGTAATTGTTTTCGTTAAAAAAAAAAAAATACATGACGTTCCACTATCACCGATGGTTCATCCTTATATTGCTTTCCCAACCGTGCAAGTGCTTCCGTTGATGGAGCAAGGTTTCATAAATGAAACTTGCTTGTATTCAATCCTCCTCACAGTATTAATTTATTAAACTTGTATTGTTAATACTAACCATTGCATTCACAAACACAAAGGGGAAGGATGCTTGCCTATGTGTTTTACTAATGAATAACGCTTGTCTGTAATCCAAAATGGCCGCTATGCGCGGGAAAATTCAGTGCGCATGTCACAACCATATCACATGGTGTGACATCTTTCTTTGCTTGGTGGGAAACTTCTGCTTCTGCGCAGTGTGCATTAAAATGGCTGCTTGATGTTTTCACATGCTTTAGCTTGCTCTCATGTCATTACTAAATTGTCGTTTCCTAACGCTACTAACGCGGGATAGTATATATATTTAATTGGGAATAGAATAGAAAAAGTGGGCATACAGTGAAACATTTTATTTTGTGATTTTAATATTTTCTTCTTGCACTTTTATTAGTTCGTAAACTCGGGCCTGGGTTGGTGACCTGAAACTCGAGAGAGAAATGGTTCTGCGCATGTGTCCTGTATGCCTGCCAAAGTGAAGTCAACTTGGACATCTCCCAAGGCCATGACCCATTGGCCGAAGATGCTGTACTTTATGTTTCCTGTGGATAAAAATGATACTGTTCCCTTGTAAATTGTATAACATTTGTCGTGAGACGGGTGGGAAATAAAGCGAATGTATTAATTTAAAGGGGTGGGAAACGTAAAGACAATAGGCTTTACAATTTAGGCCAAATTGGTATGGTGCGAGAATCCACCCCCTGTCTGTCCAATCAGAAATAGTGGTCCCATATTTTAGCAACATTAAGGGGAGGTACATGGGCGTAGAAGGGTATAACAGATATAGAATTAGCTAATTAGTTTAGTCGGAAGTCTTGAAGTCAGAGGAAGGAGATGCTGCAAGAAGAATAGGCGTCCATATTGACAGGCAGAAGAGCTCCAGAACGCCCAGCTGATTGATTGCAGACTGAATCCCTGCCCAGAGAGGTCCTGAGGAGGGGGCGGCGGAGTCCATTAGAAGGGAGAATCGAGGAGAAGCTGAGTACCAGAGAGGGGAACGGCGCAGGCGTCGTTATAGAGAGGTCACCGGTCCTGTCCTGATCCTGGAGGAAGTCTTTGCTCTTCATCCTTCCTGGGTCCTATTCTTTCAACTCCTTGGCTAAGGGGTTTGGTTCTCGCACTTAGGTAAATATAAATGCAACCTTTAGTTGCGCTGCTGTCTCTATCCTCTCCTTTCCTTAAACTCCGTCATTGATTAGCAATAATCATTTCTATGCTTAATCTTGGGTATTACGATCAAGTACCATGTGGCTCTGTATTTTACTCTGCTAAAACTTTAGATAAACATTTTAAAACTTCCTGACTCAGTGATTATTTCAGGATTTATGTATTATAATGAATGTCACTCATTTTAAACTTCCCAATTAGGAAAGGATTCATCGGTAAGTCATTACTCTTCAATCAGAAGGTAATTGGTAGCAGGGAATTTTTGATAAGAGTAACAACTGACACCCCAGCGTAAGTATTAGTGTAGTATGAATGTATGGGCCCAAGTGAGTGTTATGTGTATGAATGCTGTTTGCCAATATTGCGCTGGATCAGTTTTCTGGTAAGCAGAGGACGGTTATGGTTACCTTTTGTTAATTGGGTAATGAGAATTTTATTTGTATTTTTATGAACTAGCATCCGCTTATTTTAGAGTTTTGTTTTATGTTGTCCAGAATACCCCGGGGTAAAAAGAATAGCGGGTCGCAAGTGGAAGCCATACTGCAGTGAGGTTATCTGTCAGGCAGAATTAGTACTGAGAAGTTAAGCAGGACTAAAAGTACTCGTTAGGGACTCTATGCGTGTGAGAAATAGCAAAAGAGTACGCTGGTGAAAATTTGATGTTATATCACCTAGAAAGGGTAACATTGAAGAAGTAACAGGTATTTCTGGAGCTTGTGTGAAGAGTAAACGGAAGGGTTTTACTCGTAGTGTATGTCTAGTAAACGGAAAGGTTTTACTAAGTGAGAGAAAACTATCTTTTCTAAATTAGGGAAACTGGCACGATAGCGAATGTTTTATGTTGTTACTGAAAATTTATAGAGAAAATAAGTTTTGGTAAGATTTTTGTAAAGGGAGGGTCAGCTGCCGGAGAGGGAGTTGACGTCACAAAACTTCGCGCTGGGATTGGTTGAAACAGCGGGTGTGGAGAGACTCTTGTAAAGGAGGGGTCAGAAGTCAGGAGCAGTACTGACGTCATAGGTGCCGCGCTGGGATTGGTTGAATCAGCGTGGGACAGAAAAGCGCAGATTGTAAAGGAGGGGTTGACCGATAAACGTCACCAAAAGGCCGCGCAAGGATTTGTTCAGAAATAAAAGTTAGCAGACATTTGATTGGTTGAAATTATAAAAGCGAAATTCTTAGTGGTGAAAGGATTGCATGTTAAAACGCGATCCGACTTTAACAGGAATTCGTCCGGATAGGAGATATTTAGGTTTTGCAGAATATAATTTTATACATCGGTATTTACCCAAGATGTACGGAGAGAAGAGAAAGATGTCATTTCTGCAAAAGATTAAGAATTATTTTAAAAAGGATAAACCAATCAAAACTAGAGCAGGAATTATTATTCCACCAGCTAAAACGCCCGCATCATTCATGATGATGGAGAGAGGTTATCATACTTGTGTATGGATAGAGAATTGGATAGAATATACCAAAAATGATGGAATATTAGCATTTCCAGAGAATGGTACTTTTAATGGGAGAATTCTTCAAAATTTGAGATTGAGGATGAATGATTTAGAACCCAGACCTAGATCTCAATACGAAGCCTTAGAGGAATGGGAAACCGAGGCATTTGAGCGTGATCGACCTAGGGGAAATAGGAGTTATCCAGGATTTTTCCCCAGATACTTACGAGTCTAGGGATGGTCAGATGAAACAATGGAGAAGGGCAATGATTACAGAAGGATTATATCCATTGTTCTCAGCAGAGGAGAAATTAGGAAGTAAGTGCACAGAAAAGACAAAACATTTAATGAGAAATGAGGAGTCTGAAGACGAATTTATGGAGGAAATGTTAAGAAACCCCCCACCATATCAGGAAGGGACAAATGGATGCACCCCAAGTGCACCACCAAAACTCCATTAGTGCCACAGGTAATGCATGAATTCACCCCTAGTAGAATACTTCATGACAAAGAAAAAGAAGCCCTAGAAAATACCAGAACAGAATTAATACAGAAAATAACTCAGATAAAAGTACATCCTGATTCGTTGACCATACCTGTAACGATTGGTCCAGTAGTTCCATTATATGGTACCCAGGGAAGCTGTCCTCCACCGATAATTGTATTGTATTGTAATTGCATTTGTATAGCGCTTACTACCCCTGACGAGGCGTCGAAGCGCTTTTTCGGCGAGTAGCACGCTACTCCGGGACCCATAGAGGATTAGTGTTGAATTAGTATAGTGAAACATGCAAGTAAATTTTAAGTGGTGGATATGTTAGTCAGTTATTTGGATTCAGAAGGATAGCGGAGGGATAGAAGAGGGAAAAAAGGTTTGCATATATATAGCGCTTCCAACCCCTGATGGGGTGTTGAATTGCTTTTTTTTTTTTTTTTGGGCGAGTAGCACGCTACTCCGGAAACCCATAAAGGATTAGTGGTGAATTAGTATGGTGAAATATGAAAGTAATTTGAGTGGTGGATATTAGTCAGTTATTTGGAGTGAGAAGGATAGTGGAGGGATAGAAGGGAAAGAAAGGTTTGCATTCATATAGCGCCTGTTACCCCTGGTGGGTGTTGAAGCGCTTTGTTGGCGAGTAGCACGCTACTCTGGAACCCATAAAGGATTAGTGGTGAATTAGTATAGTGGAATATGGAATTAGTGAAGTGAACATGCTAGTCTGTTATTTTGATTGAAAAGGATAGTTGTGGGATAGAAGAGTGAAGGATTTCTTTTTGTAGGTCATAGCAGTAGGAGGAGGCTTTTTGATGAGTAAAAAGGGTTTTTGGAGGGGAAGAGTCAGAGGGAAGAGTTTAGAAAGGTTTGTCTTGGGCATTGGTACAGTAAAGGAGGTGTCAGAAGATACAAGGAGGGGTAGAGTAGGAGAGAGTCAAGAAAGGGTTATTTTGGGGAACATAGTAGTGGTATGGCGTTTGCAATAAATGAGAGAGTGGGTGTAGAGGATATAGTGATAGATGTATAGGGTGAGATAGGGTAGTGAATTGGAAAAAGTAGTAGAAAGAAGTTTGAGATGAGTCAAAAAGTTGGGCTAGAAGATATATTGAGGGAAGTATAGGCTGAGAAATAGGGTAGTGCATTGGAAATGCTAAATTAGAAGAAAGTGATAAATATATAGATCCATAAGTACATTGAGAGTATATAGATGCATAAAGGAGGTAAGTATATGCAGATTAAACATATTGATAGAGGTAGCGGATGTGAAATAGGGTAGTGCATTAGATATGCTTTTTCAGGAGAAAAGTAATAGACACATTAATTAATGGGAAGATGGGCAGCATTCCTGGCCCTGGCCCGTCTCGAACAGGCTCAAACAGGCACTCACCCTTGTCCTCTCTGCCCTTAACAGGCTCAAACAGGCACTCACCCTTGTCCTCCCTGCCCTTAGCCTCGACGCCCGGGCTGAGACGCCCTAACCCTGGCCTTTGATACCCCTAGTAATCAGGTGACCCCATCAGCCAATGGGAACCCTAGCCCTAATACTATCCAATCACAACACTAGCCCTAAAAGCTAGAACCAATAGGAGATCAGGACCTTACAGCCAATCTTAGCCCTACTCCAAGCATCCAATCAGTTCAAAAAACCCTGATCTCTATGTCCAATAGAGGCCCTAGCCCTACCAGTAGTCCCAACCCTAGTCCAAGCAACCAATGGGACGGGAAGCCCTAGTCACTACTTCCAATAGAAAGCCTAACCCTACTCTTAGTCCCACACCTAGTCCAGCAACCAATAACACCAGAAGCCCTAATCGCTACTTCCAATTAAAGGCCTAACCCTAGTCCTAGTTCCACCTTAGTCCCAACAACCAATAAAACAGGAAGCCCAGTCCCCGCTTCCAATAGAAATCATAACCCTAGCCCTAGTCCCAACCCTACATTGATTGAATCACAGATCCAGAAACCAATCAGAACCCTCAAATACCCAACCAATGAGGACACTAACTCAAACCAATAGAAACATCAGATACAACCACCAATCAGTGTATACATGTAGCAGCCACTAGCAGACTATATAAGGTCCCAGCAACCTCAGACAAGGTTTGCTGCCCAGGGAGTTGGAAGCTGCTTCTCCTGTCCAGAATCTCCTAGGAGACAGACAGGCTCAATCCACACTTTGGATTTCTGCAGGTAAAGGCCTCACAAACTTGAAATCTAACAATACTGTTTGAATACAACTTTACTCCCTCTCCTGGCCAAAAAACGAAGTGCACAGTCCCTATTAAACACAGTTTAAACAGCTCACAGAAGCACCCTCTGATGTAGAAAATCCCTGTTGCTGGAGGGGGAGGCAGGGGGGGGCTGGTTTCACTGGCTTGATAACACAAAATGGGGAGCTGTCCTCCACCGATAATTGCACCTACTCCTGTGAATAATCCCAAACCTGAAGCTCCAGTTATAATTGAGGATCAATTTAGTGATTGTGAATCTACAATATCACTCATGGATTTGCCTATTAGAGGTTCTGTAAATAGTACTCCCAGAAAAGATGTACCTGGATGTTCAAAAGATGTAAGTCTAATAACTTCATCAGGAGCAAAAAGTGCAACTATAGTAACACCTGAAGATCTAGAAAGATTGGTGCAAGGGTCAGATAAACAGTACACACCCCCAAAAATAATAGACATTCATAAATTGAAAGTCGAATTAGAAGAAATAATAGCAGGAAATGTAGGACTAGAACGCTTAAATACCTACGATGAGGAAAAATTATTGTTCCTGTGCAGGAGTATCACCAGAAATGTAAGGTTATTCCATGAAAAATTATCCAATTTAGCACTGCAGATGGGAATAGAAAAAGGGAGATCAAAAGTACTACAGAAACCCTATAGAGCAGAATTTTCAGACAAAGATTTAGAAAATATGAATGCCTCTGGAAGAAGACTACAAATAAGAGAATTAATGTTAGTTTTGCAAAAATGGGGAGACCTAGATAAATGGAGGAGAACTAGGTGGGCCAAGAAAAAGGAAGAAGCTCGAACAAGTAGAACAGCATCTGAATATGTGATGAAAGAAACAGAGAAAACAGACCAAATGTACCCAATGCGAGAAATTGCGGGAGGAGGATATGTACATGTCCCATGGAGCAGACAGGATATTTTATCATTTACGAATGATTTTCCAAAATTGAGAGAAAAACCAATTGAATGGTACAGGCAGGTTGAAAGGTTTGTGAAGGTGTCAAAGGTATTGTTGAAGGATTTAGATGGTTTGTTTGACATAGTGGTACCTGCCGATTTGTGGACATATTGCAAAATTACAGTGGATTGGCCTAATGACGAGTATCCTAGAGACCCAAAGACAGGTGCCCCGTTAAGTGATGTAATGAAAAAGTATCAGCAAGTGATAACTTACCTGAAAGGGAAAATACCCCCGAAAGAAACAAATTGGGTGAAAATAGACCGGACTACTCAAGAGGCTAATGAATCGGTACATTCCTATTAGGAGCGTTTATTGCAGGTATTTAAACAGTATAGTGGATTTGAGGACATTGGAGACAAGAACATGAGTCAGTTTGTGTATCGGTTTGTTTATGGTCTGAAGCCAGAGATTTGCCAGATGATTAAACAACACATGCTGTGTTGGCAGGGAAAGCCCATAGATGAGATTTTGAAGTATGCAAAATATTGTGGAGACGATATTGAAGATAGACACAAGAAATTGCAGGAAAAAGTGATGTGGGCACAGGTGAAAATGGCTGAGAAACAAGGAATTAATTTGGAAAATCCGAGTGAAAAATCAAGGAAAAGAGTCTGGAACGAATGGTGATACTGGGAATGGTGGAAAATTTAGAGGACGAATGAGTAGAGAAGAAGCTAAAAAGAAATTTCCCTGTCATGGATGCGGAAAGTTGGGGCATTGGAAGGACGAATGTAAAAAGAATCGGAATAATAATGGCCCAAATCAAAATTTAAATCCACAGACGCAGAATGACTCACAGCAGGGTGTAAATCCTCAGAGTCAATTACCACCTGCACCTATTCAGGGTAATGTAAGCTGAGCAAAGCACGGTACAGACATCGGATACCAAGGAGGAAGCGGTAAGAATGATTATATGACATCACAATTTCTTTTGCAGGACGATTTCTGTCAATTCAGTTCATGACGGTGCCTAGGAGAGGGGGAGAAGGAGTGCGTACTTGGCGCATCCTTACAGGTAGATCAGTCTGGTCCATATGTTGAAGGAAATGTGAAAGGTAATGATATTACTTACCTTTTGGACACTGGTGCTACTAGGTCTACTGTGAGAACAGCAGACATTCCAGACCTTCCTCTCTCTGGTGAAGATATCCAAGTAGTAGGGGTGGCAAATCAAAGAATTAGAACACCTCTTACCGAACCAATGGAAGTTAAAATAGGAAACTTCAGAGAAATGCATCAATTTGTAGTGTGTGATTCTAGCCCAGTAAACTTATTAGGTAGGGATTTGCTGTGCAAGATGAATTGTACAATTTTCTGCACACCGGATGGTGTGGCAGTTCAGACACCAGATGAAGACCATGTATATAAGATAATGATTGCAAAACAAGGTACAGAAGTAGATGAGATGTTTTCATTAATAACAAAAGACGAGTTGCCAGAAGAATTAAAAGGTACAGTAAACCCCGTAGTATGGGATTTCACAGGAAAAGAAGTAGGACTTCTGGCTAAAATAGACCCAGTTAAAATTACTGTAAAAGAAGGTGCGATTTTCCCAAATACCAGACAGTACAAAATGAGTGCAGAAGTAAAAGCAGGAGTCATTGAAGAAATTAAATCGAATGGTAAAACAAAACATACTAAAAGAAGTAATGAGTAGCCCATGTAATTCGCCTATAATGGGTTTAAAGAAACCTTGTGGAAAATATAGGATTGTTCAGGATTTGAGAAAAATCAATATGATTGTGGAACCATGTTGTCCTATAGTGCCAAATCCTGCAGTAATTCTATATCAGATCCCTTGGAGTGCAGGTTGGTTCACAGTAATTGATTTGTGTCAAGCGTTCTTTTCAATACCATTGCATCCAGACAGCCAGTATCTTTTCTCATTTAAATTTGAAAACAAGGTTTATGTGTGGAATCGTGTTCCTCAGGGGTGCACAGAAAGTCCTTCTATTTTCAACCAGATACTGAACAAGCATTGGCATAGCCAATAGGTCTCGCCTTTGGGACCTTATAAGTGTTTAACCATGCAACAGTTGATGTTGTTGCACCAAGGATATTGTGCTGGATAACTAAACACTTATAAGGTCCCAAAGGCGAGACCTATTGGCTATGCCAATGCTTGTTTTTTGTAGCTAAATGTAATACAAAAGTGTTTGTAATACGCGCTCGATTTGCATCTAAGTAGAGGGAGATGGCAGCAAAACAAAGTGTGAAGTGAAGGTAGACAACAGACTAAAGAGAGGCCACACAAGATCGTTATCAACATTGCGTCCACATGACTTAATAATTCACAGTGGGCTGTCCGTTAGTAGCCATAAAACCCAGTAGAGAAGGCTTCGAAGTGAAAGCAAACAGTATTCCTAAAGTAAGCAAGATGTTTATCGCTAGGGCAAGGCAACATTTATTGCTTTGGATCTTAGTTTACTGTTGAAAAAAGTCAAAGTAAGCTTTAAATCCTCCTTTGCACTAAATTATTTAAATGTATTTGCACAAGAACCAAACATTACTTCATACTATACCCCAAAAAACAAAAGCGGCCTATTTGTGAGCATTTAACTTCACCACGTTAAATCCTCCTTTGTAATAACATAACTTCTTTCTATACCCCCCAACAAAAAGCGGACTATTTGTGAACAGTACACTTCCCCACGTACCCATGTACTATCCCAGTTTAGCTGCTCTGCAACAATCATGCAACTAAAAGCTACATTTAAATATGCCGCTATTGCAACATGGAGCATAGCCTTGCACACCCAGGCCTTAATTTGCAAAACACTAAATGCCGGAGCTCACATGAAAACATTAAAAAAAAAAAAATCACATTACGAGCGCAAAAGCAAGCAGAGCTTTAATTCCTCCTCTGCAAAAAATTATTTTCAATCGATTTGCACTAAAACCAAGCATTACTTTGTACAATGATCCCCACAAAAATCTGCCCTATTTGTGAGCATTAAACTCCCCCACGTACTATCCCTGTTTAGCTGCTCTGCAACAATTATTCAACTAAAAGCAAAATGAACGTATGCAGATATTGCAACATAGAGCCTAACCTTTCACAAGCATGCCTTAATTTGTACAACGTGCAATGCCGGGGCTCACTTGAAAAGTAAAAATAAAAAACGCATTACCACCGTAAAACAAACAATACATTACATCCTCCTGTGTAATAACATTACTTCTTTCTATACCCCCAACAAAAGCGGACTATTTGTGAACAGTACACTTCCCACGGACAAATGTACTATCCCCGTTTAGCTGCTCTGCAACCATCTTGCAACTAAAAGCTACATTTAAATAGGCCGCTATTGCAGCATAGAGCATAGGCTTCCACACCCAGCCCTGCAGAGAGATTAATTATTTATTTGGAGACCAAAAACAACAAAGGCGGTCGATTTGGAAAGTTTTTCCTTCGCCACGTACTATCATCGTTTTATTACTCGGTAATAATTATGCAGCTAAAGGCTACATTTAGATATCCTGCTATTGCAACATGAAGCAAAGCCTTTAACTACCAGTCCTTAATTTGTAAAACATTCATTGCCGGGGCTCACATAAAAATGAAAAAAAAACAACACGTTACGACCGCGAAAGCAAGCATTTTAGAACACATTTCACCAACCATATGTCAGACAGTTTAAGTGGCAACCTGAAATGCTCTTCTGTAATAAATTATTTTTAATCTATTAGCACATAGATCCAAGATTACATCTTTCCATACAAAAAAACAATGTAGGAACATTTGACTTCGCCACATACTATCCCTGTGTAGCTGCTCTGCAACAATCATGCAACTGAAACCTAAATTTATATATCCCGTTATTGCAACATGAAGCAAAGCCTTTTATCACCAGCCCTTAATTTGTAAACATTAAATGCCGGGGCTCACATGAAACCCCCCCCCCAAAAAAACGTTATGCCCGCGAAAGCAAGCAGAACTTTATATCCTCCTTTGTAATAAATTCTTTTCAATCTATTAGCACATAAATACAAACTTACATCGTGCCATACCAAAAACAACAAAAGCGGACGATTTAAAACATTTCACTTCGCCACGTACTATCCCTATTTAGCTTCTCTGCAACAATTATGCAACTGAAGGCTACATTGAGATAGGCCGCTATTGTAACATGGAGCACAGCTTTTTACACCCAGCCCTTTATTTGTAATTAGGGCTCCTGGTTTTATGGTATTTATTTTTTTGCCATTTCCGTCTGTATTTATCCATATTTATTTTTTGGGCATTTTTTCTGTATTTATCCACATTTATTTTTGCCACAAGCAAAAGACGACACTACAGCTAGTATTTTTCCACATTTATTTAAATTGACAATGCACACATTTTTTATACTCTTGTTGACACGATTTCGGAAGGGGGTTTTACTTTAAGTTTGACATTTGTCTTAAGTTTCCAGAAGTTTAAACTGGGTCCCCGGTGGGTTTTTTTCTTCTCAGATCTATAAGGCGAAACAGTCTTTCACGTAAGTCAACGTAGGCAGTTAAGTCATCAAGCAGATTTATAAGTTAAAACAATAAAGGACGTGTATTAAAAACGAGGGCCTTTTCTCTACGCCTCTCTGCTTCGAGTCCTTCGGCACCTCGACTGGGGACAAGATCGACGCTATACATCACAAAAATGACCGAACTGAGGTCGGTTCCCATTTTCACCTGCCTGTACCGCATCACGGGTTTGCAACCGGAGGCTAGATTAAGATTTGCTTACTGCTGTTGCTCTGGCTGTAACTGAAGCAGTTCGCAGCGTGGGCCTGGACTGTAAACTGGCTGGTTTAATATACAGCACCAGCCCTTTTTAGTTCGAGCCTAGAGTAGCGCGCAAGCGCTGCTTCTGGCGAAGACTTTATGTAGTGGGCATTTGAAAGCTGACCACACGCTCGTGCACAATGGCCTTTTCCATGCGGTTACCCGCACGTTTCAGGCACGATGCACGAGCGTGTGGTCAGCTCAGCACGCTGCCACGCTCGCCCCCTAGCCTTTGGAATAACAGTGCACCACGTGTGCCTCTGGGTAACAGCGCAGTCACGCATAGCAAACACATTTTCTTTTTACAGCAGAAAACAGGCATCAGAGATGGAGATTCTTTCACTATTTTTATACCACCAAAGCAGGAGGGGGCTGGTGTAAGAGGAGAGTGAAAGGGATTGTGTGCGTTTTGGGAGGGTGAAGGTGGCGGAGTGAAGAAAACGCGGAGTCAGGTGGGGATATTTCAGCCAATCGCCCTGGCCATGAATAATTTCCCAAATGTGGCTTCTTTGGAAGTGGGGTTGGTGACCGCCCTGTCTCCCTTAGGCCCCTCCCACCCGGACTGGACTCCGCGCTGCGTCTCTTCACTTCTCCCAG
This sequence comes from Calotriton arnoldi, assembly GCA_963921515.1. Taxonomy (NCBI): domain Eukaryota; kingdom Metazoa; phylum Chordata; class Amphibia; order Caudata; family Salamandridae; genus Calotriton; species Calotriton arnoldi. The sequence continues at coordinate 517,521 of CAWUFW010001107.1, read as the reverse complement.
CTTTTATTTAAAACACCGCGCTCAGTTTACATTTTATTTTTTTAAGGTTTGAAGTTGTGCACGGTGCCCACTTCAGGGACACCGCACTGTGTTTAATTATTTTTTTAACTTATTCGGAGAGCGGTGCTCGCTTCAGGTACACCGTGCTCCGTTTTATTTTTATTGTTTTACCCTATTCGGAGCAGCCAACAACTTAGCCCCCTGCAGGCCAGACCAGAGTGACCGAACAGGTCAGACACCAGGCAGAAAATCGCACACTCCTGATCTGCAGTCTGCTTCAGTCTCCCTAGGGCCGTGCACACGCCGCTTCGCTCCCACCTCAGGGCATCAATGTGCCAGTCAAGTTTCTGCCCCCCTATGTACTGGGGGGACTCGGGATGCTCTGTCTGGGCCCCCTAGTTTAGACAAGGGAACATTAAGTGATTTGCCCAGAATCACAGGATGTTGTGCTGGCACCGGGACTCGAACGTTGTTCCAACAGTTCTAACGTCCGCAGCTTTGGCCATTACGCCATATGGCTTCCCTCGCCTTGTTAGTTGGTGGGCACATTGTAAGCTCTCCATCACCAGTTCAGGTGCACGCAAAGCAACTTCATCACCCCGGCGTGGCAGATTGCAGAGCTCTTCAGGAAACAGTGCGTGAGACAACGCGCAACAGTTTGTGACAACTTTATGGAATGGATTGCATGGCAGATGGCTTACAAACCGTGTGCCAGCATCTCAACTGTGTCTCTATGTGCACCACAGTCTCGAATGAGACCCCAGTGAGTAGCATGCTACCTGTCCACAAAGCTCTTTAGTGCCTCGTCATTAGTAAAACGCGCTTCTATACAGTACAGTCATTGAGAGAGGATGCCGCACAGGGTAGCGAGGGTGCTGCTTTTGGCGGTCGCCTGAGTGAGATTTCAGACAGCGAACGTAAAACACTTTAACTAAAGGTTTCACAGACATAAATAGGTCGCAGCATGGGGCTTTTGCTTTTAGATAATCCACGACGTACTGTAGATGGGAGCATAGGCACACAACATGGCAGTAGGCAATCTCCCTAAAGCACAAGGATGTGGCGAAATGACCAGAGCTGTCGAGCGGAAAGCTAGGGAACCATGTTAGACTCACGGCGTTGGCTCACCATCCTGTGTTTCTGGACAAATTAGTTAATCTCCCCACGGCTTCCAATAGGCAATGTGTTGTTGAGTAATGTAACTGGTTTTCTTGTAATTTTCTCCAATATTTTTAGGTTTAGTTAGCGCTACATAGAACTGCAAAAGAAACACAACCACAAGCATTGGCATAGCCAATAGGTCTCGCTTTGGGACCTTATAAGTATTTAGTTATGCAGCACAATATCCTTGGTGCAACAACATCAACTGCTGCATGGGTAAACACTTATAAGGGCCCAAAGGCGAGACCTATTGGCTATGCCAATGCTTTTTTTTACTGCCAGCAACGCCGAGCCCACCTTTTTGACAATCCATGTGATCATTAGCAGCGAAGCGGGCAGCTTTAAGGGTTATTATTTGCTGCTGTCAACATTGACTCACTTCTTAAAAAAAAAAAAAACACAGCATTGTGTTGGAATAAGAGTCCATAAACCAGCTACGTCTTCTAATCCCATATTGGAGGGTGTCTTTGCACCTGTGCAGTGCTCTTCTGCCTTTATGCTACCTTTCAGCCAGGTTTGCACGTGTAAACAACACCTACCTTCTTACAAACTGAAGGTTTGCGCTTGTAAACAGCACATCCATACATACATGCATTCATACACACTGAAGGTTCATGCGCGTAAACGGCCCATCCATCCATCGTCGAATATCAATTTCACACACTACTGTTCTTGCCTGTGTATATCCAGCAAGCGCCTGCATACCCAAACGGGTGAATAGCGCGCTATACAAAACAGCATAACATATGTCCTGCAGCGGCTGGTAGTGCGAACTTCAAGCCCACCTGAAACTAGTGTCACTTTTCTGCTTTGCAGAGGATTTCCAAAAGTTGGCATAATACCCTTAGATAAGACTGTGACTAACATGCATAAATAAACAAGCTATATTGGTACTTTTCACTGACGTTGGACCCCTCTCTCATAATCAGTGAAACATAGGTGCATTATTGTTTACTGTGTGTTAAACAGATTTTGTTGTTAATATAGCGGCACGTAATAGTTGCTTCAGAGCACGTCCCATATTCATGTAACTGAATGGAATATTAGAAAATACAGATGGGACTTCTGTAGCGATACTACTTTTAACAACTTTATTTGTATGCCTGTGAAAATATTAACGTTGCTTAACACCACGTTCCGAATGATATCTACCTATTTCTATGCTGAATATTGTATTATTTATGCAAAGTATTTGTTCTTGGAGTTCAACCTGGGCACTAGACCACATCTTGTCCTTGTTTTGTCTCTGCTCCCTTAATGTACACATAATGAATGGCCTGTGCCGCTTGAAACGTCGTATTTTATTGTACTTATATACTGCATTATAAGGCGTTGAAGCACTTGAAAAATGCGTTGCGTCAATGCATTGCTTACGAGTTCCAAATGGTGTTTCACGTACAGGGCATTGTTTAAGGCTGAATGAGAACAGTAGATGTTGCATCACCCAGGATGATGTGCCTCGTGGCTAAATACTTAAAAGGTCCCAAAGGCGAGACCTATTGGCTATGCCAATGCTTGTTAACCTACCACCTGTATGTGCGCGCATCGCAAGCTGCCCTTGTAAAACCCAGTCTGCAAGGAAAAGACAGGTGCTGGTGCAATCGGCAGAGTGAAGAGGCAGGGGCTAAGGGGTGAAAGAACAACAAAGCCTCATTAACATGCAAATGGTCTTTTAAAGACCTGTGAAGTACTCGGGTGCGGCTGTGTGTGTGCCCGGGAAGCTGTCTCAGCCCGGGCTGACACCTCTTAACCCTCTAAGGAGGGGAGACACCAGATGGTTGGGGGTGTGATTCTATTATGTCAATGACAAAATGTACTAGTATTTTCCCGTTTTTATATATAAATACAGATAAAGGAAAACTTGTTTTCCGTCTGTATTTATATGTAAAAATCCGTTTAAACGGAAAACCGGGAGCCCTATTTGTAATACATTAAATGCCGGGGCTCACATGAAAACATGAAAAACAAATGCCACATACTATCACTGTTTTTATGCTTAGCAATAATCATGCAGATAAAATCTACATTAAGATATCGGTAAAGGACGTCACTTATGTTGGCAAAAGCTACATGTAATGCAAAAGTGTTTGTAATGCGCGCTCGCTTTGCATCTAAGTAGACAGAGATGGCAGCAGGACAAATAGTGTGAAGTGAATGTAGACAACAGAGTAAAGAGAGGCCACACAAGATCGTTATCAACATTGCGTCCACATGACTTAATAATTCACAGTGGGCTGTCAGTTAGTAGCCATAAAACCCAGTAGAGAAGGCTTCGAAGCGAAAGCAAACAGTATTCCTAAAGGAAGCAAGATGTTTATCGCTAGGGCAAGGCAATTTCTGTTGTTTTCGTTCTTAGTTTACTGTTGAAATAAAAGCAAGTTAAATACCCAAAACAAGACTTCGTATCATTACACAAATACTATTTATAAAGAACAATACGTAAAACACCTCACACAAACAAGAACACGAAAAAAATAAAATAAAAACAGAAGTAATGCTTTCGAAAACAAAGCCAAAAAAGCCATTAATAAAAAAAATAAGACGAAAAGCAATGCCTTCCAAAACAAAGCAAACCAAATGCATTAACAACTTAGACGAAAATAAATACCTTCGAAAATGAAGCAAACCAAATCCATGGAAAAAGTCGAAAGGCAAACAAAATGCATACAAAACAAGCATTGGCCGCGCGGCCGTGAAACTGACACGGCCGCGCGGCCGTGAAAGTAATCGTGAGGAAGCGGGTTTTGGAAGTGCAAACAGTGGCTTTTGCTGGCGACCAGCTTGCGTTCACGCTAGCGTCCAGATGGCGAGGGAAGCCATATGGCGCCTGATCGCGCGTGCACGCTCGCATGAACGCAGGCTAGTCGCCAGCAAAAGCCACTGTTTGCACTTCCAAAACCCGCTTACTAAAACTCTCGCCAGAGCAGCGCATGCGCTGGCTCAGGCGAGACCTAAAAAGTGCCTTGAAAAACTAGTGATGCCAGGAAGCTCAGTCTTAGTCCAGTATATCGACGACTTATTAGTGGCATCGAATACCAGAGAGGACTGTGTCGTTGATTCCATAGCACTATTAAATCTTTTGGCCGAGGAAGGGCATAAAGTCTCACCTGAAAAATTACAGTTTTGTACAACAGCTGTTAAATATCTGGGACACTAAATTGAGAGGGGAAAAAGAAGAGTAACCTCTGAAAGAGTACATTTAATAAAGAAAATGCAAATGCCTGTAACCCAAAGACAAGTGAGAATGTTCCTAGGAATAGTAGGTTATTGTCGACAATGGATACCAGGATTTTCCATGTTGGCTAAACCATTAATTAACCTGACAAAGATGAAAGCAAAAGATCCTGTTGAGTGGGAAGATGAAAGTGTAGAAGCCTTTGTAAAATTGAGAAATGCTCTTTGCTCAGCACCTGCCTTAGGCATGCCCGATTATAAAAGAGAATTTGCATTATTCTGCCATGAGAGAGAAAATTGTGCACTTTCTGTCCTAACTCAGAGACACGGATTAGACAGACGTCCTATAGCATATTTCTCTGCTACATTAGACCCAGTAGCAGCCGCGTTGCCAGGATGCCTAAAAGCAGTGGCAGCTACTTGTTTGAGCATTGAACAAAGTGAATCAATTGTGATGGGACACCCTGTAAAAGTGTATGTTCCACATGCAGTTGTCATTCTGTTGACAAGAACCCGAACTCAGCATCTTACTCCTAGTCGGCTGACTAAATATGAAAGAATAATAATGGGTGCTGAAAATGTGACCATGGTAAGGTGTACTATAATAAATCCAGCAACCTTACTGCCAAACCCATATCATGAGGAAATTAAAGATGATGAAGATGAACATGATTGTATACAAATTACGGAATTATGTACAAAACCACGCCCCGATATAGAGGAACAGCCTCTTAAAAAGCCAGACAGGGAGCTATTTGTTGATGGTTCATGTCAAAGACATGAAGATGGCAAATTAACTGCTGCCAATGCAGTATGTGAATTAACTGGAATAGTCGAAGCATCCTATTTACCAGGAGTCAAATCTGCACAAGCAGCTGAATTGATTGCATTGATAAAGGCATGCAAAATTGGGAGAAATCAAAGAATAACCATATTTACAGACAGCCAATATGGTTACGGGGTTGTGCATGATTTTGGCCAACTATGGATGCAGAGGGATTTCATGACTTCTTCAGGATCCCCCATTAAAAATGGACAATTTGTAAGGGAATTGCTGGAAGCAATACAATCACCAAAAGAATTGGCTCTAGTGAAATGTGCCGCACATCAGTCAGGAGATGACTGGGTGGTAGTCGGCAACAGATATGCAGATCTGGTGGCTCAACATTGTGCCAAAACCAGAATGTCAGTCAATAAGAGTGTGGAAAGAATGGGAATCAGCTGCCAACTTATGCTGTATATGCCACCTGAAACATGGAATGACGTCAAGAAATTGCAAGAGGAGGTTGATGAAAGTGAAAAGAATTTGTGGATTAAAGTGGGTTGTTCCCAAAGAGGAGATGATGAAGTGTGGATCAGTGCTGATGGTAGACCAGTCATGCCAGACTGTTTGCTCTCACAAATGGCTAGGATGTATCATGGAGACACACACATAGGGAGAGATGCAATGATTAGGCTGTTCAGACAAAATTGGTACAATCCCAAATTCAGGGCTGTTGCAGAGAGTCTTTGCCAGAGATGTCCAACTTGCCAGATGCATAACCCGGGGAGAAAGACAGTAATTGGATTTGGAAAAATTGGAAAGGCAGAAGGTCCATTTATGAGACTTCAGTTTGATTTCATACAGTTACCACCATGCAGAGGGCTGAAATATATACTAGTCATAGTGTGCCTGTTTTCAAAGTGGGTGGAGGCTTACCCTACTAGGAGAAATGACAGCATTACAGTTGCGAAACTGTTGCTACGAGAGCTCATACCTAGGTTTGGGTTTCCAGTAACTTTGGAATCAGATAAAGGAAAACATTTTAACAGTGAAGTGATCCAATTAATCTGTGAAGCATTCCAGATCAAACAGAAACTGCACTGTGCATATCGTCCAGAAGCTTCTGGAGTGGTTGAACAACTGAATGGCACTATAAAGTCAAGATTGGAAAAAATGTGTGCATCAACATCATTAGAGTGGCCAGATGCATTGCCACTTGTTTTAATGGGATTCAGAAGCATACCTGACAGAACAACAGGATTGAGCCCACATGAAATAATGATGGTAAGAGCAATGAGACAAACACATGTTCCCACAAACAAACTGGTGAATATATCTGATGATATGGTTCTGGACTATTGCAAAGGATTGGCTGACCTAGTGCGTTCTGTCTCTCATCAGGTTGGAGAAGACGCAGTTTCCAGGCAGCCTGAACAAGAACATGATCTGAATCCTGGTGACTGGGTGTTAGTGAAGAATCACACCAGAGAAACGTGTCTATCACCTAGATGGGGCAGACCATGTCAAGTCATACCAACTACGAATACAGCAGTGAAGTGTGCAGGATTTCCTAATTGGATTCATGTAAGCCACACCAAGAGAGTACCAGACCCTGAGGAAGAGAATCGTCAGACGACGCCAATCACTGAAGAAGCTGAAGGTTGCCCAGCTGAAGGATCTCAGGTTCGAGGTTCAAGAGAAGCTGAAGAAGAACAACCGAGCACAAGTCAGGATTGGATACCAGTGGTAGAAGTTCCTGAAATATACCACAGAACAAGAAGTCAAGCGAAATTGGAAAAAATTGAAAAAGATCAGATAGGTGAAGAAGAAGCAGCTCAGGTACAAGAAGAAAAGACATTAAGAAATCCTGAACAAGGTCAGATAGGGAAAGAAAATTGGACTCAAAACAGTAAAGACCTAATAGACTTTGAACAGGGACAGACAGGTCTAGAAGAATCCGGTCAGGCTGCAGAAGTTCACAGTGCAATAAGCCCTGATCAGAACAAGTTAGATCAAGAGGAGTACAAAGAAGAAGAAAATTCCGAAAGACATGAACTTGAAGAAATAAATCAAGAACAAAGTCAAAAATTGGAAACTAATAGTGGAGGTGCTGAAGAGAAACAAATTAGACCTGAAAAAGAGAAAACAGAAGAAGCAGTAATCGAAGAAAACGAAGCAGTACTAAGCAGTGAAATTAACCAGATCTCTGAAGACGAAAATAAAGAAACAGTACCAACAAAGAAAACAAGAAAAGGAGATCATTGGCCAAGTGTCATTAAAAGAGTAAAGTACCACATAACAACCAGAAGTGAAGATCCAGATCAAGTACCTGAAGTAACAAGTCAAACTGATCAAGAGAAAAAGTCAGTGAAAAGAAAAAGCAAAGGACAAACTTGTGAATAACAAATTCAAGGCTCCTGATTGGACTTACATCATTCTTGAAGATTTTGAAAGCTCAGAGTCAAGTGACAGTGGTGGTGAAGGGACAAGTGCAGAACTAATTTACGAAGAAGACACAAGACCACCCTGACTAAGCAAAAGAATAAGCTAAAGAAAAGAAGAAAATAAGAAGAGCAATCTTCCTTGTCGAAAAATGCCTGACGATAGAGTTACTGGGAGACCCAAACAGAAATGTTGTAGAAGATGCTGTGCAATATGCATATGTAGTCTAGTGATGGTGCTTATAGTTTGGTTAGTCCTGATCGTAGCAATTCCTTACCTGATGATAATAGATAAGAAGATTAATAACGCAACTAAGGAAAGTACAGCTAACAAAGGGCAATAGAGTAGAACTAATGGCAGAAGATGAGGCAGAAATTCATCATGAGATAGCTGATAACGACACTAGTTTGAATGTTTTCACAAAGTTATTATTTCAATATGTAGATACCATGGAAGTTAGTAATTGTTATGTTTGTATGAAGTTACCCGAATCAGTAGCAGAAGGTCTAACATATCACCATTTACCACTGACATATGGCATATCATGTAGTGTTTTGTCTAGTTTATTTTATAGAACAGGGAGACCTCAGTATTATTATTCAAACATAGATGTAATATTTTCTGAGGTTCCGATTCGCAAGAGTATGAACCCAGTGCTTAGTAGTCAAGATGCACAGTTTATGGGAGAATTTTTCTTAACAATGAAATCAATAGACATAACACATGCACATAGACACAATCTAACATGTTCTTTACTAGAAGAAGACAAGATATTTTTGAATTTAGTAGAAGATAGAAGACAAGATTTTCAAAAGAAAGCTTCTGAGCATAAGGCTCATTTGCCACCTTGGGCTGAGAAAGAGGGTAGTTACACACCTGGCAAGGCTCAAGCTGCTATGGCTCTGGATTTTGTAAAGACAGGAAAAATTTGTCTTCATAGGTTAAAGACTGACTATAACAATGTTTTCATCGGTACCAGTGAGTGTGAACACAATTTCTTAATTCTTGGAGGTTGGGGAATCAAAGGAGGAACAGATTCAGTTTTTCCTGGAATCTATTATGTGTGTGGGAATAAGGCTTACTTTAGGCTTCCTGCACGATGGTGTGGAAGTTGTTATTTTGGAATAGTATTTCCAAAGATATACCACGTAAAAAGAAACACTGGGAGCAATGAAAATGATAATGGCGAATTAACACGTAGTAAAAGAGCTAGTTTTTCAGAAATTGTAGGTGATATATTTGGTGCATTGATACCTTCAGTGGGAATAATTCTGAACTCAAGGAAAATATGTAAATTGTCTACAGTGGTTGATCGCATTAATCATTAGAAAACCTCCAGCAGTATCCGTTGATAAACGGAAATGGTTGCGATTAGATCTATGGTGATGCAAAATCGACTTGCTCTTGATATTATATTAGCAAAAGAGGGCGGAGTCTGTAAATTATTGAAGACGAAACATTGTTGCACTTATATTCCTGATAAGAGTGCAGAAATTGGAACGTATATACAGAACATAACAAAACTTGAGAAAGAATTTAAACCACTGGAAGTTGATAGTGTATGGGAAAGATTGACAAATAGTATCTCGTCAATTGGAACCTGGTTTGCAAATATAGGGAAAGGACTTGTAGGTCAAATATTAGAACCCTTAGCAGGGATAGCAATAATAATATTGGCAATAACAATATGGTGCAAATGCTGTAGAAAGAATGGAACATATAAAGTGACAGGAAAAGGAAAGAAGAGAAAACTAGATGAAATAGAACTTGAAGAATGGAGAAGTGAATTATACAAAAAGTTGAAAGGGGATGTGAAAAATAGAAAATGTAAAGATGAGAATGAAGTAATTTCCTAGAAGTTGGCATCTGATTGAGGGTAGTGTTTTGATGGCTCAAACGCCATCAGAGAGGGGATTGATGGAGCAAGGTTTCATAAATGAAACTTGCTTGTATTCAATCCTCCTCACAGTATTAATTTATTAAACTTGTATTGTTAATACTAACCTTTGCATTCACAAACACAAAGGGGAAGGATGCTTGCCTATGTGTTTTACTAATGAATAACGCTTGTCTGTAATCCAAAATGGCCGATATGCGCGGGAAATTTCAGTGCGCATGTCACAACCATATCACATGGTGTGACGTCTTTCTTTGCTTGGTGGGAAACTTCTGCTTCTGCGCAGTGTGCATTAAAATGGCTGCTTGATGTTTTCACATGCTTTAGCTTGCTCTCATGTCATTAATAAATTGTCGTTTCCTAACGCTACTAACGCGGGATAGTATATATATTTAATTGGGAATAGAATAGAAAAAGTGGGCATACAGTGAAACATTTTATTTTGTGATTTTAATATTTTCTTCTTGCACTTTTATTAGTTCGTAAACTCGGGCCTGGGTTGGTGACCTGAAACTCGAGAGAGAAATGGTTCTGCGCATGTGTCCTGTATGCCTGCCAAAGTGAAGTCAACTTGGACGTCTCCCAAGGCCATGACCCATTGGCCGAAGATGCTGTACTATGTTTCCTGTGGATCAAAATGATACTTTTCCCTTGTAAATTGTATAACATTTGTCGTGAGACGGGTGGGAAATAAAGCGAATGTATTAATTTAAAGGGGTGGGAAACGTAAAGACAATAGGCTTTACAATTTAGGCCAAATTGGTATGGTGCGAGAATCCACCCCCTGTCTCTGTCCAATCAGAAATAGTGGTCCCATATTTTAGCAACATTAAGGGGAGGTACATGGGCGTAGAAGGGTATAACAGATATAGAATTAGCTAATTAGTTTAGTCGGAAGTCTTGAAGTCAGAGGAAGGAGATGCTGCAAGAAGAATAGGCGTCCATATTGACAGGCAGAAGAGCTCCAGACCGCCCAGCTGATTGATTGCAGACTGAATCCCTGCCCAGAGAGGTCCTGAGGAGGGGGCGGCGGAGTCCATTAGAAGGGAGAATCGAGGAGAAGCTGAGTACCAGAGAGGGGAACGGCGCAGGCGTCGTTATAGAGAGGTCACCGGTCCTGTCCTGATCCTGGAGGAAGTCTTTGCTCTTCATCCTTCCTGGGTCCTATTCTTTCAACTCCTTGGCTAAGGGGGTTGGTTCTCGCACTTAGGTAAATACAAATGCAACCTTTAGTTGCGCTGCGGTCTCTATCCTCTCCTTTCCTTAAACACCGTCATTGATTAGCAATAATCATTTCTATGCTTAATCTTGGGTATTACGATCAAGTACCATGTGGCTCTGTATTTTACTCTGCTAAAACTTTAGATAAACATTTTAAAACTTCCTGACTCAGTGATTATTTCAGGATTTATGTATTATAATGAATGTCACTCATTTTAAACTTCCCAATTAGCAAAGGATTCATCGGTAAGTCATTACTCTTCAATCAGAAGGTAATTGGTAGCAGGGAATTTTTGATAAGAGTAACAACTGACACCCCAGCGTAAGTATTAGTGTAGTATGAATGTATGGGCCCAAGTGAGTGTTAGGTGTATGAATGCTGTTTGCTAATATTGCGCTGGATCACCGTAAAAACATTCCAAGTGTCGTCACCTGAGGGTGCAGGAATTAAAAGGTAAATTGTTGAAAAGTTGTTGCCCGGCAGTGCCCAGATGGTTAAAGAGAAGAGCTCTTTTTCTAGAAGGTGAGTATTCAATAGCGTCAATTGCTTCTAAATAATTTGAAAACACTCTCAACCATTTATGCCAAGGTGTGACTGGCTTGCCTGGAACTTGTAAGAAGCAAGGAAGAGGCAAAATATTATTTGAATTGGCCATAAGTGCTGCAAAGTTAAAGTACAAATGAATAAAATAAATGAAATAAGTCTTACTAGAGTAAACAGTAAAGCGCAGATAAATTAGTTTGTAGCAATATAAGCAGAGTAATCCATGACGGTAGCCGGAATGAAGTAAGCCAACGTGTGTCTGTCACGGAAACTAGCAGAGAAATTGTCTTCCCGATGCAACGATGAACGTTGTACATACGTTAGTATGTAATAGAGAATGTCCCAATGCTTAAAGATGGCCGCCAAAAACGTGCCCTGCGTTGGGACGTCGATCGCGTCGAAACGTCTGTTTTTTTAAGTTGATTGGGCACGCTCCAGTAAGTGAAATGACGTAGCAGCATGAAGCGTAAGCAATCAGGAACAAAGAACGATGCAGGAGCTTCAGATGCTGGTGCTGTGGAATGATGATCCAATTCAAATGAAAGCAGGTGTAGTCACGAGTCAGTGCGCATGAGGATGCGGGCGGGTAAGATGGAATGAGGGTGGCAGTTGAAAGTAAATAAGGCCCCAAATATAAACGCACGTCCGCAAAGTGTAGAAAGAAGATCCAAAAACATGAAAATCACCCACAAGTATTGCGTAGTTCTCAGAGAGAACACACCTTCAGCAATCCAAATGTCCTTAAATCCGACACCAAATAGTCCACAATTAAAAGAAAACACAGCGTTGAGAGATGCTGTGAGGTCGGTGGGTCCGGTTTTCTTGTTGCAAATTCAGAAACAGAAGCCACAATCGTCGCCAAAATATGTAGTGTGGCATATAGAAATAATCCAAGGAAGCAGAAGTTGTGTTCCAGACAATAACAAGAACTTTATTGTCTAGTGCAGGACCCACGACTGTTGGAGACAGAAGCCAAGTAAAGAGTGGCTCAGCTGAGCCTCACATTCCAGAATCTCAAACATGGCATAGGGAATCTTACATATGCAATGTTCCATGAAGCGATACACAACTATATAAAACCTACCTACAACATAATGCTTAAACCCCTTACCAAACACCCCTTCTTCCAGCAACGACATTTCCTACAAATTGGTGACATGGATTTAGCAGTTCAGGGAGTGGATGCGTTTGCACTGACCTGCAACAGCCAAGGGAGAGGGTGGGCGTTCACATGACTGTCATAGGCAATCCCCTATCTCCCGCTGGTCGAATAGAGACTCCAGAGAGGCACTGGACGTTTGTCCACCATTTTCCTGTTTACTTTGGGCTCTGGAGACAGAGGAGGTGGTGTATAATCCCCCTGCTTGCACACAGATTTAGAATCCAGTTTTAGACTATTTGATGCAAAGTAGTAGAAAACGAAGCAGTCACACCACCTCCCCAAAAAAGTGATCTTATGTTTTAGCATTGAAAAAACAATTTTCCAAAACGGTATTGTTGTGACTAATTTCCTATGAATGCTATATATAATTGGATGTTTTCCCCACATAAGTAGATAGACCATGGGTGGCTCACCAGATGAAAAATTCAACAGGACACCACACTTACCCGTTCCAATCGTTTCGTGCAGGTCATAATACTTGAGAAGTTCGTCATAGTCATCCACGGCCATGTTAGATACCACAGAGGGATTGTCCGTGTTTGAAAACCTGTGTATGAAATGAAGCAAGTCGTTTTGTAGGAGTTAAGAAAGTAGGATTTTACTACACGGGGCACTTTTACACAGTGATTGGCTGTAGAAAGCAGCCAGCAATTTCCTGCTACTTGAACAAGCGTTGTGGGACAGAAAGAAGTGGCTCATTTGGGAAAGAAGGCCTTCCCTTTACTGTAATGACTAATATCAATGGAATCTGGTTACAAATTCAGTACTGACAAAGCACAACGTAACCAAGCAACTAAAATGTAGGAAAAATAATCAATTTATATAAGCCTGAGACGCCTTACCCCTCGAAAAAAAGCTATCATATTAACAGAGTCAGCCTTAAAATCTACTAAACAAACTTTTAAAGTAGTGCTTTGACTGCACGCAAATAGGAGGACACAGCTAGGTAGATTTGCCCAATAGGTTGGCAAATAAGATTAGGTAGAGTTTATAAAATGTGCAGCACAGCTGCACATTTTATAAACACCTGAATAGTTACAATATTTAGCATCTGATAGTATAATTCGGGGGTTAGCGATTTTACAATACTTGGTCTGAGGCACTGAAAAGTAAATACTGAGCTCTAATATGCAGAAAACAAAAGCACGCATGTTACCAGGCTAGTCAAGGACATATTGACCATAAAGCCATCCAGTCCTCCATTTTTCATGGATGCCTTACTCAGTGCATCATTTATACATCTTCAAATACTTAGTCAGTATGATAAATCTGTACGTACACCATTTACTATGTTAAGACTTCATTCTATGGATAATACGACAAAATAAAAACCTCCTGAACACAATAATACCTTAACGTAGTTACGCTTCAATTATATAATATTAAAATACAGAATTGAGAGTTCACCCGATCTTTATGCAACAATTCTTTTTACTTAAACTACCTTGCACAGGTATTAATCGTTATCGCAAGTCGTTAAATAACCTTAGATGTGGTCCAGGTGAACAGAATCCTATAGACTACTATTAATGTATCATTAGTCAACAGGTAACAAGGAGATTGCAAAGCGCCGCTCAAAGACTACGAATATATGTTTGGCATCAAGACTTTAGGACACAAATCTGTAATGCCACACAATGACTAGGCCCCCAACGGGCTCTAGTCTGGGGATAAACCTTTCAGGAGTTACCTTTCCATCTTCCCCACTGTCATAATCACTAAACTTCAACAGATTCCTTAACAAGTTATCAGTGTGCTACATTGCTACGCGGAGTTACCAATGGGCTAACAGTCTAACTCGATGGTTCTTAACCTGTGGACCACTGACCCCCCCCCCCTCGTCCCCCCCACCGGCAGGCCAGGACTGCCTAGAAAATTAAATATTAACAGATTAATAAAGTTTATATATAAATAAAGAAGGAAAACTTACAATTTGAAAATGTTAAAAACGTTCTGTAACTGTGGAGGAATTTTAAATCGAAGGCCAAAAATTAAGTTGGTATCCTCAGATAGATATTTGGGAGCGGCACAAGTACATCAAACAAAATGCAGTAAGGACGATGGGTGGCCTCAATTGAATTTAGAAGAGCTCAACCTATCCCATTAAAATGACAATTGTATTTTTTAATATATATTTGTGAATTAAAATATTTGATTTTTTTTTATATTTGTTTGATGAATGCTTGAGTTGAAGTTCAAATCATCGAAATATTTTTTTGCTCAAACTGATGCAATGTGACATGTTACAATTAAAAGTTAGCTGGTCCCTTGTCTGCTACTGATTGCTATATTGAGTCATTTAAAAAAAGCAGACATTTTCCAAATAGCTGAATCATACCCAATTGACAAGCTGGTTCATGGCCTAGTCAAATGACTGCATTCTATTGCTTTGTACTTGAGGGTTTAACCAATTCCAGGATAAGGGCACAGTTTATAAGAAAGCCAAGTCTGAGTGTAATGAACGATAAAGGAGTGATAGAGGACTTTTCAATTAGCTGAATAAAATTTAATTGGGACATATTATCGAAACTTGAGGGCTGAAAGACTAGGATACTAGCAGTGTGCCATTTTGATCATCATTTTCTCATTCGGACTGACTCAGTAAGTTTTTTGATGCCAGAAGTTCATGCCAAGAGCAGACCCCCAACATCCACTCTATAAAATGTTGGTGTTGCTCAGCAACACAGTACTATAGTGTGTTGGGCGATTAGGGTGCCCAACAGGACATACTCAAATTAAGATTTGGGAGGAGTTAGTACCATTCCTGTGAAAAAGGCTCTAACAGACCTACCAGTGGGGGCAGCTGTTCTATAGTCTTGGGGCACATGCCTTTTTGCCCTGCTCCCAAAAGGGATGGCTGCCTTCTGGACCTCGGTGTGAATCCATCATGGTCATTCAAGTCTTGCCTGCCCCCCCCCCCCAAAATTCGGGGATGGGGAAGAGAGAGCTGATAGCTGCCCTGTCCCCAAGTCCCATGAGCGTTAAAGAATGTATGTGCATGCTTTTTTTTGGGAGGGGCAGAGAGTTGTGTAGTGTTTGTATACATTTGTACCTGGAGAGGAGGTTCCTCTCTATACAAATAGTTGTAGTTGCAGGATGTTTCATAAGGTTTAGTGCTAGTCACATCTTCAGGCTCCCTTTCGTTCCATGTTCCCTGTTGCTGCTCTTCTTCCTCTTCTGAGTGCGTGGTAGATTTGGTCCTACATAACTTCCAACAAGGCAAACAAGCTATTAACTCGTTTGATTTAATAGACTAACCATTTGCTCCATATAGAATACAAATTTAGTCACATGTAGGATAAACACCCTGACTTGCCTCTTTGTTCATTAAAAGCATTATCAGGGCGAGCGCAGGTATGTTTCTTAATATCATGCTTCAGAACTACTGCTTAATAAATACATAACTAAAGAATGAAGAGGTAGCACACATGTGGAATCAGCAGATTTTACATTGATGTGGCCACAAAATTACCCACTGACATGCGAGTTTACTGATAAAACTATATAGTGTACAAACAATGTTTGGAAGTAGAGTTTCTGCAATATGTGTCATTTGCACATCACCAAGTAAAGTGTTCTGATTTGTTTTGCGCCTATTTAAATCTGTTGGCACACATTTCGCAAGTACAAAAAAGTGCTTTTGTAATTCCGGATATATTTGCAAGTTATCTAAATGTTGTGTTTTTGTTTCACAATGATGGTCAGACAGATAACTTGACAAAAACCACTAGCTGTAGTAAGGGAATGAAAAATAAACTTCAGTTTCCAGCAGCAATTAGTAAAAACACAAACTGACATTTGACCTATTTCCTTGCTGGACAACATTCACAACTTCAATGATCTATGTAAGGGCAGGATCATGGAGGATTGTTATGTGGGGCAGTGAAGCCTCCTAGGCAAGCGTTGACCATCTTGCCTGGCCCCGCCCCATAAAAATAAACCTTTTTAAGTAACAACATTCAATAGTCGACCAGTCAACTTTGGGATCAAGTGCTAACAATTCGTCCTCATAAAGGGCACGGAGTGTCAATTACCCCCAGAGGGCTTTCTTTAGGGGTTCATGTAAAAGTCCTCCATATCTGGAACTGAACCACATTAAATAATTAACCATTGACGGCTGTGCTGCGAAATGAGTGACGCAGTTGAAAAATAGAGTCCCAGGTATTTCTAGAAGCTAACCTGCTCAAGGAGAGTGTTATGAAGCTGACAGAGTAATCTGTGGATTTCAATGAAAAGGGGATAAAAATCTTAGTTTATCCATGTTGAGTATTCTAATAATTTAAGACTGTAGTTTTCCATTAAAGGCCTACTGGAGTATTTTCCAAGAACACCAAGTCATCAGCACACATTAGGCAGGCTACATGTTTGGATCCTATTTTAGGAGGCTAAGAATGTGTCCCAGAAATATTTTTGGGAAAATCTGATAAAAACCAAAGTGAAAAGTATTGGGACCAAGACAGTTGTTTCAACCAGTTTTCTTCTGGAATATTCATTTTAAATTTACTCCTACCATTACAACCAAACTGAACCCAATTATTTTTATGTGAGATCTGTAAAATTGCAAGGAGGCAGGAAGAGATATTACAGCTGACTAGTTCATTCCAGAGTAAAGTTCAATCGACCAAGCACGGAAATCCACAAAGCAATAGCACAACTTCCCAACTACTACTGATCCACGAGCCAGCCCGCAAAAGACAAACAATGATATATTGTGGAATGATTCTCATGGAACCCTCTTTGTTTATAAGGAACGATTCCTTCCAATTGGGACCAGATTCCCAATTGTTTTAATACAGTCATAGAAAAGGTTTTTGAAATGGTTTCAACTAGTAAAAGCAACCAGTAATAAAAGGTGTCATTACAATCACCCAGTGTCGATTGGCATAATGACTGTCCCTCTCCATGATTCAGGGATCACATCATTTGAAACCAAATAGCAAAAAAGTGCTTAAAATAGAAGTCCACCACAACGTGTTGGCACCAGATATCGCTGCCTGAAAGTGGTTGGCTTCTTTGAACTTATTCTTCTTGCAATTTTTTCAGCATTTAGCACCTCAAACATTTGATTAGGAGTTTATTCTTCCATACATTGACTTAACCAGTCTGTGATTAATATTTTGTACAAAGTAGATAAGTAATAAAACCCATTTGTCTTGTGAAACTTTATATTCTAATGTATCGGGAGTAACCTTGATTTAGTTATTAATCAGTTGCCAAAAGTGACTGAAAATTGCAATGGGTAATTGCTATAAGCAATGCATCTCACCACAGCTTTTGTAGTAAATGAAGTTAGGCTACAAAAATAAGCTTGAATGTCTTTTTAATTTTTTTAATTACCTTATATTCCACCTTTTACTGTAAAATCTACTAAACCCTCTCCTCTCGTGAGAGACAGGCATTTCATTAAAGCATTTCTTTTATCACCTTCGCTGCTCATTACAAGTGCCTATCCACAATACTCACCAGCTTGCCCTCTAAGCGCCATTATAAACCAATGGTTCTTTTCTAACTGGTGAGAAGTTGGCCTGGTAGATGATGTCCACTAGTTAAAGTGGGCACCTTGCACCAGTCCAAATTTAAGAGGTCAAAGATAACCTTAGTAAGCTATCCAAGTGGTAGCTGTGGAGAGCAGCCTTCAGGCTTAGTCTTGAAGGAATGTTAAGCAGCTTGTTTTACCAGAATGCAACCTTATCGTATTGGTTAAATGAAAGGAGAACCACACAGTAGTTATAAAAATATGTATTTATTATTATAACACACCTTAAATACCTCACTGTATCTGCTACACGCAGATAAACACAAAGCACACAATACTGTTGCACAGAAACAATCGTAAGTAGCACTAATACACAGTGGGCTCCCGGGGGAGACCAAACCATATACTAAATTGTGGTATAAGAACCACGACTCAAGTCAAGACAGTGTCTAGAGGTTGTAGAATCGCTGGGACCCCAAGGAACCACCCAAGGGGAGTAAGAAGGGACCCCATGGAGGACGGGTGCAGTGTGAGAACACAACAGCGTGCTACGTTCAATTCAATGGGAGAGTCGCGGTTGCAATTTTACAGTTTAAGGACCCTTCCCAGTGGATTATGAAGAAACCCTTTGGATCATAGGAGGTTCGAGAGCCACCCCACCCGTGGATACCGTAGTACCAGAGTTACCTATCCCAGGGAAGCCGGGTGCATAGGGCTGAAGTGGTGTCAGAAACCGCCGATCTCAATAAAGGACTTCTAGGAAATGCCACTGCAGGAAAGAAAAGTGTCCGTCGGAATCCAGAGGTGGATTCGTGTTGAAGAGTACCTGAAAGCAGAGGGGACAAAGTCTGGGTCACTCAGGAGTGACCAGGGGCTCGGGAGACGAATGCCCACAGACGTCGGGTGCTTCAGGTAAGTAGATGGAGACATTGACTACAGCTGCAGGGACCAGGAGACGTCGAGGAAGACCAGGAGCCGGATACGAGCTGTCCCACGAAGGATGTCGAGTGCTGAGGGGGTCGGTGTCCTGCGGGAGCACCAACAAGCCTTGGCAGCGGCAACACACGAAGGTGGTCAAAGAAGGTTACGGTCTGGCCCAGCTAGGACCAGCGGACTCACCACAGCAAGGGAAGTCAGGGCAGGCCTGGAGCAACCAGGGGAGCCCAAGTAAAGCAGTGTTGTCCCTCAAATGGACCCAAAGGCCGAAGGCACAGGAGTCGCGAGTGGACCTCTAGCAGTTTCACAAAGCAACAGCTTGCAGGGCACAGAGAGCGAGAAGGCCGAAGTCCTTTGTACGAAATGTGCGCAGAGGTTGGGGCTATCGATAGGCCAATGCACTTAGTTGGGGAACATCAACAAGCATATGCACTTGCAAAAGTACACAGGGGTTCGGGTTATGCGGTCCCCACGAGGGATACTGGCCTCAGACTTGGCGAGAGGGCAGCTCGACCTCAAGGAACTTAGGAACCCACCTCCTGTGTTGCTGGAGCCTTCAGAGTCCGCAGGAGCTCAGGAGCAGCAGACCGGTCTGTTGCGTTATGGTGCCTGCGAATGCAGGGGAGTGACTCCTTCACCCCAAGGGAGAACTTCAGTTGTCCTCGATGCTCAACAGGCCTGCACGGAGCCTGTATGGTGCACGGGCACAGACGATGCTTTGAACGGAGAGGGAGACGAAGTCGGGCCCTGTCGAAGTCCAGCGAAGTCCAGAGTGTCCAGACTGTCGAAGGCCAGTGGTTTCTTGATCAGAATCTTGTCCACGTCGAATCTAAGGTCCTACAGCCAGGTAAGCTCTTTTGTACCCACGGGAGAGGGTTGGACAGATTCAGGGGACCCTCCCAGGGGAGGGTCAGGACAGTGGGGAGGTTACTCACATGTCCTTTGTCCAGTTTCGTGCCAGAGTTGGAGCCAACGGCTCCCAGGACTGGTTTGAACTGGACTATGCACAGGGACACCAAATGTGCCCCTCGTGCAGACTTTCAGGCACTGTGTTAGTGCACTCACCCAGCCCCAATACACTAAATCCTGTCTGGGAGGTGGTCAAACCTCCCTGTGACAGGATGCCTATTGTGCTGCCTTCCCCTGCTCGAGCTTGGCTCAGCAGCAGGAGGGCAGAAATGTGTCTAGTCGGCAGCAACCATTTTGTGCTGTCCAGGTCAAGAAGGCTGGTACCTTAGTGATGTTCCTCACATGTGAACTGTCTGTTTGTTCCCCCATACATGCGTAATGAGTAAAGTGAACTACCTGGTTTCTTGTACTGTATCATTCACCAGCAATTGTTTAATAAAAAGAATTGTTAAAAAAAAGAAGGCTGGTACCGGGAAGACCAGGGACCCCACAAAGCTCACTTCAGAAGGGTGGAATAATACCTCCCACACCGGATCACAAACACGACATGGTTTGCTGCAGCCGTTTGAGATAGCATTTTACGCAAGCATATAATGCACCTCTACCTATATGTCTGGCTGCGTCACCGACAACCTGGGAGAATGGTCTCCGAAGGCTGCAGGGGTGCTCTGCTCATGCAGGGGCACCCACTCACGTAAAACCCAGCACCCTGCCTTCAGGATTGTCAAAGCCTGCTAGAGGGGTGACTTATAAGTTTTAAGTGTAGTGACCTATAGATATAGTAAACCTATATCTAAAGTAAGCGGTGCATGCACCATCTTACACAGGCTGCAATGGCAGGCCTGTAGTTCCATTTTGCATGTCCTCTCATGGGTGGCATAATACATGCTTCAGTCCATGGGAGGCCTCTGGGATACCGATGCCCTGGGTACATGTGTACCATGTACTAGGGACTGACAAGGGTACCCCAGTATCCAATCTGGAGTGTACCCAAGTACATTTCATAACATTATAGGGAGAAAGCAGATAGACTGGGGTCCTGATTAGCAGGATCCCAGTCAGACTAGTCAAAAACAGTGTAACATCAAGCAAAAAAGTGGGGGTAACCATAAGAAGCAGATACTACTTTCCTAGACTAGGCAACAGTGACAGCACTGAACTGGTCCTCCTCTTACCTATGATCTTCTTTACCTGCCTACCTTTTGGACAACACTCATTTTTCTCCTGCTGTGCTCCACTCAGCCTTCACCGCCTCCCCAGCCTGTTGCTGTCCCCAAGGCTTAGTGATACGATGCCTCCAGTTCTACCTGTATAATACTTCTAGTGAACATTTTCTCATTCAGATTGCGCCATCATTTCCATGATAGCTACATTGGCTTTTCCCTTACAGCCTCACACACCCTCAATACCCCAACTAAAAAGTCACACACCATCGTTGCCAAACAGCTATTAGCCACTAGATGGTACTTAACTCAAATAAATAAACCACAACACACACACACACACACACAACTACTACACTGAGCAGCTTCCACAATACCACATACCCTCACTGATCCTATTTTGCTTCAGTCAAGCCTTTATTTATGCCCCTTCACCCTAACAGCCAGAAATTTCAGCGTATCATCCAACCACAGAGTGTGCTTTTAAACCTTAATTTCTACCACTGCAATAGAATGCCACGTGCAGTATACGAAATATATGCATTCCATGTTTTAAAAACACTGATGAAAGTTCTAGTTTTCTCCCCCTCAACAGTTCAAAAGAAGCTAGATTAGTAACCAAATTGGGGGAACCCCTATATGTTAACACAGTATCATGCAAAGCCTTCTTCTAGGACAATCGACTCTTGGCCGCTAAAACAACAGATTTCTTTAGCCACTCTGCTGAAGAGTTCAACTGGTCAATGGAACTGGGGAGGTTATTTGGGCACTCTATTTATAATAGCACACATAGCCAAACTCGCTCAATTTCCCATTGACCATTTTCCAGCACTAGCTCTTCTGGCAATCCTTTTCTGTTAAAAATGCCGTCCAAAAACTCAATGAATCTAGCATTAATTTTTCCTTCAATCTCACTTCCGACCATTTGGTGAAGTAGTCAACAAGCAACAAAGCTAATGCCTCTTTTCTTAGATGAATACAAAATGGACCCAAAATATCCATGCCAAGCTTCCTCAGTGGACTAGCAACATATTCTAATGGTGTGAAATCAGTAACACAAACTCTAGCAGTCTTATCACTACTACAGGGGTGTGGAATTTAATAAAATATCTACTTGTCCATGGGGCAAGTTGCTTCATAAATCTACATGTTCTGTAACAAAATCCACTTGTCCCTTTTGTGCCATGTAATGCGGCAACAAATTATGGCAGCAATCTCATTATATAAGAGCTCTGATATAGCCTCACTAACTATGCCAGGCTTATATCATAGTATGGTTTGAATACTAGCAATTCCCTTATGTTGCCGCGTTTCTGCTGATCTACATACCGGGGCTGAAGGTAGTAGTAAGCAATAGTTCCAGGGTTGGAATGCCATTTTGATTCTGTGCAACCCTACTAACTTGTGTGTTTTAAGGGTTTTCACCAACTCTTCTCTAATCTTTTCCTATACTGAAAAAGGTTGGAAATTTACTCCGGATAATGGCAGACGTAAAACTTTTTCCAGGGTTGGGAAAAAAGTGGTTGGAGAGAAAGTAAACTTGCAACTTGAACTTTTGCATGAGCAAATCTGCACGTGCATATTTGCTCATGCTATAATGCAGTCCACAAATATTTTCTAGGAGTACAATTTTTTGGCCTACTTCTGTAAATTCTTGTGAATTCATGAAAGCTGTATATCTGCACTTAACACAAGGACATATACCCTGGGTGCACTTTTGAGTCTTTCTTTAATAATTGGGCCCCTAATTAGGTCTGGCATTAACCAGGACTATTTGTGTTTATTAGAAATATGTCTGTCGGTGTATCGGTTGGCTTTACTGTAAGTGACAGCCTTCTGCTCTTTCACAAGGAGCATATCGGCACACAAAGTAGTTTTGTTCAGTGCCAGGAACTACTGTGGCAATGTGTGCTTTTTGAGACCAAAAACAATTTTTGCTTTTTCCAATGTTCGTTATAATGGTGAGGGCCCAGCAGCTCCCACACCAATAATGCTTTACAAAACCCATGCCAAAACAAGTCACGCACTGACAAAACCAAAAAGCTGACCATCAATTTGAGACCTATGGATTTGCCAATGCTTGTTTATTTTTATGTTTCCTATAATCTTTTTCAAACTTGTTGTACTTATTTTACATTATGAATATGTTTGGGAATACTAGCATACATCAACACATTTTACTAAATGATGCTGCAAAGAAATGGTACCTAAACTTTTACAGTACTTTAGCTAAATGTTTTTTTTCCGACTTGCATTTTTTTGTGAACATTTTATTTTGAAAGCAAAGAATTATCCATTTTGCTTTCAAGCTTCTGCAAATAAATGCATCTTATCAGAGAGCATTCTGTGAGCATTATACAAAGCCTCATATTGCTAAACTTTGAAAATGTGTGTACACATTTTTATACTGGAACCAGTCAGTAGTGCAGTCGGAGCTAACAACATTTACTTAGAGCGCTCATCCTAATAATAAAGGCTTTGCATTAATGATTCATAAATACAAGTCTGAACAGCATTAACACATGGATACAAATATTACCTTAAGTGCACACAATGCCCTTCCTCGATACATAATGTGTATCTGTAAACTGGCAGCCAAAGGGTTTGTGCTGTAGGCATTGGGCCTACTTGTCCCATGGACAAAATGCACATGAAAACTTGTTGCCCTTGACCCCAAACAATATGTCCTGGGCGTCGGGCTATAGGAATTCCACATCCCTGTACTAGCACACACCCTACACTCCCTCACATGCTCATCTACAAGACTGTTGATTTCAGGCCACCAATACAATTTGCAAATTCTTCTTTTAGTGTTGCAGATACCTAAATGCCCCTCATGAGCCAAATTGAAAATTCACTTACTCAAATTATATGGTGGAATCACCTTACTTGCCCTCACCAAACCTTCACACACCATTAACTGATTCCTCACTAAAGAAAATAAAAATACAGTAAGCTTTCCTTTCAATTTATGTTTTTCGGCCAGCCTTTAAACAGATATTCACAAACCAATCTCATCTCCACACGCATTCAATTGATTCTGCCCATTCTTTTATAAAAGAAACAAGAGACTCTGATCTTCTCGCTGCATCACATACATAAACATCTTCCACAGTACAGTAATGTTATCATACTCATCTGCTCCTTTCCCTCCACAAAGACGTATCATGTAGTCTGTATGGACATTCACTCTCCCTGGAACATACTTAAGAGAATATGGATACTGCTGTATCTTAGCTGCTAAACGAGAAAGATGTGCCATCAGAGTCCTTCCCCCCTCTAGGAGACAACATTATGACAAGAGGCTTGTGTTCAATTCTTAACACTAAATATGTGCCCCAAAAGACCTGTCTAAAATGTTCTGCAACTCAGGTGATCATAGTAATTCCTTCTCAATGACAATATAATTTTGCTCTGAATCTCTTAATGTCTTTAACGTGTACAACACCTCCTACTAAGCACCCTTGTCCAGTTGGAGCAGCACTGCTACCAGACCCACAATGCTGGCATCCACTGCTACCAAGCATTCCTTTCTTACCTCAAAAAAGGAGATTGTACCATTTTATTTTTCAACTCTACAAAATCTTGCTGTTGCTCAAAATCCTAAAGTAATTTGACACCTTTTTTCAACAGTCAAATGAATCAACATTGGTGAAATAATTCCACATGAATCTAGCACAGAACTCAGTTACCTAAGAAAGGTCAACTAATCTTTAGTCACGGGCGCTGACACTTCTAAGATCTCCTGGAGGTGGTTTTGTTTGAGCTGAATGCCTTACTTGGAAATTATATGTCCAAGGTACTCCACTTCCTCATACATGAACTTGAAATTTAGATGACAACAAAGTCAAATCCTTGCACTCCAACTCACTCAAAACATACAAATTCTTATTGTGGTCATGATAATCCTTTCCAAAAATACCAATAGGTTATCTTGGAAAGCCACCGCAACAGTCACTCCCACGAGTGTCTTTCAAAAGGCATCGGAAAACTGATGAAGCACTTGCCAGACCAAAAGGCATTCTTAAAAATTGAAACACGCCCTCGGGTGTAACAAAAACAGTTAAATGTTTTGATTCCTTGTGTAGTTTAACCTGATGATAGGCACTTACAAGACCCACAGGAGAAAGCACTATAGCTACCATAAGCATCTATACCATTTTGTGGAAATTTGACAAGGGATACCTATCTATACCCATAATCTAGTTGAGACTGCACAAGTCAATGCACAATTGCATCTCATAAGAACTCTTTAACGAGATCACCGCAGGAGAAGTCCATGGCAAGAATTCTATTGCTTCAATAATCCTCTTTGAACACAGGTCATTCAGCCTCTCTCTCAATTTCGCTTGTGAAGCCAAATGAGCATTAGAGACTTTATGCCTATCCGGCATGCACAGGTGGAGAGTCATTGGGATCCAAACAAATAACCATGGTTTGTTAGTGTGGCCAAGCCAGAATTGCATCACTCTAAACCGTCACAGATGTTCCCATTGGTTTTCCAGCCTGTGAACTCCAAATCAACCCAAAAGTAACCAATGAAATGTATCTTGTGTCCAGTATAGCTACCAGGAGGCAACAATTTCCTTTTACCCCATGCCCTCCAGCATCAAGGCCTTCCCAAAGACGCTAAACCACACACACACACACACACAAGTCCAGCATCATGGGCACTTCCCTACTATCCATACGGTCAATACATTTGGGAAAACCACTGTGACCCTTCACACACACAGAATAACATCAGTATTGAACTCCTCTTATTCCTTAGCAAACACAAGGAGATGATGGACGGAGCACTGAAACTTTTCAGACACTCACCCCCAGTCACAGATCTGGGTTGAATCCATCATCGTTCTTTAGCTCACTTTGCCACCCCAGTTCAGACACAGCTATATGCAAATCAGTCTTGACCATGTGCCTCATGGGCGACAGTCCAGCCGAACTGCCAAGCCATGTCTTCCCTGGACCGGAAACAAGCATCCTGGGACCGGTTTCGGGCTAACAGATGCCCAGACATGGGTCCCTTGCTCACTTTGCCCCTGGATTCAAGCTAGCCTGGCTGATGAAGGGTGTTACCCAGAAACAGGTCCCAGGATGCTTGTTTCCGGTTCAGGGAAGACCTGGCTTGGCAGTTCGGGTTGGACTGTTCCCATGAGGCACTGGGTCAAGACTGATTTGCATATAGCTGGGTCTGAACTGAGGTGGCGAAGCGAGAAAGAATGATGATGGATTCAACCCAGATCTGTGACTGGGGGTGAGGGTCTGAAAAGTTTCAGTGCTCAGTCCATCATATCCTTGTGTTTGCTTTGTTCACCCTAAGTTGGCATGGTATGCCCAGGCGTGGGTCCCTTGCTCATTTTGCCCCTGGATTCAAGCTAGCCTGGCTGATGAAGGGTGTTACCCAGAAACCGGTCCCAGGATGCTTGATTCCAGTATAGGGAAGACCTGGCTTGGCAGTTCAGGCTGGACTGTTCCCATGAGGCACAGGGTCAAGACTGATTTGCATATAGCTGGGTCTGAACTGAGGTGGCGAAGCGAGATAAAGAATGATGATGGATTCAACCCAGATCTGTGACTGGGGGTGAGTGTCTGAAAAGTTTCAGTGCTCCGTCCATCATATCCTTGTGCTTGACCTCTTATTCCTTAACTGTGATGCAATTATTCTCATTTCCTACAATAGCCTTTCATTTCTTACTCAAATTGTTTTTTTATCAATCAGTTACACACTTTATCAATAGTCGAACACCCTATGAAATTCCCCACTGCTGCATCTGAAGTAGGCCCTTGTGGTTTTTGTCTCCGTTCCTGTGATGTTGTCTCTTGTGTGTTTATTTTTCAAGAAATTCTTGAATGCACTTATGTCCACACCAGCTTTCCCTTTCCTGGGCCTGTTATACCTTATTTCCTATACAAATATCTGAGACAGCTCAATCCTTTTGGGAATATTTAAAGTAGCACTCAACGTCATCTCTGTGACTACCCATAATCTCTCTTGGACCTTCTTGCTTTTAGTCTTCATCATTACTTGAGCCCTAAAATCGTGATCATACGTGCTAGTTTCGAATTCATATGACACGGAAAGAGTTCTTAACGCGGAGACACTTCTCAATGGATTCACCCTCCTTTCAAGCCCATAAGTAGAACTTAAGCCTTGCCACTGCTGTGTTCTTATTTTTTCCAAACTTAACTGTTTGACGGCATAATCAACTGCATCAGGTTTCCTAACATACATTGATTTTTTTTTATATGTCGTGCCTCATAATGCGCTTCTGCTATCTTGAAGCACTGCAAAAGATGCCATCACCTAATGTAACACTAACATCATCAGAGGGATTGGAGTCGAAAGTTGCCTTGCTCTAGGCTTTGAACTTGTGAACTTCACAGCAATGCAGATATCATCAGCTAGCATTAAATTGCTGATCTCTCTTACTAGTTATGGGTGTATGCCATAGACTAAGGCACCAGAGCACCAATTAGCAACCATGAAATTCACTATGTATTTTTGCACGATCTTAGTTTGATGCATGTACTTAGCTTTGAAAGTGAGTAAATTAACAAAACTATTTGTACAAAAGTGTTTCACACAGTTTTGAGGAATGGATCGTTTATGTTAAATGGAAATACATAATCCAAGACCAACACAAGCATTTTTTTGTTTGAGTGATATACATGTCAGAAGACCAGCAGCTAAATGAATACCTTCTTTACACTACTTGATCACGGGACAAATCGAGCATAACCTTTGTAATTTAGCTGGCAGCCACCTATATAGTGAATATTTTCAGCTATTTAGCAAGCCATCGTGAAAATATAAAAGATTATGTACCACTAGACCACCGATTGTGCAGACACTCCCTTTTGAGGTCTCGCCTAGCGTTGCAGCGCATGCGCTGCTCGCTCGGCGAGATTTATTGTTAATGAGGAGTTTTAGAAAAGGGCTTGAAGCCCCGCCCCTTATTTCTATTGGCTGGAGTCACCGTTTATGGTAAACGGTGGCCTGCCATTGGAAATAAGCTGTTTGGGTTGCCTTCCTTTGGCTTTTTGTGCCAGCCCACCCGGCCTGGCTTGCCTGCTTTGCGTCTGTCGCAAAGCACTTTCTGATCTTTATGGGGCTATACGTTTCTAATTAGAAACACATGGCCCCATAAAGACAAGAGATCGCACGCGGTAAGGATTGAAGTCAGTCGTTGCTACAACTAAAGATTTATTTCCATCCTTCCATCGTGCCAAACGTTGGCGTGGTGGACCTAAAATATGTTTTCTGTGACATTCGACTTTAATGCATCTAGAAACCCACGAGGGGGGCATTTTCTTCATTTAGCCTTCGTGTTTTGTTTTTTTTTCTCGCGAGAGAACCGACTACGACATTAGATAGCACAATGCTTACATTTTACCTTGTGGTTCAAGGGCCGATGTCGACGATTTGTGCGTTTGCGTTGTGATTTTCAACCCGATTGTGGGGAGCTGGTGCTTAAAATGCGGTCCTATTTTTGGGCGTGGCAGTTTTCCCTGCCTGCGATGAATGGCGTGCTGCGAAGGCGGTGTGCGGCTTTTGCGCTGCTTTCGTGCACGGTCTTTTCTTTTGTGTGAGATTAACGGTCCCTTCCTTCAGCGGCTTCTCTTATTCACAAGCAACTAGAATTTGCGACAAAGTGTGCGAGTGGTGGTGGCGGGGGTGTACTGCTGAAATGGAATAGCTTCAGCGGGAGCCATTCTTAGCGAAAACTCATGGCTCCTGTGAAGAAAGCACACATATGTTTTACCATCTCGGTAACTCCTAAGAAACATTGTTATGCGGTATATGATTTGGTAATGCAGTCTTTTACACAAACAAATTAATTGCGGTAAAGTACATCGCGTAGAGTCCTTAAACAGCTTTGCTAAGCACCGCGCTGAAAATGTAAAACCCAGCCCTGTTGATACTGCAGTTAGTTTTTGGATCTAATTTGCAAAATAGGTCTGTTTTGTTCGTTGGAAGAATACCAGTAAATGAACAAAACGTGTATTAACTCAATGGTAATTTGTCAATATCACGAAAAGCTGCCATGTTTATACCATCTCGTAAACCCTGAGCAAAGGATTCGCTTTGTGGGCAGCAAAAGCTAAAGCAATCATCTGTGGATGGCTCAATTGTATGCTTTATTCTGCTACATATTCACATTTGTTCATGGCCAGACCTAACTTTTCTCCTATCAGATCCTGCTACCATCGGCCGCTGGTGCTTTGAAAGTGGTGGGACTTGGTACTTGCCCTGAACTCCGCCTAGTCAAGCAAGCAAGCAAGCCCAAATTGCTCTTGTAAGAAGGGTTCGGGAAGGTTTGTCCCCTCCAACCCATTCACACGAATGCTTTGAAAAAATGGGAACGAATCCCACAAACTGCTGTATTTATACAGAACAATTTTCACCTCAATTTGCTCAAAACCCGTAGGCTCGGAAAGAGCACCCATTAAATAGTAACTTTCATGGTGTGCCATCTCAGTAAAACCTCACGCTCCCCAGAGGTTGACCCAATTTATTTCAAAATATGCAGGAGGCCCCATTTGTCAATTACTTCCATGGTGTCCGGACCAGCATTTTGTCATTGATGATCTCCCTCATACCATCGGTGCCCCCTTATGCCAATAGTTACATACAATATGACAGTACCAGAATTTACTACATCTATAGTCCATATGCTACCCACACGTCAACAATTGCCTCAAGCACGTCAGGGCTAGCATTTTGTCATTAATGCCACCTTATGCCAAGGACTACATACAATATGACAGTGCCAGAATTTTGCCATTGACTGCAGCCATATACCATGGTTGATCCATGTCAAAAATTACTCCTAGTGCGTCAATGGCAGCATTTTGTCTCCCTAATGCCAAAGACCTTCTCCAGCATTGTTCCACAGCTGTTCCATGTGCCAAATGCAACAGGTCTCGCATTTACGCGAGTTTAAGCTATTGGCATTGTAAATGACAATGCCTTTTTTTTTTTTTTTTTTTAAACGATAAAAAATAAAAGGCATTTTCATTTACAATGTCAATAGCTCAAACTCGCGTGAATGCGAGACCTATTGCATTGTAAATGCTTGTTTTAAGACATGCAGTTATACATTTAGGAACGTGGGTGATAATGGCATCCAATAGGTCTCTTAGCTACTACAATCTTCCAAAAATGCATATTTTTAGCCACACAATCATCCACACAGAGTGTATTCTTCGCATGATGTTTCCCGCATGGAAGACAACATATAAGCTTATTCTGCAGATCCAAAGCTTCACAAAGTAACTGTTAGTGTAGCCGTGTACAAATTTGGAAGTGTTGTTATATCAAAAACAACCAACGATACGAGGCTTTCATCTGCGAAAAATTAGGGAAAAACGATAAACACTCAGCTTTCAAGAACAAGGGTGGCTTACACATTAACAAGAAAAAGCTGAGAATGTACCACTATAGCAGCCAAGGTATACCATGTGATGTGACAACTCTGTGTATTCCGAGCTGTTTTACCCAGGAATACATTCTAGGATGTATAATTTCGCGTATTACATTGTAAGCATGTGCTAAAAAAACAAACAAAAAAAAACATCTTACTAATTGCCGTTAGCTAAAATGACAAACTGGCTAAAGGGAGCACACGTGAAATGGCACTACTGGTAGCAATGTAAATAAGACTGGCTGCAGGGTAGGGTTTGTGCAGAAGGAAATTGGCCCCAAAGCCGCTATTGGGGTGCACTGGGGGTAGAGATAACAGGCAGCGCAAACAAATATCACATTAATGCATACTAAAACACTGAACAGATTCATGGTGCCAAGTTTCCAAAGTTCATGTGATTGGCTGTTCCACTCTATGTTTTTTCTTTGAACTCATGAATATATAATGGCATAAAGGAAATTGCAAATCCCAAAGAAAAATCATGAACTGGAGCAGAGTATCAATCGTAGATAGGTGAAACTTGGCAGAGCTGCAATTTTCGACCCAAAATTTAAGACGGTGCATTCAGAAAGGGTTATGCGAGGAGTTTAAAATTTGTAACTTTAACAGCTGCAACAGAATGCATATCGTTGGACAACGGCACTACTGCCAGCTCCGAGTGTTGCAGTCAGTTTGAACCACTCACAATCTGTCACACTGCAATCAATAAATTAGTTCCTTTCTGATCAAATGGGGGCAACTGCGCATCCAATTAAATCAACATATTGCTAACGGTTGCAGATGTCAAACTTACCTTTTCAAATCTAAAGGGATATATTTGCTCCACCGCTTACGAGGATGTAGTTTCTTTCACACTTGTTCTCCGGATAAAATCAGGGAGGTGGATAACTTTTTTTTAAATTTTCCTGCAAACCAAACCCGCTTCCGTCCGACAACCTCAGGCGTCCAATGAAATCAAACCGGCCGCAGAGGCTCATGGGCGTGTGGTCGGAAAAGGCAGTGGCGGCCATGTTGCTG
Organism: Calotriton arnoldi; assembly: GCA_963921515.1. Taxonomy (NCBI): domain Eukaryota; kingdom Metazoa; phylum Chordata; class Amphibia; order Caudata; family Salamandridae; genus Calotriton; species Calotriton arnoldi. The sequence goes on along the minus strand of CAWUFW010001107.1, from coordinate 486,228 downwards.
GAGGCTCTGGTAGCTAACTAACTACAAGGAGCAGTGAGAGACGTCCTGCCTACAATCCTGATGCTCGGTTGTTCGAGCAGGCGATCATAAACCCAGCTGTGGAAAAATGCATACCAAGTATTGCGATGAAGTTGAAGAATAATGGTATAGTTTATTAAAAGAGCAGTGCGCCTTCTCCCTAGTGTAAAGAGTACAAGAGGAGGTAGGTTGAAGTACCTATTCCTACAGTAGGAACTAATGGGTGCTCCTACTTCGGTTGCAAATCCAAGTGAGTTAAGTGGTGGAAGAATGGCTACACGCAGTGCTTTAAATGGGGCAGTACTTTTTTATTTTGAGACGGAGAGTACCGGCACTTCTCAAGAGAAATGTAATACTTTTAAATGGAGAGTACCGGCACTTCTCAATAACAAGCAGGTACTCTAGTACTGAGTACCTGCACTTCTATTTTTCCATTTCAAGCACTGGCTACACGTGTTGGAAGACCTGTGATGTTTCCTAAAAAGTTTAATGATTTTGTAATGAGATAAGTGCAGTTCTAGATGTCTAAGGATTATTCTGTTATACAAATGTATGTGATTAAGTGATTAATGCAGTATTGTATGCATATATAGTATTGCGTTCGTTTTTGTGCACCATTTATTAGGGTGTAATTTAATTCTAGTATGTTATATAGTTCTTTTACATTTTTTTGTATTAAGGAAGTTATATGTGGTCTCCTTTTGCTATTGTATTACCAGCTTGCTTTTGCTATTTTATTAGCTTGCATGTGTTACTTATTTCTTTACTTAGTTACTATCTTAATAAATGTATTAAGTCTAATTAGAGTTATGATTAAGAAGGGGAGATGTGGTAGCTAGGTTACCTGTATCTTGGTAACATGATGCCACGGGTTCTAGAATGTAGTGCTGGAAGGGAGCATACGTACTGTGCAATTTAAATATGTAAGGTGAGCGAATCACTGTTGATGCGCTCAGTTGTTTGGAAACAGTCTGATTAATTACGTGAGGTGTGCTTATCACGGTTGACTTGTGTTATACACGGTCTAGTGTTTGTGGAACACTATGCCCTTGTTCTTGTCCCTTCATTCTAGGTTCTTGTGTTGAGAGGCGTTCGGTTCCAAGTCAGTTATAGTGCTGGCTTGGAGGCGTCCGCTCTCTCTCCTCATCGCTCCTCAATAAACACCCGTCTCAACCACTTACCGTCTCCTGTGTAGTCCCTATCTCCAACAACTTGCGCAATTTAAAGGTGAAGCTTCCCTTTCACAGCTGGTGCGCGCTGTGTAACACTGTTACTTTAAGTTGTGCCAATCACAGTGATGCGCACCATCGCCTCTGCCTGTAGTGATAGTCACTTACTTGCACTTGTTCTTCAGTCCCCAAATCGCATCAGACACTGTGGCTGTGCAGTGCTTGTGATCAATATGGCATTGACGTCAGCCTGCACCTTGCGTCGCAAGTTAGCTTGTGCTGACCCTGCCAACACTCTGAAGACGTCACTACCTAGTGACGCGATCACTATCCTTGCGCACCCCCGACCAGCACAATGGCTGGATCGTTTGGATATCTGTGCAGAGTGGCAATAGTAACTTAACAACTGGACCACTTCCAGATGCGATATATGTTATATAGTAATTGTATACCGGACAGGCTTCCATGTACAATAATATGATTTGTAAAAAGGTCTAAAGGACCCCCCCTTTTTAGGTCTCGCTGAGCAAGCGCGCATGCGGTGCTCTGCGAGACATTTAGTAAGGGGCTTTTGAAAGTGCTACTAAAGAGGCTTTTTCCAGCCACCAGCTTGCGTTCACGCGCGCAACCGCCAGCTTTCAGCGCCCGATCAGGTGCCATCTGTCTTTCCTCTCACTGGATTGCTTTCACGCTCCTCCGCCCCTCCCCTCCCCCGCCGCATTGCGCTGCTTTCACGCGCGGCCAATGCTTGTTTTTCCTGTTGCCCCCTTCCCTCCTGTCCCTCTTTATTGCTTACTGGTGCCCTCTCTCCCGCCATGCTTGTAGTCACCCCTGTCTCAATGCTTGTTTGTTCAGCCTTTCTGGAAATACTGTTCGCACACATCACCACCCCCACACTCCTTGAGTCTTGTAACATGATACATTGGGCTACTCTGGTTTCTGGGGAACATGTGTCTTGGCAGCCGCATTATGGAAGGCAGGCACCTCTTCTCTAACCCTCGCCTGTCTTATCACTTAATTATTTTTCAAACCTAATATTGGGGCTGAAAGGAAAAAAGCGTTAAGGAAAGCCACAGTCCAGCTGCCACCTAGTAATTTGGAAAATGTAATAAAGAGCAACTTTAGAGCGCATTAATCACAGTGTGCCATGGCAAACCGCAGCGGCCCCAAGCAAATGTTGGGGCAATAATTACCGCAATGGCAGACATTGGTGACAATCCAATTGTGCACAGAGAATGCCTACAGTGAAATCTGCAACAGCCATGTACCGAGAAGTGTTTATTATTCATCCTGACGAAAGCACTTTTATAACTAATGTATACATTTAGCACTGTGTCATTCTTAATACAAAGCTACTTTACATGCCGAAAAAGGCACAGGGGACAGAAATTACTTTTCAACGGATTTATTTATATGTATGGTGCTGAACTAATGCAGGGCTTGCAGCCTTGAGCTAGATTCTGTGCACTCTTGCCGCAGTCTTTAATAGCCAAAGGGTGGAGAGGCGTCCTGCTCATAAACAAGTCAGTATTTATGTCAAACAAAATGTCTTAGTGAAAGGTCGTGCGGTGCCAATAGTCTTCAGTTTTAGCCAAGAACGATGATGCAGCTTCGTTTCTGCACTATCCTCGCCAGTGGTTTGTGATCCATTTATTCCCTATCAGTGGTTCCTATTTTCTGCCTTTGACATTCCTCTTAGCAGTTCCTGTGTCACTGCCCCCTCCCTCTCTGTAGCAAATGTGCCCGCCTTGCTCCCCCTTTTATCTAGCTCTTCGATACCAATGCCCCTCTCCCAGTCCCAAAAGCTCTGCCTCCCTTCTGCTTTTGCCAGTGTGTTTTTTCTTGTCTCACTTTGAAGCATTTTCTATTTTCACTACCAGTTTGTGGTGTCTCCTCGAGTTGGAATTGCCCTTCTTACTTTCTTATTTCTCTTTTTTTACACAGTAATAATTAGGAGGCTAGAAGTAACAGTGTCAGGAAATAAACACACCACGTCCTCATTTTAAAGAAAATGTTCAATGAATTCCTAAACTCAAAAATTCCAGTCTTCTTTTTAATTATTTTATGGCCCCCCTGTCCTATAATATCTCAGAATATTTTTGACATGGCACAATTATGTATCGCTTAAAAATGTTAATAAAAAATGTAAAAGAAAGCATGGCTTGGGAGTGAAGCCCAAGCCATGTTTGTTAGCTGGGACTTCTAGTTGCAGAGGCAGAGCTCCCTTTAATAATAGTACATTATTGCTCAGTGTCAGTCTGTTCACTAACATACGTTTATGACGAACGGAAATGACTCACAGTGGAGATATGATATATCACAGGGATCACCGTTAAAAAAAGGTGGTTGTTTCTGGCAGCCACGTTAAACCTTGTTTCATAGGAGCATATTATATTGATGGCGCTCTGCCATCTTTTTGTCTGTTCCTCTCTCTGGGTCTGTCCTTCTGTGTTATCCCAGTCCTGTCCCTCTATCTATGCGCCTGTTTTTCTCCCTGCCCCTTTCTGCCTGTGCCTTTATCTCCGTGGCACCCTCTACTTCTGCTGCCTGTCTGGCAGGCTTTGGCTCGGAGCGTATTTTTCTATTTCACCCGTGGTTCTGTTGACCTCTATTCTTCTGTCTCTGACCCTCTACCTTCTTCTCTCTGTTCCTTTATCTCACTCTGTCACGCTGTCTGTCTCTTGCCTTCTGTCTTCATTTTGCAGCCTCCCTCCGTGCACTGTCTCTGTCACGCGGTTTGCTCTTGTCTGTCTTCCCGTTTTGATTTCTGTACCACCTTTTTTGTCTCACTTTATGCCCCATCTATATCTGTCCTTCGGTCTGTCTCCGTTTCCCTGACCTCTCTGTGTGTACCTCTGTTTGCACCTCCTCTGTGTACCCACAGACATTACCCCTCTTCCCCCCGTCACCAGCCCAACCTGAAGGAACTACAAATCCCAGAATCCTCGCCCCTTGAAGCAGCATTGCACCCTGGAGCAACTTCACAGGAGCTACCTCTGCGCCCCCTGAGCAGCCAGTGAAACTGGAGCCCCCTCGGCATCTGGTGCACTTACCACCCTGGAGCTCCCACGACCTCGTATGTAAAGCTATAATTTGAGTGAGCAAGAGTTCAGATTGTGTTTGTAGAATCGCAGATCACAGCCAAGTGCACTGACTGCTAGAGCCAGGATTCAGCAGTTAATACACATTGATACCCATTCATTAGCTGATTTGTACAAAGTTAAACCAGAAAACCTGGTCACATTGGGGTCGATTCCGATTCGGGCCGGAAAAAGCACCGACCGACTCGTAGCCGGAATTTATTCCGACCGACACGTACCTGTGGCGCCCGACACGCCAAGTACGATGCAAAGCGTGCAAAATCCGACCGACACGTGCCGAACGACCGAGCCGCACGGAAAACAGCAATCCGGCCGGAAAAACACGCGAATCGAACCGACCGACACGCACCCGGAACAAATCCGACCGAAACGTACACGCCGAACTCCAAACCGCAGAAGTGCGATGCAAGGCGCGAAAACCACGACCGAGTCGCATACGGAGGACAAGCCGTACGACCGACACGCATACAAAACCGAGCCGAAGTAACACAAAACACCGCGTACGCAGCATAGAAAACTGCACAAACACAGCGTGAACGAAACGGGGAACACCGTACGAGACAAATGCAGGGTCCGACTCGGTCACAAGAACGTTTCCAACATGCACAGACAGTACAAAGGAAAAATTACACAAAAAAAGGCCAAACAAGCAATTACAAAGCCAATAAATACTGGGGGGTGGGGACAGAGAACAAAGACACACCCATAACTCCACCCATATAAAGGACACAAATCCCAACCATGATCCTTTGCAAATGCCATTCTACTGCCAGCACCCAACAGACAGCAACCACACACCCACAGCTCATCCCTCACACAAGCCACACACCATCAGCACACCAACAAATACCTACCTCACATACACCCAGCAAAACACACACCCACACACCCTCACCTGCACACCAACACACACATCACTCACCATCACCACCCATCACCATGCCCCCCAAGAAGAATCACAAGTTCCTAGACTGTGAATTGGAAGTCCTGGTAGACGAGATCCTCTGGGTAGAGCCACAGCTGTTTGGCACACTGGTCCAACAGACCCCCATCTCCCAGAAAACCAAGATGTGGGAGAGGATCATCAACAGGGTGAACGCACAATCACCATGTCTGCGCACAAAGACCGACATCCAGAACAGGTGGTATGACGTGCGCAGGAGGGTCCGGGAGCTGCTCAAGAAAGACTACCTCCTGAGCCAATACACCGGCAGTGGCCCTCCTGCCAAGCCAGTATACCTCAGGCCCTGGGAGGAGAAGGTGCGGGCCATCCTTCCGCCAGTGAGCGTCTATGGACTAGAGAACATCCCAGAGCCTGGTGAGTACACAACAAATGTACACAATATTCTGCCACAATACACACACACACATCACTGTCAAGGGGAGAGTCAAACCATGCACTCATAGCAATTACACAGCAACCAGAACAGAATCATCCCAAAATGTGTATGTCAGTCAGATAAACACAACACATGCCATCTCAAAGTTACATTTAACCGTGCCATCACATGTACAAACACAACTACAGCTAGGCAGTGGCACAAATAGAACTAACAAACACATCCAGACATGTAGCCACCACTACAACACCAACACACAGTGAAGACCACTTAAAAGAAAGGAATTCTGTGTATGCTGGCCAAGTCAGTGTAGCCAATAGCATCATGGGAGTCGTAGTCACACATATTGCCCCCCCCACAACTGTCCCATCAACACCACCATGAACCATGCGCACATCACAGGGAGTGGAGAAGGACTCACAAGATGGCTGACACTGGCTACTGCTGTGGGGAGCACAAGGCCCTGCTGGCAACTGTGCACCAACAAACAGCAGGACACCACTGACTGACATCCTGAGAGACAACTTCCACTCCCTGCAATGGAAGCACGTTCCATGGTGGGATATCTGGCTGGCTGGGTGGGTAGGAGGACTCGCACCACTGACCATAGTCACAAGCACCTCCCCTCACACACACCCTCAACACATACTCCACATAACCCACCTGGGAGAATGCAATGCCACACATCCTAACTCAAGATCCCACAAAGAACCTCCACCCTGGGTTATGTCGGTGTGAAGCACAGGGACACTCTTGGGACTTTCAGCCAAACAACTGCCAGGACAACACTCCCAGCCATCCTGTCAGCACAGGCAGCCCACCCCACAGGGAAGCAGAGTCAAAAGGAAGGAAGGATGGGCATGCTGGGAAGGGGGTGGAGGCAATAGCATGATGGGAGTCGTAGTCACAGCTCAACATCCCCCACCACATGGCCCAGCAAGCTCACACTCACGCATGCACATCCCACAGAGAGTGGAAAGGCCCATCAAAGATGTCTGACACTGTTGCTGTGTCGTGGGGAGCACAAGGGCATGCTGGGAACTGCACACCAACCAACAGCAGGACACCACTGTCAGCCATCTTGCCATTGCTCTCACACCCACACACACTGAACTCCTGTTAGACTTGGCATCTTTTGGCGTGTTTCCCCTGACTTTTTGCTTTCTGACCTCCCGGTTTTGACTCTGTTTTTGCTGGTGTAATGATTCTGCGCACTTTCCTCACTGCTGTCCGGTGGGAAAGTGCAAGTGCTCCTGTATAAAATGCGTTATGGATTGGTGTTTCCATGATTGGCCTATTTGGTTTATGTGTCAGTCCCTTGTAAAGTGCACTGCGAGTGCCAGGGCCTATAGACCAAATGCTGTTGGTGGGCTGCAGCACTGGATTGTGCCACCCACGCAAACAGCCCGTAAAGTGTAATTAGAGCCTGTGCGCAGCCTGGGGCTGCCATATCGACTTGGCAAGTGCACACACTTGCAAGTCCCTAAACCTTCCCTTTGCTACCTGTTAGTCACCCCTAAGGTAGGCCCAAGGTACCCCTGTGGGCAGGGTGCGTTGTATGCGAAAGGTAGGACATGCCCGGGTGTGTGCGGCATGTCCTGATAGTGAATTACAGCCTAGTTCGTTTTTCACTATTGCAAGGCTACCTGTTCCCCCTAGGCCAGAACGGGCAGTTTTGATTATTACAGCTTATAATCCTAACTGACCCCGGGAACATGGTAGAAATTCGAGTTTAGTATGCCTGGACTCAGAATGATAAAATGCATCTTTTAGTGAAGTTGGTTTTAACATTCTGTGTTTGAAAATACCACTTTTAGAAAGTGGGTATTTTCTTGTCTAACCATCCAAGCCTGCCTCTGCGAGGTTGTGTATTCCTTGTCTGGAATGTGGGTGACAGGGGCTGGGGGATGCCAGGAGACAGGGTGAGTCAGCACAGGGCTGAATAGCAAGATCTACATGTAGATGGGTGGGAGGGGTCGCACCTGGGCCCTGAATAGGACAGTGCCTTCCCTCCACAATGCTGGCTCCACCTCCTGTGGTGCGTCTGATGTCCCTGGCCTACTCACTGAAAGAAGGGACGGAGACTTGTCAACAAAGTGCTCCAGAACTGGTTTGGACTAGGCAAAGGCCTCTCTGCCTTCAGAGAACAAAGGAATTTGGGATATAAATATTGGGGCCCTGACCCCATGAATTTAGATCTCGCTGGAATCAAGGAACCTGCCAAGACGAAGAGCTGGAAGAGCTGCCAGGAGGAGTACTGCCCCTTTGCTGTGTTGTTGCTTTGTTGGGTTGGCCTGCAGCTGCTGCTTCTGCCTTGGGCAGTGAAAGGACTGGACTGAACTTTCTACAAACTTGTGCTGAGTATCTCCAAGGGCCTGAAACCGAGCTGGCCTCCTGTTAAGAAGTCTCAGGGACTACAAAGACTTCACAAGCCTCTGGGTACTGCTTCTGGAACGCTGTTTCAGTTGCCACAGAGGAAGGGAACCGCAACCGACTCCGTCAACCGAATCCATCCCTGGCCGGTGACCTGTTTGCACCGCAGACCGCATCGCCTCGCTTCGCATCGCAACCCTGGTCTCACCGTGGGCGACGTCCGACGCCGCCAACACCGAGCCGCTGCTTGCACCGTGACCTGTGGGCACCGCAGTTCGCATCGCATCGTTTCACTGAACCAACCGGACCCGACCGACGCGGTCGCTGCAACTGGCTCAAGAGTCGTGACCGCACCGCATTTGGGGCACCGCTCGCACGTCTGCGACGCACCGCTCCGACTCGCACCGCTGTCCGACGCCAGCTCCCGCACTCCGGCTTGGTCGCCTGCATCGCAACCTGTCAGCACCGCATCGAGCATCGTCTCACCCTGCATCGCACGCCTTGGACTCACCGACTCCGTCTGCACGACGCTCATCGAGCCGCTGCCTGCACCGCATCGAGGACACCGCACCTTGCATCGCTCCGTCTTGCACCGCAACCGCGATGAACGCCGACCGGCTCGTACACTCCGTACCAGCCACAACGAGAAGGTACTGTAACCGAGTCTGTTCACGACTCTGCTGGCCCGTATCGGCGCGGTCGGCTGGAACTGTTAGACTCTGTGGTTTTCAGCATCACGGTAGGCTCGGACGGAGCTACCGACTCGTATGAACTTTGCTTTTGTGCTATTCCTGCAAAGAAGAAGTTACCGTATCAAGTATTCATTCGTAAAGTATAGTATTGTGGATTTTTGTCGTAATTGGTCTTGTCTTGAGTATATAAAATATTGGTTATTTTTCTAAACTGGTGTGGTGTCCGTTTGTAGTGCTTACACTGTATTACTGTTGGTTATGTGCAAATGCTTTACACACTGCCTCTGAATTAAGCCTGACTGCTCGTGCCAAGCTACCACGAGGGTGAGCAGGGGTTACTTCACGAGTGTAACACCCTTACCCTGACTAGGAAGAAGGGTCCCTACTTGGACAAAGGTGCAAGCCCTTGCCAACTAGAGATCCCATTTCTAACAACTCCCCACAAAAGCAAGTAAGTATGGGAATGCTGGGAAGTGGGGTGGAGGCAATAGGATGATGGGAGTGGTAGTCACAGATATTGGTCACCCCCACAACTGTCCCATCAACACCACCCTGAACCATGCGCACATCACAGGGAGTGGAAAACAACTGACAAGATGGCTGACGCTGGCTACTGCTGTGGGGAGCACAAGGGCATGCTGGGAACTGCACACCAACCAACAGCAGGACACCACTGTCAGCCATCTTGCCATTGCCCTCACACCCACACACACTGAACTCCCCACAAAAGCAAGTAAGTATGGGAATGCTGGGAAGTGGGGTGGAGGCAATAGCATGATGGGAGTCACAGTCACAGACATAGCTCACCCCCACAACTGTCCCATCAACACCACCCTGAACCATGCTCACATCACAGGGAGTGGAGAAGGACTCACAAGATGGCTGACACTGGCTACTGCTGTGGGGAGCACAAGGCCCTGCTGGCAACTGTGCACCAACAAACAGCAGGACACCACTGACTGACATCCTGAGAGACAACTTCCACTCCCTGCAATGGAAGCACGTTCCATGGTGGGATATCTGGCTGGCTGGGTGGGAAGGAGGACTTGCAGCACTGACCATAGTCACAAGCACCTCCCCTCACACCCCCCTCAACACAAACTCCACAGAACCCACCTGGTAGAATGCAATGCCTCCCATCCTAACTCAAGATCCCACAAAGAACCTCCACCCTGGGTTATGTTGTGTGAAGCACAGGGACACTCTTGGGACTTTTAGCCAAACAACTGCCAGGACAACACTCCCAGCCATCCTGTCAGCACAGGCAGCCCACCCCACAGGGAAGCAGAGTCAAAAGGAAGGAAGCATGGGCATGCTGGGAAGGGGGTGGAGGCAATAGCATGATGGGAGTAGTAGTCACAGATATTGCTCAGCCTCACAACTGGCCCATCAACACCACCCTGAACCATGCTCACATCACAGGGAGTGGATAAGGACACACAAGATGGCTGACACTGGCTACTGCTGTGGGGAGCACAAGGGCATGCTGGGAACTGCACACCAACCAACAGCAGGACACCACTGTCAGCCATCTTGCCATTGCCCTCACACCCACACACACTGAACTCCCCACAAAAGCAAGTAAGTATGGGAATGCTGGGAAGTGGGGTGGAGGCAATAGCATGATGGGAGTCACAGTCACAGACATAGCTCACCCCCACAACTGTCCCATCAACACCACCCTGAACCATGCTCACATCACAGGGAGTGGAGAAGGACTCACAAGATGGCTGACACTGGCTACTGCTGTGGGGAGCACAAGGCCCTGCTGGCAACTGTGCACCAACAAACAGCAGGACACCACTGACTGACATCCTGAGAGACAACTTCCACTCCCTGCAATGCAAGCACAGTCCATGGTGGGATAACTGACTGGCTGGGTGGGAAGGAGGGCTGGCTGTCAACCAAATACAACCAATGCAGACCATGTTCACACCCCAACAAATGCATAGAAATGCCCAAATAATGCAGGACAATGTGCCACACCAATATCAACCCCTGACTGTGACGACTTAGGACAATGCAATGTACAGGCCCGCACCCAGAGGCACAGTCACAACTGTCAGGTGTGTCAACCATTGATGCCTGCAGAAACATAACATACATTGTGTGTGTCTCCCAAAAACAGGTGATGATGGGGACACAGCAGCAGACGCTGAGGAGTCCCAGTCCCAGGCTCAAGAGGATGCGGAGCTCACTGGTGTTGTACAGCCTCTGCCCTCCTCGGACGAAGAAGACCAACCTGGCACATCCGGTGCAAGTCTACATGCAGCACCAGCAGGACCACCAGCTGCAGCACCAGCAGGACCACCAGCTGCACCCCCTGCACCCACCCCTCCAACGACTGTCACCACAAATACCATCCCTGCCGACATGGACAGAACAAGGAGCAACACCAGCACAGGGACCCTGGACCAACGTGGGGCCATGGACACCACCACCACCAACCCCCAAGGTGGACCAGGGTCATCTGTGCGTGCCACTGCGCGCACTGCACATGTCGGCAGGGGGTGGTGGGAGGGGTGGGAGACAGAGGTCGCTGCTTGCAGAGGTTGCTGGTGTGCATGATGACCCACAACTGGTACGCATAGCTGATGCGTACCAGTCCAGCACCGGAGTTCTCAGCCAGGTAGTGGGGCTCCTCAGAGACATGAAACAGCAGCAGGCTGCCCATCATGCCCGCGTGGACTCACACATGTCCCGCGTGGACTCACCACATGTCCCGCGTGGACTCACACATGTCCCGCGTGGACTCACACATGTCCCGCGTGGACTCACACATGTCCGCGTGGAGTCCAAGTGGGATGCACTGCATGAGATGACGGCGGTGCAAAGGGACATTTTACAATGCCTCCACCAGATGAACAGCAACCAGTCCACACCTCCCTGTGTGCCAACAACATCTGGTGCTGAACAAACTGCAACTGCCACAGGAATGGAGGATGACTCTGGCGGAGAGTCCCCTGCACCGCAGCAGCCTGTACTTGAGGGGCCCCCCAAAGAAGAGGGGTCGTCCGAGGAGGGGCAAGTGAGAGGCCGATGGCCAAGCGCAACTCCCAGGAAGCCTGAACCTGTTCTGGATGTTCACCTTTGTGCACAGACTGTTCACCCTGTTGACGGCAACACTACTCCCACACATTGCATGGGGAGTACAAGTTGGACCAATGTCTCAGACAACTGTGGCCCCGATACTGGGGATTTTGTCTACCAGGACTTTCAATTCACCTAGGAACTTCTGATTGCAAGATATATGTACAGCACTACCCATCCTATGCACTATTCACACAAATGTATCACAATAAACACACTAATACACCATACTTGCCTCTGTTGTGATTCCAACGTGGGTGCTGTTATGGGGATGATGAACTGCAAAATTACACTGTGTATGCGAACTGCAACAGCAAGTACAACACAGGCATGTGAGTAAAGGCAACGTGACACATATGAGGGAGACACACCACCAGGGCTACACAACACATACACACCTAGGCCATCTGACTCATTGCCTACACTGATGTTGCCAGGGAAGACGGTGCAATGCACAGACACCACACCCATTCCCAGTTGTAGTCAAGTAGCCCACAGGTGCAGTAAGCAAATGGCAGTCAAATGTGTGACCACAGACAACGCACATCACAAAGTGAAGCACAGGTTTATTACACAGTTGCAACATGTCGTAACCACTACAGATGCAAGGTAATCCCACCTGGCAGCGGGCACACAGTCAACAACTGTAGAAGGAAGGAAGTCCATGGGTGTGGCGCACATCACCTGTAGGGACACAACAGCTACCACCCTGGAAGTACAATCACGTCGTCGGTGGACACAGTTGACCAAACGAATCTGAAAGTACCCTGTGAAGGACAGAAATGACACACAGTCAAAAGCAATGGAGAACAGGACAGAACAGCAAAACTCATGCACAATACATGTTACAAGATACCCACCCAGAACCAAGTTAGCATGTCAACACTGTTGGGGAGTACAGACCACCTGTAAGCACGCATCGCTACACACATCCAGTCAAGTAGCCCATGGACACACTCCAACAGCACCAGAGCACCACCTACACATATCATGCCAACTCACATCATTGACATGACACCTCAGGATACTCACATTCAGCTAAAGAAGTTGGTGATGAGCTGTGTGCGGACATCACCCTCATCATCATCATCATCATCATCATCATCACTGGCATTGTGGTCCAGGCCAGGATCCTCCACAGGTGGCGGATGTTGGTCATTGTCATCCTGGATGAGAGGCAACTCCTTCCGCACTGCCAGGTTGTGGAGCATGCAGCAGACGATGATAATCTTGCACACTTTCGCAGGGGCATATGGGAGGGACCCTCCGGTCTTGTCCAGGAAGCGGCTCTTCAGGAGACCAAATGTCCGCTCAATCACTCTCCTGGTCCGACCATGTGCCTCATTGTAGTGCATCTGGGCTGGTGTCACAGGGTTCCTGAGGGGTGTCGGCAACCACGGCATGTTGGGGTATCCCGAGTCACCTACGGACAGACAAGTGCACATTAGCTGACTTGGAAAAGTGGGCGGAATACTACAGATCAGGTCACACACAATGGCACAAAGTCAGTACACACCGACAAGCCAGGCACGCTGGTTCTGCATCTGTGCCATCATCCTGGGGATGCGACTACTCCTCATCACAAAGGCATCGTGTGCTGAACCAGGGAAACGGGCACACACGTGTGTGATGGTCATATCTGCAAGACACACCACCAGTGCATTGACCGAGTGGTAGTGCTTGCGGTTACGGTAGGCCTGCTCCTGGGCCTGTGGTGGTACCAAAGCCACATGTGTCCCATCAATGGAGCCAATGACATGCGGCATCCTCCCCAGGGCATAGAAGTCACTCTTCACGTCAGTGAGTCGTCGCAGTCTAGGGAAATAGATGTACCGGTTCAGGAATAGCAACATTGCCAACAAAACATCGCGGAGCACACGGCTCAACATGGTCTGTGACATCCCACCAGCAGTCGCCACAGTATGTTGGAAGGTACCGGTGGCAAAGAAGTGTAGGGCTGCCATCACCTTCACCTTGGGGGTCAGCGCTGTAGGATACGGCCGGCCAGGCTGCAAATGTGGGGCCAACTGCACTGCCAAATCCTCAATCAGCTGCCTGGTGAAGCGGTACCGTCGGATGCTGTCCCGTTCCACCATCGTTGCCAGGTCTGGAATGGTCGATGGACAGCAGGAGCCCTGCAGTGCAGAGGAGAAGTAAGCAAGATTGTCAGTCAGCCCACATATGCGGCATTGAACACACTCAATATCCCAACATACATCATTATGAGGCACAACTACATGAAGTGTGCAGTTCCGTAAGGACATGTATGGTACATACATGGCCAACATCTGTCATCACGGTCCAACAAGTGGCATCAATAAGTCCCAGGTTGGCCCATTGGATATCATGAGGCCGTGTCACAGTTCCCATCTCCTGCTGCCGTGTCACAATCACCCCCCACAGTGACATGTGACGACAGATGTGCCCCAGGCATCACAGCTCAACGACAGGTACATTCCCAGGGACCCTGTATTGCAACATGGACACTGGCATTACATGGAGTATCATGTGGAGTATCATGTATACACCACAGCAAAACAACTATGACCCCCACAGGTAGTGGTCCCACTTGCCACTGCAGGACAGACATGGACGTCTGTGACGCACACACGCACAACATCAAAGTCAATGCACACACAACGTGGATGTGGAGACTGTCTCCCATTGTGCACATGAAATCAGAGACATTGTAAACACTACATGCACACAGACTGTGGAGGACCATCACTATTGTGCCACTGGGACACCCTGGCTCAAACATACCGTCCCACATGGGACTCACGGGGTATGTGACATGACATACACATACACCACCGTGAAATGTGACCATGGCACATGGACAGATATGAACAGTTGCACATCACAGTGGTCATGTACACGTAACACCCAGGATCCTGTCCCCATGAACACGTGCACAGCCTGGGGGTGGCTGCCCCCAGGTGACACCCACAGGACAACATGTACACCAACATACACACAATAGGAAATGCAGCCTTACATGCCTTATCATACAGTTTGGACAGGCTGTCGTGTTGTAGGTGTGCCCCTCACTCCCTGGGAGCTATCTGTGGTTGGCATATGTCCATCTGAGACAGGCATGGTGACATATGCCAGTCACTTGTACAGGGATGCGTTGAACAGCAATGGACCGATCGGTGCCCCGGCCGGCCCATTGCATTCAATGTGTGCGGGTACGCGTTGTACCCTGTACGCGTTGATCAGCAATGGACCGATCGGTGCCCCGGCCGGCCCATTGCATTCAATGTGTCGGGTACGCGTTGTACCCCTGTACGCGTTGAACAGCAATGGACCGATCGGTGCCCCGGCCGGCCCATTGCATTCAATGTGCGCGGTACGCGTAGTATCCCTGTACGCGTTGATCAGCAATGGACCGATCGGTGCCCCGGCCGGCCCATTGCAATCAATGTGCGCGGTACGCGTGGTACCCTGTACGCGTTGAACGCAATGGACCGATCGGTGCCCCGGCCGCCCATTGCATTCAATGTGTGCGGTACGCGTTGTACCCTGTACGCGTTGATCAGCAATGGACCGATCGGTGCCCCGGCCGCCCATTGCATTCAATGTGTGCGTGCACGCGTTGTACCCTGTGCAGCGTTAGCAACGCAATGGACCGATCGGTGCCCCGGCCGCCCATTGCATTCAATGTGTCGGGTACGCGTTGTACCCTGTACGCGTTGATCAGCAATGGACCGATCGGTGCCCCGGCCGCCCATTGCATTCAATGCGCGGGTACGCGTTGTACCTCTGTACGCGTTGTAACGCAATGGACCGATCGGTGCCCCGGCCGGCCCATTGCATTCAATGTGTGCGGGTACGCGTTGTACCCCTGTACGCGTTGATCAGCAATGGATCGATCGGTGCCCCGGCCGGCCCATTGCATTCAATGTGCGGGTACGCGTTGTACCCCTGTACGCGTTGTACCGCAATGGACCGATCGGTGCCCCGGCCGACCATTGCATTCAATGTGTGCGGTACGCCGTTGTACCCCTGTACGCGTTGATCAGCAATGGACCGATCGGTGCCCCGGCCGCCCATTGCATTCAATGTGCGCGGTACGCGTTGTACCCTGTACGCGTTGTAACGCAATGGACCGATCGGTGCGCACCCATTGACAATGGCCTTGCCTGGCAACGTACGCGTTTTCGAAATTCGAACGAGTCGGTTGCTGGAAATTCAGTTGGTCACCCACAACAATGTTGCAAAATCATGTATGTCATGAAGTTGAAGATTTGAAGGATGCTGTGGGCGTGTATTGGTGCTGCTATTCCATGGATTGGCCAGATTCAGAAGATGCAAACGACTTGGACCTATCACTTTGGACACAAGGGACAGTATCTGCCTCTCCAGCACATATATATTGCTGGCTGTTCCCCTGAGAGCTCACTTGCCTGCACTACATGCTCCAGGACGACATCTGCCACTGCACTGCTGCTGTCTCTGCCCCTCTGGACCCTGCAATGGCACGTACTGTGGAGAGAGCCCCAGCCTTCAGCCTTGAGGAGAACCAGGCCCTGCTGGACAGCCTACTTCCACAGTACAGCAAGCTGTATGGGACACCAGGGGAGCAGGTGAGTGTTCTGTGCACTGCCTTTCTGAATGTGCATTTTGTCTGACTAGCAAGGCTGAAAGTCTGCACGCCACTGGCTAGCAGGCTCACTGAGTAGTTGTCACCCCCATAGTGTGTAGTGACATGCACTGGACAGGTATGGTGCAGTGACAATGCATTTGAACAAGGTTTTACTTCCCATGCAATGATACCATGTAGTGACGTCTGGCAAACTGTCCATGGGCAGCGTTGCACTGCCTGTGTACATCATGTGCCCCTGTGAATGAGACATGTATATACAACTGTCATGCACGGATATGTTGCATGTGTAGTAATGGCCTTTTCACTTTGTCATCCTGACAGGTTAATGCCCATCGGAAGCAGGAGATCTGGAAGGACATCGTCCGGGCTGTCCGGTCCGTGGGGGTCTACAAGCGCCGGATCCGCAACTGCCAGAAGAGGTGGCAGGACCTTCGGGCTGGACCCGGAGGATAGCATGGGTCCAGCTGAAGCTGTCGCCTCCTCGCAGGAGGGGCGGAACACGGACCCTGACCCCCCACATGCTCCAGATCCTGGCGGTGGTGTTTCCAGACCTGGATGGGCAGCTGAAGGCCAGACAGCAGCAAGGAGGGGGTGAGTCAAAGACTGCACTGTGAACTCTGTATTACATGCTATGTGCCCTCCTCTGGCCTGGTTCAACTGCCACAGTACAGCAGTCATGTTGTCCAGGAGCCATGTCCCTCTATTGTGCACTGCCCACTCCTCATCTGATACCCAGGTGTGGCCCTTACATTCAGGGAATTGTCACTTGGGACTGTGTCCTTGCTGTCCCCCACCTTTAGTGAAGCAAACTGCATCTGTTTCCCTAACTCTGTTGTGGGCATCATGGGTGGGTCCATTGTTCACACAACGCCTGTGTTCGGACATGTAATCTGCGTGTTGCTTTGATATGCGGTCCACTTGCTGAGCTGAGCCACCACATGTGCCTGGGGTATGTGGCACACACCCATGCAGCGGGTGGGAACAATGTTTGGGCCCCAGGAGTATGCAGATTACGTGTGTCACACATACATAGCCAGCTATCCACTGTCCAGGGCTCATCCCTCATTCATGTGGGGCAGGACAGTCATGCCTACTCCAGGCCATGCAATGCACTCTGTACTCCCACTCCCGTGTATCAGCTGACACATTGTGCGCAGTGATTTGACCCCTCAGGTGTCTGCCTCTGTGTCAGTGTGCTGTGGATTTGTTGCCAGGACTGCTGGGGTGTTTCTCGGTAGGGGCTCAGCATGCCACTGGAGATGTGACCATAGGAGACGATACTTGTGTGTCACATAGGTGTTTGATCAGCTGCCCGTGCAGACTGGGGTATGCGAATGTGAAGTTCAGGCAGCTGTTCCTCATTCACAGCAGATTGTGAGGGGCTCAGGTTCAGAGGGTAGTGTCACAGGTCTCCCATATGTCCAATCGGTATGACCTGGACAGATGAGGGTTAAGATGATGTGTTGTGTGGGGGATGCACTTGTGCAGCTCCAGGACTTGCATTCCCCATGACCTACTATTGTGACACAGTGCAGAGTGTTGTTGTCTGGCTGCCAAGTCATACATCACTGAGACAGTGATGTATGACTTAGCAGTCATGCCTCCGCCATGGCATGTGTCTACTTATTGGTGATCCTGCAGGGGAGTGACATGTGCTACATGCACACCATTGTGGCGATGGCTATCAGGACATGGGTGCATCATGGTGTCTGTCGCTGGTATGCATCACATGCATATCCTATTTGACTCTGGGCGTCCCTTTCATCCGGAAACCTGTACTGACTCAGTGGCAAGAGTTGTGATGTGTACATGTCCACATGCTACACCGTGTCCTCTGCACTGTCCAACTACTGTGTAGTTGGTGCATGTGTCCACACTGGGGTGTTGCTATCCAACAGACACCAGACAGATGGGTGCAAGGCCATGTGGGATGTGAGTGCCATGGTTGGCATCAGACTGACAATTGGCTTCTCCTGTTCAGTTAGGGCACTTTTAGCAATGTACAACTAATGATGCCAGGGCTTGCTCTGTAATGTGCTGTGCTCACAGTGGTGTGTGCGTTTGGTGCAGGTGACTGATGTCTGTCTGTTTCCCCATTGTTTGCAGATACATCCACGGCCACGGAAGGGGACAGCTCCACGGACCAGGAGGAGCCGGAGAGCCAGACTGGGTCAGCAGCCGAGGAGTGGTCGGAGGGACCCAGTGGCACGGAGGGCGAGGGAGCCACACCGAGGAGTCCTCAGCACCATCCACCTCAGCTGAGGACCAGAGCAACTCGGAGGATGACTCCCTTATGGAGGCGGGTGTCAGCAGCCACCACACCCCAGCTAGTGTTGCTGTCCCCGCCACCACCAGCACCACCACCGCCCTCCCATCGGCTCCCATTCCCCAGGTCCGTGGAGGCTCCCATGTTCGGGAGCGTGTCTCCTTTGGGCCAGGCACCGCACCCCCTGCCCCTGTGTCCCCTGCTGCCCTGAGTGAGGAGTCTGTGTACCTCCTTCGCCAGCTCCATGTAGGGCAGACAGCCATGCTGAGTGTCCTCCATGCGCACACCTCTCTGTTGACTCAGCTGGTGTCGTTCATGGAGGGCATCTCATCGGGCATGTCTGACCTACAGAGGGGCAATAGGTCCATGGACTCCTCCCTGACGGCAGCAGTGTCCCTCCTCAGACAGTCCCTCACCCCTCCTGCCTCTGCTCCATCCACACTCCCCAGCACCTTACCCGTCCCAAGCACACACACACCGGCACAGGCACACACCAGCACACACACGTCCAGCACACAGACACACACGCCACAAACAAAACGCACACGCACGCACAGTCAGGGGACTGAAACCAGACTCACAGGGGATGGGGCACTGGAACACACACACGCATCCACGAGCACTGCGCAGTCCTCAGTTGCCTCTCCCTCCAAAACACCCTCCCTTGCCTCACCTGCAACCCCAAAGACCCAGCGGCTCTTCCTCAGTGACCTCGGCCTCTTCCCCTCCGATCCAGCTGATACAGCATTCAGGGGGAAGAGGAAGCCCACCCACACGGAGCAGAGTGCCCCTCGCCCCTGGACACCCTCCCCCAGGCGCAGACAGACTGAGGCCCCCACCCGCAAGGCCCCCGGAGTCGTAAGAGCAAGACCCCGCCGCCGCCCTGCAGCTCAGGCACCAGGTCTCCTTCCTCCATCCCTCAGGCCCCCACTCCAAAGGTGCCCCCACCACACCCTGCCCCAGGTTCCCCCACCCACAGATATACCATCCCCAAGAGGATCCGGCCTTCTCCCCCTGCCACTTGCTCTCCCGGCACCACACCCCCCGCTGCGCTTGTCTGTGCCACTGATGTGGTGAGGGTGTCCTCCCCCTCTGTCCAGCCCACCTTGCCTGTTCCCCATTCTCCTCCCCTGGTGGTAGGCACTGCAGTGGAGTCCACTACCACCCTGTCTGACTTGGGCACTGCAGTGGCGGACCTGTCCACTCCATCTGCAGGGTCCACTGCAGTCGTGCCGGCACCCACAACATCTGAGTCATGCCCCCAGTTGTGCCGGCACACACCATGTCAGACACCTCCACTGCAGTTGTCAGTGGCTCTCCAGCACCCACCACCCCTTCCCTGCTTCCTCCTGGTGAGCCCTGATCCTGTCCCTGCGGTGCCTGGCCTGCCCCCGGTTGCCCCTCCTAGTGGATTGTCCCTGGTTTTGTGCAGGCATGCGTAGGGTGACATCTGCCACTGTCACCCTGTTTGGACTTTGACAATGGACTGGCCATTGGCCTTTGTGTTTTTTCTGGACTTTGTTTTCATTACACACATATGCTGAATAAAGCAACTTTCTGTTCTCTAGTGCTTATGCTTCTGATGTACATGTTGTTGATGATGCTAACCATACCCTTGCTGCAGTGATGGTGATATTTGGTCTCATGATAATGAAGTGTTACTGTGCAGGAACCCATGTGGTCCAGGGGGAATGTGTCCTATCCTGTGGTGTATCCATGTCATCCATAGCAGCATCTGAGGGTGTCATGTGTTCAGTATTTGGCAATGGGATTTCCTACTTAGATTAGCTATTTCACATCTGTGGCTTCCACCCCTGCACATCTGTTGTGCCTGCCATTGTTCAATTCGTCTACTTCCCTGACCGTGTGGCCATCTCCACTGGACATGCAGGTTTGGGCATCAATGGGGAAGGACTCATCTGTGTTGTCAGTGCAACATTGCTATACAAGTGTGTTGGATCTGTGCTGATGATTACGTTGGCACTTCCATGACCAGGCTGATGTGACGGGAGCCCTCATTTGGTGCTAATTGTTGATTGTGTGACCAAGTGCTCAGCTGACATGATGGGGCCCTACTGAGGCAACATATGGCACAGCTTTCCTCACACAGGAGTGGAGTCCCCTCATGGCAGTGTGTACTCCTGTGACATTGCCTGCGCCCAAGGTGTGTGTTGTATGTGCATGTCTGTGTGTTCACTTCCGTTTAGCTGTGCATGCTGTGATCCCTAGTGTTGTACCTGTTTGTGATGCTTGCTGAGTTGACCTATGTTCCCCCAAAGTCTTCTCCCTGGGTTCTCTGTGATGTGGGTGCATGGCACATTACTGGTCATCAGGGTGTCACCCATAGGTGTGTTTGCTGTCAGGGCTGAGTTTGTGTGCAGACGCAGATGGGTCACAGTCAGGTTTCCCCTTGGCACTTGTTGTTTGCCCCTGTCATGTGATTTCCAGTTTGTGTTATCTTTCAGTGATTGTGACACGTTCTGTGTGTGACTGCTGGCACTCCTCAGGGTCCGGGCTGCAATGTTGGTTGTTGTCTATGTGTGTTCTTTGTGGGTGACCTTGGCTTCTTCATTGGTGTGTGACTGTGGCTGGGATCCCATTGGTTGGTGTGGTATTGCCGTCATGTCCATGTACAGCGTAGTGGTGTCAGACATTCAGGAGTCTTGTTGAGTGGCCATGTGTGATGTGTTTCTGCACCTTGGTTCCCACCCACCACCCTGGAATAGTCATGGGTGCATGTGCAATGTCACCAGTGCATGTGTGCTTCACTGCTGCACATTGTTGGAGGTCGAGGGGTGTGGTGTTGAGTGTGTGCAGATGAGAGTTGTTGCCCGGCTAGGCCCCTGCCTCCATGTTGGCCTTGGCTTACTGGCCATGCTGATTGATTTGTGCTTGTGTAGGTGTGATGGTAGTTTGTTGCTCAGGACACATGACTGTGGTTCACAGTGTGAACGACCTTTAGCTTTGTCATCACAGTGGGATTGTAATGCAGCCCAGGGTCACCACATTGTGGGGGCCCTGGGGGTAGTGCTGTGGTGTGTCTGTGTCTTGCTGTGTCAGTTGCTGTTCCTACGTGCCTGTGTGACATGTGTGATTTGTGCTCCCTCTCATCTGACAATGCCTGCTTGCCCACATAGGGGATTTGGATCCATGAGTTACCTTTGTGTGGCACTGTATGCACATCTGTATGATTGGTATTCAGGTCTCCTCATGTGTTGTGTGGTTGCCTGGGGACACTGGCACCCCCTCACCTGTTGTGTATGATGTGCAGTGTGGGTCTGCCTGTTTGTGTTTGTGCATCTGCACCACTGCATTGGCATATCTTGGGTGTGCCATTGGCTGTATGTAGTTTGGTGGCTTTCCCCTGCTGTCCCTGGGACTCCTAGGTCATCGGTCAGCACAATGATCATGGTTTGTGTGTCCCATTGCTGCCATGGTATGGTATCTGTTCACCTCACATCTACAGTCTCCACAGGGTATCTGCATTTGTGTGCCCATTGGTGCAAATATGTGGGTTTGCATTCTGATGGTCACTTCTGTCATTGTGTCATTGATGAATGTTGACAGTGTCAGCCCCCATGGGTGTTGTTTGTCTGCACATGGCCAAAGGTATGTCTTATTTGCACTGCAGTATTTGGCTCCCCAATTTATGTTGCAATGGGACACATGCACTACTTTGCCACTGATGTGTTTTTTGTTCTGTGACCAGGAATCATCCATGCAGTTTGGCAGTTGCAGCTCTTTCTTTGTCAACACTTACCTTTTGGTCACTGTGATGATGGGGGTTTGGACCCCATTGCCACACTGTTCAAAATGTGCTTCAGCTATGGACCCCACACTTACCTTTTGGTCACTGTGGTGATGGGGCGTTAGACCCCATTGCCACAAGGTTCAAAATGTGCTTCAGCTATGGACCCCACACTTACATTTTGGTCACTGTGATGATGGGGGTTTGGACCCCATTGCCACAATGTTCAAAATGTGCTTCAGCTATGGACCCCACACTTACATTTTGGTCACTGTGATGATGGGGGTTTGGACCCCATTGCCACACTGTTCAAAATGTGCTTCAGCTATGGACCCCACACTTACCTTTTGGTCACTGTGATGATGGGGGTTTGGACCCCATTGCCACAATGGTCATGGCCTGCTTGCATTGTGGGGGCCACACACATATATGTGTGGCACATGTGCTAGGGGGTCACATTGTATGTTCAAAGTCATGTTCAGTGTTGTAGGCATTTGACACAGTCTACACACGCTTGTCATGGTGTTGGGGGGATGTCTTTTTCTTGCATTCCCTAGGTTGTGGTGTGCTGGTTGTGTCATGCATTGTCCATCCTATGAGTGGGGGTGGTGGTGGTAGGCATCCAGCCCCCATGGGTGGAGGTGGTAGTAGTGACAGGCATCCAGCCCCCCTGGGTAAGGGTGGTAGTAGTGGTAGGCATCCAGCCCCCCCTGGGTAAGGGTGGTAGTAGTGGTAGGCATCCAGCCCCCCCTGGGTGAGGGTGGTAGGCATCCAGCCCCCTGGGTAAGGGTGGTAGTAGTGGTAGGCATCCAGCCCCCCTGGGTGAGGGTGGTAGTAGTGGTAGGCATCCGGCCCCCTGGGTGAGGGTGGTAGTAGTGGTAGGCATCCAGCCCCCTGGGTGAGGGTGGTAGTAGTGGTAGGCATCCAGCCCCCCTGGGTGAGGGTGGTAGTAGTGGTAGGCATCTGGCACCCCCTGGCTAAGGGTGGTAGTAGTGGTAGGCATCCAGCCCCCTGGGTAAGGGTGGTAGTGGTGGTGGGCATCTGGCACCCCCTGGCTAAGGGTGGTAGTAGTGGTAGGCATCCAGCCCCCTGGGTGAGGGTGGTAGTAGTGGTAGGCATCCAGCCCCCCCTGGCTAAGGGTGGTAGTAGTGGTAGGCATCTGGCACCCCCATGGCTAAGGGTGGTAGTGGTGGTAGGCATCCAGCCCCCCCTGGGTGAGGGTGGTAGTAGTGGTTGGCATCTGGCACCCCCTGGCTAAGGGTGGTAGTGGTGGTTGGCATCTGGCACCACCCTGGCTAAGGGTGGTAGTAGTGGTAGGCATCCAGCCCCCCCTGGGTGAGGGTGGTAGTAGTGGTAGGCATCTGGCACCCCCTGGCTAAGGGTGGTAGTGGTGGTAGGCATCTGGCACCCCCTGGCTAAGGGTGGTAGTAGTGGTAGGCATCCAGCCCCCTGGGTAAGGGTGGTAGTGGTGGTAGGCATCTGGCACCCCTGGCTAAGGGTGGTAGTAGTGGTAGGCATCTGGCACCCCTGGGTGAGGGTGGTAGTAGTGGTAGGCATCCAGCCCCCTGGGTGAGGTGGTAGTAGTGGTAGGCATCTGGCACCCCTGGCTAAGGGTGGTAGTGGTGGTAGGCATCTGGCACCCCCTGGCTAAGGGTGGTAGTAGTGGTAGGCATCCAGCCCCCCGGGTAAGGGTGGTAGTGGTGGTAGGCATCTGGCACCCCCTGGCTAAGGGTGGTAGTAGTGGTAGGCATCTGGCACCCCCTGGGTGAGGGTGGTAGTAGTGGTAGGCATCCAGCCCCCCCTGGCTAAGGGTGGTAGTAGTGGTAGGCATCTGGCACCCCCATGGCTAAGGGTGGTAGGCATCTGGCACCCCCCTGGCTAAGGGTGGTAGTAGTGGTAGGCATCTGGCACCCCCTGGCTAAGGGTGGTAGTGGTGGTAGGCATCTGGCACCCCCCTGGCTAAGGGTGGTAGTAGTGGTAGGCATCCAGCCCCCCCTGGGTGAGGGTGGTAGTAGTGGTAGGCATCTGGCACCCCCTGGCTAAGGGTGGTAGTGGTGGTAGGCATCTGGCACCCCCCTGGCTAAGGGTGGTAGTAGTGGTAGGCATCCAGCCCCCCCTGGCTAAGGGTGGTAGTAGTGGTAGGCATCTGGCACCCCCATGGCTAAGGGTGGTAGTGGTGGTAGGCATCCAGCCCCCCCTGGGTGAGGGTGGTAGTAGTGGTTGGCATCTGGCACCCCCTGGCTAAGGGTGGTAGTGGTGGTTGGCATCTGGCACCACCCTGGCTAAGGGTGGTAGTAGTGGTAGGCATCCAGCCCCCCGGGTGAGGGTGGTAGTAGTGGTAGGCATCTGGCACCCCTGGCTAAGGGTGGTAGTGGTGGTAGGCATCTGGCACCCCCTGGCTAAGGGTGGTAGTAGTGGTAGGCATCCAGCCCCCCTGGGTAAGGGTGGTAGTGGTGGTAGGCATCTGGCACCCCTGGCTAAGGGTGGTAGTAGTGGTAGGCATCTGGCACCCCTGGGTGAGGGTGGTAGTAGTGGTAGGCATCCAGCCCCCTGGGTGAGGGTGGTAATAGTGGTAGGCATCTGGCACCCCCTGGCTAAGGGTGGTAGTGGTGGTAGGCATCTGGCACCCCCCTGGCTAAGGGTGGTAGTGGTGGTAGGCATCTGGCACCCCCTGGCTAAGGGTGGTAGTAGTGGTAGGCATCCGGCCCCCCGGGTAAGGGTGGTAGTGGTGGTAGGCATCTGGCACCCCCTGGCTAAGGGTGGTAGTAGTGGTAGGCATCTGGCACCCCTGGGTGAGGGTGGTAGTAGTGGTAGGCATCCAGCCCCCCTGGCTAAGGGTGGTAGTAGTGGTAGGCATCTGGCACCCCCATGGCTAAGGGTGGTAGGCATCTGGCACCCCCTGGCTAAGGGTGGTAGTAGTGGTAGGCATCTGGCACCCCTGGCTAAGGGTGGTAGTGGTGGTAGGCATCTGGCACCCCCTGGCTAAGGGTGGTAGTAGTGGTAGGCATCCAGCCCCCCTGGGTGAGGGTGGTAGTAGTGGTAGGCATCTGGCACCCCCATGGCTAAGGGTGGTAGTGGTGGTGGGCATCTGGCACCACCCTGGCTAAGGGTGGTAGTAGTGGTAGGCATCCAGCCCCCTGGGTGAGGGTGGTAGTAGTGGTAGGCATCTGGCACCCCCTGGCTAAGGGTGGTAGTGGTGGTAGGCATCTGGCACCCCCCTGGCTAAGGGTGGTAGTGGTGGTAGGCATCTTGCACCCCCCTGGCTAAGGGTGGTAGTGGTAGGCATCCAGCCCCCCTGGGTAAGGGTGGTAGTGGTGGTAGGCATCTGGCACCCCCTGGCTAAGGGTGGTAGTAGTGGTAGGCATCTGGCACCCCCTGGGTGAGGGTGGTAGTAGTGGTAGGCATCCAGCCCCCCCTGGGTGAGGGTGGTAGTAGTGGTAGGCATCCAGCCCCCCCTGGCTAAGGGTGGTAGTAGTGGTAGGCATCTGGCACCCCCATGGCTAAGGGTGGTAGTAGTGGTAGGCATCTGGCACCCCCCTGGCTAAGGGTGGTAGTAGTGGTAGGCATCTGGCACCCCCTGGCTAAGGGTGGTAGTGGTGGTAGGCATCTGGCACCCCCCTGGCTAAGGGTGGTAGTAGTGGTAGGCATCCAGCCCCCCTGGGTGAGGGTGATAGTAGTGGTAGGCATCTGGCACCCCCATGGCTAAGGGTGGTAGTGGTGGTGGGCATCTGGCACCCCCCTGGCTAAGGGTGGTAGTAGTGGTAGGCATCTGGCACCCCCATGGCTAAGGGTGGTAGTGGTGGTGGGCATCTGGCACCCCCCTGGCTAAGGGTGGTAGGCATCCAGCCCCCCTGGGTAAGGGTGGTAGTGGTGGTGGGCATCTGGCACCCCCCTGGCTAAGGGTGGTAGTGGTGGTTGGCATCCGGCCCCCCCTGGGTAGGGGTGGTGGTGCGCATTCAGGCCCCTGTGTGCATATGTGGCATTGGTGATGGGCATCCCGCCCCTATGGTGCTGCTGTTGCTGGTGTAAGTAAATTCTGCATCCCTCTGTGTGTGTGTGATGTGTCGTGTACGTGTTGTATGTGTTTTGTGGTTGGTGTCTGGCTTACCTTCTGCGCCGTACGCGTCCGTGCCTGTTCCGGTAGTAAATGTAGAATATTGGTATGATCGGGACGAAGGGATTCATGGTTGGTTCGTGTCGTTCGTCCTTCTCGTTGCTTCGCGTCGTCCTCGTCGCTTCGCGTCGTCCTCGTCGCTGGCGTGTTCGTCTCGTAGCCGTGGATTGTGTTGTGGCGCGAATCGGAGCTTATGTGCGCCTCTCCCGGATGCTTTGACGTGCCGTGCGTAGCGACGGGTTCGGCGCATACGGGAAGCGCATCGTACTTGTTTGGCCGGACGGAGCTGCATTTTCCCTTCCGTGCGACTCGATTCTGCGTTTCCGGATTCGCCTCGGTCGGAGAACAGGACCTGGATTGGGTGAGTACGACTCGGCCGTATTCTGTGCTGTTGTGCGCATCGTACTTACTCGTTCGGTCTGCTGTACGGATCGGTCGGGAAACAGGCATTCGCATGGCTTTTTTCCCGACCGAATGGTATTGGGTGCGCCTCCGACCGAGATCGGAATCGGCCCCTAAGTGTCTTGCTCGTGTAAATTGTGCTATCAAGCAAATTAATTATTTCACCATTTTTTTTTTCTTCATTATCGCATATGAAAGCACTTCTAGATATGAGTTCAGACTACCAGTTGTACAAAAATACACTTTAAGTACTTCTCAATGCAGTGCTATAATGTACCTATTAGTGTCAAAGCTTCCACGTCAAAGAAAAACAGATGTTGTAGCACCCAGGATAATGTGCTGCATGGCTAAATACTTATAAGGTCCCAAAGGCGAGACCTATTGGATATGCCAATGCTTGTTTTCTTTTCCTTTTTCTTCTCATCTTTATCACTTTATCCATTAGTGGAGCTAAGTGTTTTCGATACAATATGTAAATAAGAATGTTGTTTGAGACTTACTTATAAGTGATGTAACTAAACTTTCAGAAATGCAATTATGTGTATGTGTCTCAATCTTCTGTTTTTGAAATCTTGTCAGCTGCCCTAGCCTCGTAACTGTGGATTGAATATACCAGATTGTTCTTCTTTTCCATATAGTTGTAGGAGATATTTTGAAATATTCAGTTCTCCTATGCCTCTTGTTGCTTTTTCCGATCGGACCTGATTGAGTTCTCAATAATAATTGTAAACCATTTAGGTAATCCATGCAGTGATTTAGTCTGATTTCACGTTTCAATGCTGTGTTTCTGAAGATTTTTCAGTGCAACATGTGACTCTTGTTTGGTGCATATTGTGAAGTGAATTGCCATTGGGGTCTGTGAGTAACTTCTGATAACTGGTGGGTGCAGATGACTGGGAACGATTGAGACCTCTTGAGCTGAGGCTGCAGACAGAGTTTCTCACAGTGTTTGTCAGTGGGTCATAAAGGTGTTCAGAGTTTGCTTATCTAGTCCCTGGCCTGTCTGCAGAGCGCACAGAGCGATGGTTAACCCGTAAGGTAATCCATGTCAGCGATGTGACAGTGTGACATAATTAAACCAATGTAAATTGTAGTGAAGTCGGGAATTAGAATGTTATGTTTTTGGGTATGTGCAGGAGATCAGTTGAGGAATTGTGGAAAGATTAATGGCTACCATCAAAAAAGCAGTACAAAGAACAATGTTAACTCAGTAATCCATGAATCAAGCTTTATGCCATGTATTAAGAGATTATAGAAACACTCCACATGGCTCAACTGGCAAGTGTCCATCAGAATTGATGTTAGGCAAATCTCGACAAACTCATCTATCACCTCATTACCCTGAAGCTACAAAGGAACGTGATGATATTGTGAAAAGAGATATAAAAGCCAGAGGGAAAAAGGAAATATTATGCTTACATAAAACAAAGAGATATATATATATATATATATATATATATATATATATATATATATATATATATATATATATATATGAAGTTATCAAATTTGGGATTTAGTGTTAGTAAAACAACAGCAAATGAGAAAGTCGCAGAGTTGCTTTAATCCTTCCTCACTGAAGATAACGTGAATACATGGAACAACAATCGCAGCACAATATGGGAATAGAGTAATAACTTGAAACAAATCTAATTTCAGGAAATTTAGAACTGAAGATGCAGCGATTAATTCAAATACCAACATGGTTGAAGTTCAATACCAACAGCAAAGGCAATCAAATGAACTAGTTGATTCACAAAATGAATGTGGCTATGACAAACAAAATGTCATGCTCAGAAGATAACTGTGTTTTTAAGAAACCACAACAACTCATTCAACAAGGGTTGACTCATACTTTATTATGTATCTTATTATTAATAGTTATTAGTAGTTAAAAAATGGTTGAGGGAGATGTGGCATCTTTAGTTGAATGATGATTAGGTCTCGCCTATGCAGCGCGCAAGCGCTGCTTAGAGAGACCTCTTGGCATCGCTCAGCACTTTTGTTAAAACTCGTGCATGTTTTGCACTGCTCTCTATGGGCACTCGTGCAGGTTTGGCGTTTCCCTTGGGGGAGCGAGCAGCGGCGCCATCTGTTAGCAATTATCGCGCCTTGCTGCTTGCTCCCGCAAGGGATACGCCAGGCATGCCCTCCGCGTCTACAGGTGCAGGCGCCATATGTTTTTAATTAGCGTGTCCTTGGCGCGATCGGTTTCACTTTCACGGCCGCGTCGCTTTTACGGCCGCGCTTGTCTTATTAGCTAGCGAATGTGCTTTTTTTTCTGGATGGCATATGATATGATAACAAACAAGAACGTAGACGCAGGAGATGTCAGTCATGCCCATGGCAAGTCCTTTGCGCTGCCTCTGTATGAGATCGGTGCGAGCGCCATAAACTAGCGCTAAGAAGCAATCCGCGCGCACTCTGGCATGACCTGTGAGCGCCTCCCTGATCCCATACCAATGAAGTCTGTGCACCGCCAGACTGGGACTTCCTTCACATCAGTGCCCTGTGGGATGCCATGTGGTATTGTATGGGTATTTATATAGTGCTTACTACCCCTGTCAAGACCCAAAAGCATTTGCTGGCTTCGCACAGCCGGTCCCACACAATCCTCAAATCGTCTCTTGCAAACCTCAGGTGTGAGCAGCCCCACTGGACCTGTTTTTTTGTCTCCGTCATGGGACGAGCAGTCCTGTATTTCGGGAAAGAAAGCTAAAAAAAGTACCAAAATGCACAGGGGAAAGCAAGGCTGGGTCACTGGGTGAGCAGCTCATCCCGGTCTCTTTGATCCACAGACATTGCGTGCACCGAGTGGGCTGGCACCGGTAACTGCTTTCTGAACTCCTGCCGAGAGGTAGCGCTCGCAGTCAGCCATGCTGGTCAACAGCCGGGGGTGCAGCACAACAGAGCTAAATGATCATGTTAATGGGAGGGGGTTTACACTTACATTACGTGGTATCATGTGTTTGATAGCATCCAAATGATTTTATGGGCATCTGTGTATATGCGGCGCACCAACCGCCCTCAGTTACGCGTGAGCTATTGCTCACAGTGAGCGCACAGAGAAACAGTTTTTTTTTTTTTACAATAGATTTCTCTTTCAAACCCTAAAGAACAAACTTCATTCCCTTTAACTCAATTGGTTTTAAAATTTCAAAATTACACAGTCGCGTTATGAAGATAATTTTGATGATACAAAAAACGTGCAGTATTTACTTAGCTCTTTCGCCAAATTCTTCACACTATATTTATTTAATGTGCACTGGAGAGCGAAAATTGTCTTTGAGTCGTTGTATGTTGTGATATGACGTTCTTCTTTTATAACATTTCTGGGTAGATGTTTAAAAGTTTTGTTCGAAAGGGGTGCATTGTTTTCAGCCTCTGCCAATGTTATACACATATTTCATCCAGCAAATAATATTTGGGCCGTTTGCCCTGTGCCCTGTTCTCATTAAGCCCCGACTGGCCCGTGCCCGGCTCCGAGAGCGGGGATTATCCCCAGCACAAAAGTAAATTACAGTGTTATTTAAAGGGGTTGCTGCACAACAGGGATGGTTTATCCAGTTTACAGTTCAGTCGTTACATAGCCTTCCTCGGAAAGGAAGCAAACTGGAGCAATGTTTTTTCATGTATCATTCTAGTCTATTAATAACCTGTTTTATATATAGCGTGTCGTCCCACGCTTCTGCAGTTTCTAAGTGCTGTAAGTAACAACCGTTACTCTTAACCAGTTGATATATGAACATCAGAAGGATGGTAGACTGAGATAGCCTTGCTGGGATTCTAACTCGTGATGTGCAGATAACAGCGACGAGCGTTTAAATCACCGACGCCTTGCTGTCTTTCTTGCGCCTGTGCTGCCCTTCTGCTCTTATAGAGCTCTTTGCAACCTAGAGGGTTTGGAGGGATACAATGGAGTAGCAGAAGCTGAGGAAATACGTCCTGATAGAGAGTTTCGTACATGCATTCACTCTCTCTCTCTTACTTGTTTAAAATATTCATATGGTCTGGGAAATGCTTCACATTCAACAAAGTAAGGTGCAGGGTGCATCTCTTCCTCAAACTCTCAAATAGTTTTGCAAATGAACCACCACTGCTTTACTTGTAGGTAGCTGTCAGTGCAGCGCCCAGATACCCCTATTGCTGCTTAATTGCTTGAATGAATATTATGTGCAATATGACAAGAAATGATACCGTGATGCTAGGACCAACACTACGACTGATGCCACGTCCACCATTGTCTTGCTGGCCACCCCTATGGTAAGGATGGCAAAAGTAAGTAAAGAGTTACCACCATTATGCCAGGGCCAACAGTAACCAGACGTGAACAGTGCATGTATACCAGCATTAGGCCAATGGTAAACAGTAGGTCAGGGGTGTGCAGCATCATGCCATGGATGCCTCCGGTGCCTCTTTCCCCTCTCCCTATAACCCCAGCCAGATAGCCCTCACATCCAAACATGAATAATTTAATCACTGTGCAGAGTGCATCTTTTCGCACTCCCACCTCAAGAACCCACAAGAACTTCTGCTTTCATTCCTCTTTATTTTTTGCATTTTTATATAGTGCAAATTAAGGTATCAAAGCGCTTTATATAAGCACTAGTTCCATTACAGAAATTTGCCAAGTGGGGAATTATGTGCTGCATGGCTAAACACTTATAAGGTCCCTAAATGCGAGACCTATTGGCTATGCCAATGCTTGTTTTATTGAAGTCAGGGAGTAGAATATTAGACTTAGAATGTTATGTTTTAGCATAGGTTCAGAAGATCAGTTAAGGTCAGTTCAGGAATACAGAGGATGAAGCACTAGTTTGTGTGCTGTACCAAATACATTGGCTGCAAAATTTTCTTTGCTCTGCTGCGCAGTGTATTTCAATTAAAAATTAAGCGCGGTAAACTGGAAAGAGATTGACACCGGGACCACGAGTACCAGGCTGCCAAGCGGCGTGTAGCCGCCAACGTCATTCTCAGCGCCAGGAGGCGCTTCAAATTCCAGCGTGGGCTCCCGTAGCGCGGGACGTGCGCGGGTGTGCCCGGGCCAAGGGCGGGCCCATCTGCAACCCTCCGCAGCAGGACAAGGCTGGGCTACCCCTCTTGGCCCAACGGTAGTGGCGGCGGCAGAGAACCGGTAAGAAAACCTTCTTCTTATACCCATTAATCCGGGACAATGGGTAAGAGAAAATTACCGCCTACCACTGGGAAGCAAACTGTGATAAATGTCCCCATTACAAATTATTTGAAAAGTGCCATGGGGCTAATTAACAATGAAATTGTCCAGGTAGAGGAGCGTTTGGCTGCCACAAAAACAGCACTCAATGCTGCTTTAAAAGACACCGGGTCAGAATTGCCAGTTTCTGTGGAATTAGACTTTGAAACAGAACCTGTTTTAGAGGCACAGGGGAATCATATAAATAAGGAGGACAATGGTGTGAACACGGCTAACCCTTGTATATCAACGTCACCAATGGAGATATCTGTTTTATCCAAAAATTCTGACCTCTTCTCATCACCGGCTAAAAAGATCAAACAGCAAGCATTGAGAAAAATGGTCCAATTTTAATTCCAGTCACCAAACTTGAAAACTAAGCCTAAGCCAAAGAAAGGAAAAAAAACTCAAGGGGAGGCTAAAGGAACTGGGGCCTATGAGTTAACGAGTCACGTGCAAAGTTTCGAAACCCTCTTTAAAAAAATTGCACGGAAAAATTGATAATATTGAAAGACGTTTGATGCTGGAAATTAAATCAGTGCAAAAATATGTTACCCACTTAACTGACCTGGTACAGAATTATTTCCTTCAAACACCTCTCACAAGGCAATACCTGCAAGAGAATTGAATGAGAGGCCAAAAACTGGGGAAGGCCTCCCAGTTATAACTGACCAAACAAAGCTGAAGACAATTTTACCAACAAAGGAACCCCGCAACACACAACCCATGGTAAAACCTAGGGACTACAAGACAAGTAATGCAAGCAATACAAATTAGACAGGGTTTGAAGGCGCCCAACAGGAGAACAAAATGACTGGGAACTGCTGGTCTGCGAGGCCTGGTGAGGCTTCATTCTATCTACTGCCGCAGGCAACCCCCTATGTAATTAACTTGAAAAACGTCCCGAAAATGGCAGATAATACCACAGAGACATGGGGGACTCTAAAAAATCAGGTTGTTCACTGGTTTGCGTCAAATACTAACTGTAGCACTAATGTACTTTATCAAAACATAATAATGTTAAGAAGAGTCAGTTGGGTGGGCGGCACTAGAAAATTATGTCAGGGAGACTGCGTAGTTATGAATTTCCAAAGTAGGGAGATGGTGGGGTCCCTGATCGAAGAACTTTCAAACAAATACGTTGGGCCGGTTAACCACCTGGGTGAGATTATCACTGCTGTTCCATTAGGATATTTTTACAAACCTAGAAATGAGCCCATACGATGCAAATACAATATTCCCCAATATATCGATCCCTTTCAGATACCTCCCACGCATAATAGGTTTGCCCCTTTAAGCGCTTGCAGCGAAACTGGTTGACAGGGAGAGAATATAGTGCGACAATTAGATGGTAATCATGATCATACCTCTATTAGTACCATAAATAATACTTCAATCTGTCATCCACTACATGGGCTTTTAACTATTATGTCATGGAATGTTGCAGGGGTAAAAAACAAGTTGAATGATCGGGAATGGCTTAATATGATACAGGATTGTGCTCTAATCTTGTTACAAGAAACTTGGTATACAGAACCCTTTTTTATTGATGGGTTTAAAACGATTTCCACACAGGCGATCCCTTCAAAGGCGGGGAGAGCAAAGGGAGGCCTAGCGACCCTAATTTCAGTAACTTCATCACTAACTTTACGGAAAGTCTATACTAAATCACAGTTTTTTTCAGATTCTATGTTTTTGTACTAAAGGGAAACGGTGCATAATAGTAATACATTTTTATAATAATGTTTTTGATATTACAAAATATAGGGTTATCATGACATTGGAAGAAGAGCTAGATGATTTTTTAAAGGGGTGAGGGGAGATTGTTTCATTATTTGCACTGGTGATTTTAACTGCGAAAAGTGTAAAATATCAACTGGAGAACAATGTGGTCATAGTGATCAACATGGTGAGCCAAGCCCTCTTTTTCCACACAACACATACAGAGAAGCAATTAATACTGCCATATATAAATATAATTTAGAAATTTTGGAGCCAGGTGAATATGAGGGAGAAACCATTGTTCAGACGTATGAAGGAGCGAGGTCCTCCTCGAACATTGACCATGCCATTGTATGACTGAACTGTAAGGGGCTAGTAAAACAATTTTTTATTCAGGCAAGCCCGTTTAGCGATCATCATCCGTTATTCCTAATTTTGAAGCTAGGTGTGCCCCATCAAGAAAAGGGACAGGTAGCTGCTGCAGACATTAAAACACAAGGAGTAAATGGAGTTTCTATTAAATGGTTGGGTGTTAACCATACAATATTCATGGAAAACCTAATTGGAAAAAGACATAAGCATCTGCCTGGACAGATCATCCTTAAATATAGATATTGTAAGTGCCTTTTATAACATCACAGCTGAAATCTCTGGTGATTTGAAAATGAAAAACAAGAAAAATAGTGATCATAATCCCAGATGGTTCGATCAGCAGTGTTCAAAGATTAACAGGGAATTAAAGGTAGCACTAAAAGCAAGACCTAGGAACAGTGAAAGGATTCGTATATTAAGGAAACATTATAAACACACCCTAAATACTAGAAAAATAGAAATCCGGGAGAGGGCATGGAAAAAACTGATCCAAGCAGCTGAAACACGCGACTCTACTCTATTTTGGAAAACAATAGATCACCCTTTTTTGAAGGATATGTCAGCGGCCAAGATAGAAACCCTACTACCCCCGGATGAATGGTTGAAGCACTTTGAGCGTATTTCTAACCCTAAAAATGAGGTTTCTATGAGCGATGGAAACAGTAATTTTATTCTAGTGGATACAGTTAAGACAGCACCTATTACCCTAGATGAAATTAAAACTGCCTTAAATAAAAGTGCAAATGGCAAAGCTGCAGGACCAGATGGGGTACCCATCGATGTTTTTCAATCAGATATAGTTTTTTGGTTACCGATCTTATCAAGCGTTTTTAATGCTACTTTAGGAGGGGTGTTACCTGCAACTTGGGTGGAAAGCATAATTGTACCCATTTTTAAAAAAGGCGATAGAGGGAATGCACATTTTAACTGATGCCCAGTATGGATTTAGAAGGGGCAAAGGGACGGTAGAACAGTGCGTAAACCTTGAGCTACTGATAGGGAAATATACCCATGCTAAAGAAGGACAATTGCACCTCTGTTTCGTTGACCTCACCAGTGCTTTAGATTTAGCTAACCATATTAAACTATGGCAAACATTGAAAGGGATGGGCGCACCCCACGATATTATAACCTATCTATCACAAATATACACCCTTCTAACTTCAAGAGTGCGCTTTGGCCCAAAAGGTGAATGTACTTCTGATTTTAGAGGCACCCGTGGGATTCGACAAGGATGTGTTTTAGCGCCCCTTATATTTTCCCTATATATTAACAATGTTGATTTATTTTTACAAAACGTAAGTGCTGATGCCCCTAGAGTTGGTGCACGTGTAACCCCAGTACTCCTATATGCAGATGATGCAGTACTATTGAAAAGGACTGCAAATGGTTTACAGTGTCTAATGAAAAAGTTTACGCAATTCATGACCGCAAAAGACTTGCAGCTGAATCTTAGTAAAACCTTCGTCATGACATGTGGGAAGAGTAGACTAAAGAGTAGGGAACACCACGTGGGAGGCGTCCAAATTGAAAGAATAATATCCTTTACTTATTTCGGTATTCTTTTTAACAGGAATGGCACCTGGGGCGCACACATTGATCTATGTAAGTTAAAATTCCTGCGATCGAGTGAGGGCATTTTTAGATTTTCTACAAAAATAGGTAATAAGCCAGTATGGGAAATTCTTACACTATATAGGAGTAAGTGTATCACAGGCACATGTTATGGAGCAGCACTATGGGGGAGGACAAACACATCCTTGCTGCAAATTCAGGAAAATACATTTTTAAAAGGGGTCTTGGCTGTTCCAAACTCAACCGCCTCATATATAGTCCACAAAGAGCTGTGTGTACCTTATATTAGCGATCTTATTAGTATGGCACCACTTACATTTTGGCATGGGATCTGGACTAAAGACGAGACCAAGTTCACCAAGGATATAATAATGGATTGTCTAGCCCTCGATCATAGTAAAAAAAATCCCTTGGTTACAGTATATTTCTAATCTCCTAAAAGAATGTAAGGTGGACTCTGATCTTTATGATCCGGAGTCCATCCAGGATTATAGTAAAGGGGATTTAAAGATGAGGCTAATAAATTCGAGGGAACTTGCTGATGTGGGATTAGGTCTAAAACCGAGTGTTAGATCTTATTGTGAAGGCTCGCTCTTGATGGGTATCCAACCGTACCTTATTTCGGTAAGAAACTTACAGCATAGATTTTATTTAACAAGGTTAAGGATGGGTACCTTACATTATCAAATTGCTTACCCTAGAATGGGAAATTGGAGCCATAATCTCCCACTTTGCCCCTGTGATGGAAAGTCCTTGCAGTCTATGTTGCACTTTATTCTTTTTTGCAGTTTTTATCGGGATATTAGGAAATTTGTTTTAAGACCTTTATTTGTAGCTTGGAAAACGATAAAATCTGCAATACAGTTATTGTTTTTATACAAATGGCAATCAGGAGAAGAAAGGATAATTCCCATCTGGAAGCCTTAACATATGAAAGCAAGTAGGCTTTTTTAATACTTCTTAAGGCTTTATATACTCCTGATTGAAATTTATTATTATATTGCATTTATGCACTTTACCACTTTAGGGCCCTGTTTACTTAAGTACTGTGATTATGTTTTCTGATGAAGTATTATTATGCACTATTTTATATCTTCTTAATAAGACTTTTATTATGTACTGAATAGAAATTTGCCTAGCTACGTAACGTTAAGTTTCAATTCTATTAAGGACACGGAGGCGAGGATTATGCTTATTCTCTCTTCGCTTTATTCCTTATCAAACTTCATAGCAGCCAAAAGAGAACATTTTCAAACAAAAAAATAACTCCCATGAACCATAGGGAGATTCCATACAATAGTCCTTTCACAGTGTCCAGTAACACCATATAGTCCTTCCATTATGTCAACTGCTCCTCTTTCTTCGCGCGAAGTACGCCAAGATCATCATCATCATCATCATCATCATCACTGGTCCTGTTTCGAACCGTCACCTCCTAGCCAAAAATAAAACAACGTAAGGCACCGAAATAAGAACTCGCTGTACCAATATCAAACAGTTTATCTCCATAAAACGACCATTAAAACCTCATGAACAATTTACTTACCACCATACGGAGAGGGTTTGCACCGGAAGTGCATCGGGTGGGATAATCCTTGCCTCCGTGTTCTTAATAGAATTGAAACTTACCGTTGCGTAGCTAGGCAAATTTCTATTCTATGTCAGGACCGGAGGCTTCGGATTATGCTAGTTTTAAGCTTACTCACCACCAACTGAGCGACCTCTACAAATGGTTTGAAATAAAACCTCTTGAAGGTCGAGTCTGAGGACCAATCCGCTGCCCGCATCAAGTCCTCCAGACGAACCCCCAAAGAAAAAGCCTTCGAGGCCATGGCCCCGCGTGCAGTGTGCTCCAAACTGCTTCGTGTCAATGCCTGCCTCTTGCATGACCCAACGCACCCACCTGGCTATAGTGGGGAAAGAGACAGCCTTGTGAGGCTTCTTTAGGGCAATAAGCAACTGACGTTCGCCCGGAGGACGAAACTCTTGAGTCAAGTCTTTATACGCCTTGAGGCAACCCACAACACGGGGGCGTCTGGCAACGCCGGATAAGAGACCGCGCGGGAGAGCGACTTGGTGCGGCGCCCTACCGTGAAGGTAACCCCATCCGGGGAAAAAACTCTTGCAGAAATGTCTAAGGCTCCGACATCCGAAACTCTCCTACAGGAGATCAGACACAAAAGCATAGCCAGCTTGGCTGAGAGTTCTTTCAACGAAAGGTACTTATTTGGTTGCCAAGAAAGAGAGAAATTCAGGACCAGATTGACGTCCCATAAGACAGAATAACACGGTTCTGGGGGCAAAGAGAGGCGAATACCTCGCAGCAGTCTGCAAACAAAAGGAGGTTCCCCCACGGGAGCCCCATCTACCGGAGCATGGCCTGCGGAAATCGCTGATCTCATGGCATTAATTGAACGGTACGCCAAGGCTTCTGTAGCCAGATCAGCCAAGAAATTCAAAATTTAAACAACGTCTGCTGCCAGGGATCCAAGTGCCTCCGAAGACCCCAACGAAGCCATCTTGTCCAAGCGGACTGGTAACGTTTAGTGGTACTGTCAGCCCACGCCTTGGACAAAAGGTGTTCAGCTGGTTGCAATAGCCCTGAGAGCGACCAGCGTAGCCTGAAAGTCGCCAGGCCATCAACTGCCGGGAACCCTGAGCCGTGAGGTGATGTGGCACTCCATGCGGGTTCAGAAGAAGATGAGGAAACCGGGGGAGTCGGATTGGAGAATCCCAAGAAAGTTCCAGTAGAACCGGAAACCAAACTTGAGATCTCCAAAACTGAGTCACCATCACCACCTCTGCCTCCTGTTGACGGATCTGGGACGCCGCCCTCGTGATCATCGAGAACGGAGGGAAGGCATAACCGTTTTCCAGACTCCAATCCTGGAGTAAAGCATCTGTGGCCGCGGCCAGCAGATCCGGCCTCCAGCTGAAGAAGCGCGGCACTTGATGGTTGAGACGCGACGCAAAGAGGTCTGTCGCAAAAGAGCCCCAGAGATCCGCCAGCCATTGGAAGACTTGCGGATCTAACTTCCAGAGGCTGGAATCGTGCAGGTGTCTCGAGTGCCAATCCGCAACCTGTTTGGCCTGGCCCGGAAGGTACTCCACTGTCACCGAGACCTGATGGAGGGGGCAAAAATCCCAGAAATCCTTTGCCAGGTTCGCTAGAGCTCGGGGACCCCCCAGGTGGTTGACATACTGGACCGCGGAGATGTTGTCCATCTTGAGAAGCACGCAAGATTGATCTTTGTCCTTGGTCCAACAGCGGACAGCGAACGACGCTGCCAGAAGCTCCAGGCAATTGATATGAAGGGCCTGCTCGTCTAACGACCAAACTCCGCCGGTGGAGAATTCCCCACACCGAGCGCCCCAGCCCGATCTGCTGGCGTCCGACTCTATGGTGAGGTCTGGAACGGAACTGAAAATAGCCCGCCCGTTCCATGCCTCCATGTGACTCAGCCACCACGCTATTTCCTCCCTTGCTTCCGAAGTAAGCTGGACCGATTGGGCATAAGACCGCTCCTGACGCAAATGATACGCCTTTAGACGTTGCAACGCCCGATAATGCAGGGGACCCGGTAAGATTGCCTGGATGGAGGAGGACAGGAGCCCCACCAGCCGGGCAATCTGCCTGAGGGATGTGCGCGATCTGGCCATAGTCTGACGTAACTCGTGGCGGATTTTGGCCATCTTCCGGGACGGAAGGCTCAAAGAGGCTTGAACGGAATCCACCACAAAGCCCAGAAAAACCACCTTCTGAGAGGGAATGAGGACCGATTTTGGCTCGTTGATGACAAAACCCAGTCCCTGTAAAAGGTTCACTGTCTGGTGAAGCTGGGAGATCAAGGCCCTGGGACACTGAGCCATGAGGAGAATGTCGTCTAAGTAAACGATCATTGGAATGCCCTGTCCCCGGAGGAATTCCACCGCCGGATGGAGCACCTTGGTGCCGAGGAAAGACCGAACGGAAGGGAGGTGAATTCGTAGATCAAAGACCTCCAGCGGAACTGCAGAAACCGCCTATGGGGAGGATGTATTGGGACCACCAGATAAGCGTCCTTCAAATCTAGGCGAACCATCCAATCCGACGGTAGAAGGACGTCCCGAAGGAGATGAGTCCCTTCCATTTTGAAGTGGCGATATACCACCCACCCATTGAAATCCCGAAGATTGATGACTGGACGACGGCCACCGTCTGGCTTGACCACAAGAAATATGTTGCTCAGGAAACCGGCGCGATGCAGAACTGACCGGCAAATGGCCCCTTTGTGCAGAAGCGCAGAGACCTCGTCGATCAGCTCTGCGTCGCGGGACGTGAAGCAAATAGGACGAGGAAGGACCTCTTGCCGAGGCTGGTTGCAAAACTCTATATGGAAACCTTGCAGGGTTTGAAGAACCCAGGCGTCCGAGGTGATGGCCCGCCAAGCATCCAGGAAGTCTGCCAACCGACCCCCAATGTGGACCGAGGAAGACGGTATAACACTTACCGGTTGAATTTCCGCCTCCAGAGTTATTCTTGAAGCCTCCTCGGCCCCTGAAACGCTGACCCCGGGTGGGGTAGAAGTTGGTGTAGTTGGCGCTGGTGTTGTATTGACCTCGCCCGGAGCCTTGTTCTTTGGGAGAATTCTGCTGGAAGCCACGGCCGGACGAGTGGCCCCTGCCGGCCCCTTGGAAAACCCGCTGGTTGAACACTCGCTTAATATTTGATTGCGCCTCATCTAACGAGGTAAAGGTCGCTACAAATTTTCCGGGCTCCTTAACAAAAGGATCTCCAAAAAGACCTCCTTGGGCAACTGCGCCCGCCTCCGAGGAGGCCAAGTCCCCGAGCTTTGGGTCGAGCTTGATCAACAAAGAGCGGCGACGCTCCGTTGACAGCGCACAATTAGCGTTGCCCATGAAAATTATGGCCCGCTGGGCCCAGTTAGAAAGCACCTCGGGGAAATAACGGATCCATACACCTTGGCCTCCTTGGCCATATCTAAAATCTTTGTCATAGGGCCAATGGCGTCAAGAAGCTTATCTTGACAAGAACGCCACGATCTGTCGATGCCTTTGCGTGGGTCCTTCATATATTTAGCCAAAAACGTGGCCATCTTAGAAACTAGTTCTGGAGTAAAAGCCACTTTACCCTCCAAGGTGGGCCTCGGGCCCTCCGCTCTGAGGCAGCCCCTGGCCTCCTTCTCAAGATGCTTGCGGAGGCGACCTGCGACAAACTTCGCCATTTTCTCTCCAGGAGTCCAAGCCGTGGTCCGAGGATGTACAATATCATCCGGGTCCAACATGCCGGAATCCTCCCCTGCGGTCGAGGGGGATTTAACTACAGGGCGCCAAGGCCGTGAAGGCCCTGCGTCGTCCTCCGAGTCACCCGGGGACTCTACATCGGGATCGGGAGACACTGGGTCAGGAGTCCCGGGGGCTCTGGGGACACCAAGGGAGTTGGAGGGGGGGGGGAGCCCCTTGCGCCAAAAAAGCAGACTTCAGATGCGCAAAAGCGTCCTTGTCGACCCCATCTCCGCGCTTTTTCTTAGGTGGAGGAGCCTCTTCGCCCGCAGGGGGGGGGGGGAGTAGGAGAACCTCTTTGTGCCTGCACCAACCTCACACACTCCTGGGCAATTCTATCAGACAGGCGCTGCTCCATGGGACCAACCACCTCATGGACTACCCTATAGATAGAAGAATCCACTGCCTCAAAAAAATCATCGTCCCATTGTAAATCCTCATAAACACACTCTTGTGCCTCCATTATCCTGTCAAACGTAGAGCAGGCGCGCAAACTATGCAAGCTCACAGTAAAGGTTGTGACCCACCAAAAGGGTTTGGCAGATTTAAAGCGTAGTTACGTTTAGCGGGTAAAATCAGACGTCTGGGAATTCCAGAATAGTTATTTTGGGCAGATCCAAGGTCTGCAATAGGGCGTGCACCACCCCGCGCACAGAGAATATATAAAAAATATATTTAAAAAAATATATTTTCAGCCCTCAGGAAAACCTGACCGGGCTCCGCTGTCACGCTTTGCGCAGAAACTGTGAAAACCGCCACTTAATATGCGCACTCGACGCCAAGAAAGCAAGGATTAATGTGCAACTCAATACGCCCACAGGCGTCAACGCGACAGCCGCCGCAATACAGACCCCCGCCGGGGAATTCACAAAACCAGCAATGCGGGAATACAGACCCGATAAACGGGCATTCAGGGCAACAGCGGTGGACAAGGCTCCGTCAGCGCGAACTGCCACAGCGCGGTCTCCTCCAGTAACAAAACAATTTCCAGCACACCCCCCCTCCACAGGACGCTTTGACTACGCGCCTCCGGGAAAGTCAAAACCACTTCAAATAACCACACAATAAGGTCAAACAATTAACCCCAAGAGGAGAAACAAGGAAAGTACACTTAACTGGCTGCGAAGCAGCGAAGAAAGAGGAGGAATTGACATAATGGAAGGACTATATGGTGTTACTGGACACTGTGAAAGGACTATTATATGGAATCTCCCTATGATTCATGGGAGTTGTTGTTTTTTGTTTGAAAATGTTCTCTTTTGGCTGCTATGAAGTTTGATAAAGAATAAAGCGAAGAGAGAATAAGCATAATCCGAAGCCTCCGGTCCTGACATAGAATTGCTTTTAATAAGTGTATGTTATTATTGTTTATACATTGACTGATTGACTATGGAGTAGTTCTAAGTATAGAAATCTATGGATGGAGTTTTAATATGCAATGAATTGACTTAGCATGATTATAGCGTTTAACAACTAAATTAATTTTATCCTTTATTAGAATGCTTTTATGGTTGTACACTGTATACCGAATAAAGCTTGATTTGATTGATTTGATATATATATAAGAAACGACAACTCATTGAACAGTGTTGACTCATAATTTATTAGGTATTTTATTATTTTTAAAAAAGGAATGGGGAAGATGTGGCATTGTTAGTGACCGAACGGAAATCAATGATTTACAAATTATCCAGTGCCCAGTTCAACCCAGGACGTACGAAGTGAGATTCAGCTCCGCGCGTTTGTTCTTCTCCAGGTCAATGGATCTTTGCCACCGTTTTAAAATGGAGCATAAATCAAAACATTTCAAATAACATCATCATTTTAGTCATTTAGTTTAGTCAATGATGAGAGTTTGGGGTAGTTTCAAAAACCTTTATTGTCTCATTAAGAAATTAGTACATTTTTCATTTGCTTTATTCAGTTTAGTAAGTCAGATAAATCCGCTTACAGAAATATCAAGAAAATCATGTTTAGTGACAATCCTAAAATTAAACTAAATAGCGTGTTCCATAAAGGAATAAATCCCTATTCTACATGAGTTGGATTTAGAGAGTTAAGTAGAACTCATAAAGAGTTCTTGAAAACAGCGAGATCTGTGAAGTATTCAAAAAGTCGAACTCCCCATAAAGAGCAGTTCAAGAAACTCAGCCGAGTCTCCCTAGTCGTGCAATGGGTGCTGCAGTACCTACACACATACAATCATAAGGAAAAGGAATGAGATAAATAGAAGGAGCCACTGCCCAAGTGGCAAGTAACTAAAGCTGTCAGCAGTAGCTTTCAGCTAAGATCTGTAACAAAGGACATCAGAGAAGGTCAGGAAAAGAACCCCTCAGGAAGAGTAGTTCAGAAAGATGTGCCTTACTCTAGCTAGGAAACATACACTGATATAAAACACAAAAACGTGTATCAATGTTTTCCAGTGTTAGGTCATCTCAAGCCAATGAAGTGCAATGGTCCTCTCGTCTGCAGTTTCTTCCTTTGTTCACACAGTAAACACACAATGTAGACAAGGTACAGTCTGAAAGTATCAGTTAGTTGCAAAACATTCATACACTTGTAATTACTTTACTTGGTTTCCCATGAGAACATCAATGAGTCTAAGTTATAGCTACTACGTGTTCATCACTGTGTGAATATGTGGCAACTAGAAACTAAATACAATGAGAACATGTAACTTGGAAAGAAGAAATACATTTATATAAAGTCAGCACACTCTACAGTAATGACAAGTTTAAGCAAGTCAAATGCAGGTCAGCTACCATGGTTTTAGCATTTCCTAAAACATGTTTTTATTATAGAGAGAAAATAAAGGAAGATAGAAAAAACGAAAAAGGCCTAGTCTGGTCTTAGCAACGGTCCTACGATAGAAATGATGGCTTGGTGCATTTTTGCACCATTTGTTTGTGTGTCATTTTGAAAATATGCTACACATTAATTCTACATGCAAGCATATGTGAGTTTAATAAAGGCACATCTTCCCTACGTCTCTGTTTTAACTTAAAGAAATATGTTAATAACTAATGTAGTCTGTCGGTAATGTAAATACATTTCTAAAATGTCTTTTCTGCATTATCAATTC
Source organism: Calotriton arnoldi (assembly GCA_963921515.1). Lineage (NCBI taxonomy): Eukaryota > Metazoa > Chordata > Amphibia > Caudata > Salamandridae > Calotriton > Calotriton arnoldi. The sequence goes on along the minus strand of CAWUFW010001107.1, from coordinate 442,060 downwards.
CCCCATCTGATGGTTATTTTAGCCATCACACAAATTTCATTTCCCATGTGAGTTCGTTCAGAGAGCACTCTCATCAGTTGAGTCTCGTCTTTTCCGTTTTTGGCCTCTAAATTTAGTGATTTCATGTATTCATCATTCATAATTAGGGCTCCCGGTTTTATGGTATTTATTTTTTGAACATTTCCGTCCGTATTTATCCATATTTATTTTGTGTTTTGCGTATAAATGAAGATGTAAAACTGTACATTTCCATATTTATTTAACCGATATACGCGCACTCATACTTTGACGTCTGTTGTGTTTTAGCTATTTAAGCTGCCAAATATTATATAACAATACATCCACTGGTAAATACTAGCATTATACCACAAATGTATATTGACACATGCCATTATTTAAAGAAATTACATCCTGTTTTTGAATTTCCCATGTTGTCCATCTGTTCAGCTGTTGGGCTATAATTCATGAAAGACAGCACGGAGAATCACTTAAAAGCAGCACAATTTTCTGTATTTATCCACTTTTAAAAATAAATACAGACAGAAAACACACTGTTTTCTGTCTGTATGTACATGTAAAAATCCGTAAAAACGGAAAACAGGGAGCCTTATTCATAATGCAGGTCAATCCCAAATCTTTCTCAAATAACCTTTTTTTCCCCTTTCTAGTTTTTTGTGTAAAATAAATCTACAGCTCATGAACAAAGCATAGAGAAAGCTGAAGCACAGCCCCAATATTATTATTGGCATAAGAATCGCCTTTTAATATACCCTTTCCTGCAGTTAAAAATCGAATTCCAATCGTATAGACTCCCTCTCCAAAATGTTCAAACACACTGGGTGTTTGCAATTCATGTAATTTGGGTTCTAAATCAGAGATGTTCTTTACAAATCCTTCTATTTCCTTACCTTCATCAGTTCTATATGATCAGCAGTGAGTTAATTTAAGCATTATGCAGCATCCACCCTTCTCTGCGAGAAAAAATGTCTAAGACAAGGCGGTCCTGAAGAATCGTGGACTTTGTAGCAACTAACTCCGTGTTAACTACAAGTAAAGCTCCAGGTGTGCTCGTTGCCACATTGCTGACAACAGTTGCCAGCTTTCTAATCTTCTCATCATTTAAGATGACTCCTACAGGTAGAATGATTGCACCAAATATGTCTCCCACTAATCCAGTTCCAGTTTGTGTATTTTGTTTGTCTATGTGCTGGTGTCATTGTTGGTGCATCTAGGCTTTGGACATAGTACATCTTAGGGATTAGTATGCCTAAATAACAAATACCCTTCCAATTAGCAGGCAATAAAAAATAAGCATTAGGTACACAAATGAAGTAAACTCCAGGAATAGCAGAATCCTATCCTTTTAAAATTTGCCATGACCCTCCTGTCAGCTTAAATGTGTGCTCTCAACTGCTAATTCCTACATGTCTGTCTCGTTTGTGTCTTCCTTGTGTAAACACAAATTTTCCCTTTGTATTGACTGTCTAATCTTAATTTAGGTTTCAATCATTTTCGTTCTAAATTTGTCTTCCTTCTTCTTCCAAACATTTTTCAAAGCATCACTGCTCTTATCATTAGTTCTGGTTATGTTAGTGTATCTTTCTTCTAAAGCCATAATGAATATTTTCTCTAAAGATTACATTAAGCAGGTTAAATAGTTTTTGTAAGCCTTAACACTATGTATAGGCCTGTGTGGAAAACGTAATACCAAGCTGTATCCATTCCCTTTGCTTGCTGGTGTAAATTCATACTTTCTATTAAAGGCTCACTAGAGAGTATTAAGTCAGTATTAGAATAAAAATATACAAAATGTGCACGTCTGTAAACTAATGAAAGTAGAATGCTGCATGAAATAGCATACGATTAAGGCATGCAGTAATGTGCTACCTACTCTGTAGCTGACATTGGCCAATGCACACACGTAGCAATCTTTAGCATCCATAGCATTGATGTTAATCTAGAGTAGATGTTAGTAGAGAAGTTCTCTTTCTTGTAACTAATAAACGAGGACTTTAGTTGATTTTCATCACTAATGTATGTGTGTGGTTTAGTAAAATTCTTTGCTTTGGGTTTTGACTCTGGGGTTAAATAGAATCCCATTAGTACTATGCTAATCATTATTACTGTTATTACGAAAACTAAACACATTTATTAACACTTGTTTCTAATACAACACATTTCTCTCGAGTTAGACCCGGTATGAATTGAATCTTGTAGTTCTTTTGCACGTTCAGTATTTTGCTTTTGACAATGTTAGTTCTTCGGTAGTTCTTGTTACTAATTAGACAATCCTTTACCCTACTCCGTGTTCTTCTAAAAATGCTGTCCCTGCTCTTCTACGGCTCACTCGGACCTAGGTTGATCTTCTGTAAAAAAAAAAAAAAAAAAAAGGCTAAAATAACAAACGTCTAACAGGCACAGTTCATCAAATTCATTTTTTTCAACCAGTTGTTTGAGGTCTCTTTCTTTCTTTGTCAAATTCTTTACCATTCGTTTCTCAATTTGTTCTCAAGGAGGTTCAAGTAATTCAGGATTCACATTGCACAAGTCTTCCAAGGTAACATTCAGTGCGTTATTCATGTAGTATGACCATTCAGGTGCTGAGTACTTTCAACAAGGTACTTTTGCTCTTTTCGACCTTCTCAGTCACTGTTTGTACTTCTCTATACCACTTTCATCACTGGACTCAGTTTCTTCAGGTATAGTCTCCAGTATGCAAGCTATTGAAGAGCTTCCTCTTGTTTTTCTTTGTTCAAAACTTCGTGGCCATTCATCTCTGTAACTTATTCTTCTGGATTCAGTACCTGTTCCTTCATCTGGATCTTCTGGTTGCACTGATACAGTTACGGGGCTACTTTTATTCTGAAGCTCAGTCTCTGCTTCTTTTTTGTTAGAGACTTCAGTGCCACTTTGTGTACCTCCAGGCACTTGGACTTGTCTTTCAACTTGCTGATGTTCACCCATCTCTCCGTTTTTCTGTACTGGTAACGGCGCTACTGGTCTTGGTGGTCTCTCATGTGGTGGTGCAGTCACCAATGCTCTTTTTTCATGATCATAGACCACAACCACTTCCTCTGTATTTCATACTTTCTTCGCATGAGAGGCATGAATCCAGTTTGGAATCCCAGCACACTTAACAGCAGTATTTGTTGTCAAGATTAATTGAAAGGGGCCTTTCCACCTTGGTTCTATACACGCCTTCTGAACGTGCTTCTTGATCACGACCCAATCACCAGGATTGAGGTCATGGCACTGTTCTTGATGTGGCTCTTTTGTCACAGCTGAAGACTGATGGGAGATAGAACAGACCACATCAGCAAATCCTTTGCAGTAATCCATGATAATGTCATCAGTGATATTCAACAGAGCATTTGCATGAAAAGCAGATAATATCATTACCCTGCCCATCAATACTTCATGTGGTGACAAACCTGTCTTCCTGTCAGGAGTACTTCTAGTGCTCATTAATACCAAATGCAGTGCATCTGGCCATTTCAGAAATGTTGAAGCACAAACCATTGCCAATAAAGACTTTATTGTTCCAGTAACTTCTTCAACTATTCCTGGGGGTTCAGGTCTGCAACTGCAATGTAGTCTTTGCTCAATTTGTAGTGTTGTGCAGATAATTTTCAGAACCTTGTTATTGAAATGGGTTCCTCTATCTGACTCAAGAAAAATTGGCATTCGTACCGTGGTATCAATTCTCACAATAACAGATTTGCTACAGTGAGACTGTAACTTCTTCTGGTTGGGTAGGCTTCCACCCATCTCGAGAAGGCACACTATGACCAGGAAATACCTCAGCCCGTTATAAACAGGCATCTCAATAAAGTCCATCTGCATTCTATTGAATGGTCCACCTGATCTCCCGATGTGGTTTAGTGTAATGTGTGTTCTCTTTCCTGCATTCATCTGTTGGCAAATTATACATCTGTGGCAAATTTCTTCAGCTAGCTTTCGGAATCTGGGATTATATCAACTCTATCTAAAAGTCTGTCCATGGCATCCCTTCCTAGGTGTGTGTATCCATGAAAATATTGTGTCATTGGAAACAAGAGACTTCCCTGTAACACTGGTATTCCATCAGCTGACATTCAAATTTTGTTTGCATTTTTCTCACAACCTGCTTTCATCCAACTGTTTTGTTCTGCTTCTGAAACATTCTCCTGCACCCTCTTTAATTCATTCAAAGTATCAGCGACTTTCATCAACCTAGTAAATGAAGTTTCCTCCTCGGACTCGCATGTGAAATTTCCATTAAAAGTTCAGGCCAGCAAAGCACAATACAGTGCAACTAAATCCACATATCCCATTGCAATATCACATTCCCATTGCAACATATCCATTGCCACTTTGAGCCGCACAGTTAACCACTGCAATTTCTCCGGGCAGCTGCAAAGCTTCCAACAAATTCTTGACATACATTCTGTTTCTAATCCGAGTACCTGAAGAGATCATGAAACCTCTTTGAGACCACAATTGCCCAAAGTCGTGTCAACACCAATCCCGTACTGGCTGTCTGTAAAAAATGGTTACTCTCATATGTGCAGTTAAACTGCATGCTCTGGTAAGAGCAATCAATTCAACTTGTGCTGAGGTAACTCTTTGCAGCCAGGAAGCTTCAACAATGTAATTTATAATGCACACAGCATATGCTGCTCTTAATGTCCCATCATTACCTCTTAAGCATGAGCCATCTACAAAAAGGACATGGTCGGGCTCATTCAGGGGTTCATGCTTAATATCTGTGTAGAAATGGGAATTCTCTTTATCCCACTGGTGCAGGGACACCCTTAGTCTACGGGTTCACAAATGAGGATCAACACTGGAGTGGAAACAAAATACAAGTTTATTACATCTCATGAGCGGGCTCCGTCATACAGACACTGCAAGTGTCTGAGAGGGAACTACTAAGCATAGGTTCCAACACAGTATTTATTCAGTCTTGGTGCAGTATGACACTCACTGAAACCCCTTTGTCATGCCCAAATGCAGAAGTGTTGACTCCTGATAAACCCCCACCCACGTCATCTTCATAGATAGGCAGGGGAGGTTACAGGCGTTGGTGGGTTTGTAGATAGGAACATCTGCGTGCTCGGGCCTTTCAACAGGGCAGTGCCTCTACCCTGGCACACAAGTATTATCAGCACAACCAGCTTTCAGAGAACACGTAACTCCCTGACCTTACAAAGTCCCCGCAGAAACACAAAATGGATGTTCACAGACAAAATGGCTGAAAGCGGAGGCTAAGTTAGCAGAATACATTTTTACCGTTTAACATCTGGTCTTGGTTTGGTGCATAAATCCATAACATCCAGGCAATCCTGTTCAACTTCATCACAATTTACATCATTTACAGGCAACAGTGTTGAAGGATTAAAAACAGTTCATCTCTTTAAAACAATATTCTCTGAGGACAGAATAAACTGCTCATACCGTGTCAACCTAATATAGGTTAGATATTGGGTTTTGATCTTGTCAATAATAGCTCCACAGAGTGCGGGACCATAACAGTTAGTGTCCCATCACTGTGTTCTCACTCTTTTCCAGACTAGTGTTCTCCGTGGCAACCACTTTAAGGCAGCCGGGAAGACCTGCAACTACAGAATCAAGTGCAAGGAGAAGTATGCCACAGGTTTTCGAGCCTCTCCATGAGTATGTGTCGACACTGAGAGAGCGCCCCCATCCCACTCATTGCAAAATGATGTAAACTCTTTTGAATAATCTGGCATTCCCAATACCGGGCATGACACAATTTGTCTTTCAGCTCTAGGAACGCTTTTGTACAATCATTGTCTTGTGGAATCGGATCAGACACATCTCTGTGTGCAACCTCAGTAGAGTTTTTGCCATTGAGAAAAAGTTTGGTATCCACTGTCTGCAGTAGCCAACCATTCCCAAAAACATTCTGACTTCCTTTTGAGTTTGTGGTGGGTTCCTCTGCAAGATCACTTCCACTCTTTCTGGTGACACCTTTCTAGCTCTCTTCACAATGAGCATCTTTCTTACAGTAGTGCAATTTCCCTGGAGACACCTTGTGTCCATTCTCTGCCAGGTGATTTAATAAGGCAATGATGTCTTGTTTACAGGTTTCTTGGGTCTCTGATGCCAAAAACGGTCATCAATATACTGGACAAGTACCGATCTGTATGGCAGCTGCAATGTCTCCAGATTTCTTTTCAGAATCTGGTTGTAAATGGAAGGACTCTCTGTATACCCTTGTGGGAAACAACACAATGCTAATATTTTATGCTGGAACACAAATGAAAATAGATACTGACTTTCCTCATACAATGGCACTGAAAAGAAAGACTGACATAACTCATTGACTGTAAACCATTCTGCAGTACATGGGATCTGAAACATTATTGTGGCTGGATTCTGTACCACAGGACAACATGGAACAACAATTTCATTGATTTTCCTCAGGTCCTGAACTATTTTGTATTTTCCATTGGGCTTCTGTAATCCCATAATTTGTGAGTTACATGGACTTCCAATTAGTTCAATCAAGGTTCCTTTTTGTAACATGTCTTCCATTATTGGTGTTATTCTTGCAATCATTTCTGGTGTCAAATGATATGGGGGTGTTCTGGAATAAACTGCATTTGCCTTTACAGTAATTCGGACTGGTTCTACACCTTTGATAAGTCCGATGTCTTTGCCTATGAAATCCCAAACCTCTGCATCAACAATCTCCCTTAAATCATCAGGTAGTTCTTCAACAGTTAATAAGGGAAACATTTCAACATTGTTCTCGCCCGTTTCCCGCCTCCCAGCTGATCGTCCCTCCCACCTCCCCTTCTTAATGGCGGCCGCTGCGGGGGAGCGCGAGTAAGACCACTGACCTTCGGTCCCTGGCCTGCTCTCTCCCCAGCAGCTCCGCTCTACCTTCCCTGCCGCGGAGTCCTCCAGCCCCTCCTGCGAGTTGTTCGCAGCCGCTGTAGGCCCGTGTGTCGCTCGTCGCTGCCTCCTTGCGCATAACTGCTCGACACCTGGTAATTTGTATTGTTGTATTCTGGCAATTGTACTGTACTGTATTTTTTGGCATTGTATTTTCACTTTTCTGGCATTGTTGTTGCTAACTGTACTGTACTGTATTTGTGGCATTGTATTTTTATTTTTCATCTCTGCGCCCGTTCGTCCTTCTCCCACTCCTGCCGCTGCTGCCCCGCGGCCCCTCCCCCCTGTTCCCATCCGTTTCCCGCCTCCCAGCTGATCGTCCCTCCCACCTCCCCTTCTTAATGGCAGCCGCTGCGGGGGAGCGCGAGTAAGACCACTGACCTTCGGTCCCTGGCCTGCTCTCTCCCCAGCAGCTCCGCTCTACCTTCCCTGCCTCTGAGCCCTCCGGCCCCTCCTGCGAGGTGTTCGCGGCCTCTGTAGGCCCGTGCGTCGCTCGTCGCTGCCTCCTGCCTTCTTGCGCATAACTGCTCGTCACCTGGTAATTTGTATTGTCGTATTCTGGCAATTGTACTGTACTGTATTTGTGGCATTGTATTTTTATTTTTCATCTCTGCGCCCGTTCGTCCTTCTCCCGCTCCCCACTCCTGCCGCTGCTGCCCCGCGGCCCCTCCCCCCTGTTCCCGCCCGTTTCCCACCCCTCAACTGATCGTCCCTCCCACCTCCCCTTCTTAATGGCGGCCGCTGCCGAGTCGCTCAGCGGACGCGCGCAGCGGGCGCGCCTAAGGCAAGCCCGTCTTCACCCGACCGCGGCAAGCGCCAGGGACCCTGGATCTCCGAAACCCCGCCGATACAACCCCACCGCCCTCCACGCACTCAACCCCGGAAGACACAACGACTGCCAAAGATCCTCACCAATTACCACCCATGGACAGTTCTCCTGCAGACACTGCCGACGATCCTTCACCACCAACAGCGCCCCCACGACCGCCGTAGTCTCACCGGAAGCCCACACCACCGAAGCCCTGACATGCTTCCTCCTCAACGTTCGCTCCCTACACAGACACGCCGTAGAGATCTGGGACCTGATCGACACCCTCTCGCCCGATGTCGCCTTCTTCACTGAAACCTGGACCAACGCCACCTCCGGCCCGACATCGCCACCGCCATCCCCCACGGATACAAGTTCCAGAGAAAGGACTGCCCAGGAGGAGGACTCGCCATCGCACACAAGACCTTCCTCCGACTCTCCACCTCCAGCACAAGCAACCCCCACTGCAACACAGAACACCTCCACTTGCAGATCCAGACCAGCCCCAGGACCACGCTACGCGGCACCCTCGCCTACAGACCCCGCACCCAGTACGCAACCACCATTGCCGACCTCGTCGCACCCCACGCCATCACCTCCACGGACTACATCCTACTCGGAGACCTGAACTTCCACCTCGACAATCACAGCCACCTCGACTCCATCACCCTCCTTGACAACCTCTCCAATCTCGGACTGAAGCAGCTCGTCACCACCCCCACTCACAGAGCAGGACACACCCTCGACCCCATATTCACAGGAGGGACTAACATCCACTTCAGTCACACCACGCAGCCCCTCTGGACGGACCACCACTGCGTACACTTCACCTTCAACACCACCACCGCACCCAAACCAGCCCCACGCCCGCCGCGAAGGAACTGGAGCAAGATCACAGAGGAACACCTCAACACCACCCTCCTCCTAGACCCCCCCTGCGCCACAACCGACGCCAACTCTGCAGCCAAAGAACTCCACCGCTGGATCTCCAGCTGCGCCGACAAGCTCGCACCCCTTCGCCACCCCGTCAAACAACGCCCACTGAAGGCCACCTGGTTCACCACAGAACTCCAAGAAGCCAGGCACGCCTGCAGACGCCTCGAGAAAACCTAGCGGAACCGGAAAACCACGGAAGACCTGAACAACTACAGGAGCGCCCTGAAGGAATACCACCAGCGCTTAAGAGTCACCAAGAGGACCTTCATTAGGAACAAAATCCACACCAACGCAACGAACGCTAAAGAACTTTTCAACGTCATACAGCAACTCACCAAACCCCCCAGCGAAGCCACGGACGTCACACCGTCCCAGGGACTCTGCAACAAGCTCAGCTCCTACTTCCATCTGAAAGTCAAGGCCCTCTACGACAACTTCAGCGAACAGACGCCAGACACCATCCCCCTCCACCGACAACGAGCCAATCATCACAACTTGGCATCCGGCCACCGTTGAACAGACCACCGCGACCATGAAGAACACCCACTCAGGAGCCCCCATGGACCCCTGCCCACCGCACATCTACCACAGGGCCGCCGCCGCCATTGCACCCGAGCTAGGACGGACCATCAACGCCTCCTTCAAAGCCGGCATCTTCCCAGACGACTGGAAGAGGGCAGAGGTCAAACCCCTCCTCAAGAAACCCACAGCCGACCCGACGGACCTGAAAAACTACCGGCCCATCTCGCTCCTCCCCTTCGCAGCCAAGGTCACCGAGAGACTCGTAAACGCTCAGCTGACCGCCTTCATCGAAGAGAACTCCATTCTAGACTCCTCCCAGTCCGGATTCCGCAGCAACCACAGCACCGAGACCGCCCTCCTCGCCGCCACTGATGACATCCGCATGCTACTCGACCAGGGCCACACAGCGGCCCTCATCCTACTAGACCTCTCCGCAGCCTTCGACACCGTCTCACACCGCACTCTTGCAACCAGACTTCACGACGCTGGGATACGAGGAAACGCCCTCAACTGGGTCCAATCCTTTCTCTCCGGCAGAACCCAGAGGATCAGACTCCCTCCCTCCCTTCCTCTCAGAGCCCACAGAGATCATCTGCGGAGTACCCCAAGGATCATCGCTCAGCCCCACGCTATTCAACATCTACATGGCCCCCCCTCCCCACCATCATCAGACCGCATGGGCTCAGCATAGTATCATATGCTGACGATACCCAGCTCATCCTCTCCCTCACGAAGAACCCCGAAGACACCAGACTCTGCTTCCAGGAAGGAATGAAGGACGTCGCAGCCTGGATGAAAAATAGCTGCCTGAAGCTCAACTCGGACAAGACTGAAGTCCTCATCCTCGGACCCTCCACCTCCGCCTGGGACAACACCTGGTGGCCCTCGGGAGCCCACCCACCCCGACAGACCACGCACGGAACCTCGGCATCATCCTCGACTCCTCCCGCACCATGACCCGCCAGATCAACTCCGTCGCCTCCACCACTTTCAACTGCCTCCGCAAGACCTTCAAATGAATACCCCCCGAATGCCGAAAGACTGTCACCCACGCACTCCTAACCAGCAGACTAGACTACGGCAACGCCCCCTATGTCGGAATCAACAGAACTCTCCTACACAAGCTCCAAACCATCCAGAACTCCGCAGCCAGACTCATCCTCGGGACCCCACGGCACGAACACATGACCCAACACCTACGAGACCTCCACTGGCTCCCCATCGAGAAGAGAGTAACCTTCAAACTACTCACCAGTGCCTACAAATCCCTCCGCAACATCAGACCCAAATACCTCAACGAGAGATTCTCCTTCCACGTACCCAAAAGGAACCTCCGCTCCGCCGACCTCGCCCTGGCAGAGATCCCCCGCATTCGCAGAAACAGAGCAGGCGGAAGAGCCTTCTCCTACATCGCAGCCAAGACCTGGAACGAGCTCCCAGTTCACATCAGACGCTCCCCTACCCTGGACACCTTCAGGAAGAACCTCAAGACCTGGCTTTTTGACTAAACCGGAGCTGCACAATTTCCCCCCCCCTCCCCCCAGCGCCTTGAGACCCTCACGGGTGAGTAGCACGCTTTATAAACCCCTGATTGATTGATTGATTCTGTTGTCTGATCATTTTAAAGTCTACGTCCTCATCCTGGGTCTGGAAAGTTACACTGTCCGGTGTGCAATAAATTATGTAATTTAACTTGGACAGCAAATCTCTTCCTAACAGGTTCACTGGACTTGAGTCACAAACAACAAACTGGTAGTTTTCTTTAAATCAACCTATTTTTCTTGGCACATTTTCTGAAGCAGGATTTGTAAACTGTTTATTTGTAACTCCTACAACTTGGATATTTTCACTAAGAGAGGTAGGTCTGGGACTTCCGCTGTTCTAACAGTGGATCTGGTAGCACCTGTATCAATCAAAAATGATATGGGGTGACCATAGACTTCAGCATCTACATATGGGCCACTCTGGTCTACGTCTAAGACTGGGCAAAGTACACAGTCTTCTTCCCCTCTCAGGCACCTTCATTGGTAAGCATCTGAACCTGAACCATCATTTTAAAAAAAATGTATATTGCTGTAAAGCATTCTGATTTGAATTTTGGAATAAAAAAAAAAAAAACATTTGTGTTCATTTTGGGCATTTGGTTCAAGCTAAATTGAGGATTTCCCATACTGTGGGAATTCATTTGAGCGGGTAGAACAGGCATCATAGGGACAGGTCCCTGTGTAGGTATTTGCATCTGCTGTGTAGGCAGATTTTGCATTCCTCTAGGCATTCATTAATTTCCACTAGTATCATCAGGATTATGTCTACACACCCTCTTACAATGTCCAATTCTATGACAAATGTGACGGGAAGTAATCTTTCATAGCAGCAACAACCATTCCAGAACTTGCACCCATAGGAACACCTCTACCTCTAACCTGAGGCATAGTAAACCCTTCTCGACTTCCCTGCAAACGAGCCTTCGGAACTGGAACACCTTGCATAGTCCCTTGATTTCCTGTAAAAGAAGGATTTTGAAAACCTTTCTGAGCCAACGTCCTCTGTGCCAACATAAATTTCTCTGTAATTGTATTTTGCTTAATTTCTAACTCATCACTGTAATTTCTTTTGCCAGCAGATCATGCTTTGAGTTATATACGAACAGATCTCTGGTTTCAGCCCTAAGACAAACTGAAACACAAATCTCCATATCCTTCTCTTCTGGATACTCCCATACACTGTGCTGCTGAAACACCTGTAACAACCTCTCATAGTATTCATGAACTGTTTCTTTCGGCTGTTGGGTAGTTCTTTTAGTTTTAACCCAATCCATATCTTTCGGGGGCACTCTTCCCTTCAGAAAAGTAATCTCAGCCTCCTATTTCTCCAATACTACAAGAGATGGTGCATTCTTTCTAACTTCCATCACTTGTTCTTCTTTTGGCCATTGAACCACTGTCTTGTGTTCAGCCGATAAATCAGCAGGTACCACTATGTTGAAAAACGTATTCAAAACCGTCCACAACACATTGGAAATTTTTATACACCGCTCTACTTGTGCATCACTGGCTCGTCTCTTAATTTTTGAAAATTATAGTAATTGCTGCCAAATCACCTCGACTCCAAGGAACCATGTACATTCATTCCTCCTGCTATTTCTCTGAGTGGGTATGCTGATGTTTCTCCCTCATTTTCCTCCTCCTTCTTCCCTGCTATAGGCGCTTTTCTCTTTTTCTTTTGATGCTTCATTGCCCATTTAATTTCTATTTTTTCAGTCTCACTCCATTTGCGACTGCATTTGACTAATTCCGTAATGTGTATTCTAATTCCTGCAATTCACATGTTTTCTATGGCTGGATCATCCAATTGGACCCTATAACTTTCCTGCAAACGAACATTTTTGGAAAGATCAATCTCGTATTTCTGGTCTGTTAGAAATGGGGGTCTGTAGTTGGCAATGGTTTGCACCTTTGTCCAAATAGGGACCCTTGCTTCTAGTCAGGGAAAGGGGGGTACACTCCTGAAATAACCCCTGCTCACCCCCTTGGTAGCTTGGCACGAGCAGACAGGCTTATCTCAGAGGCAGTGTGTAAAGCATTTGTGAACACATACAGTAATACAGTGAAAACACTACAAATGGACACCACACCAGTTTAGAAAAATAAGTAATCTTTTACTAGACTTAACACAAGACCAAACGACAAAAAATCCACAATGCAGAACCCAAAAATATGACTTTAGAATGGTAGAAATAGCTTAGTTCAATGTAAATGGTAAATGCGACACTTTACTCTCAAAGTACCTTGGATGCGTAACGCAAAACAAACAAAAGGGTCGCAGGGAAGGTGATGCATCGGTTCCTTGCTTCGGGGGAGGTGATGCATCAGTTCCTTACCGGAGAGGAGGTGATGCGTCTGTTTCTTACTGCGTTCCGGTTACGATGCGACAAGATGGCGCCTCGATGGGATGCGACGATCCGGTGCGATGCGACAAAATTGCGTCTTTGATGCGACAACGTGGAGGCGAAGCGTGCACGCCCGATGGCCGTGCGGCGAACTCGGTAGACTCTTGAGCCGCGACAGGCCCTGCGACATACTTCTCCGGTGATGAGACGGCAGCCTCTGCGGCGGCGACACGCTTCTCCGGTGATGCGACGCGCTTCGTCGGTGATGCGACGGCGAACAGCTGCGGCGGCGACACGCTTCGGCGATGCGACGGTATCTGCTTCGGCGGCGACACGCTTCTTCCTCGTTGTGTCACTCTCCCAGCAACACGCAGTCTCCAGAGGGCCCAAAACAACAGCTGGCACCTCACTGCAGGTAGAATTCCCAGCAAGGAAATTCAGGGGAGCTGGTGGTGAAGTCTTTATGTCCCTGAGACATCAGAACAGGAGGCAAGCTCAGCTTCAAGCCCTTTGAGATCTTCCTCAAGATAGTAAAAGTACACACAAAGTTCCTCTTCTCCTTTCCTTGGAAATAAAGTAACCACTGCAGGCCAACAGCAAACAGCTCAGGGGCAGTTATCTTACTTCAGCTTCTCCGGTTCTTCTCCTTGGCAAAGGGTTTGTCTTGATTCCCAGAAGTGATCTAAAGTTCTGGGGTCTGCGCCCCAATATTTATACTGCAAAATCCTTTGTTCTCTGAAGGCAGAGGGTGTCTGTGCCCAGCCAAAACCAGTTCTGTCCTCCCTGGTGCAGCTTCCTGGCAGGAGGTGGAGACAGCATAGTTGAAAGCAGACCTGGCCCAGGTAGCTGAAAGGAAATCTCCTCCCCCTACTCTCTATTCTATGAAGGTCCTATTCAGCCCAGCCCTGACTCATCAGATTGCTGGAGCCAAAGCCCTCTCCAGCTCCCTGTCACTCACAAACCAGACATGGAATACACAAACCTAGCAGAGGCATACTGAATGGTTAGGCAAGAAAATACCTACTTTCTAAAAGTGGTATTTTCAAACACAGAATGTAAAAATCACCCACACTAAAAGATGTATTTTAACATTTCTGAGTTCAGGCATACTAAACTTTCTTTTCCTATCTTGTTCCTAGGGTCAGTTAGGATTATAAGATGTTATAATCAAACTGCCCATTCTGGCCTATGGGAACAGATAGCCTTGCAATAGTGAAAAACGAAATTGGCTGTAATTCACTATCAGGACATGCCACACACATCAGTGCATGTCCTACCTTTTACATACAATGCAGCCTGCCCTTTGGCCTACCTTAGGGGTGACTAATATGTAGAAAAGGGAAGGTTTAGGGACTGGCAAGTGGGTGCACTTGCCAAGTCGACATGGCAGTCCCAAACTGCACACAGGCTCTGCAATGGCAGGCCTGAACCATATTTTACAAGCTGCTTCTGTGGGTGGCTGCAAGCCCACCAGCAGCATTTGATTTACAGGCCCTGGGCACTCAAGGTGCACTGTACTAGGGTCTGACAAGTAAATCAAATAAGCCAATCATGGAGTCACTAATCCATTACCACAATTTACAATAGGGAGGGAGCACTTGCACTTTGGCACTGAATAGCAGTGGCAAAGTGCCCAAAGCATCTAGACCAGCAAAAACACAGGAGGCAACATCAACAAAATGGAAGGGAGACCCATGCCAATGGTGCCAGGTCTAACATGGGCTATTTCAATCAATTTGTCAATGATTGTGCAAAAGCGTTCCTAGAGCTGAAAGACAAATTGTGTCATGCTCTGTGTTCAAATTCTAAACGTCCTCTTATTATTTCCTCCAGTTCCACCTTTAATTTAGTAATGTTTAAGGGCTTTTCCACCTCTGAATCCATTTCTCCCTGCGTCTGTGCTCCTTCCATCTTTATAATTCCTGCTGCTTCTTCCAACCAAGCTGAAATACACCCCTCCTCGGTTGAACCTATGTCATCAGGACCCATAGGAGTTGTGAAAACGAATGTTCCCCCATCGATTAGTGCTTGCACCGTTTGCGGGGGCTTCCACACAGCGATCTGAGACTTCTGTGAAGTCGGAGCAAATCTTGTTGGAGGTGTACCTCCAGCAGTCTGTTGAGTTTCTGGCGTTAATTCCGAAATTGGAGGAGCACTTGCAACAATCCTGCGCACTGCTTGGATGTTTACAGGAGTTATCGGGCTGTACCACGAACTGCAGTTTCATTAGTTCCAGCAGGAACCGTAACTTGAGGTCGAGCCACAACTGGTGGAATAATTTGAAGTACTTGCACAGGTCATTTAATTTGTACTATACCTGTGTCTACAGGAGCAGTAGCCACTGTAGCCCTAGACCTCTGGTTAGGTCACCACTCCCCTTGAGCCCCGTAGCGGAGAGGCACTGCTCCTGCCTCCCTCTCAGACCAGCATCAGTTCGAGCCCAGCTGCCCCTCTTGTTTCTCTTTTCTTTATATATTTTTTTAATACTTTGGCCCTTGGCCAGCTTAGCCAGCCTCGCGCTGCCCCCGCTCCCGATCAACCGGCCTGCACCAGTTCCTCGTACTGCTCTCCCACTCCTCCTATCTCCCCAGGACGACTTAATGGAGGCCGCTGTGCAGCTGCGCCGCTGGTGCACCACAGGCATGCTAAAGGCAAGCCTGTCTGCGCCCGGACTGTTCCCAGCACCAGGATCCCTGGTCCCACAGCTCGCCTTCGCTACTCTTCCTGCAAAATCTGGAACTTCCAACCCAAGCTACGAGACAACTGCTGTACCACCTCTATGTTAGCCACCAAAGGACCCTTCACCTGCCACCACAGCCGCTTCTCTTGCAACGTCAGAACCCCCGATACCACAAACCTCCATCGCACACCCCTCCAAGAACCCCAGCTACGCTGCTCCCTATTCAACCTCAGAACCCTTTCTGAGCAAGCTATGGAGATCCGGGACACCGTAACCACCCTCGCTCCTGACGTGATGTTCATCACCAAAACCGGTTCACCCCCGCGTCTGCACCTGACATCGCCACCGCTATGCCCCCCGGATACAAGATGATGCACAGCGACCACCCCAACAGACCCGGCGAAGGCGTCACCATCATCCACAAAGACTTCCTCAACTGCATCTTCCTGGACGACGACACCACACTGATCATAGAACACCTCAACTTCCAGATCAAACCCAATGCCAAAACCACCATCAGAGGAACCCTCGCTTACAGACCTCCAGACCCCCGCACCAGCTTCTGCAGTGCTATCCCGGACTTCATCGCCCCACAATCAATAGACTCCGACCACTACATATTCTTGGGAGAGCTCAACTTCCACCTCGAAGACCCCGTCCACTCCAACGCTACCTATCCTCTTGGAAACTTGAGCATCATCAGCCTCGCACAACTGGTCACCATCCTCATGCATAGCACAGGACACACCCTGGACCCCATTTTCTCCACCAGCGACTGCGCCAAGTTCTCCCACAGTAGCAAGCTGGCCTGGACAGACCACAGCATCATTCACTTCTCCATTGACAGCCCACGAAAAGCCCCCACTAGACACCCCGTTCCTTCCCGACGCAACTGAAGCAAAGCCATCAAGCCCATCTGGACCGCCGCCCTGAACAAAACCAGACCACCCCTGTGGACTCTCTTGAACTTGACATCCTGAACTTCTCCAACTGGATCACCTCTACCACCGACAACATTGCCCCACGGAAGAACACTTCCAGTGGAAGAGCACCCAAGCAAGCCAAATTGTTCACCCCAAACTAATGACCCTCAAACGGCACTGCAAGAAGCTGGAAAGACTCTGGTGCTCCGACAAGACCTCCGCTAAGCGCAACGCCTTCAAGACCGCCCTCAACTGTTACCACCAGTGGCTCAAGGAAACCAAGAAAGAAGCCCTCCCCACCCGCCTAGAAGTTAGCACCAACCACACCAAAGAGCTCTTCAACACTGTTCGAGAGTTCGCCTGTCCCTCCACCACTGAGAACACCATCCGCCCCTCCCAAGCCCTTTGTGACACGCTAGCAGGCTTCTTTCACCGCAAGATCACCGACATCTACAGCAACTTCGACCCACAGCCCACCAACCTCTCCCATCCCCATGGCTCCAGCAACAACACCCTCCATCCAATCACCAAATGGAAGCAACTCTCATCAGAAGACACCATCTCCATCATGAACACAATCCACTCCTGATCCCCCTCGGACCCCTGTCGTCACCACATCTACAACATAGGAAGCGAAGCCATTGGATACACCCTCACTGGACTCCTCAACTCCTCCATCACCACAGCCACCGTACCCAACCCCTAGAAGCACGCCAAGGTTAAACTCCTCCTCAAGAAACCCTCAGCCAACCCCAACTAACTCAAGAATTACCGACCCATATCACTCCTCCCCTCCCCTTCCCTGCCAAAGTCTTGGAGAAGGCCGTCAACTGCCAGGTCACGAACTTTCTCGAGGAGAGCAACCTGCTCAACCCCTCCCTGTCAGGATTCCGACCAAACCATAGCACCGAGACTGCCCTGATCGCAGCCACTGACAACATCAGACTCCTCGACCAGGACAGCTCGGCTGCCCTCATTCCCCTCGACCTCTCGCCAGCCTTTGACACGGTCTCCCACTACACCCTCATCACCAGACTCCACCACTTTGGCATCCAAGACAAGGCTCTGAACTGGATTGCCTCCTTCCTCTCCGGATAAACTCAAAGTATCCACCTTCCTCCCTTCGCCTCGGCACTTAAAAACATTGCAATCTTTTCCCATACACTTAGGGCTTTGTTTTGAGCAGGTCGAGGGGGTGGCTTCATTTTGTACAATTTTCCCTTCAAAACATGAAGAATCCTGGTATTAAATGTTCCATATCTAGGGAAACTCAAAGTTCCTTATTTCTCAGTGATCTTAGACCATTGGCGAAGCCAAATGCAAGTGCCTAACCCATGTTCCGTTATCATAAAATATATAGGTGTTCCTTCAGGAGGTGCCTCTTCACCCTTCCCTACTGAAATTGTAACATCCCCTTTCAACAAATTCATAAGAACATTTCATAATTGTTGTTTAATGAGACAAGTCAATTTCAGTTCAATATTATGATTCTGTTCTGTATACGTCAATATTTCACAGTCCAGTCCCATTGCGGCTTCTTATGTCTCTAACTCAGTCAACAAATCCAAATACCATATTCACTTTTCTACTGTCTAATCTCAGCGCTGCACTTTGACGTCGCCAACCAATCCCAGTGCAAGACACCAACCAATCCCAGCACAAAACAATGTGACGTATAACATCACTCCTTGCAGCAGCTCACCCTCCTTTACAATTTCTGAGACATTCACACAACTTCAACTAGTCTTCAATAAACTTCAACAAAACCTTTTGTTTGCTCTACTAAAGAAATAACAGTATTACAATTGCTCAAGAATAATTTTCCGCAATCGCAAGCGAAATCCCGACCTTGGTGAAAACACCCTAATCAATTAAGCTTCCCCCATTTGCTCAGTTAGGTTCCACTAACATCGATCAATGTCAATCAATCACAACAATGCTTAGTATCTCTATCTAAATGGTATAGGTCATGGGTACTCACAAACTTTCTCTCGGGGGCCAAATTTACAGTGTGGTTTGTGGCCGAGGGCCGCACCAGTGGGGGCGGGGTCATGGGGGTGGGGGGGCGGGGCTAGAGCAAAAAAAAAAACCAGCAACCTGTGACCATGAGGTTGAACACTGGCCCCTGCAGCGGACGCATTAGTCCATTGAGCCACTAGACCCGGCATACACACATCTGTCTATCTATCTCTCTCTCTCTCTCTCTCTCTCTCTGTCTCTCTCTGTCTCTCTCTCTATATCTCTGTCTCTCTCTATATCTCTGTCTCTGTCTCTATCTGTCTCTGTCTTTAGCTGCCTCTATCTGTATTTATCTTTATCTGACTGTCTCTGTCTCCATCTCTGTCTGTCCCTCTCTGTCTGTCTCTCTCTGTCTCTATCTGTATTTGTCTCTATCTGTCTCTGTCTGTCTCTCTCTATCTCTATCTGTCTCTATCTCTATCTGTCTCTCTCTCTATCTCTATCTGTCTCTATCTCTATCTGTCTCTATATGTCTCTATCTGTCTCTGTCTCTCTCTGTCTGTCTCTGCCTGTCTCTGTCTCTGCCTCTATCTGTCTCTGTCCAAACAGGAAGCTTCCCAAAAGGCCCTTTAAAAGTCAGCTGTGAAAGCGCTTACAGCTGACTTTTAAAGGGCCTTTTGGGAAGCTTTCTGACGGTGCCGTGACGTCACATAGGCCGGCAGTAAACACAGAAGATGGCCGCAGGAGCATACGTAGTGAATACCTATTTAATACGTATTCACTACGTATGCTCCTGCGGTCATCTTCTGTGTTTACTGCCCTCACTGGAAACATAGAAACAGCAAGGCAAGGTCCGTGGGCCGCCAATGAAGGCCTGCCGGGCTGCTGGCGGCTCGCGGGCCGTACTATGAGTACCACGGGTATAGGCGATGGTACCTCACACTCTACACTTCAAATCCTGCAAACAAGTCTTTTATTTTTTAATTTGATATCCTGGAATCTTTCGACTACAATGAGTCTGAAATAATCAACCTCTTTTCTTCAAAGATTATCAATACCTTTTACTCACTTATCCATTCACCCTCAAAACATTTCTATCTCAACAAAAACACAATTATCATAAGCAACGGACCACCCTATTAATTCACACACCTTCAAACGGCAAAATCCTTTTAGTACAGCCTCATCAAATCTTCAAGTTCTGGACATTGATTTCAGGAATCGGGAGTTTTAGTCTAACATGGGAATTATTTTATAGCTCCATTCAGGGTTTGAACCATATCTCTGCTACTAGAAAACTGATAGTGTGGAAATAAATGGTTTATAAATTATCCAGTACCCATTTCAACTTAGGGCTTTCAAAGTGAGATCCAGCTCCACGCTATGTTCTTCTCCAGGTCAACAGATCTTTGCCACCGTGTTAGAATGAACCATAAATCAAAACTTTTCAAATACCATCATCATTTTAATCATTTAGTTCAGTCAATGATGAGAGTTTGGGAGAGGTTCAAAAACCTTTATTTTCTTTCAAGAGATTAGTAATTTTTTCATTTGCTTTATTCAATTTAGTAAGTCAAATTAATCAGTTTACAGAAATATCAAGAAAATCATGATTGGAGGCAGTCATAAAATTAAAGCAAACCGTGCGTTCCATAAAGAAATAAATCCGTATTCTACATGCGTTAGATTTAGCGAGTTAAGTAGAACCCACAAAGAGTTTTTTAAAAGATCGAGGTCTGTGGATTATTCAAGAAGTCGAACTCCCCATAAAGAGCAGTTCAAGAAACTCCACAGAGTCTCCCTATTTGAGCAATGTGTACTGCAGTACCTACACCCATAAAATCATAAGGCAAATAAAGAGATAAATCGAAGGAGCCACTGCCCAAGTGGCAAGTAACTAAAGCTGTCAGAAGTAGATTTCAGCTAAGGTCTATAACAGAGGACATCAGAGAAGGTCAGGAAAAGAACTCATGAAGAGTAGTTTAGAAAGAGGTGCCGTACTCTAGCTCGGAAACACGCACTAATATAAAACACAAAACATATATATAGGAAAGTAGTATCTGCTTCTTATGATTACCCCCACTTTTTGCTGATGTCACACTGTTTTGGACTAGTCTGACTGGGATCCTGCTATCCAGGACCCCAGTCCATCTGCTTTCTCCCTTAAACTGCTATGCATGTACTTTAGATACACTCCAGATTGGATACTGGGGTGCCCTTATCAGTTCCTAGTATATGGTACACCATGTACCCAGGGCATAGGTACCCCAGAGGCCTACCAGGGGCTGAAGCATGTATTATGCCACCTCTGAGAGGCCATTCAAATTTACACGACCAGCCTGCTACCACAGACTGTGTAAGCTGGTGCTTGCACCACTTACTTAAGATATAGGTTCACTATATCTATCTAAATCACTACACTTAAAAACCTATCAGTCACCCCTATGGCAAGCCTTATCAATCCTGAAGTCAGGGTGCTGGGTTTTACGTGAGAGGGTGCCCCTGCATGAGCAGAGCCCCTCTGCAGCCTTCGGAGACCATTCTCCGAGGTTGTCTGTGATCCAGCCAGACATATATGTTTAAGTGCATCATAACCTCGCGGTAAATGCTAACTTTAAAACGGCTGCTTAGAAACATGTCGTGTTTGGTGTCAAACACCTTGGAATCATACCACCACACCAGTAATTGGTGTGGGAGGTATGATTCCACCCTCCTACAGGGACATCCATGGGTCACCGGTCTACCCGGTACCAGCTTTCTCGACCTGGGCAGCACAAAATGGACGCTGCCAGCCACAGACACGCTTCTGCCCTCCTGCTGCTGAGCCAAGCTCGTGCAGAGGAAGGCATGACAATAGGTATCCTGTCACAGGGAGGTGTGACCATCTCCCAGACAGGGTTTAGTGTATTGGGGCAGGGTGGGTGCACTCTGAGAGTGCCAGAAAGTCTGCACTGGGGGCACTTTTGGTGTCCCTGTGCATAGTCCAGCTCAAACCAGTTCTGGGAGCCATTGGCTCCTGCTCTGGCGCGAAACTGGACAAAGGACATGGGTGTAGCCACCCCTCTGTCCTCCCCCCTCCCCTAGGAGGTTCCCTAGAATCTTTCCAACCCCTTCCCATGGTTATAAAGTGGGCTACCTGGCTACAGGACTTCAGATTTTACCTGGGCAAGATTCTACAAAGAAGAAACCAAGTACTTCGACTGTCTGCACGACGCTGGACGACTGAAGAATCTCCCTTGGAGTAAAGGAGTTACTCCCCTGCAGAAGCAGGCACGAAAAGACGCATCTGACCGGTTTGCTTATCCCGAGCTCCTGAGGACTCCGAAGATTTCAGCAACACAGGAGGTGGGTTTCCGAAGGTCCCTGAGGTCGATCTGTCCTCTCAGCGATTCTGAGACCAGTATCCCTTGTGGGGACCATGCTACCCGAACCCCTGTGCACCGCGTACATTTGCATTTGCATATGCTTAGTGACGATTTCCGAGCTTGTGCTTTGGAATCCGTGTAGTCCCGAGCAGTATTTGCACCGAAGATTTCCAGTCTCCACTCCATGAGTGTCCTGTGGGCTGGTACTTTGCAAACTTGCTTGAGGTCTACTCGCGATCCCTGGTCCGTTGGCGTGTGGGTCCTGGCGAGGGTCACCTTGTTAATCCTTGGGCTTACCTGGTTGCTCCAGACGTGCCCTGACTCTCCATTGCTTGGAGAGTCCCCTGGACCTTGCTGGTCCTCACCGTAACCTGTTTCCTCTGACCGCGTGGGTTGCAGTTGCCAAGGCTTGTTGGTGCTCCAGCCGGACATCGACCCCTCAGCTCTCGACATCCTTCGTGTGACAGCTCACCTCCGGACTTTGGTCGTCCTCGACGTCTCCTGATCCACGTGGCTGCAGAGTCAAGCAACCCTTCTTCACTCCTGAAGCACTCGACATCGGTGGGCATTCGACTACTGAGCCCCTGGTCACCTGAAGTGACCCAGACTCTGCCCCCTCTGCTTTCAGGCTCCTCTCATCCAGAATCCAGGCTTGGATTCCACCAGACACTCGTCGCCCTCCTGGCAGCAGGACTTCTTTGCGCTCCTCCATTGAAAACGACTAAGGTTTCCGACACCACTTGACCCCTATGCACCCGGCTCCTCTTGGTTAGGTAACACGGGTACCTCGGTACTCACTGGTGGGTTGGCCTTAGAACCTCCTATGTTCCAAAGGGTTTGCTCGAAGTCCTTGTAGAAGTGTCCTTAACTTGTAATTTTGCAACCACGACTTTCCAATATAGTTGCACGGAACACGCGGTCGTGTTCCCACACTGCACCCGTCCTCCGTGGGCTCCCTGTGTCACTCCTCTGGGTCGTTCCTTGGGGTCCCAGCGATTCTACATGCTCTAGGCACTGTGTCTAGTCAAGTCGTGATTGTTATACCATTTTTTTAGTATATGGTTCGGTCTCCCCCTGGAGCCCGCTGTGTATTTTGCTACTTACGAATGTTCTATCGTTACAGTATTGTGTGCTTTATGTTCTAATCTCGTATAGAGATTAGTAGAGAGTGTTATATTAATAAATACATATTTTTATATAGCTACTGTGTGGTTCTCCTTTCATTTGGTCATTCAAGAGGTGATATTCTGGTAAAACAAGCTGCTTTACATTCCTTCAAGATTAAGCCTGAATGCTGCTCTCCACAGCTACCACTAGGATAGCTTTCTAAAGGTTATCTTTGACCTCTTACATCATAATGGTCGTGTGGCCTGGTACAAGGTGCCCACTTTAACTAGTGGACAGCGTATACCAACCCACCTTCTCACAATATATCAATGTATTCTGGGGTTGGGTCATCTCGAGCCAATGAAAAGCAATTGTCAGATCGTCTACAGCTTCTTCCTGTGTTCCCACGGTTAACACATGATGTAGACAAGATACCGTCTGAAAGTATCAGTTAGTTGCAAAACATTCATGCACTTGTAAATACTTTACTTGGTTTCTCATGGGAACCTCAACGAGGCTAAGTTATTAGCTACTACTTGTTCCACTGCGTAACGATGAACTACTCTAAACACAGAAACATTTTAAGTCAGCATCCTGGTTAAATCATGAGATTCACGTCTTCTTGTAAGATCTGTTTGTTTTAATATACTGTTCTTTATTCATCATTGCGTGAATATGTGGCAGCTAGAAACTAAGTACAATGAGAACATGTAACTTGGAAAGAAAAAAACATTTATGTAAAATCAGCACATTCTACAGTAATGATAAGTTAAGTAAGTCAAATGCAGGTCAGCTGCCATCGTTTAGCATTTCCTACAACATTTATTTATTAAAAAGAGAAAAGAATAGAAGATAGAAAAAATGAAAAGTCTGGTCCTAGCAATGGAAATACGATAGAAATGATGGCTCGGTGCATTTTTGTGTGTCATTTTGAAAACAAGCTGCACATTAATTCTACACACAAGCATACGTGAGTTTAATAAAGGCACATTTTCCCTATGTCTCTGTTTTAACTTAAAGAAATATGTTAATAACTAATGCAGTCTATTGGTAATGTAAATAACATTTCTAAAATGTATTTTCTGCATTAACATTAGAAAAATGTAGATTATGTCTTAGGGTAGGTTCAAGAAATCAGTTTAGGATTGCAGAGGCTGAAGACTTTGCTTGTGTGCTTTACCAAATATATGTATGTGAAGAATAAAGGTGAAGATTTGTTCTCTGATGATGTGCTCCATACTGTGTGTAGAGATGCACTGTAAAGCTGATGATGTCATTGGAATGGGGGGCTTGGTAATGTTCTAGGAAATGTTAATGATTCATTAGGCTGGAGATGGCCGACGTGTGAAGAAATGCATTCAATAAAGGAAATACATGAAGGAAGTTACTGTTGTGTACCTGATTACTACAGATTTTGGCAACCAGCAACTCTGCTCAGGGGCCAGAGACTATTGTGGTAACCTCCAACCCTGGAAAAGTGCTGTTACACGGAGCTGGACGGTGCTATGAAAAGTTTGCCTTGCCTGCTCATGCAACTGTGAGTTACATTAATTTTTTCCTCTGGGAGTCTGGCTGTTACTTTGTGAGACACGTAGAGTGGCATGTGTCAAGGAGAAAGAGGAATTTATCTCCATACTGGATATCGGGAAGGCTTTCTGGTGAATCAGTAACCTTATTGCAATGAATTGGTGAAAGTGCGGTGAAGAACCCTATTCCTCTTGCTGTACGGTGTTTTTTTTCTCTTTGTTTTCTTTTCTAAAAATGTACCTTTTCATCTTGTAGGCATTAGCGTTTTTTAGCTTGAGCGCGTCGTGCCTTCACGCGAGTCAGCCGCTTGAAAGCGCATCTACATCATGGCAACTCATTTACGAGACTCGAGCGTGTCTTCATTCCACACGAGCCGGTAACACGTGCAGCCTGGCAACTGATCGACCTGCCTGAAACGTATTTTTATGTACACATCGGCAGGTGATCCAACAAAGTAAATAAACTCCTGGCAATCCCTGACATGCTCAACATGTATTTTCATGTGCCCGACAGAGAGGAATCAAATTATATAAATAAAGCAAGCCCGTACTTTCACAATTCATATCAAACATTCATAATAGGATAAAGTAAAATCCAACTCACCCGCACAAGTCGGCTAAAAGTTCTCAACGTGTTGTGGACAGGGAGGATTTGAAATAGTTTGTCTCTATAGACGTGCTGTATCTTGTAAGGATCTGAAATTGTCAGTCTGCATAGAAATAGGACTGCTACGCTGCTCTGAAAGAAAGACTATTACTGCTTAACCATATTGGAAATAAAGACTAACTCGTTTTAAATAATTATTTTAGATAGTTATTTTAAATTATTTTAGCTTATTATGGTGGTTTATTTTATTAGATTGTGGTAGTTTATTTTTATTTTCTTTCAGCTATAATGGAACAAGGCATGGCTGCTCCACTCAGTTTTTTGGCGTTACCTGGAGAACCGCTTATCCCTTGGAAAAGGTGGAAAAATATATTCTTCACATATATGTTAGCCATTGGTGGAGATAAGTGTGGTCCATTGAGGGGACAAGCAATATTGCTCCATCATTTGGGAGCTGAAGGAAATGAGATTTACGATGATTTGCCAGATGTTTCTCTGGGCATGGGAAATGGTCAACCTATGAATGTTTATGAAATGTCACTGCAGATATTAGAAAAAAATTGTTCACCTAAAGTAAGTGTAGTTTTTAGGCGACATAAGTTCTTTTGTCGCCTGCAAGGTCAAGATGAAGACGTTATGACTTCTGTCGCTGCATTAAGCGGTTTAGCGGTGACTTGTAAGTTTCAAAATTTGTCTGAATCTTTGATTCGTGATCAAATTGTGAGGTGCACGAACAGGAAGGTTAAAGAAAGACTCTTATCCATTGATCCTACACTGGAAGAATCCATACAGATAGCAAGAAGTATGGAGTATACTGCAGTGTGGATGAAAGAAATAGACATGAGCAAACTCAGTGTTAAGAACTTGGAAAAGGAAACATCTGCTCTAGAAGTGAAGGAAGTCCAGTCCAATCAACCCTTCAAGACTATGGAATCAGGAAATAGTAGAGTGGAAGATAAGAGGAGGATAACGTGCTACAGGTGTGATTGTCCTGGACATATTGCTTCCATTCTTGCTTGTGGAGCAAGAAATATCACATACAGGGCTTGTGGAAGGAGGGGACATTTGACGAAAGTTTGTAAGTCGAAAGGAAGGTTGCAATACACTAGTGTGAAAATGATGGAAAGTTCAGACGAAATTCAAGATGAAATTATATTGACGATAAATGAGATTGAGGATTCTATTTTTATGGAAAGTAACTGTGTTGGGTGTGAAGAAGGTAAGTTCTGGGGTATTGGAGAAACCCCATTGCAACATCACCTTTGGTATCGTTCAAGTTAAAGTTTTGGCAAATTCAGAGAGTCTGTTCACTTTAATCTCCAGAGAGACCTATGCAGATGACCTTAAGGGTCAGGTTAGTGATTTATTGTCGGCGAATGTGAAAGCTGTGGGATATGGTGGAAAGAAAATAAATATTATTGGAATGAAATGAGTGGATATTTTTCTAAACAAAACAGTGTACATGGGAGGATATATAACAGAAGAGGGTTTGAATCTCGGGGCGGCATCACCAGAGGGATTTGAGCATTAATCTTGACCCTAATGCTGTAGAACCGGTAATGTGTATTGCACCGGTAAATGAGAATGCTTTGCTCAAACATGATATTGAGACGAAATGGGGCAAGGAGTTGATAAAGGCATTTCCACATGTATTTACAGACAGGTTGTGTGTGTTGAAAAAATTTACCCATCGTATAATTTTTAAAGAAAAATGCCATTCCTACTGTACACAAAGTGAGACCCATACCTTTTCTCATGAGGGAGCAGCTTCAACAAGAGTTGGATAAACTATTGAAGGAAAAGATAATTGAACCGATAGTCTTCTTCTGAGTGGCTTGCTCCTATTGTAGTTGCTCCTAAGGAGGGCAATAAAATTTGCCTCTGTATTGACTTATGTGACCTGAACAAAAATATTTGGGTTGATCGACAGCCATTGCCCAATATTGCAGAGATGTTGAGTGTAATGGGAGGGGTAAGAACATTCACTGTATTGGACATGTTGGCAGCTTATCACCAGATAAATTTGGATCCTGAGTCTAGATCTCTTACATCATTTGTGACTCCCCTGGGTGCGTATAGATATTATTGGATGACATTTGGTTTGGCATCAGCCTCTGCAGTTTTGCAGAGGATTATGCACAACATCTTCCAGTGAATGCAAAATGTATTGTGTTTTCAGGATGACATTATGGTGGTGGGCAAGTCATGGGAAGATAATGATAAGGTATTGAGGAGGATTGGTAATCATGGTTTACCTGTGAAAAAGAGAAATGTCAGTTAAGGAGAGAGCAAGTGAACTATTTGGGGCATGAGATATCTGAAAAAGGAATAAGACCGAAGAAGAGGATTATGAAGGCAATTGAAGAGGCACCGCAACCTGGTGACAAAGAACAATTGAAATCCTTTCTGGGACTTGCAGAATATTGTTCCAAAATTATCTCAAATTTTGCTGATGTGGTAGAACCCATGAGAGCTCTGTTGAAGAAGGGTGTGGTGTTTGAGTGGGGGACAGCATGCAAAACTGCATTTGACAGTATTAAGTGGTCACTTGCTCATGCTCCCACATTGGGGCATTTTGATGTCAGTAGAAAAATCATTGTCAATTGATGCCAGTAATGTAGGTTTTGGAGCTGTTTTAGTTCAAAAGGTGGATGACGAAGAAAGGATCATTGGATTTGCGTCACAGCGCTTGCAAGGGGCAGAACCATCATATTTTGCCATAGAGAAGGAGGCGTTTGACTGTTGCTGGGGAATGAACCACTTCAGATACTATTTGTGGGGATTACCTTTTGTACTAAAGTCCGATCATAGGTCTTTGTTGCATGTTTTTAAATGTGGCAGGGGTCTTGAGGGTAGTGTGACACCTCGTATTTCTAGATGGTTAATGACTGTGATGGATCTTGATTTTACAGTGGTGTTCGTCAGGGGAAGAAAAAACGTGACTGCTAATTGCCTGACACACATGCCTGTAATAGAGGAAGAGGATGTTTTATTTATGGACAAGATTGAGCCAGTAAACGCTTCTATGGATGGAGAGCTTGCTTTGAGTTAAGAAGAGTGGAAAAGTGCGATACTTGGTGATGAAGAGTACAAGGAATTAAAGAACTTGATAAGCAATGGGTGGCAGCAAAGTGTTGCTTTAAATGAGAATTTGAAACAGTATTTCGTAGTGAGAGACAAATTAAGTATTCAGGTGGATAGGGTTTTATGATGCAGTCGAATTGTTCCCCCCCAAGGTGTTGAGAGGTAGGTTGGTGAAGATTGTACATGAGGGTCATTTGGGGAGGAATCTGATGAAGAGAAGATTAAGACAATCCTTTTGGTGGCCGGGTATGGATATGGAGGTGGAAGCTGTAGTGAGAGATTGTTTTGCGTGTAGCAACAGCAACAAAAGTAGGGTGGTCAGACAACCATCCTTAGAGTGTGGAAACTTCCCAATAGACCATGGGAGAAATTAGCAGTGGATTGTTTTGGGCCCTGTGAAAAAATTGGGCTGAAGTGACAAGTTCCTAATGGTTCTTGTGGATTACCATAGCAAATGGTTTCTTGTCAAGTCCATAGAGCAAATCACAACGAGGAATGTGATCGAATTCTTGGGGAAAAAAGTGTTTTTGGAAGAGGGATACCCAAGGTTTTAGTTCCCGATAATGGTGTGCAGCTAGTGTCTACAGCTATGTCTGAGTTTCTTGCTGGGTATCAGACATGATAGGGTGGCATTGTTCTGACCGCAGACCAATGGACTAGTGAAGAGAGTCAATCGTATTATCATGGATAATATTCAGTTGTCCTTGGCTAATGGTCTGGCATTTTAGGTTTAACTTTGTTTTTATTGGCATTCAGCAATAAAAGAACATACAGTTCCAGAAATCTGCGCTATGCTTCCGCAATACGGAACCTTTTATAATACCTGCTCATTCTTGACGTACAATACATAGGCACCCCTAGTATGGCCCTAAGTGGACCCTCTAGAATGTCTGTAATGTCTCTATGCTTTCTGGAATCCTGCGCCAACTCTTAGACAACAATGCCATGGAATAAGAAAATTAAAAGAAGCACAATAAAAGAAGAACAAACCCCCTCCCGCC
Source organism: Calotriton arnoldi (assembly GCA_963921515.1). NCBI lineage: Eukaryota > Metazoa > Chordata > Amphibia > Caudata > Salamandridae > Calotriton > Calotriton arnoldi. The sequence continues at coordinate 412,750 of CAWUFW010001107.1, read as the reverse complement.
CCCCCCCTCACCCTTCCTCGAACTGGTGTGCTTGGGAGCGGCTGATTTAACCACTATGAGCGACGCAAGCATAAATGTACTGCAGCGTTCCTAGGTCAGTGATGTGGGACCCGTAAGGCGGAGAAGACGCAGGTATCTCGGGCATGTGATTTCATTCATTTCAGTTGACAAGAGTGAGAGCAGCGGTTGCCAGATTTCGTTGAAACTTGTCATTGAGTTGGTGAGTGGGGCCTGTATGCGTTCCATGCCTAGAATGTACCATAGCCTGTGTAGCCACCCAACATATGTCGGTTTTACCCGTGTTCCCCAATGCGATAAGATGTTTTGGAGAGCCGCCCCCAATGCTAGCCCCATTTGTTTCCCTTTCTGGGACCTTAGTGGATACGTCAGCGGGTTAGGCAGGCCCAGTACCACATAAGCTGGGAATCTCGGGATCTGCGTGTCAAACTGGCGATCCACATCGTCCAGGATCGCTGACCAATAGCTCGCCAATTCTGTGCACTCCCACAACAAGTGTAGTAACGTGCCGTCTGCTCCACACCCATGCCAGCAAGTTGGGCTACGTTCAGGTTCCCCCTATTAAGACGGACCGGAGTCAAGTACCGGTACATAGCTACCTTAACTGACGTCTCTCTACTAGCTATATTGCGTGCGGTGTGGGTAGCACAATAGTAAATGTCTGTCCACTCCTTTGGTGTGAGGTCTCTCCCCAATTCTCCCGCCCATCTCCTCTGTCCTGCCGTGGGTTCCTTTGGGGCTTGAGGGCGTAGCGCCTCATATAACTCAGAGATCATTTTCTTATCTGTGTTCTTTGTATAAAGCCATTTTTCAAATTTTGTTAACTTCGAGAGACCTTTGGTAGCACCTCTGTATTAAGTAACCAATGCCTAAGTTGCAGATAGTGAAACCGTTCGGTCTCCGGGAGGCCATATTCTGCTTGCATGTCCTGGAAGGAAAGGATCCCCTCCAGATCAAAGAAGTGCCCTGCTGCCTTGCATTCCGTCTCTCTCCATCTCAGGAACGCCCTTTCGTCTGCCCCCGGGGAAAAGTCCTTGTTGTCAAGAATGGGAGTCATGGGCGAAGGGAAAGAGGACAATCCCTTTTTGATGGCGACCCCGTCCCAGACCCTAAGCACTGAGTGCGTGATGGGGGAGCCCTTGAGATTGGGAGGTCTATCTTCTCTTTTAAGGAATGGGACTTTCCAAAGCGATAGTTTGGCCAACGCTCTTTAAACAGCCATCTCTTTTCCGATTCAGATCTGCTCCACTCCACTAGATATCGGAGCTGTGCTGCCCTGAAATACTCTAGGACATTCGGTATCCCCAATCCCCCCTCATCAGTTCGTAAGTAGCCCAGTTCTTTCCGCAGTCGAGGCCTAACTCCCGCCCATACAAAGTGCTGGATTACTTGCTGCAGTTTCTGGATAGTGCCGGGTGGTGGCCAAATCGGAATTGTCTGGTAAAGATATAGTGCTTTGGGAAGGATGGACATCTTGATTGCTGCCACCCGTCCCAGGAGGGATAACTGGTGATGCTTCCACTGGTGTAGGTCCTGAGCAATTTGAGAGGTTAGCTTGGTATAGTTAAGCGTGACCGTTTGGGACACCGGGGCCAATTCAATGCCTAAGTAGGGGATAGATGTCCTTACCTGTATACCTGCATATGTGGTCCCACCCAGGGCGAGCAAATGTCCTGTTTGGTTCAGCCAGAGGATCATGGACTTCCCGACGTTAACCCGGAAACCCGAGACCTGGCCAAAGGCCTCTAACTCCCTAAAAAACGCCGGGACAGAGCGCGCTGGTGTTTCAAGCGAGGCGATAATGTCGTCCGCATAGAGACTTATTGTGTGCCTTTCCCCCCCCGAACGGGATGCCCAATATGTCGGGGTTCTCCATGATCCTCTGGGCAAGCGGCCTGACGGGTTCCTCGTTGTATCTCGAATGGCCGGGATGTCACCCCATTTACCCTAATAGTCACCGTATGCTTGTTGTAGCAACTCGCCACCCAGGCCCGGAACCGCTCCCCTAGACCAAAATGGATCAAGGTTTTGTCTAGAAAATCCCAGTCTACCCGGTCGAATGCCTTCTCGGCATCCACCGATAGTAGTAGGGCATCCATATCCATGCGGTGAGCCTTGTCGATGAGGTGGAATAGGCGCTTGGTATTATCGCTGCTTTGCCGATTTTGAATAAAGCCGGACTGGTCGGGCTCTAGAATGCCCGGCATGAGGGGACCCAGTCTAGCTGCCAGTATGCCCGTAAACAGCTTCAGATCCACATTAAGCAGCGACACCGGTCGGTAGGATCCGCACAGGGATTTGTCTTTTCCCGATTTCGGCAGTACGACTATAGAAGCCGCTAGCATGTCCGAGGGAATCGTCCCCGGTCCCGTGAAGGAGTTAAAAGGTTTTGTCAATACCGGGGCCAGCACTGTGCAGAATGTTTTATAAAACCCAGCCGAGAAGCCGTATGGTCCCGGTGACTTCAAAGATTTGAGACGCGAGATCGCCCCTATTACCTCCTCTATGCGTATGGGTGCATCTAACGTATCGGCATGGGTTGGACCTAGGGCGGTTATGTGGGTCCCCTTGAGATAGGCATCAACATGGGAAGGTGAAGGGGTCTCCCTACAATCCAGCTCCGCATAAAATGTTTGAAAAACCCGAGCTATCTCCTCCTCGCTTTCGGCCATGGTCCCCGAGGTCGACTTGAGAGAGTGTACTTTGGAATGTAAGGTGCAGGCCCGCAGCTTGCTCGCGAGCATACGCCCTGTCCTGTCGCCTCCTATGTAGTAGGAGTGCTTAAGCCTGAGCGCCGCATACTCGGCCCTGTCGAAGTCGAGTCCCGCTAACTGAGCTCGCGCCGCTTTCAGTTGACGCCAAACCCTGGGCGCCCCAGTCCTGCTCTGTACCCTCTCCAGCTCTAGAACTTGGGCTGTGAGCTGTTCGCGAGACCTACACTCTCTGTTCTCGGCTGAGGAAATCGCAACCAGTTCTCCCCTCACCACCGCTTTAAGAGCCCCCCACAAGGTAGACCTGGAGACATCGGGGGAGTCATTTGTGTCGAGGTAGTCTGTGATACATTTGAGGATCTGTTCCCGCACGGCTGGTTTATGTAACATGCCCTCTCTGTCTCCAACCTCCAACTGTCCTACGTGATTGCGGCACCCACAGGGTCGCTTGTACCGTGTCGTGATCGGATAAGGCCGCCGGCGTAATGTTGACATCCCTCACAAATGTGTTCATCTCTGCCGTACCCAGTAAATGATCTAGACGGGCATAAGTGTGATGTGCGTGGGAGTAGTAGGAGAATTGCGAGGCGTGAGGGTGAGCTGCCCGCCATATATCTATGAGCCCTTGATTCTGCAGCCACTGCCGCCCCTCCGCGGAGATTGCCCCTGTCTGGGCGTACCTGTGGCTAGACCTATCCGCTGACATATCCATAACTAAATTTAAGTCACCTCCTACAATTACCCATCGCTCATGGGCCCCTAGGACATCGGACAGGGCCGCCTTGAGAAACTTCTCTTGTCCAGTGTTGGGTGCATAAATCGACCCTACTACCAGGGGCGAGCCCCCCCACCCACAGCTTGTAGGCTAACAGCCGCCCTTTCACTTCTGCTACCTTATCACCCACCTTCCCGGTAAAGTATTTAGCCACCAATATGGCCACCCCTGCTTTTTTGTCCTGGGTGGAAGAGAAAAACTGTTGAGGGAATGCTCTGGATCTCATCCTAGGCCAGTCCTTGGACAGAAGGTGAGTCTCCTGTATGAGACGCACATCCGCCCCTGAGTTTTCGAGATATGACAATATGGATCTCCGTTTGTTAGGGCTATTTAGGCCGTGCACATTCAGAGTGAGAATGTGTAACTCTGAGTGTGTCATGGAATATAGGTGGACGCAAGCAGCTGTATCCGCCCGCGGGCCGCCCCTCGCTGTAGAACTGTGCCCTCTTTCCCTGGGCCCTCAGCCATCCCTCTATGCCGCCTACGCTTGCGTGGACTCCCGGTCAGCACACCAGTTCCCCTCCTCCCCCTCCCTAACCGAACTTCCCCAACCCCCCCAATGTCCAGAGCCCGCAGGGCTTGGTCGCGCGCACCTGTAAAAAAAGGTGAACAGGGGCATTTCGTGGCTCGAAAGATGAAACCACCCCTCCCCGCTCCCAAGCCCCCCCGTCCCTTACTGCATTCTGCTTGGCATCAGTCCCCACTTCGATCAGGAGCTATCATTAGACGCTGTGTCCTTGAGCACTGACTCCAGTGCTGCCTTTCGTTCCTGCGCCATAGCTTCGGGGTCGGGCCCCCCGGGAAGTTCCTGAGAGACGTCTCGTTCAAACTCTCTGCCATCGCTCTCGGGGCAGCCGCTGACTAGTGGTGAGCTTTTCTTCAGGGCTGTGGAGTGGCAGGCCCAATAGCTTGCGGGCCTCTTGCAGTGATCGGATCTGGTATAGCCTGCCTTCCCATTTAAATATTATTCGAAATGGGTGAACCCATGAATATGCCACTCCTTTGTCACGCAAGTGGGAGGTCACTTCGCGAAAGTCTCGCCTTTTCTGTAGGGTTATGGCTGCCAAGTCCTGATAGCGCTATGGAGTGGCCCTGGTATTGGATCGGTTGTTTCGCTCTGGCCTCCCGGAGAATGCGTTCCTTCAAGGGATAGTCCGGCAAGAAGGCGAGGATATCTGGTGGTGGCGCAGGGGCCCTCCGTCGCAAACCCACTCTGTGGGCTCTATCAGTGCGGATCTCCAGGTCTGTTGAATCCCCGAGTATCTCCCGAAATAGGGCCTGCAGGTATTGGACCATGTCTGTCCCTTCTGCGTCTGACGGGACCCCCCGTACCCGGATGTTGTTCCGCCGAGAGCGGTTTTCAAGATCCTCCGTATGGGCCTGGAGGTCTATTTGTTGTTCCCTCGAGCGGATCACCTCCTGCTGGAGTTGTCACCTCTTCCTCTCTGGTTTGCTCTTGATCTTCGATCGCGGCCACACGGTCTCCCAAAGTATCCACGTCCCGTCGGATCTCTCTCACTTCCCCCGCCACTTCGCTTTTCAGGGTTTGAAAGTCATCCCGTAGGGTATTGAATAATGTCTCTAGAAAAACACGAGTAATGGGGACTCCGCCCCCTCCGCATCGGGGCTCGTTGGCGTGGGTTTAGTGAGCATGTCCTTTAATGATCGGTCTTTCTTGGTTTGCTGCGCCGTCATGTCGGCAGCGGCCAAGGCTGGTCTCCGGGCGAGGTCCCACTCCGGCCGCGACGAAGGCCCGCTTCTGCCTTCTTGGACGCCGGTGCTTGGCGCGCAGCCGTATTGTCTTCAGTCTCTTGAAATTCGCTGCTCCGTTCCCGAAGATTGCCCAAGTGAGGGCCCGCCACCCCTTTCCACGTTTTCAGAGGGTCAGCGTCGGGTGATCGTGCCTCTGGTGAGACCCGGTCCGTGTCGTCGTCGTCGCTACTCTAGACTGCTCGCCCCTGAGGGCGGTCCTTCTAGTGTGGGTAAAGTCTTTTAGTTTTCGAACTTCTGAGCGACTGCGGGGGCTGCGCCCACGATGGTGAGGCTATACGCTGCCTGATGTGCGGTGTGCTGCCTTCGGGTGTCTACCAGTACCCTCCTTCCTGAACGAGCTGGCTCTCCGGGATCCCGAAAGCCCGCGGTCTCCAGGCGATGGTCCCGGCTGCTATCCCTCTGCTCTGGGTGGACGCCCCCCACCAAGATCCACCGCCCCCGTCTGAAGTACTATCCAGCCTGTGCTTCCTCCGTGAGATATGTCTGTTTCACCCCCGCTTCAGCTCCCGGGGCCGGCTCACCTGCAGTCACTGGGTCCCAGTGCTGGACCCTCTCGCCTTCCTCAGTATAAGGCCACCGATCAAGCAGTCTCGCCGCCGGCCACCAGTTTAGGCCAGGAGTTTCTGTGTGGTTAGGCCGCCGCCACCACCCTCCTCGTGCTCTGGCTCCGACGCCGTCTGACTATGTGAGCCAGACCGCCATGGGGCCGGTTTGCTGTCCCCTGAATTCCGTTTGTCACCCTGTTTCCCGTTTGTCTCTCTGCCTCTGGGCCCCTATCGTACAAAGCTGCCGGCCGTCCTGCAAGGCGTATTTCGCACTCCCACGGGTACCTCAATTATGGCAGGCCCCTATCACTTCCTCTCCGGACCTGCGCGGGTCGATGATGGGCCCCCACCGCGGCCGCCGCTCTCCTCTCTCGCTTCGCCGCCGACCACAACGCCACCAGGCAAATCGGGCGCCAGTCGGTGTCTCTGACCGATGCCCCCTCCTAGCGACCGTGCCCCCCTAGGCTCAACACGCCTCCGGCCCTGCTCGCCTGCCCGTGCTCCCCGCTGTTGGGCCCTTCGTCGCTGCGTCCCTGGCTGTGCCCTGCCAGGGTGTGCTCCCTGGTGCGCTTTGGTGGCTGATTGCTGCAGGGCCTGGTGGCGCTGCCACCCGGGTCACTCGGATTGGTGGCGGGCTCCCGGCGACCGGAGGTACGGCGTGTGCCCCTACCTCTGGCGCAGTCCCCTGAGAGCGTGCTGCTGCAATATACGGGCGCCAGCCGATGAGTCTGTCCGCTGCCCCCCCTTGCTGTGTGCTGCCTCCTCTAGCGGTCCCCTTGCCGCTCTTACCGCTCTGCGGCCTCCTGTGTGCGTCCTTGGGTCTCCGCTGCCTCCCAGGCCTTGGGCAGCTCAGCCCCGGTGTCTTCTTTGGCGGGCTGAAGACCAGCCCCGCTCCCGGTGATTTTACCGCTAGAGGGGCACGCCAGTCGATGTACCTGGCCGAGGCCCCCCGCTGCCGGGCCTTCGCTGACGGGCCTGCCCCTCTCTTTCTCCGGTCTCGCTGCAGGAGGCTTGGTCTCCACGGGGTCTGCCAGGCCCCTCTCCGGTGGCCGCCTTCCCGCTCCCGCCTCCGGTGCCTCCGCGCCGGTGTCGGTCGGGGCCGCTCCGCTCGCTGTCTCTCACAGTTGTGCTGCCGCCGAGTGACTCCGGACGGGAGACCCGGCACCTGCAATGCCCCCAGCTCTCCTTAATGACTGCACTGCGCCCAGCCAACGTCTCCGGTGCTCCCGATGCCGCCCCGGGAAGGTCCCTGCGTCATGCAGTATCGGCGGCGCAGGCGGGGTCCCCGGCCCAGTCCCTCTTCTAGCCTCTAGGTCTCGGGTGCCAGCTGTTGTGTCTGGCCGATGCCCCGCTAGGCCGATCGGGATCTCCCAGGCTCCTAGCGCCAATGCGTCCGCTGCTGGCCCGGGCTCCCCAGGCCCGCCCAGTCACACCAAATCAAGGGTCTCGCAGCTGCACTCGCCTCGGATCTCCAGACGGCCTTGAATCGCACCTGCAGCGCCAGCCGATTATCTGGCCGATGTCCCGGGGCTATGTTCTGGCTCGGTTCCCCTGCGGGCGGCGCTGACGCGGACTCACATTGTCCGCGCTCCGCGCGGCCTACCAGGCCTCGCCCCGCCTCCCGCAGTCAGGAGCCCGGCCGCTATCTCTCGGCCCCGGGTTCCGCCTGGAGCGTTCCGCCACACTCCTCCCCTTCGCCAGATGCTCTCGGGGTGCCTGTGTCTGCACTCTCAGGGTTCGCCCTGGTTCCGGCCGCCACCGCTCCACTGAGCCTCCGGAGCCCCCTCCGCCAGCGGGGCCCGACCACGAGGTTTTCAACACCAGGCCTCGGCTGCGTAGGGCACAAGGTAAGCCAGATTCAAGCCTCCAGCCCCAATTTCATTCTTCTGGATATTGCCGTTGGGCTGGAGGTTTTTCTTTGCTTAATCCCGCGCCTTGTAGGGCTGCGTTGCGCGGATGTGGGCAGATTTAGGCGCTCGGGAGCGGGGAGACGATGGAAAACACGTCCTACCCGCTCGCCATCTTGGCCATGCCCCCCTGGTCTGGCATTTTAAAGAGGAATTGAGTAAAATGATGTGGGCTCATAGAGTAACGCCACACTCTGTGATAGGAGTGTCTCCCTCGTGGCTCTTAAAGGTAGAGAACCAGGGACAAAGGAATCCCCCATGTGGTTGCATAAGCTGGACCAGGTATGGGTGGATCATGAGTGTATGTCATCGAGAGTGACAGATGTTCAAAGTCGCAATAAAATGAATTATTAGAACAGGAAAGGAGTGAAGATTGTGGATGTAAAGTGTGGAGATTGGGTGGTAGTGAGGAAGACAGGGCATGTAAAGAAAGGAGAAAGCAATTTTCCCCAGCTATGTAAAGTGATTAAGGTAACGAATACTGTTGTTAAGTTAGATGATGGAAGGAAATGTAGCGTAGGAAATTTGTTTAAGGTTAAAACCTCAATTTAAATGTATTCAATTCCTGTATTGATTTTATGCTTTTGCTCTACCTGTTCCAATATGAATTTTATGGGTTTAATTGTGTTCTATGTATCATATTGCAAGTTTACTATTTTTCTTTACCTTTTATGTAATTTACATTGTTTTTTTTTTCCCACTATATTCTTTGTATTGCTTTATGAAAGGGGGAGATATGTGGAGATGCATTGTAAAGCAGAATGGTACTAGCGCATTGATGATGTCATTGGAATGAGGGGCTTGGTAATGTTCTAGGAAATGTTGATAATGATTGATTAGGCTGGAGGTTACCGACGTGTGAATAAGTGCATTCAATAAAGGAAATACATGAAATATATGTTGCGTACCTTATTACTACACTGTGTCTTTGTCATAAGCTACGCAGTTCCCGTTTACATTGCGCATTTCAGTTCATCTTGTATGCCCTAAGAGTATATGTTGTTTGCAGATGTTACGTTTCTTTAGTTTAATATTCAGTGGAACGCATGACTCTTATATAGTGCATACTGTGAACTGAATCACCTTTAGGTGTCTGCATAAGTTAAGATTATGGGTGGGTGTTCAAGACGATGTACAATTGAGAGCTCTGGAGTTGAGGTAGAAGGCAGTGAGTTTTGCACAGTGCATATTGGTGGGTCATAAATTGTGTTCAGACTACATACTCATCCAATCCGTGGTCTCTCTGCAGAGCACACAGAGCTATGGTTGCATATGTACCAACTGAATGTACTATTTTACATGAAAGTGTGTGAAAGAGGGACACGGCTGGCAAAATATTAACAGTGCCAAAGGAAAAGAAACCTTTTTCTTAACAGGTGAAGCGAGAAAAAGAGAGTTGGTGGGGATGTTGTAAAAGGGGGCAACACAAGAAAGTACCTGCAGGACAGAGTATAAAGACAGTGGTAAAGAGGAATGAGATGATGTGTTTGATATAAAGTTTTCAGAACCGTTGGGAGAAAAAGGGTGTAAGTTGCTATCCATGATAGACTGAAGAAGAAAGTGGTGAGAAGGGAACAATGGGAGTGATCCAGACACTTAAAAGATAAACACCTCTTCCACAGACTACCAATTTTAATTTCAGAATTGAAACATTTTGCAATCCTTATCATCCATACCAATATCATTGTTCTTACTAATTTAACTGATACTGCTAACAAGCCTTGGCAACGCCAATCGATCCGGCTTGTATTGGTGTATGTTCATTGTTGTGGGATACGCATGGATGCAATAGCAGGAAACTCACAGAAAGGCATTCCAATACTGGTCATTGCTTTGATTTACTCATGAGAAAGTGTCATGCAAAGTGTCGTCACATGTTTGACAACACCATGTCATGCATTCACACACTGAAACAACAGAAATGTCACACATAAGCAATCTGAAAAATTGATGGCTAAGTGTAAAAGAAGGAAATTATCCATTTTAAAGTACACAGTGCCAGTAATTCTGATCATATCCAGGTATATCTCAAGGACACAAATTTACCTTAGATCTGCACCCTTATCTAAGGATTGTTTTGAAAATGTGCATTTTAGCACATATTAAGCCACCAACAATGGCAGAAATTAATAACTGTGACTTAAACGCACCTTTACTGGCAAGGTGGGAATTTGGGGGTTTCCCCAAAGGAATATTTGAAAAAGCACTCAATGGCAATTTAGGGATCTCCCAGGTGAATGTTTGGTAAATCCCATGGTTAATTGTATTTTAAAGCACACTGAATTTCTTCCTTTAATTTGTATCCAGAACTTCATTTCCCATGAAGGGATATTTTAAAATTGGGCTTTGTATCATATACAACACTGTAACATAAGAGGACAATGTTTTCTTAAATAGCGTCTTTTGTTTAGAACTGGGGTCACTTCGGTCCTAATAATGCTGTCTGGGTGCCTCCCCCGCCTACCATTGGGATCCTGGCCGGGAGCTGTGGGGGTCTGGAGGCTGACTCGTGCTGCTGGCTTTGCGGCCCGGAGCGGGGCGGCGCATCAGGTACTGATAGCTAATTACTGGGAGGTGGATTCGGCCGCACCTATCGAGCGGCGCGGGGTCCTGGGTATGGGCCCCCTCCACGGCTCCCTATCCTTGGACTCTGTTCTGGAGCACCCCAGGTGCTGGAAGTCACCTACTGGGAGGTGGAATCGGCCACACTTATCGGGGGGCGCGGGGTCCTGGATGTGGGCCCCCTCCACTGCTCCTTATCCTTGAACCCAGTTCTGCAGCACTCCCGAAATCACTGCAGGCCTCTACCATTAGTGCCCACACGGCCAGTTCTTTGGCTCCGACCCCAGCAGCGCTCCCACCATTGTCGGCGGAGGGGGCAATATCGGCCGCACTCATCGAGCGGCGTGGGATCCTCAGCACCGGGCCCCCCTCTGCCGGTTCATCACCTCTGCGCTTCTCCTGGAGGGTCCGGACCGGGCACTGCTGACCCCGATCGCCTGATCCCTCGTATCCGACCCAGGAGTGTTGACCTAGGGGACGTTTACACCTTGCTGAGGTCCCGCGGGGGGGCGGGACCATCCGTGTCCGGCGGGGGGCCCAAGGAGGGGGCCTCCTCCACCGTCCTCCCCTCCTCCCTTTGGCCTGGCGGCGCCCTCTGAGTTGGGAGGGGTATTGTTCTTCTTGGATCGGCTGCCAGTTTGGGCTGCGGAGAACGGGGCGCCCAAACCTGCTTTAGCCGTTGCGCTGGGGTGGGTTCGGTGTCCGGGCCTGAGTATCGAAGGCTCGGGCACTGGGCCTCTCCCACTGGGGATAGTCTGCCCCGTGGGCCTATACCCCCCAGCCGACTGGATATTCAGGTTCCTACACTCACGGCCGAGATGGGTAGAGACCGCGCCCCGAAGACACCCGCTCCACAGACTCAAACTAAAATGGACCAGTACACCACCGCCGAACGGAACCCAGCGGAAGGGGCATCTGGCGGTTCCTCCCTTGCCGGGGGAGACCTTTCGACCATCCTGCAGGCTATCGGCGCCTCCCAGGCCTCGGAGGGAGGGCAAGATCGGCGAGGTCCGGGTGGACATGGCCCTTATCCGCCAGGACCTTTGTAACGCCACAGCGAGAATTTCGGAGGCGGAATCGCGCCTCTCCACGGCCGAGGACGAACTGGGACAGTTGAAAACGCAAGTGGCCTGCCTGCAGAATCAAACCTCGGAACTAAACCGTCGGGCTGAAGATGCGAAAAACCGCTCACGACGAAACAACTTACGCCTAATGGGTTTCCCCGAAGGGGTTGAGCAGGGACAGGCGGACACCTTTGTGGAGACATGGGTGAAGTCATGGATACCCAAAGACGCTCTCTCTATGTGGTTTGCAATTGAACGCACTGATCGCTCCCTGGCACCTAAGCCTCCCCCCGTGGCCCCATCCCGTCCCATCATCATCAGGATTCTCAACGTCCGGGACAGGGATGCTATTCTTAGAAAGGCCCGGGCCCAAGGTCCCCTGAAATACCAAAACAACAATATTATGCTCTTCCCAGACTATACAAGAGAGGTGCAGGCCCAGCGTCGCACATATGCTGACGTCAAACAAAAACTCCGCAATCTGGGACTGCGATATGGTCTCCTCTTCCCAGCCCGTCTCAGTTGTCTTTCAGGGCAAAACAATATTTTTTGACACTCCGCAGGCGGCCTGGACTTGGCTCACGGAGGAGGGACCTCTGCGGATCTGGCCTGCTTCCCCTCCCGCCTTGTCAGTCTCCGCGGACATGTTCATCTCCTCCCAAGCCACAACGGAGACTCACCCGGTCCCGCAAGAGGGGGGGGGATCGGCGAGGGGGGACATCGCGGTAGCCGGGCCTCGAGTCCCAGTTGTTGGTCTCTTCCGAGGTTCCTCCGGCTCTCGACGACCACGGCCGAGCCAGTTCACTGATCGATCTAAGTCGTGGTCTGGACCCATCTGAGGCATTGCGCCCTGTCTTGTCAGACTCCGATCTGTCTAGAAGTCCCACGCTCCAGGGATCCGGTGAAGACACAGGAGTCTGACTGTGGAGGCCCACGAGGCTAGAACTGAGGCAGAACGCTTGTGATACGATACGTTACTAAGCAGCTGATGACATTATGACATCCGTCAATATGGAGGGGTCCATCATTGCCACGAATTGCCCTGCTAAACGTTTTAGCTTAGCTATTTGTTATTGTTAACTTATTTTTTTCCAGGGCGACAGATGCTTCAGTTTCGGAAGTATAGGGTGGGGGGTATTGGAGGGTTGGGGGAGGGGAGGGCCGTTGTCCTCCGAATTGTTTTTGTCTTGGCTCCGTTCGAGCCACTGTTTTACCTTTTTAAAGACAGCCTGCCACTTGCACACCCCATCGTCAACGACAGACGGCATATCACCTTGCCCATGCCACACCTTTCTATCCTGGCCGCGATGCACCGCTCCCCCTGGGACCCGGGCTCTTTTGGTCCTCTCTGCCCTCACTTCAGATGCTACCCAGATGCCCGCCCGCGGTAGATCTCTCCACGTTCTGTCGTGGAACGTGAACGGCTTGCTGGATCGCATCAAACGTGCAGTGGTCCTCAAATACGTCCAACGCCACGCTCCCGACGTGCTCCTCCTTCAGGAGACTCATCTCCTGGGATCCCACTGCTCATTTCTAGCAAGATACAGGTTTGACAGGGTGTGGCATTCCGGTTTCACGCGGGGTTCCCGGGGGGTGGCCATACTAACCCGGAGGGGCCTTCCCTTCACCCCCACACAAGTGACGACCGACGCACAGGGCCGCTATGTGGCCATATCCGGAAGGCTCGAAGGCCACATCCTGAACCTAATCTCAACATACATCCCTCCCGCCACACTTCCCTCTACTCTCATCACCTAACAGATGTAATCTCCGCCCTGCCCCTGGGTCAGACAGTAATTGGGGGCGACTTCAATGCAGTTATGCAACTGTGGAAATGTGCTTTTTGATGAGCACACCGGTGCAGGGGTCACCCGTCTCTTGTCCACGGGTCCATAGACCAACAAAATAGAGATTGGCACTGAAGCTGGAATTCAAATAACAAGTTTATTAATCACTCATGAGTGGGACTACGTCCACACAGCACTCTCAAGTGCTGCCTGAGGTAGTACACTGAAGTCACAGACCATGGTGCTTATATACAGAGTTTGTTGCAGAGTAAGCATGTAGTTACAAATAGAAGGTACAAGCATACACAGGAATAACTACCTACAAACATGGGCAGATGGGAGATCACTTAGTCAGCAGAGTGGGAGGGGAACAGAACAGTTTACATCACCAAAAACAGTTGACAGTTATACCCTTAGCCAGGTGCATTCTGTGAGAAGTTGGCCTGGCATATGCTGTCCACTAGTTATAGTGGGTCCTTTGCACCAGTCCAAACGACCCTTATTGATGATAGGTTTAAAGACAACCTTTATTGAAAGCTATCCTAGTGGTAGCTATGGAGAGCAGCCTTCAGGCTAAGTCTTGAAGGAGTGTAAAGCAGCTTGGTTTACCAGATTATAACCTCTTGAATAACTAAATGAAAGGAGAACCACACAAGATATATATAAAATATATGTATTTATTTCTAAACACTAACTACTAATCCCTTTATGATATTAGAGTTCAAGATACACAGTATCACAGTATTAAAACGACAGTAAATAGCACAATACACAGTGGGCTCCAGGGGGAGACCAAACCATATACTAAGAAAGTGGTATAAGAACCACGACTTGACTAGACACAGTGCCTAGAGCACGTAGAATCGCTGGGACCCCAAGGAACCACCCAAGGTAGTGACACAGGAGACCCACGGGGACGTGTGCAGTGTGAGAACACAGCCGCGAGCGCCGTAGGATTCAATGTGGAAAGTCGCGGTTGGAATTTTAAAGTTAAAGGACACTTAGGAGAGGACTTTGAGGAAACCCCTTTAGACTTAAGGGGTTCTAGGGCCAACACCCACGGGAGCACCGGAGTACTCTAGTTACCTCACCCAGGGAAGCCGGGTGCCTAGGTGTCAAAAGGTGTCGGGAATCATCGTCGTTTTCAATGGCGATCTGCTGCAAAGTGCTGCTGCTGTGAAGGAGAAAAGTGTCCGGTGTGATCCAAGCCTGGATCGAAGATGTGAAGAACCTGAAAGCAGAGGGGACAGAGTCTGGGTCACTAGCCAGTGACCAGGAGCGGAGCAATCGAATGCCCACCGATGTCAGGTGCGAAGAGGTGAAGCTTGACTCTGCAGCCACGGGGTCCGGAGACTACGACGACCAGGAGCCGGATTCGAGCTGTCCCACAAAGGATGTCGAGTGCTGGGGTGTCGGTGAACGGATTGACCACAACAAGCCTTGACAACAGTAACCCACGTAGGAAGAGAAAAGATGCTTCTGTGCGGACCAGCAAGGTCCTGGGGACTCTCCAAGCGATGGAATAGTCAGGGCACTTCTGGAGCAACCAGGGAAGCCCAATAAAAGTTAGTTGCCTTCTTGGGGACCCACAGGTCGACGGACCAGGGTTCACGAAGGGACCTCGAGAGGAATCACAAAATGGCGGTCCACGGAACACTCGTTGAGTGTAGGCCTGCAATCTTCAGTGCAATTACTGCTCGGGGTCAGGGCTACGAGTAACCCAAAGCTCAGCCTCAGGGGTCGCCGGCAAGCTGATGCTTCTGCAAATGGTCGCGGTGTCCAGGGGTTCGGGTTGCACGGTCTCCACGAGGGATACGGGCCTCAGACTTGCTGTGGGCACAGATCGACCTCCGAGTCCTCGGAAAACCCACCTCCTGTGCGGCAATATTCTTCGGAGTCCGTCGGAGCTCGGAGATGCCAACCGGTCAGTTGCGTTAAAGGTGCCTGCCTTGCAGGGGAGTAACTCCTTTACTCCAAGGGAGATTTTTCAGTCATCCAGCGTAGTGTAGATCGTCGAAGTACTTGGTTTCTGGTATCAGAGTTTAGTCCAGGTGTAATCTAAAGTCCTGTAGTCAGGGTTTCCTACTTTATACCCAAGGAAGGGGTGGGACAAACTCTGGGGACCCACCTATGGGAGGGTCAGGAAAGAGGGGTGGCTACACCCATTTCCTTTGTCCAGTTTCGCGCCAGAGCATGGGCTGTGTGCCCCTGCAACCGGTTTGAGCTGGACTATGCACAGGGACACCAAATGTGCCCCCAGTGCAGACTTCAAAGCACTCAGAGTGCACCCACCCAGCCCCAATACACTAAAGCCTGTCTGGGAGGTGGTCACACCTCCCTGTGACAGGAAACCTATTGTCCAGGCCTCCCCTGCCGGAGTTTCGTCCAGCAGCAGGAGGGCAGACTCGTGTCTGTGGCTGGCAGCATCCATTTTGTGATGCCAGGGCTCAGTTAGCTGGTACCGGGTATACCGGTGCTGTCATGTCTCTCCCTCTAGAAGGGTGGGATCATATTACTGGTGTGGGGGTATGATTCCAAGGTGTTAGACACCAAACACGACAGTTTTCCATGCAGCCACTCCAAAGTTAGCATTTACCGTTTGGTTATAATGCACTTAAGAGTATATGGTCTGGCTGCATCACAAACAACCCCGGAATGAAGATTCCGAAAGCTGCAGAGGGGCTCTGCTCATGCATGGGCACCCTTTCACATGAAACCCAGCACCCTGCCTTCAGAATTGTTAAGGCCTGCCATAGGGGTGACTGATAGGTTTACATGTGCAGTGATATGGAGAGATATAGGGAACCTATATCTCAGAAAGGGGTGGATACACCACCATACACAGGCTGCTGTGGCAGACCTGTTGTGTCATTTTAAAAGGCTTCCCAGGGGTGGCATAATACATGCAGCCCCTGGTAGGCCTCTGGGGTACCTATGCCCTGGGTACATAGTATACCATATACTAGGGATCCACAAGGGTACCCCAGAATCCAATCTGGAGTGTACCTAAAGTACATACAATCAATTTGGAGTAGAAAGCAGATAGACTGGGGTCCTGATTAGCAGGGCCTCAGTCTGGCTAAGCTCGAAAAACAGTGAAACATCAGCAAAAAGTGGGGGTAACTATAAGAAGCAGATCCTACTCTCCTACACAACCCCCCCAAACGTCAGGATATTAAACTAACCTTGACCAGTTAAGTCTTCATGTTCTAAGTGGAAATATCTGGAGAGTCCATCTGCATTGGCATGGTTGCTCCCAGGTCTATGTTCCACTGTATAGTCCATCCCCTGTAGGAAAATGGACCACCTCAAAAGTTTGGGGTTTTCACCCTTCATCTGTTTTAGCCATAAGAGGGGCTTGTGGTCTGTCTGAACAATGAAGTGAGTGCCAAACAAGTATGGCCTCAGCTTCTTCAAGGCCCAAACCACAGCAAAGGCCTCCCTCTCAATGGCTGACCAACGTTTCTCTCTGGGGGTCAACCTTCTGCTAATAAAAGCTGCTGGCTGATCCTGACCTTCATCATTCAATTGTGATAACACAGCCCCTACCCCCAACTCAGATGCATCTGTTTGGACAATGAATTGCTTAGAGTAATCAGGACTTTGCAGAATGGGAGCAGTGCACATAGCTGTCAAAAGGCATTTGATGACCTGAAGCAGGCCAACTGTCCACTGAACTTTCTTTGGCATTCTTTTAGAAGTTAAGTCATTCAAAGGGGTCACTATGGATCCATACCCTTTGACAAATCGTCTATAGTACCCAGTCAGGCCTAAGAAAGCTCTGACCTGAGTCTGGGTAGTGGGAGCAACCCAGTCCATTATGGTCTGGATCTTGCTCTGCAATGGTTGGACCTGGCCTCCACCCACAAGGTGGCCCAGGTACACAACCTCACTCTGCCCTATCTGGCAGTTGGTGGCCTTGATAGTTAGGCCTGCTTTCTGCAGGGCCTCCAAAACATTTCTCAGGTGGACCAGGTGATCCTCCCAGGTGGAGCTAAAGACAGCAATATCATCTAGATATGCTGCACTATAGGCTTCCAGGCCTGTAAGGACTTTGTTCACCAACCTTTGAAAAGTGGCAGGTGCATTTTTCAAACCAAAGGGCATCACCACAAATTGGTAGTGCCCACTAGGGGTAGAAAATGCTGTTTTGGCTTTTGCATCCTCAGCTAGTCTGATTTGCCAGTAGCCAGCTGTCAGGTCAAATGTGCTGAGAAATTTGGCTGAGGCCAAAGTGTCTATGAGCTCATCTGCCCTTGGTATGGGATGGGCATCAGTCCTAGTGACTGCATTGAGACCTCTGTAGTCTACACAAAACCTCATCTCTCTCTTACCACCCTGGGTGTGAGGTTTAGGCACTAAGACTACTGGACTAGCCCAAGGGCTATCTGAGGGTTCAATCACACCCAAATCCAACATCTTCTGGACTTCAGTCCTGATGCAGTCCCTGACATGGTCAGGTTGCCTGTAAATCTTATTTTTAACAGGCAGACTGTCCCCAGTGTCCACTTCATGGGTGCACCAGGTAGTCTGACTTGGAGTCAGAGAGAACATATGTCTGAACTGATTGATAACCTTTCTGCAATCAGTTTGCTGCTGGTCAGTGAGGCTGCCTGCCAAGGCTACACCATCTACTGATCCATCATCAGGGTTCTGAGAGAGCAGGTCAGGGAGTGGATCACACTCTTCCTCCTGCCCCTCATCAGTAGCCATGAGCAAGCCCATGTCTGCCCTGTCAACATATGGTTTCAGTCTGTTGACATGGAGCACCCTGTGAGGGCTCCTGGGAGTTCCAAGGTCTACCAGATAGGTAACCTTTCCCTTCTGTTCAACAATGGTATGGGGGCCATTCCACTTATCTTGGAGGGCTGCTGGGGCCACAGGCTCCATCACCCATACTTTCTGTCCTGGCTGATAAACAGTCAACACAGCCTTTTGGTCATGCCAGGCCTTTTGTAATTCCTGGCTCGCCTCAAGGTTTTTAGTTGCCTTCTTCATGTACTCAGCCATCCGGGAGCGGAGACCAAGTACATAGTCCACAATATCCTGTTTAGGGGGTTTGAGAGGTAACTCCCATCCCTCCTTCACTAGACACAATGGACCCCTAACTGGATGTCCAAACAGAAGCTCAAATGGGCTGTAACCAACCCCCTTCTGTGGAACCTCTCTGTAGGCAAAGAGAAGGCAGGGCAAAAGTATGTCCCATCTGCGCCTAAGCTTTTCTGGGAGACCTTTAATTATGCCCTTCAAGGTTTTGTTGAACCTTTCAACTAAACCATTGCATTGTGGGTGATAAGGGGTGGTAAATTTATAATTTACTCCACACTCCTTCCACATAGCAGTCAACTAACTAGACATGAAGTTGGCACCTCTGTCTGATACTACCTCCTTAGGAAAACCCACCCTGGAAAAGATTCCCAGGAGGGCCCTTGCCACCACAGGAGCTGTGGTGGTCCTGAGGGGAATTGCTTCTGGGTACCTAGTGGCATGGTCCACTACCACCAGGATAAATCTGTGCCCAGATGCTGTTTGGGGGTCTAGGGGACCAACAATGTCAATCCCTACCCTCTCAAAGGGAAGCCCCACCACAGGTAGTGGTATCAGGGGGGCCTTTGTGGTACTACCTGCCTTACCACTGGCTTGACAGGTAACACAGGAGCGACAAAACTCCTTGGTGTCTTCAGACATATGAGGCCAATGAAAGTGAGGGATAATTCTGTCCCAAGTCTTGTTTTGGCCTAGGTGACCTGCCAATGGGATATCATGTGCTAGGGTCAATAGGAAGCTCCTAAACTTCAGAGGTATAACCAACCTCCTGGTGGCTCCAGGCTTGGGGTCTCTACATTCTGAGTAAAGGAGTCCATCATCCCGGTAGATCCTATGGGACCCACTAGCACTTCCAGCAGCCTCAGCAGCAGCTTGCTGTCTGAGGCGTTCAAGAGAGGGGCAGCTCAGTTGCTCCTGGCTCAGATCTACCCTGGAAGGGCCCCCTGTCCCCAAGAACTCAATCTGATCAGGCTCAAACTCCTCTGGGACAGTTCCTTCTTCAGGACTGAGATCATCTCCCTCAAGAGACTGATCTGCTTTCTGAGGCAGGGGGGAAGACACTGCCTTAACCCTACTGCTCCTCCTCTTGGGAGGCACCTTGTCCATTCTTCCAGAATCCAGGGCCTGTTCAGTTTGACATTTTTGCCCTTGACCTGGTCATAGCAAACACATCTGCAGGGATGCCCAACATTTCGGCATGGGTCCTGAGTTCAACTTCAGCCCAAGCTGAACTTTCCAAATCATTTCCAAGCAAGCATTCAACAGGGAGGTCTGCACTTACCACAACCTTCTTAGGGCCAGTTACCCCTCCCCAGGAGAAATTAACAACTGCCAGGCAATGGTCTGTCCTGACATTGCTAGCATTGGTCACTTGGTACATTTCACCAAGTATGATCTGCTCAGGTGCTACAAGATCTCTTGTCACCATTGTAACACTTGCTCCTGTGTCCCTGTATGCCAAAGCCTCTCTTCCATTAATTTAGGGCTGCTGTCTGTATTTGCCCAGATTACTGGGACTCGCATAGGAGGACATATCTATGTCTCCATCACAGATCAGTACAGCCTGAGTTGGAACTCTGACTAGCCCAGAGTCCATCTCAGGGTTAACCCTACTACACCCTTCTTAGGAACACCACCACTTGGAGCTGAACTAGGGGGAACAGTTGCCTTAGGGGCAATGGTGGCTGGAGTTGAGTCTTTGGTCTTTGTACAGTCACCAGTCCAATGGGTTTTCTGCTTGCAGATTTTACACCATGATTTCTTTTGGCCTTTTCCTTTATTAGATTGGGACTCCCCACCAGATGCAGATTTTTGGGGCCCTTGAGAAGACTTCTGGTCTTTACCATTCTCCCCACCCTTATCATAGTTCTTAGAATCTTGCTTCTTAGAGTCACCACCTTGGTTCTGAACCTTCTGCCTCACCCTGGTTCTGACCCACTTGTCTGCCTTCTGACCCAATTCTTGGGGAGAGGTCAGATCAGAGTCCACCAGGTACTGATGCAACAGTTGATTTTGACAGTTGTTAAGGATCTGCTCTCTCATGATCAAATTATACAATCCTTTGAAATCACACACCTTACTGCCAAGTAACCAGCCTTCCAGAGCCTTAGTAGCACAATCAACTAAGTCAACCCAGTCCTGAGTCTGCCTTTTGGGTATCGATGAACTTTAACCTGTATTGTTCAGTGGTTAGGCCAAACCCTTCAATCAGAGCACTCTTCAGGACTTTGTAATTGTCAGCATCCTCTTCTCTTACAGCGAGAGCTTGTCTCTACCTTTGTCTGCAAAGGAGAGCCACAAGATTGCTGCCCACTGCTCCTGAGGGACCCGCTTTACCTTACAGGCCCTTTCCAGTGCAGTTATCCATTTGTGGATGTCATCCCCACTCTGGTAGGTAGGGACAATCTTGTTCAGGTTCCTATGGTCATGAGTATGATCTCTACCTCTAGGGACACTGTTGCTGCCACCATGGGGCTCTAGCCCCAACTTTTGTGAAGCTTTCTGAAGCTCCAGGGATGCCCTGTCTAAGGCCAATTGCTCTCTTGATTCTCAGCTTAGCTTTCTCAAAATCAAGCAGTTGGCATTTCTTCTCATAAGAGGATGCCCTTTTATGAGAAGCAGAGGACCCTATAGAAGTACCAGAACGATTAGATTCCTGAGAAGGAGATCTTGATCTTCTTGGTAGACTATTAACCCTTCCTGGGGGAGTGAAGAGGGGGCCACCGAGGCCTTCCTCTCCTTCAGGAAGAATTGGATTTTCCAGGTGGGAATCATGTTGATCCCCCTGGCCAGCATCAGAGTCTAGGTCATAGTAGTTTTCACTACCTGGCCTTTCCTCTTCTACTGCCCCACCCAACCTGCCTGCCTCATCAGACCCTGGAGTCTTTCTGAGGTAATCTAACAGCAAAGCCTCTATGAGGCATTGAGTGCTTGCATATCTCCCTTTTTTCAGTCTCCTAGAGGTACACATATTTCTCAATTCCTGGAATGAGAGATTGTCATACCTAGTGGGCAAGGAGTCACTTACTTTAGGCCTTGCAGACATTCTAGTGTGGTGTGGTGTGGTGTATGCACCTACCTACTCTAGTGTGAACTGAAACTCTCTTGAGTTGTAGAAAGGGTGTGCTAAACCCTTGACACACAACTCTAAGTTCAGTAGAACTTACTGTATTCTAAACTTGATTTATATGTACCTATAGTGGTTTTCAGTTAGTCACTTCAAAGAGATTATCTGGTAAAGCAATAGCAAGCTTGAATCCAACTGCTGCACACCAATGTGAGAAGTTGGCCTGGCATATGCTGTCCACTAGTTATAGTGGGCACCTTGCACCAGTCCAAACGACCCTTATTGATGATAGGTTTAAAGACAACCTTTATTGAAAGCTATCCTAGTGGTAGCTATGGAGAGCAGCCTTCAGGCTAAGTCTTGAAGGAGTATAAAGCAGCCTGTTTTACCAGATTATAACCTCTTGAATAACTAAATGAAAGGAGAACCACACAAGATATATATAAAATATATGTATTTATTTCTAAACACTAACTACTAATCCCTTTATGAGATTAGAGTTCAAGATACACAGTATTAAAACGACAGTAAATAGCACAATACACAGTGGGCTCCAGGGGAGACCAAACCATATACTAAGAAAGTGGTATAAGAACCACGACTTGACTAGACACAGTGCCTAGAGCACGTAGAATCGCTGGGACCCCAAGGAACCACCCAAGGTAGTGACACAGGAGACCCACGGGGGACGTGTGCAGTGTGAGAACACAGCTGCGAGCGTCGTAGGATTCAATGCGGAAAGTCGCGGTTGGAATTTTAAAGTTAAAGGACACTTAGGAGAGGACTTTGAGCAAACCCCTTTAGACTTAAGGGGTTCTAGGGCCAACACCCACGGGAGCACTGGAGTACTCTAGTTACCTCACCCAGGGAAGCCGGGTGCATAGGTGTCAAAAGGTGTAGGGAATCGTCGTTTTCAATGGCGATCTGCTGCAAAGTGCTGCTGCCGTGAAGGAGAAAAGTGTCCGGTGTGATCCAAGCCTGGATCGAAGATGTGAAGAACCTGAAAGCAGAGGGGACAGAGTCTGGGTCACTAGCCAGTGACCAGGAGCGGAGCAATCGAATGCCCACCGATGTCTGGTGCTTCAGGTGCGAAGAGGTGAAGCTTGACTCTGCAGCCACGGGGTCCCGGAGACGTCGACGACGACCAGGAGCCGGATTCGAGCTGTCCCACAAAGGACGTTGAGTGCTGGGGTGTCGGTGATCGGATTGACCACAACAAGCCTTGGCAACAGCAACCCACGCAGGAAGAGAAAAGATGCTTCTGTGCGGACCAGCAAGGTCCTGGGGACTCCCCAAGCGATGGAGAGTCAGGGCACGTCTGGAGCAACCAGGGAAGCCCAATAAAAGTTAGAGTTGCCTTCTTGGGGACCCACAGGTCGACGGACCAGGGATTGCGAAGGGACCTCAAGAGGAATCACAAAATGGCGGCCCACGGAACACTCGTTGAGTGTAGGCCTGCAATCTTTGGTGCAATTACTGCTCGGGGTCAGGGCTACGAGTAACCCAAAGCTCAGCCTCGGGGGTCACCGGAAAGCTGATGCTTCTGCAAATGGTCGCGGTGTACAGGGGTTCGGGTTGCACGGTCTCCACGAGGGATACGGGCCTCAGACTTCCTGTGGGCACAGATCGACCTCAGAGACCTCGGAAAACCCACCTCCTGTGTGGCAATACTCTTCGGAGTCCGTCAGAGCTCGGAGATGCCAACTGGTCAGTTGCGTTAAAGGTGCCTGCCTTGCAGGGGAGTAACTCCTTTACTCCAAGGGAGATTCTTCAGTCATCCAGCGTAGTGTAGATCGTCGAAGTACTTGGTTTCTGGTATCAGAGTTTAGTCCAGGTGTAATCTAAGGTCCTGTAAACCCGGGTTTCCTACTTTATACCCAAGGAAGGGGTGGGACAAACTCTGGGGACCCACCTATGGGAGGGTCAGGAAAGAGGGGTGGCTACACCCATTTCCTTTGTCCAGTTTCGCGCCAGAGCAGGGGCTGTGTGCCCCTGCAACCGGTTTGAGCTGGAATATGCACAGGGACACCAAATGTGCCCCCAGTGCAGACTTCAAAGCACTCTGAGAGTGCACCCACCCAGCCCCAATACACTAAAGCCTGTCTGGTAGGTGGTCACACCTCCCTGTGACAGGAAACCTATTGTCCAGGCCTCCCCTGCCGGAGTTTCGTCCAGCAGAAGGAGGGCAGACTCGTGTCTGTGGCTGGCAGCATCCATTTTGTGATGCCAGGGCTCTGTTAGCTGGTACCGGGTATACTGGTGCTGTCATGTCTCTCCCTCTAGAAGGGTGGGATCATACTCCCACACCAGTTACTGATGTGGGGGTATGATTCCAAGGTGTTTGACACCAAACACAACAGTTTTCCATGCAGCTATTCCAAAGTTAGCATTTACCGTTTGGTTATAATGCACTTAAGAGTATATGGTCTGGCTGCATCACCAACAACCCTGGAATGAAGATTCGGAAAGCTGCAGAGGGGCTCTGCTCATGCATGGGCACCCTCTCACATGAAACCCAGAACCCTGCCTTCAGGATTGTTAAGGCCTGCCATAGGGGTGATTGATAGGTTTACATGTGCAGTGATATGGAGAGATATAGGGAACCTATATCTCAGTAAGGGGTTGATTACACCACCTTACACAGGCTGCTGTAGCAGACCTGTTGTGTCATTTTAAATGGCTTCCCAGGGGTGGTATAATACACGCTGCAGCCCCTGGTAGGCCTCTGGGGTACCTATGCCCTTGGTACATAGTATACCATACACTAGGGACTCACAAGGGTACCCCAGAATCCAATCTGGAGTGTACCTAAAGTACATACAATCAATTTGGAGTAGAAAGCAGATAGACTGGGGTCCTGATTAGCAGGGCCTCAGTCTGGCTAAGTCGAAAAACTGTGAAACATCAGCAAAAAGTGGGGGTAACTCTAAGAAGCAGATCCTACTTTCCTACACATTCTAGCAGCTACAGGCCTTTGCTCAGCACATTGCTTTTAGCTCAGTACAGAAGGAGTTGACTAGAATTGATGACACAAGCAGAATAGAAGGGCAAGCAACAGTGAAGACGGAAGAATTACATAGCTAACAAAATGGAAGCCACAAACAAGATGGCTTCAGCCTATGCTAACAGAAATTATTTCAGATTTCCACAGATGACCCTTTTAGCATATGCTGAAGACATTTTCTTATACTTTCAAAGGAATACGAAAAATATCAGTTATATCTATCTGCATCATTTCATTAATTTGCTGATCACTTGCTAGTCGGGCATTTACATTCTTAACATTTTGTTTAGTCGGTATACACGAGGTGCAAGTAGAAACACAAAGGGAAAATAGCATTGGGCCACATTGAATACATAGGCAACAAGTGAAAAGAATAGCAAGAAATATACATAAGGCTGACAATAGCTTCCAGCCCCATACAGTAAACATGTTCCATAGCCATCCACTCAAAGTCCAAGTTCCTGAATCCTGATGGATTTCAGTGGCTATTTTGTGCATCTTAGATAATGCTTCAAAAACAGAAGGGGCGTGGTCAGGGATATAGACACAGCAGCTACTCCCGATGATGCAACATGCTCCACCACGGTCGGCCAGGATGATATCAAGGACCATCCTATTTTGGAGCACCACAATTCTCGCAATTTGTAGTTCTTCTGTGATGTTTCCAAACGCCATTGCTGTCTGATTGGTTACAGCCTCTACAACACGTGTCAAGCGCCTTATTTTTCTACTGTTTAAGGCCGCACCAACAAAGAAGAATAGTTCCAAATTAAAGTAAATATACTGCTGTAGTGCAGTATCAGTTTGATCCACCTCATCATTGTTTATTGTCCTTTTGAATCTGTTCTTGGAAATGTCATTATACAGTTTATAGTCTTTATGGTAGGATGCAGGTGCCAAAAACACAGGTGGAAGCAAAAAGGACACGTAGCAGATGCCGGACCAACCAATAGGTAGATGGTAATAACCTTTACTTCCGCAAATAAAATAGGTGCTGTGTGAGGACAAAAAGCTGCTATTGTTCATTCCAGTAATGTTCAACACTAAAGTACAGTCACTTTTTCCCACAGGAATACTGCCAATACTGCTCACACAGAGATCCGCTCGAGCTCTAGTAACAGCAATAACAGGAGGCCCATTCCCCTTAGTTGTTCGAGTGTTAGGGAAAACCTAGTGTATGGAGGAATTTCCTCTGCGATACTCCTCCATTTCCCACACAGTTCCTTTAGCTTGTGGATCTCCTTCCTCATCGGGGTAACAAACTTTAATCAACTGAGCGTTTAGTCTACCTACATCAGCATAAGTAATATTAGCAACTTCAGAAGCCCACAACAATGCAAACCAGGCTCTGCAGGAGCCATTATGTGAAAACGGCAAGGGAATAAAAGGCGTTCCTCCCCTTTTCTGATAAGCAGGCATCATTCCACATACCCAGCAATTGGTAACGTTTGTGGCATTGTGGGTATGATGCAACATTTGAATGAAAGTGTTATTGAGGTAGGACATGCTATGCTTTTTCTCATGATACGGTAGAGTAAAATAATGATGTTCAATTGGGACAGGAGTAGTAGTAGTCAGTAGATTTCGGACAGGAGCTACTTCCTCTACAATCCATGTTATTAAAGCAACAATAACAATAGTCAAAGTAAGTCTAGTAGCAATTATTGTTCTTTTGCTACAAACTCTTGCAGCAGTTGGTTTCTTCTCCTTAGACATATTCATTTCGTCGACAAACAAAGCAGATGGTGCCCTAAGGTCCTGGGCAGGCGTTGATTTCTTCACTAACGTTGAGACGAGTAATCACTAATAGACTACCCCCCTTTGAAGTCAGGCTTTAACTACCCAGGACAGTGGCTCAAACAGTCTCTTTCAATGAAATGTCTTTCTTCCTGGGTCGAAGCTGATATCGAGATGTACCAGGAATCGTGTGGTCCGGGAAGACTTCCTCAGATTCTTCAGGTGTCGCAGGTCGTCCTTTCTCGGTGACCAGGATATCGCGGTGATCTGCCAACACAGCTGGGCTCACTAGGTCTTGCAACACTTTTCGACAGTGTGTTGCGTGGACCCAGTTCTTCCGGTTCGTCACTCGAACTGCAGTCCTGGTAGCCAGTAGTATCTGCTCCGGTCCTCGCCACCTTGGTGCTAGGGAGCTGATGCTCTGGAATGACTTTACGACCAGAGTCACCAGGCCGTAAACAATGGCCCTCACCTTGCGACCTGTCTGGAAGAGTCTCCCGAACCTGTTGATAAATAGAAGACAAACTGTCAGTCAACTGAGACAAATAGTCATTCATCAATACATAAGGTACATCATGTATAGGGCGTGGCTTAGAATCCCCCAAATATTCATTGGCCTTCCAAAACCCCCTCATACGGTGTGAGGCCAGATCGTGTATGTGGTATCGATCTAATGGATAGCAATGCTAAGGGCAATGCATCAGGCCATTTCAAAGATGTGGAAGCCTGTATCTTAGCCAATTTTAATTTCAGAGTGGAGTTGTAACATTCCACTAGTCATGCTTATTGTGGGTGGAAAGCAGCATGAAACTTCTGCTTAATTCCCAATCCTTTCATGAGATACTCAACAACTTGTCCAATAAAATGGGGTCCGTTGTCACTCCACAAAACTCTGCAAATGCCGAATCGGGGAAAGAACTCCTTTAGGAGCACCTTTGCTGTCGTAAGAGCTGTATTATCCTTCGTAGCGTATGCTTCCACCCATTTACTGAAGGCGCAAACCACTACTAAGACATACTTTAGGTTGTTACAGCGCTCAAGCTGGATGTAATCTATTTGCAGGACCTCAAAATGTGCAGTTGGTGTTCCCTTTCCAGGATTATACTGGAGACAGATCAGACAGGCCTGGACTATTTTCTTAGCCGTAGCGACAATCTCTGGATGACCCCAAACTTGCATACGTTGCTTTGCTATTGAGGATGCTCCAACATGTGCCGGCCCATGTGCCATGTGAATCATAGGATGTAAATAGGCTGCGGGTAACTTCCATTTTGTCATGTCTTTATTCCTCCAACAGCCCTCGTCATCCAATGTTCCCTCCTTGGACCATTGGTCTAATTCATCAACAGAAGCAGATTGCTGCATGTCCAGCACCTCTTGCCTGGCATCATGCCAACGTTCAGCCTGAGTCTTAACTACATACATCGATGTGGTACTTCGCTGCATTGCAGTCTCACGAGCTGTGCAATCCGCAAAGGCATTGCCTGCTCCTATTTTATCAGTCACTTTCTTGTGCGCGCTACATTTAACAATTGCCACTTTCTTAGGATAGGTCAAGGCAGTAAGGAGATTATGTACTAATTCCCCATGCACTATTTGTGTCCCATGTGAAGTGAGAAAGTCTCCTTTCTTTCCAAAGTTTCCCTAAGTTATGAGCCACGCCGAAGGCGTATTGGCTATCAGTGTAAATGTTAACAAGCAACTCTGTACTAAGTTCACATGCTCTTGTCAGTGCTATCAACTCGGCTGCTTGAGCTGACTTCTGTGGGATACGAGCTGTCTCAACTACTGTCTGAAGTGTTGTAATTGCATAATCAGCAGATGTAGTGCCATCAGGCAATTTCAGGCAGGATCCATCAACCCACAATTCCCCATCAACACTAGAAAGAGGTGTATCTTGTAGGTCAACACGACCCTTTGTTCGTTCTTCAGTAAGGGATATACAGTCATGTAACTCTTGTGACTGAGACTGAGTAGCTGGAAATGGCAATAATGTAGCAGGGTTCAGAGTCAAACATCTTTTTAACGTGATATGAGGTGCCAAAAGTGTCAATTCATATCCTGTCAAGCGAGCACTAGTCAGATGCTGTGTTTTTGTTTGATTTAACAAGGCATCAACTGAAAGGGGTACTAACACAAGCAATCTATGTGACAAGACTATTCCCTCGCTCTGACGTATGGACACAGCCGTTGCCGCCACTGCTCGAAAACAACCAGGCAGCGCGCAGGCAACTGGATCAAGGACAGCTGAGAAATATGCACAAGGACGTTGTTTATCACCGTGTGTTTGTGTTAAAACTGAGAGAGCGCAACCTTCCCTCTCGTGTACATAGTGTGTGAAGGTCTTAGTGTAGTCTGGAGTTCCAAATACTGGTGCAGAACAAAGAGCTTGACGTAACTGTTGGAAGGCATCCTGGCACTCAGTAGTCCATGGGAGAGGCATCGGAGTGTCTTTAGCCAAAAGGGCCAACAAAGGTTTAATAATGTGAGAAAAGCTAGGGATCCACTGCCTACAAAAAGAAGTAAGGCCAATCAGTGCATGGACATCCTTCTGAGTACGGGGCACGGGAGTGTCTAAAATAGTTTGAATGCGATCTGGTGTGAGTGCACGTCCCTCCTTAGACAGGAGGTGACCTAAATAGGTAACCTGCTGTCTACAAAATTGCAGTTTCTTCCTAGAGACTTTGTGATGATGAGAGGCAAGAAATAACAATAATGACAATGTTCCTTCTTTACACTGTTCAGGGGTATCAGCAGCCAACAAGATGTCGTTGACATATTGAATAAGAGCCACCCCTTTCGATACAGGAAAAGAATCAAGCTGCCTTTTCAACGCCTGACTATAAATTCTAGGACTCTCTGTATACCCTTGTGGAGCTCTACAGAACCTGAATGATCTATTATTCAAAGTGAAGCCGAACAAATAACGGCTGTCAGGGTGAATGGGTATTGAGAAAAATGCATTCTTTAAATCAATTACACTAAATGTAGTGGCAGTAGGAGGAACCATGGTGAGAAGTGTCGTGATATCAGAGACTACCTGGTATTGGGGCACCACGATTTTATTAACCTCTCGTAGATCAATAGTAAATCTGTACATTTTAGTATCGGTGTCTTTTTTCAAAATAGGAAGGATAGGACTATTACAAATGCTATAAGGGACTTCTTCCACAATCCCCACCTTGATCAAATCCTGAACAATGAGTGTTAATGCTTCTTCGCCTTCCCGAGATATTTTATATTGGGGCAATCGAGGCAATGAAGCACCTTCCTTCACTTGAATATGCACTGGTGGAATAACCATATGTCCCACATCTGTATCTGATGTAGCCCACAAAGTACTAGGTAAAGATGCCAAAGCGATATCTTCTTTGATGAGACAAGACCTCTCAACCATTGGATAGTTATCATTTAAGATAACACGCACACTTTCTGGGGAACAACGTATTGTAGCACGAAAATGTTTAAGCATATCAATGCCCCCAATATTATCCGGCGTGTTAGGGGAAAGCAGAAATGGACATGCTGCAGTAAATTTATCAAGACTAAATGCAAGTGGCTGTGACAGTGGGCTAGGTGTAGGTGTCCCATCGAATCCTATCGATGTTATCATTGCGCCAGACAGGGGAGCCCTAGGAACCAATTTTTTAGACAGAGCATTAAGAGCAGCTACTGTATCAACCAGAAACCGATCAGTAGAGCCCAAGACATTTGCATCAACATAAGGACCTTTCTGATCTACTGGGACCTCAACCGGTTCCTTACCCCATCCTAGGCATTCCTATGCATAATCAGAATCCCCAAGACCATCAGCCAAATAATCTGACATTTGATATTGATTTCGTCTATCAAAAGTATTAGAATAATTTGGGACGAGTTCCTATTCCTCCCCTATTTCCTGAATTCCCTGGGCGTCCTCTCATACTTCCTCTACCCGTTGATACTGCTGACCTCGCAAAAGGGGGCACTCAGAACGCCAATGCCCAATCTCTTTACAATAAGCACACTGATCAGAAGACAAAGTTGATCGAGAGAAAGGGGGTACACCAGGTGTATATACTGCACGTCCACCTCTACCACCACCTCTGAATGGTGGACCATATACTTGAGCCAACATAACTTTCGTCTTTAAATCCTTTACCTTCTTATCCTCTTTGCCTTTTGCTTCCAATTCCCGACGCTCATAATACTGGGCCATAGTCAAAAGGGAGACTGGGGAAGACGTAGTCCATGAACTCTCGCTGGCCTTTAGGCGACTAGCTATTCCTGGCAACATGTTAGCGACAAATTTGTCGATGAACAGATGCTTACCCGTGTCATCTGTCAAGGACTGCCCACTAAAGTCATGGAATGTCTCTTCAAATTGTGTAAAGAAATCAGAAACTGACTCATCCGCTCTCTGTTTACAAGACGCTAAC
Organism: Calotriton arnoldi; assembly: GCA_963921515.1. NCBI lineage: Eukaryota > Metazoa > Chordata > Amphibia > Caudata > Salamandridae > Calotriton > Calotriton arnoldi. Next base: position 382,336 of record CAWUFW010001107.1, on the reverse strand, counting down.
TTAGTCCAATCTATTTTCTTAGGGGGTATAAGAGTTTTCAACTTAGTCACAATAGCTTTAGGAAGATCTAATATCTCCTGTTGTGGTTTCTGCGCAGGCTCTCTAGCCGCATCTATTTCTTCTAAATGCAGTCAAGTATCACCATATGCTACCTTATCATCTATTTTCCGAATTGTTCTCCACATATCAGGGGGCAAAATAAGTCCAAAAAACATATCAATATCTGGCAAGGTCATAGTGCAGGAGCTAATGGCTCCTTCCACTTCTTCATAAAAAGCGGCAGGATTTTTCCGCCGATCGGGCAAAGCGGCTTTAAGAGCCATAACATCTGCTCTACTCCAAGGGGTAGAAACCCAATTATAAATAAAATACCCTTTCGCATCATCTGAAGTCTTATCTTCTTCTTTTCCCGTACCCTTTGGAGGAACATACAAAGGCGCAGCTTCGCGCATTGTTCATATACCAACTTCAGCACTACTAGATCCAATTATTTGTCTCTGAAGTTTCTACTATCGGCGCTGGGGTTTGGGCTACTTGTACAGTTATAGTTTTACTAGCTTCTTTTTCTCCGCTTTTAAGCGGAAATGTTTCATCTCGTAATTTAACCACTCGCCTAATTAAATCAGGTATGTTTGAACAAAGGAAAGTTCCATCACTCAATTGTTTATAATCAGAATTTATATCAGTGGGCTCTAAGTTTTTAGAAAGGTCTCTAAAATTAAGTATAACTTCCCAAGCAAACTTCTCTGCAAAATATAACTGTTCTAAATCTTTTCACTGCTGAACCATTGCTACAAGATCTGAAGGAAGAGTTTTCTTACGGGCTTCTGAACGAACAGTGGATCTAATGGTGGCTTTTTCATCAGTAGTTAAAGTAGAGCGAGTCTGTCGCCCATCTTGCTTATCTACATCTTTATCGTCGGAAGAATGATCTTTTTCATCGGAAGGATCCTCCTCAGGGGCAGAGGAAAATTTATACGGGGCGGAGGTCGATCTAATAAGATGGAATCATCTTGAGGTTTATTAAGCATGGGATAAAGGGGGCGCCTAATAGGGTACTGGCCAGTTACCTCTAAACGACGCTCCCTCTCTTCTTTTTCTTTTATTTCCGTCATCTCCTTATTTTTTAATTCTAGCGCTTTTTGATATATCGTTTTTCGTTGTTCTTTCTCTGCTATAGCTGCTTCTCTCTTCGCTCTTTCATTCACTTCTTTCTCCCACATTCGTACACAATCAAACATATCTTGTCGACTTTTTTTGTTAAACACTGTTCTACATATTGAATCTTTTTAAAGTCAAATGACCCATTCACAGGCCATTGGAGATCAAGATCCTTCTTTATATATTTGTTCCACAGTGTACTATACATTATGGAAGAAATACTGTTAGAAATGGGATCTCTAGTTGGCAAGGGCTTGCACCTTTGTCCAAGTAGGGACCCTTCTTCCTAGTCAGGGTAAGGGTGTTACACTCGTGAAGTAACCCCTGCTCACCCTCGTGGTAGCTTGGCACGAGCAGTCAGGCTTAATTCAGAGGCAGTGTGTAAAGCATTTGCACATAACCAACAGTAATACAGTGTAAGCACTACAAACGGACACCACACCAGTTTAGAAAAATAACCAATATTTTATATACTCAAGACAAGATCAATTACGACAAAAATCCACAATACTATACTTTACGAATGAATACTTGATACGGTAACTTCTTCTTTGCAGGAATAGCACAAAAGCAAAGTTCAGTACAGAGTCGGTAGCTCCGTCCGAGCCTACCGCGATGCTGAAAACCCCAGAGTCTAACAGTTCCAGCCGACCGCGTCGATACGGGCCAGCAGAGTCATGAACAGACTCGGTTACAGTACATTTCTCGTTGTGGCTGGTACGGAGTGTACGAGCCGGTCGGCGTTCGTCGCGGTTTGCGGTGCAAGACGGAGCGATGCAAGGTGCAGTGTCCCTCGATGCGGTGCAGGCAGCGGCTCGATGAGCGTCGTGCAGACGGAGTCGGTGAGTCCAAGGCGTGCGATGCAGGGTGAGACGATGCTCGATGCGGTGCTGACAGGTTGCGATGCGGCGACCAAGCCGGAGTGCGGGAGCTGGCGTCGGACAGCGGTGCGAGTCGGAGCGGTGCGTCGCAGACGTGCGAGCGGTGCCCCAAATGCGGTGCGGTCTCGACTCTTGAGCCAGTTGCAGCGACTGCGTCGGTCGGGTCCGGTTGGTTCAGTGAAGCGATGCGAAGCGAACTGCGGTGCCCACAGGTCACGGTGCAAGCAGCGGCTCGATGTTGGCGGCGTCGGACGTCGCCCATGGTGAGACCAGGGTTGCGATGCGAAGCGGGGCGATGCGGTCTGCGGTGCAAGCAGGTCACCGGCCAGGGATGGATTCGGTTGACGGCGTCGGTTGCAGTTCCTTCTTCTGTGGCAACTGAAACAGCGTTCCAGAAGCGGTACCCAGAGGCTTGTGAAGTCTTTGCAGTCCCTGAGACTTCTTAACAGGAGGCCAGCTCGGTTCCAGGCCCTTGGAGATACTCAGCACAAGTTTGTAGAAAGTTCAGTCCAGTCCTTTCACTGCCCAAGGCAGAAGCAGCAGCTGCAGGCCAACCCAACAAAGCAACAACACAGCAAAGGGGCAGTACTCCTCCTGGCAGCTCTTCCAGCTCTTCGTCTTGGCAGGTTCCTTGATTCCAGCGAGATCCAAATTCATGGGGTCAGGGCCCCAATATTTATTTCCCAAATTCCTTTGTTCTCTGAAGGCAGAGAGGCCTTTGCCTAGTCCAAACCAGTTCTGGAGCACTTTGTTGACAAGTCTCCGTCCCTTCTTTCAGTGAGCAGGCCAGGGACATCAGACGCACCACAGGAGGTGGAGCCAGCATTGTGGAGGGAAGGCACTGTCCTATTCAGGGCCCAGGTGCGACCCCTCCCACCCATCTACATGTAGATCTTGCTATTCAGCCCTGTGCTGACTCACCCTGTCTCCTGGCATCCCCCAGCCCCTGTCACTCACATTCCAGACAAGGAATACACAACCTCGCAGAGGCAGGCTTGGATGGTTAGACAAGAAAATACCCACTTTCTAAAAGTGGTATTTTCAAACACAGAATGTTAAAACCAACTTCACTAAAAGATGCATTTTATCATTCTGAGTCCAGGCATACTAAACTCGAATTTCTACCATGTTCCCGGGGTCAGTTAGGATTATAAGCTGTAATAATCAAAACTGCCCGTTCTGGCCTAGGGGAACAGGTAGCCTTGCAATAGTGAAAACGAACTAGGCTGTAATTCACTATCAGGACATGCCGCACACACCCGGGCATGTCCTACCTTTCGCATACACCGCACCCTGCTCACAGGGGTACCCTGGGCCTACCTTAGGGGTGACTAACATGTAGCAAAGGGAAGGTTTAGGGACTTGCAAGTGTGTGCACTTGCCAAGTCGACATGGCAGCCCCAGGCTGCGCACAGGCTCTGCGGTGGCAGGCCCGAGTTACACTTTACGGGCTGTTTGCGTGGGTGGCACAATCCAGTGCTGCAGCCCACCAACAGCATTTGGTCTATAGGCCCTGGCACTCGCAGTGCACTTTACAAGGGACTGACACATAAACCAAATAGGCCAATCATGGAAACACCAATACATAACCCATTTTATACAGGAGCACTTGCACTTTCCCACTGGACAGCAGTGAGGAAAGTGCGCAGAATCATTACACCAGCAAAAACAGAGTCAAAACCGGGAGGTCAGAAAGCAAAAAGTCAGGGGAAACACGCCAAAAGATGCCAAGTCTAACACATGTCCCCTCCAGCTGAAAGTAGGGAGAACTACCCAACCCCATTGGAGTTCTCCTCACTAAGGCGGAAGAACCTGGACAGACCATCTGCGTTGGCGTGTTCTGTACCAGGACGGTGCTCCACCGTAAAGTCCATTCCCTGTAGGGAGATGGACCACCTCAGCAGTTTTGGATTCTCACCCTCATTTGCATCAACCATCTGAGGGGCCTGTGGTCTGTCTGAACCCGGAAGTGAGTCCCAAACAGGTATGGTCTCAACTTCTTCAGTGCCCAGACCACAGCAAAAGCTTCCCTTTCTATGGCACTCCACCTCTGTTCCCTGGGAAGTAGTCTCCTGCTAAGGAAGACTACAGGCTGATCCAGGCCTTCTTCGTTCAGTTGTGAGAGCACCGCTCCCACACCATGCTCTGAAGCGTCAGTCTGCACGACGAATTCCTTGGAGAAGTCAGGTGCCTTGAGCACGGGCGCCGTGCACATGGCTGCCTTCAGGGCATCAAAAGCTTTCTGGCAGGACTCAGTCCAGATCACTTTCCTGGGCTGCCTCTTAGAGGTCAGCTCTGCTAAGGGGGCAACGATGGTGCCATAGCCCTTAACAAATCTCCTATAGTAACCGGTGAGACCTAAGAAGGCTCTCACCTCTGTCTGGGTCTTGGGGGTTCCCAAGCCAGAATGGTGTCAATCTTGGGTTGTAGGGGCGCAACCTGGCCGCTTCCTACCTGGTGTCCCAAGTACACCACAGAACCCTGCCCGATCTGGCACTTACTGGCCTTGATCGTGAGGCCTGCACCTTGCAGAGCCCTCAACACTTTCTCAAGGTGCTGTAAATGTTCTTCCCAGCTGGAACTGAACACAGCAATGTCATCCAGGTAGGCGGCACTGAAATCCTCCAGCCCAGCCAACACCTGATTGACCAACCTCTGAAAGGTGGCAGGGGCATTCTTCAACCCAAAGGGCATCACCCGGAATTGGTAATGACCTTCTGGGGTTGAGAATGCTGATCTCTCCTTGGCCCCATCGGTTAAGGCAATCTGCCAGTACCCAGACGTCAAATCAAACGTGCTGAGGAACCGGGCAGCTCCCAACCGATCAATGAGCTCATCAGCTCTGGGGATGGGGTGCGCGTCAGTCCTGGTGATGGCATTGAGCCCACGGTAGTCCACACAAAACCGGAGTTCTGGAGTGGCACCGGGCGCCGCAGCCTTTGGGACCAAGACCACTGGGCTGGCCCAAGGACTGTGGGAGGGCTCAATCACCCCTAACGCCAACATCTTAGAGACCTCCTCCTTGATGCTGGCTCTGACCCGGTCAGTCAACCTGTAAATCTTGTGCTTCACAGGAGGGCTGTCACCAGTGTCCACGTCATGGGTACACCAGTGAGTAACACCGGGGGTCAGAGAGAACAGTGGGGCGAACTGTCCCAACAACTGGCGACAGTCCCCCTGCTGCTCCTGAGTCAGAGTAGGGGAGAGGATCACCCCTCTACTGACCCATCATGCTCCTTGGTAGACAGGAGGTCAGGGAGAGGCTCACTCTCCTCTTCCACCCCATCATCTGTCGCCAAGAGCTTACTCACTTCGGACCTCTCGAAGTGGGGCTTGAGGCGGTTCACGTGAAGGACCCTCAAAGGGTTCCTTGGAGCCTGCAAATCCACCAGGTAGGTGACGTCACTTTTGCGCTCCTTTACCTCATATGGCCCAGTCCAATTGTCCTGCAAGGCACAAGGTGCCACTGGAGCCATGACCCACACTTTTTGCCCAGGTTGAAATTCGACCAGAGTGGCATTCTGGTCATACCATCTCTTCATTTCTTCCTGGCTTGCTTCTAGGTTCACCTGAGCGAGTTTCCTGAAGCGGGCAGTTTGATTTCTAAAGGCCAGCATGTAGCTAAATACATCCTGGGAGTTTTCCTGGGAGCTGCCTCCCAGCCTTCCTTTACCAAACTCAGAGGTCCTCTGACAGGGTGGCCATACAGGAGCTCAAAGGGGCTGTACCCAAGAGACTTCTGAGGCACCTCCCTGTATGCAAAGAGTAGGCATGGCAAGAGGACGTCCCACTTACGCCTCATGGGTTCTGTTAGACCCTTGATCATGCCTTTCAAGGTCTGGTTGAATCTCTCCACCAGACCGTTTCCTTGTGGGTGGTAAGGAGTGGTGAACTTGTAGGTTACACCACACTCCTTCCACAGGGATGTCATATACTTCGATATGAAATTGGTCCCCCTATCAGAAACCACCTCTCTGGGGAATCCCACAGGGAAAAGATCCCCATTAATGCCCGGCCCACCACTGGTGCCGTCGTTGTCCTGAGAGGGATTGCCTCCGGGTACCGGGTGGCATGGTCCACCAAGACCAGGATGTACCTGTTGCCCATGGCTGTCTTGGGATCCAGTGGCCCCACAATATCCATCCCTACCCTTTCAAAGGGTGTTCCAACAACAGGAAAAGGTTGGAGAGGAGCTTTGACCTTCCTCCCACTCTTACCACTTGCCTGGCAAGTTTGGCAAGACCTACAGTGTGCATCTGACTGCCTTCGCATTTGGGGCCAAAAGAAGTGGGTGACAAGCCTGTCAAAGGTCTTGTCCTGCCCCAAATGTCCTGCCAAAGGCACGTCATGAGCCAGACCCAGTAGGAAGGTCCTGAAGCGCTGGGGTACCACCAGCACACGGGCTGACCCAGGCTCAGCAACCTTAGGCTCACTGTATAGGAGACCACTCTCCCAGTAGATCAGATGTGACCCGGACTGATTACCAGCTGCCTGGTCTGCAGCCTGCCGCCGCAGACCCTCCAGAGTAGGGCACTCGTTCTGCTCCCTGCAGAACTCCTCCTGGTGGGACCCCCTTCTTGCTGCCAATGGGTCAGCTCAGAGATGTCTCCCAGTTCGGCTACCTGCTCCCCTGTAGGCACCGGGCGTCCCCCTCGAGGTCCGCCTCCTCCCGTTCCGTGGGAACTCGGGGCCGGTTTCCCGCGCCCCCTGCCCTTTCTCTTGGCAGGGACTTGGGCCACTGTTTCAGGCTCCAAGTCCTCTTGATCACCCTTTCTGGCTGCCATTGACCGAGTAGACACGCATGCCCACTCTGGCAACCCAAGCATCTCCAAGTGAGACCTGAGCTCAACCTCCTTCCATAAGGACTGCTCCAGGTCGTTTCCTAGCAGACAATCTACAGGCATGGTAGGGCTCACAACCACCCTCAAGGGACCTGAGACCCCCCCATTCAAAGGGAACCTGCGCCACCATACAGTGGCGCTCAGAGTTGTCGACAGCAACTACTTGGTGGAATGCTCCTGGGACTACTTGCTTCTCAGACACCAGGTGACACCGGACTGAGGTCACACTGGCTCCAGTATCTCTGAGAGCCTCTACCCTGTTCCCATTAATGGTCACCCAGGTGCTATATTTCTTTGTGTTAGGGGGCACCTGGTTTCCTGGGACCATCTCACTGTCCCCTAGTGAGATAAGGGTCATTTCGGCGGGATCCCCACCCTCCTGTGGGCACCCCTCCTCCCCAAGCGCTACACTAGCCAACACTTTGGACTGTCCACCGGTGGGTGGCTGTGTCCCCTTCGGGCACTTGGGGTCCCCCTTAAAGTGACCTACCTGGTCACATGCATAACACTTATGGGGGCCGGTCTCAACAGGCTTCCCTGTAGAGACCCCTTTCTTCTTATCACCGGGGGCTGGGAACCTTTACCCTGGGTACTAGTTTGGGGCCCTTTAGAGAACTCCTGTGCTTTACCCTTGTCCCCCACTTTTCTGCTGGGGACCCTGCCCACCTTTGGCTGAGTCTCCCCAAACGCTTTCTTGTGGACCCTGGTACTCACCCAGCGGTCCGCTTCCATAGCAAGCTTCCTGGGGTCAGTTAGCTTACTATCAACTAGGTGCTGGCGCAGATCTGCAAAACATAGACTAGACAAGTGCTCCCATGCAATCGAGTTGTAGAGCCCCTGAAAATCTGTAACACTACTGCCCTTCACCCAACCATCCAGAGACCTGCAGAACACATCCACACATTCCAACCAAGTGTTGGCATCAGACTTCTTACTGGACCTGAACTGATCCCTGTACTTTTCAGGAGTAAGACCATACTTCGTGAGAAGGGCATCCTTCATGTCAGCATAGGTGAGGTGATACCCCTTACCCAAAGCTATCAGAGCATCCCTTGCTTCTTCAGGGAAAAGTGGCCACAATCCTGCTCCCCAATTCTCCTCAGGGACCCCATTCATGTGTATGGCTGCCTCATAACCCTGAAACCACCTTTGTATGTCATCCCCCTTCTTGAACTCCTTGCCTACGTTCTTGGGAATGTGCACAATCCTGTCTGCCTTTCTGGACGAATTGCTGCCACCATCTGAGCCTGACTTACTCCTAAGTTCTAGCTCCTTCAGTTCTCTCTCATGCTCTAAGAGCATCTTCCTCTCCTCTATGGCCAATCTCTTCTCCTCCCGCTCACTCTCCAGCCTGAGCTTCTGCAGCTCAAACTGCCTTGCCTCCCGCCTGTCCTCCAGCTCCTCTGGGGACAGACTGCTGCTGCCTGACCTGGCGGGTTCCCCCTACCCAAAAGCACATCCACCCTGGAGATAGGCTCCTCCACCTCCTCACTGAGATTACCAGGCTGCCCATTGGCATGTCTGGCTGCTACCCAGGCCCTCAGCGCCTTCTGTAGCTCCTCCTTCCTTGTGAGGCCTTTAATTTGGACTTTTAGGTTTTTACAAATCGCTCGTAGCTCCTTTACGACGTAGGATTCCAACCTATCCTCCTCAAAGATAACTTCCAGAGATGCAACGGATGATGCAATTGATTCAGGCATGACAAATGTAGTGAGTTGAAAACTGGCAAGATCAAAAATAGGCCAAAAGAAAAAGAACCAGTATGTGGTACGTAATGGTCTGCGATATGGTAGTAGTGCACACCAATCACTGTAAGTCAAGTGCAAACACAAGTCCTATCCTCACCGCTGACAACCAATGTTAGAAATGGGATCTCTAGTTGGCAACGGCTTGCACCTTTGTCCAAGTAGGGACCCTTCTTCCTAGTCAGGGTAAGGGTGTTACACTCGTGAAGTAACCCCTGCTCACCCTCGTGGTAGCTTGGCACGAGCAGTCAGGCTTAATTCAGAGGCAGTGTGTAAAGCATTTGCACATAACCAACAGTAATACAGTGTAAGCACTACAAACGGACACCACACCAGTTTAGAAAAATAACCAATATTTTATATACTCAAGACAAGACCAATTACGACAAAAATCCACAATACTATACTTTACGAATGAATACTTGATACGGTAACTTCTTCTTTGCAGGAATAGCACAAAAGCAAAGTTCGTACGAGTCGGTAGCTCCGTCCGAGCCTACCGCGATGCTGAAAACCCCAGAGTCTAACAGTTCCAGCCGACCGCGTCGATACGGGCCAGCAGAGTCATGAACAGACTCGGTTACAGTACATTTCTCGTTGTGGCTGGTACGGAGTGTACGAGCCGGTCGGCGTTCGTCGCGGTTTGCGGTGCAAGACGGAGCGATGCAAGGTGCGGTGTCCCTCGATGCGGTGCAGGCAGCGGCTCGATGAGCGTCGTGCAGACGGAGTCGGTGAGTCCAAGGCGTGCGATGCAGGGTGAGACGATGCTCGATGCGGTGCTGACAGGTTGCGATGCGGCGACTAAGCCGGAGTGCGGGAGCTGGCGTCGGACAGCGGTGCGAGTCGGAGCGGTGCGTCGCAGACGTGCGAGCGGTGCCCCAAATGCGGTGCGGTCTAGACTCTTGAGCCAGTTGCAGCGACCGCGTCGGTCGGGTCCGGTTGGTTCAGTGATGCGATGCGAAGCGAACTGCGGTGCCCACAGGTCACGGTGCAAGCAGCGGCTCGATGTTGGCGGCGTCGGACGCCGCCCACGGTGAGACCAGGGTTGCGATGCGAGCGGGGCGATGCGGTCTGCGGTGCAAGCAGGTCACCGGCCAGGGATGGATTCGGTTGACGGCGTCGGTTGCAGTTCCCTTCCTCTGTGGCAACTGAAACAGCTGTTCCAGAAGCGGTACCCAGAGGCTTGTGAAGTCTTTGCAGTCCCTGAGACTTCTTAACAGGAGGCCAGCTCGGTTCCAGGCCCTTGGAGATACTCAGCACAAGTTTGTAGAAAGTTCAGTCCAGTCCTTTCACTGCCCAAGGCAGAAGCAGCAGCTGCAGGCCAACCCAACAAAGCAACAACACAGCAAAGGGGCAGTACTCCTCCTGGCAGCTCTTCCAGCTCTTCGTCTTGGCAGGTTCCTTGATTCCAGCGAGATCTAAATTCATGGGGTCAGGGCCCCAATATTTATATCCCAAATTCCTTTGTTCTCTGAAGGCAGAGAGGCCTTTGCCTAGTCCAAACCAGTTCTGGAGCACTTTGTTGACAAGTCTCCGTCCCTTCTTTCAGTGAGCAGGCCAGGGACATCAGACGCACCACAGGAGGTGGAGCCAGCATTGTGGAGGGAAGGCACTGTCCTATTCAGGGCCCAGGTGCGACCCCTCCCACCCATCTACATGTAGATCTTGCTATTCAGCCCTGTGCTGACTCACCCTGTCTCCTGGCATCCCCCAGCCCCTGTCACTCACATTCCAGACAAGGAATACACAACCTCGCAGAGGCAGGCTTGGATGGTTAGACAAGAAAATACCCACTTTCTAAAAGTGGTATTTTCAAACACAGAATGTTAAAACCAACTTCACTAAAAGATGCATTTTATCATTCTGAGTCCAGGCATACTAAACTCTAATTTCTACCATGTTCCCGGGTCAGTTAGGATTATAAGCTGTAATAATCAAAACTGCCCGTTCTGGCCTAGGGGAACAGGTAGCCTTGCAATAGTGAAAAACGAACTAGGCTGTAATTCACTATCAGGACATGCCGCACACACCGGGCATGTCCTACCTTTCGCATACACCGCACCCTGCCCACAGGGGTACCTTGGGCCTACCTTAGGGGTGACTAACATGTAGCAAAGGGAAGGTTTAGGGACTTGCAAGTGTGTGCACTTGCCAAGTCGACATGGCAGCCCCAGGCTGCGCACAGGCTCTGCGGTGGCAGGCCCGAGTTACACTTTACGGGCTGTTTGCGTGGGTGGCACAATCCAGTGCTGCAGCCCACCAACAGCATTTGGTCTATAGGCCCTGGCACTCGCAGTGCACTTTACAAGGGACTGACACATAAACCAAATAGGCCAATCATGGAAACACCAATCCATAACACATTTTATACAGGAGCACTTGCACTTTCCCACTGGACAGCAGTGAGGAAAGTGCGCAGAATCATTACACCAGCAAAAACAGAGTCAAAACCGGGAGGTCAGAAAGCAAAAAGTCAGGGGAAACACGCCAAAAGATGCCAAGTCTAACAAATACCGTATTTAATATACATATGTCTATTAGGTGTTCCCTCTAAGGGATCCGGCTGACTTCTTTCTAAATCCATTTTGGTACCACCAAGCCAGCAACACAACCTACGGAGTGTGCTGGAAACAGGCATGCTACCAAGTTTTTGTAAAATATTACGTTTCCAAATTGTTCAAAAGTAGAGAAAAATCTCCACATTACCTGCCTTTATTTTCTGCAAAAAATAAATCAAACAAAACCAGAATCTTGGCCAAGCAAACAAGAGTGCCGCTTCAGCGACCTTACCAAACAAAAGTCTCCAACCGCCAATCTCTTGATCGACCTAATGGTCACTGCAAAAATAACACCAAAGGATACCTCAGTCAGGACCGGCCTCCACCTGGAGGGTCAAACCGGAAAAGTCACTTTGGCTGCAAAGACAAGGGTCTCCTCATGCAGGACATCTCCTCAGTAATATTCCACTCTTCCGTCAAGACCACTCCTTCAGACGGCCGCGTCCTCGATGAGGCCCCACGTATCGGGCGCCAACCGTGGAAATGTGCTTTTTGATGAGCACACCGGTGCAGGGGTCACCCTTCTCTTGTCGACGGGTCCATAGACCAACAAAATAGAGATTGGCACTGAAGCTGGAATTCAAATAGCAAGTTTATTAATCACTCATGAGTGGGACTACATCCACACAGCACTCTCAAGTGCTGCCTGAGGTAGTACACTGAAGTCACAGACCATGGTGCTTATATACAGAGTTTGTTGCAGAGTAAGCATGTAGTTACAAATAGAAGGTACAAGCATACACAGGAATAACTACCTACAAACATGGGCAGATGGGAGATCACTTAGTAAGCAGAGTGGGAGGGGAACAGAACTGTTTACATCAGCAAAAAACAGTTGACAGTTATATCCTTAGCCAGGTGCATTCTAGCAGCTACAGGCCTTTGCTCAGCACATTGCTTTTAGCTCAGTACAGAAGGAGTTAACTAGAGTTGATGACACAAGCAGAATAGAAGGGCAAGCAAGCAAATAGCTAAGAAAATGGATGCCACAAACAAGATGGCTTCAGCCTATGCTAACAGAAATTATTTCAGATTTCCACACAACCGTCACTTGACACAACTGGTGATCCATCCCCGTCGCGTCTATCTCACTCCAAGAAGCTGTCTGACTGGTCAGCTGCTCTTGGTCTGTGTGACACCTGGAGGATTTGGAATCCCCAGGGGAAGCAGTATACCCACACTTCGGCGGCCCATCATACTCACTCCCGCATCGATTTGCTCCTCCTGCCTGCCACCGATTGCCAACAGGTCTCTAGCATCTCTATTCTCCCCCGTGGAATCTGACCATTCAGCCATTTCGTTACGCCTGGGAGACGATACTGATGGGACGCGGACGGTCTGGCGACTGAACGCATGGTTTTTGCAAGACACGGAGATTAAGGACGCGCCAGCAGTGGAGTTGCAGCATTATTTCCTTATCAACCAGGGATCGGTCGTCCCCCCCCCCCGGCACACTCTGGGAGGCCGGCAAGGCCACTTTGCGTGGCGTGGCCAGGGGTTTAGTGCACACGAAGCGTGCGGCACAAACTGTTCGCCTGACCCAGCTTGAGGCGCAAGCCACGCGGCTGGAACTGACCCTCACAAATACGGCCGAAGCCCAACCTGCCAGACAGCTTGCAGCGATCCGGGATGAAATCCGTCGGATTTCCCTGGACTCTGCCAAGATGTTGTGGCGCTCCTCTGTGGCCCGTGTCTACGGATGGGGCGACAAGAATGGAAAGTTGCTTCACAACTTGGTTTCATACCCCAAGGCTAATAGAATTATACCTGAAATCCGAGATGCCGCTGGAACCCGCCTCTGCACCTCACAGGCTATTGCCCAGGCTTTCGCGGGCTATTATGCCCAACTCTATTCATCCCACCCCCCTGGGGCCTCACTGGTCGACTTGCTAGAGCGGGCGGCTGTCCAGCTCCCCTGCCTTGCCCAGACAGAGTCGACGGACCTCGACCTCCCCTTTACCCCTGAGGAGATACATGGGGCTATTTCCCTGTTGAATTCTGGGAAGACACCAGGACCAGATGGCTTCCCACAGGAGTACTATGCGGCCTATAGAGATTTACTGGTGCCCCATTTGGTGGACCTCTTCCAACACGTGGCCGAGGAGGGCTCCTTTCCCCCTGAGACTGACGTGGCCACTATAGTAGTCATCCCGAAGACCCAACCACCTTCTCCCTCCTGTGCGGACTACCGTCTGATCTCTTTAATCAACACCGAAATGAAAATCTTTGCCACAGCCCTGGCCCAACATCTCCGTCCCCTGCTGCACAAGCTGGTCCACCCGGACCAATGTGGCTTCATGCCGGCACGCGGCACTCGGCACTGCATACAGCGCCTCCATCTGGCCCTGGCCCATCGCCACACCCTCACGCCATACCTGGCCCTGCTACTTATAGATTTTGAGAAGGCCTTTGACACGGTTGACTGGAAGTACCTGGAGGACGTCCTCGTGACGATGGGATTCGGCCCCCATTTCCGACGCCTCATCCGTGTCCTGTATTCCAACCCCAAAGCCAAGGTCCTGACCAACGGTGCCTTCTCGGAGGCATTTCAAATCCGGAGAGGCACGCGTCAGGGGTGCCCCCTCTCACCACTCTTATTCGCTCTGGCGATGTAGCCCCTGGCCTGCCTCGTACGTCGTGACCCCCAAATCCGAGAGTGGTCCTGGGATCCCCACCAAGTGGATAAAATCGCCTTGTACGCGGACGATGTCCTGCCTTTCTTGGCTGACCCGGAGTGCTCCGGCCCACGCTGCCTGGAAGTGCTCCGGGCCTTCGAGAACGTATCAGCCTGCGACTCAACCCGGCGAAGTCCACTCTGATCCCCCGCCATCTCTCAAGGGCTTGCTTTGATTGGCAATCTAATATCCCTATTAGGAGACAATCGTTTAAATACCTTGGGATCTGGGTGAGACTGCTCCCGGAGCTGGAATGGGCGCTTAACATTACACCCCTGGTCACGAGAGCCAAAAGCGACCTTAAACGCTGGCAAACCCTACCACTTAACCCCCTTGGAAGAGGGGCACTCTTTAAAATGATGATCCTCCCCCGCTTCCTATATATTATTCAAAATGCCACCTTTCACCTCCCGGGTAGTTGGTTCCGAGACTTTGATGGGGTAATTACCAGGTTCCTGTGGGGAGGTTGGAGGCCGCGTATAGCCTTGGCCCGCTTCCGGATCCTGCCCTTTGATGGAGGCATGGGTGTGACAAACCTTCATCTGTACTATCTGGCCACCAGACTCCTTGTCATCCATGATTGGTTCACTGGGGGATTGTCTGACCCGGCCTATTGGACTGAGCTTAGAACCATGGATTTCCCGCGAATCCAAGCCTACTTATATGGGGCTCCCATTCCACAGACGATCCCACCTATCACCAGAGCGGTCCTAGTAGCCTGGCACTCTGCCCTGCGATACACGTGCTGGACAAGCGACTTACCCAACATACACCTTTGTGGCATGGCACGTGGCTGCGGGAAGCATCGACCCTTGCAGGTTTTCGGCAGTGGAATCGGGTCGAGATCTCGCTCCTTGGAGACGTTTGGGTGGGAGACCACGTCAGGGCCTTCCCCGATCTACAACAGCGTCACTCCCTTCACACCTCCCAATTTTATAAATATTTACAACTTCGCCACGCCCTTACCACGCATATTCCACCAGGTACGTCACTTCCCGAGTTTAGCCCATTGGAGGCCCAGGTTATGATGGGAAACTTGGGCAGAGGGGGGGTGTCACGGATATACCGCTCCCTAGTGAACAATGGTCCCACCACCCTGGACTCACTGCGAACCCGCTGGGAGGGATGGCTGGGTCCCCTAGACGAAGCAGACTGGTGCGACGCTCTTATGGCTCCCAAAACTCTTACGACCTCCTCTAAACTACGTCTCATCCAACTTTATTATCTCCACATGGCCTACCTCACCCCTGTGCACCTACATAAGGCGGGACTGCGTCCCTCCCCAGATTGTACACGATGTGGCCAAGCTCCGGCCGATTTTTACCACATGGTCTGGCTGTGTCCTGGTCTTGCTCCGTTTTGGTCGGGTGTGGAATCTGAACTCACGCAGACTCTGGGGTGGCAGGTCCCCCATGATCCCATACGCATTCTTCTGGGAGTATTTGATGGTCTGGACGGCTCTAGAGCCGACAAACACTTTCTGGGCGTGGCGGTGGCCAAGCGAGACATCCATGCGGCCTGGGCTCAGGCCAAACCCCCTACCCTACGAAAGTGGCGACGGGGGGTGGACTGGTGCGCGGCCCAGGAGGAGCCTCTCTTTGAGGCCCGGGGATGTCCTGGGAAGTTCCACAAGGTATGGGGCAAATGGCTGAACTTACTGTTTTGAATTACTTGCTCTGCTTTTCTCCTACATCGCTATACTGCCTTTCAACTGGGGTGGCTTGCTCGAATGCTTTAATCATGACTGTGGTTCTTTGTTGTCTGTTAGACATGGACTCTGATCTACTATGCAGTTGTATGCTGTCTTATTGTGTGTTTGTTCTTAAAATGCAAATAAACTTGATTATCAAAAAAAATAATGCTTGCTGGGGTTTCAAGGGTTTTGCAACTGCTCTTTAGAGGTTCAGGCTACTGGCATGAACAATAGAGACTTGAAAAGCACATCAAACCAGAGGCAGGGAGTATATCGTGCAATGCCTCTTCCTTCACGTGCTCGATGTCTCAGATATTCACAGCCGAATTGATCAACAAAGTACAAAGCCCAGTCCGACCTTCTATGGGCCAGAGACAGCTAACGGTCACAGTTTGAAAGGTCAGTGCATGAGTTGCTGATCCAGTCCACTCTTTTTGCTTTCATTCTGGGCTCTGTATTTTTCTCCAGTATAAAGCCAGGACTACAAGTACCAGAACGTAAAGCAAAAACCTGATCTGTTTGAGCTAATCATTCAAGGACCTGGGAAAGTTAAGAACTCATATGACAAAAGGTGGCAACAGGATTAGCAATTCGGCTTAAGTTCACTACTAAGCAGAGTAGAATAGAGCATGTAAACTATCTGGATTATCGCCGTGGACTAATGCGTCCACTACATGGCCATGTGTTTGACCCCACAATCACTGGTTCAAATCCTGGCACAGGCAGTCTTCATCCAGATGTCTATAAAATAAGTCCAAATGTGCTGGGTAATAAGCATTTCCTATTAGTGCCCAGATATCCCTTGAGGTGAACATGAGCTTTACAATTTTACGTATCATCCCAGCTTACCTTTACCCCTTGATCTGCTTTTGTTTCTTCAGCCCCAGCTGAAACACTTCTTCTTTTACTCCAACTTCCAATTCCCTAATTCACCACAGCTTTTCTTTACAACCTTTTGACTCTGCCCCTATCCCTCTCCTTTTTAGGTCTCGCCTAGCAATGCAGCGCATGCGCGCTGCTCGCCTTGGCGAGATCTATTGTTGTCGGTTTCTTGGCTGAAGGGGGACAGGACATGTGCGCGCCTGGACAGGCGATGTGCACGCGCATGGCATCTCATCTCTAGAGAGGTTAGCTTTCATACGCTCCCACCGC
Source organism: Calotriton arnoldi (assembly GCA_963921515.1). Taxonomy (NCBI): domain Eukaryota; kingdom Metazoa; phylum Chordata; class Amphibia; order Caudata; family Salamandridae; genus Calotriton; species Calotriton arnoldi. The sequence goes on along the minus strand of CAWUFW010001107.1, from coordinate 365,630 downwards.
GCGCTTAATTTAGCTTTCAGTTTCACTGCGCGCTGCAACTATACAAGGCAGACGCATGCATTTCAGAGCTCAAGCATATCTACATTTTTTTTTGTAGATTTGCGCGCTTGATTTAGCTTTCAGTTTAACTGCGCGCCATTCTTTGCCACTAACATGAGGTTTAAGTTCTCTTTCCTGGCCATCACCTTCCAGGTCATCCTTATAATTTTGTTTGCTATTTTTGTCACCTATGACACCCCTCACCATGACAACCATGGGAATAGTGCACACGTCGAAGAGGACGAGTTTATCAAGCTGTACCCATGTAAGTATTTGTTTCTGGCGTTCATGTATTTATTGGGAGCTGCATAAAGCGCTGCGAGGTGCCTGGGAGACTTTAAGGCGCTATACATTAAAGAGTATGTGGTTTGTTTAGAACCCACCGCTTTTAGATAGACCTAGTTGAACAACCCTTCCTGCATAAAGCGCTACGAAGCTATCGGCGCGGTAGGGAATATGATGTAGTAGTGCTGGTAACTTCACATTTTGCAGTTTGTTTGTGCTTTCTGACACTGAACAATGGGACCATGATATACTTCCTGCCTTTCAAGGGCTTCTGCTCGACAAAGCATTAACTTTAATTATTTTAAAACCCAACGGGGTGGTCTGTGGTTCCTCACAAGAGTCCATTCACTCAGTTGATATTCCGATTAACAGAGAATGTGCGCGCGCATTTTTTATTCTTGCTGAAGAAAGGATATTTGGAAGTGACCACGGAGAGCATCTCGCGGAGGTAGTTAATTTCGTCGCTCCAGGCGTTCAGAGGCAAATTTGTTTTCTCTTTGAAAGCTCGTAACAGTTTCCGAGTCCGGACGAGGCGCTATCTTGTTCTCCAAGACAGTGCGTTTAGGGCAGCTCCGTGTCATCCAGCTGGCCGCGCGATATGACTCCCGCTTCTTGTAAATGAAACGCAGCTTGTTTCCCGTGCTGTAAATGCTGGGAGTTACCGAGTGCACACAAACACATCCGAGGCAGCCCGCGACCATCTCCAGGGCAACTTCAGGCAAGGCTCCGGAAATATTTTTTTTTTTAAATGGGGCTAAATGGTTCGATTTGCAACACTCCAATACACAATCATCCGGCACATTACAATGGGCTATTAGTTTTCCGTGACAGTACATCATGAACATGCAGATAAGAAAGTGAGCCCTCAAGGGTGTATGCGATTATCAGCAGCATACACGTAACTCAGCCGACAGTGGAGGTACCGAGAATTCCTCATACAACGAGCCTAAAAAGAAGCTGATGTATCCAACCTACTGACCTTTTCCTGTGCCCAAATGGTAGTCCATTTCGTATGTTGCTAGTTTAATAATGGAGACAGCATTCATATTTGACCACTCTACGTATTGAATTAGGGTTGGGTTCGTGAGTCAGTTAATTGTATGTGATTCTAGAGAAGATGGACTCATGTACTGTACCAGGGTCACTTTTCCGGGAGTCTTTTGCTTTAATATCACGACGTAAATGTAATTCCCAAAATGGAGACAGGACTTTGGAGCACATCCTTCACGGCAAAAAAACCAAGCATTTGCAATACAATAGGTCTCGCATTTATGCGAGTTTGAGCTATTGGCATTGATAATGACAATGCCTTTTATTTATGTTTTGGTTTTGAAACATAAATAAAACACATTGTCATTTATAATGCCAAGAGCTTAAACTCGCGTAAATGCGAGACCTATTGCATTGCAAATGCTTGTTTTAAGTTTTAAAACTAAAGTTTATTAAGTAGGAAAAAGAGAAATAATAGGTAGCAGGTTCATAATATAATAAGAATGTATTGAAAACATTTGAACAATAATAAGAAAGAACAGGAACATTTATGCAGTTATATATGGAAAACAGGATAAGAAGGGGAGGGAAAAAGAAAATAGAGAGAGTATGAAAATAGAAGGAAAGAAAAGGAAATTCAGATAGAACAAAGAAAACATGAAAAGGATAAAAGAAATAAGGATGTTGACCGAAACAAAATAAGACAAAAGACATACCAAATAGCAGGACAAAATAGTCGGGAGTGTTGCGACCAAAAAAGGGAAGATGACAGCAATCGGGTTCCAGAGGCAGCCGGAGGGGAGACATCCAGACCATAGATATGTGTATAAAAATAGGAGGATCTGCTGGACACAACACAAAAAGAGGGTACATCACAGCTGCCACGGAGCTCCATTAGCCTGCCGCCATCTTCAGTGTGTGCTAAGCCACGCCCCCCCATCTCCCTCCTTAACCAGAGCTTTTAATTCTTCATTCCCAGCTGAGAAACCTCTACATTCTCAATTCTTCACTCCAAATTCATTCCTTTTCCCCAATTCTTCTTTCCCTGTTTCTGCCTCAATTCCCTTCTACATTATCTCCATTCTACCTCCTTCACACAGGCACCCATATCTTCATGCAGCTGTTCTTTGGTTCCAATGGGCCAAAAATACCCTCCTTCACCTCAGCTCCCCTCCACCTACTTTACCTCCGCGTTTCTTTCGCTCCCAAGCTTTAGCTTCTGTTCTCCTCACTCCTTCATCCCAGCTCTATTTCCCCATCTCTCCTGCTTTAAATCCAGTCGAACTTCCATATCTTCTATTTTTATTATCTACACTGTCTAGCTTTTCCGTCCTTCATTCGCCACAGCTAACTTTAAACTTGCATCTCTGTTTTCGCTCTAGAGCCCCACCTGCTCACCCCCTTCATCCGTGGGCCAGCTCCTTTCTCCCATTCTTCCTTTGCCTTACATCCAGCAGAACCACGGATTGACGGTTTCTAGAAAACCCATTAAATTGTTAATCAGAGAAATCCTAACTGCGGGTGAAAGGTGCAGTTTTGCCGATGTGCATGTGCCCGCTTCTGCACGCAGTGACACCGGCAATTTGCGGGTGAGTTGACAACTCTGTTTTGAGTCTCTTTTTAAAAAGCTATTCACCCTGCACAACTTATTTCCACAGTTTGCGCCCTGTCAAAGTTGTAACAAGAGTCACATGCTGTTGAAATGTAAGTCCAAATAGCAGTGGCGGCTCCTCGAGGGAGTGCTGCGGGGCGGGGTAGGGGCTGGGTTGGGGCTAGTAAACTCCGGCATACGGCCGAATGGAGGCAAGTACATAAATAAATAAAGAAAACGAATTACATTGCGCGCTGCAACGCCAAATCGGCGATGCGGAGCGCGCAATGTAATTCGTTTTCTTTATTTATGTACTTACCTCCGTTCGGCCGTATGCCGGAGTTTACAACCCCCCACCCAGCCCCTCTTCCGCCCCGCAGCACTCCCTCGAGGAGCCGCCACTGCCAAATAGGAATTTGCGTTCAACTGCATTAGGCTGTATGAATGTTTGTGGGCTTCAAAGCAAGTATTTAGATCTCTTAAAGATAACTTCAGTAAGTAGGGTTCCTCGTATCATCAGTTCTTTAAAGTACAATAAAAGTACAGCCAAAGTGGGAGCTTAGGTTACACCCCCATTAGACATTTGCTTTCATGTTTTCTTCATGCTTTGCCATCGCTCACATAGGCTGTTCATCAAGCCCATGGCATTTCCAAAACATTACATTGTTCTATTCGTCTTCACATGTCAAGGACTTTGCTTTGGTCTATTTGTCTTCCCATTCGTTTTTGGTGATGAGGCACAAGTAGTCCGTTTGTTAAACTGTTTGGGCAACATTAGAGCCAGTATGGGGGCGTGGCTACGCCGCGTTGCGAAATGGCTGCCTGTTGAGGGAGCTCCGCAGGCCAGGCTGCAATATCCGGCAAATACCATATGCTCAACTCGGCCTGAGACCGAGAACAACGTATGCCCTGATCACTGGACCTTTTCTGCACCAGCGGCTGCAATCTGCGAGCCTGGTCGTGTCCTGGAACCCCCGAACTACCAAGCGGCACGGATCGGCGGACCTGCCGAGAACATGGCCGCCGCCATCTAAATCCCAGACGTGGCTGTGGAGGGTGTCTGGCGAGTGGCGAGGCCGGCTGTGAGCGGGGTGCCCTGTGTGACAGCGGAGACATCCTGAGGTGACCCGGGGACGGCTGCTGACCTACACGTGAAGCGGAGACTGCCATCGCCGGAGAGAGGGGGACCTGTACTGGCCGCGAGGCGGAGGAAAGAGACTGTGGTGACCCGATCGAGCCGTGGAACTCCCGCCCTAAGAAGTCCGGCACTCATAAGGTAGGAGCGACTGGGCTCTGCTCGGCCGGCGCTGTGCTGGGCATTGCGGGGCGGCCGGGACCTGCACCGCGGCTATTGCGTTGGGGGTCCTGCGGTCAGCGCCGTATGTGCTAAGGCTTGTGCGGGTCTTTGGGGCCTAGTCTGCCCCCTGCAGTGGAGGTGCTCCCCCTGATCGCTGTTGTGGACCTGGGGCGGTACGCGGAGGGCTGCGGGCGCCGTCAGACACCCCTCGCTGGGCTTGCGGGGGTTTGTCTCTAGTACGGTGCGCGGGCCGTCCGATCCTGCTCTACCTCCGCGTGGTGGCCGGGCGGTGGGCCCTCCTGTGTTGTGCTCCTGGTTGGGCGGCGGCGGTGATCGCGGGCGGCCCTACGATGTCACTCCACTGCTACCTGACCGTCTCTGTATAGGTGGGCTGCGGCTGCCACCGGCCTTGGCATCTGTGTCGGCCTTCCCTGATTGATCCGCTGGGAATAGATCGGATCCGGCCGCAAATACGGCTCACTGGGGACAGTAGACTGCCTTTACCAAACGCGGGGGCGCCACTGTACCGGCCCTCGTTGGCTGTGGACTGCCATACTGCCCGCTGCCTACAGTGCGACCCGCTGTGATACCGGCGATTTGCGAATATGGGCAAAACGGACCCCAAGCAGCCCAAACTCCCCTTTGAGAGTGCGAGGCGCACCCGCACGGCGGAAACCCCGCTGGGCACAGGCACACCGGACAATGCTGATGACCCAGAGGAAGACCTGAGAACAATACTGCTCGAGGTGCGCACCAGTCTGAAAACAATAGACAGCAAGATCGATGCTCTTGCGACCAGCCTGGATGCCGTTAAACAAAAGGTAGATGTGCATGAGACCAGACTGGATGTCCTGGAAAACAGGCTGTCAGACACACATGATGCCACTGCTGAGACGAGAACGCAGGTCCTGAACATGGAGCGAGTACTGGAGGTCATCAAGCTGAAAAATGAAGATTTAGAAGCGCGTTCGTGCCGAAACAATGTCCGTATTCTTGGCCTTCCGGAATCGACAGCCATCTCAAAGATGGAGACTTACATCGATAACCTACTCCGCGAGCTGTTTGATCCAGTGTTGTCTCCAGTTATGATTGTGGAGAGGGCGCATAGATCCCTCGGCCGGCTCCCGGAACTCCGCCGCGACCAATAATAGCACGCCTGCTGAATTATGCGGATAGAGATGCTATACTCCGTGAAGCAAGAGCTAAAAGTCCGGTCGTACATCAAGGCAACACCCTGTCCTTCTATCCGGACTACACACCGACTGTGCAGGCAGCGCGCAGGGAGTTTCAGCCGGTGAAGCGAATCCTGCAGTCCGCCTCTGTTCCTTATGCCATGCTCTACCCGGCCAAACTGAAAATCACCCATGAAGATAAGGCACACTTTTTACAGAGTCTAAATCGGCCTTGAAATTTGCGAAACACATCTGCCCTCGCAAACCTCACAAGTCTGTTTCTCAGAATGCAGCCTCGTCGCCGTCCACAGCGATGCGGATTGATGGTGAAGCTACACTAATGCCCAATAGGGGAACCAAAGTGCAGGCCCACCTGGACTGGCGTCTTACCAATTTACTCCCCATGGCTGTTCTTTCGGATTGTAAAATGTGATATTGAACTTGATTCGCGACCTGCCTCTGTAGGGTCTCCCTCATAATGGATGTGTCCCTAACCTACATGGAAGGGCTGATTAGTTTAGTATTCCTTTTGGGGTCTCAGTGAGAGTCAATTACACTGCATACGCAGTCTGGCCACCCTGCCTATCGGTGGGTGTTCGCCGCTGTTCCTCCCCCCCAGAGGGTGATCCCCTACTTGGTTGTAACTCTTGATATATTTGGGGTAATTTTTGGGATGGGGAGGGGTTCTTTTTCTCGACCTAATTGGGAGGTTGGAGTGGGAGGAGGGTGGGTGGGGGGACACCGTGCGTTTGCATGTAGCCAATGTAACTATACAGCCATGTTGAAGGATGTTTTTCTTGAATGGATCAATACCAAGGTTATCTACTGTACTGCTCACTTAATACATTATGACACTCAGATGATTACTGTGCCTTCATGTTATGATGCCACAGGGCTCCATGGGTGAGAAATATACACTGATAACATGGAACATTAGAGGGCTCAACTCCCCGAAGAAATCCCGACAAGTGCTTGCATACTTAAATCGTCATGGTGCCCAGGTCGTACTCCTACAGGAGACGCACTTGACCAAGGCATCGGAGGTGAACTTTGCGCGTAGTTTGGCGGGCTTCAGGCTGGCCTCCTCCTATTCATCCTATGCCAGGGGAGTCATTATACTGATTAAAAAAGGGGTCCCGTTTGTGCCTCATCGTACCCACACAGATGGAGAAGGTAGATGCGCGATGGTTCAGGGCAAGCTGGGAGATACACTACTCACTATCATAGCTATGTATGGCCCCATAGCAGATGAGCCGGAGGTGTTCTATCGCATGTATAGAGAGCTCAGACAGTGGCCCGAGACAGCTATAGTGTGGGGTGGGGACCTCAACACATATTTAGATCCCACACTTGATAAGTCCAACCCCCAGAGCAACCGCACCCCTAGAGTAGCTCGGAGCGTTAACCAGGCCATGCTGGAATTTGGACTGGTGGATGTGTGGCGGCTGCGCAACGCCTCCACTAGGGAGGGCACACATGCTACGCCTGCACACAACAGTTGGTCTAGGCTGGACTATTGGCTGCTTGACGAGAGTACAGCGGAATGGGTGACAGAGGTCACTCACCACCCGCGAACGCTTTCTGATCACAATCCTGTACAGCTTTCCCTCTGTGTCCCTACTCCCACCCGCCGCCCGTTCACATGGCGCTTCCGATCGGAGGCACTCCTTGAACCACTATATAACGATACTGTTCGTAGGGCCATAGAGAATTACTTTCTTGAAAATACAGGCACCGTGGAGACCGTCTCCTCGCTATGGGAAGCGTTCAAGGTAACGATTCGGGAGTCTGTATGAGCACAACCGCCGGAATATTGAAGGATTTACGTACACAACTCCACAAGATAGAGACCTCCCTAAAAAACTTGAGAGTGCTTATACAGTTAGCCCCTCCCTGGACAAGCTATCGCGCATCCAAACTCTGATTCAAGATTATGACGCGGCCGCGGACACAGAACTAAGATACATCAACCGCAGACACATGGCCAGGCGCTATGGCGAGGGCGGGAGACCGGGCCGCACATTGGCTAGGAAAATCAAAGCGGTCGAGGACCACTACCATGTTAACAAGATAGTTGATTCTCAAGGCCAGGAACATTACACCCCATTGAACATTTTAGAGCAATTTAGGGAATACTATGCTAGCATGTACGAATCACGCGGACGGGACCAGACTCCGCAACTGAGGACTACCTGGATAACATAGCGTGCGCTTGGCTGGCTGACGGTCACAGAGAGTATTTGAACCAACCGCTGGATGTGGCGGACATCAAGGCCGCGATATGTGCCCTGCCGAATGCCAAGGCTCCAGGCCCGGATGGCCTGACCGTGGAATTCTATAAGGCTTACGCGGACCTCCTGGCCCCTTTCTTACTAGAGATGTACGACGAGGCGCATGATACTGGTGTGCTGCCTCCATCTCTCCGGCAGGCTCTTATCATAACCCTTCTTAAAAAGATAAGTCTCCGGATGCCTGTGAATCTTATCGGCCTTTATCTTTGATCAACACGGACGCAAAAATCTTGGCCAAGATCCTGGCCACCCGACTCCAGCCATTAATGCAACGACTGGTCTTGCCGGACCAGTCGGGGTTTATACCAGAGCGCTCCACTTCCCACAACGTACGAACCATTTTTGCTATGCTGCATGTCCTAGATCCCAACCTGCGTGCAGCTGCTGTTATGCTCGACGCTGCTAAAGCGTTCGACTCCATTGAATGGGACTATATGTTCCGTATTTTACAGCGCATGGGTTTCCCGCCATTGTTTTTGGGCTGGATTAGGATTCTGTATGCGGCTCCGTCGGCCAGAGTCCGAGTTGGGGGACTGACATCAGAGGCCTTTGCTATTGAGAGAGGCACGCGTCAGGGGTGCCCCTGTCGCCACTACTCTTTGCCATTGCTATCGAGCCATTGGCGTGTGCAATACGGCAGAGGCACAGAGAGACCGCCCTAAATTTTAACCATCGACCGGTCGGCATCTCACTCTACGCCGATGATATGGTTCTATTTCTGAGGGAGCCAGAGCGCTATCTAGCACAGGTGTTGCGGGAATACACCAGATTCGGACTAATCTCGGGCCTTACCATCAACTGGGACAAATCGCTTATCATCCCCCTGACGGCAGTTACCACCGCACCCCCACTGGAATACCCTATATTGTGGACTGTAGACCCGGTCAAGTACCTGGGAATCTGGGTCCACCGGGACCCTGAGACGGTGGTAAGGGAGAACTATGGGCGGGCCTGCGCCAAGCTGGATCGACATATTGATACCTGGACGACACTGCCGTTGTCCCTCGCGGATCGTGTTGCTATTCTTAAAATGGTGGTGCTACCCCGCTTCCTGTACCTTTTCTCTAACATTCCAATTAAGTTGACGCAGGGGTTCTTCAGCACATTGCGGACCTCTATTCTCCGGTTGATATGGGGAGGCAAACAGGCTCGTGTGGCCTGGGACACTCTCACTCTAGACTACATTAAAGGGGGTTTTAGTGTGCCAGACCTCTATATGTACTACTTAAGCGTGCAGGCGCAATATGCATATTACTGGGTAAACACACATGACTTCATACCCCATGTGGCGGTTGAGGACGGGGACGCATCGCCGGTGCCTCTCCGCAGTCTCCTCACTCACACACGACGCGAAAATCCAAAAACGGAAATAAATACGATCGACACTACAATAGCAGCCTGACGTTCTATTGGGCAACTTGCGAGCAGGCTTCCACTCTATGCCCCAGCGATGACAATAGAATATCATGCGGCGCTTACCGTGACACAGGAGATCGGCCCCATGCGCTTGCTCAGAGAGGCGGGACTCACCACCATGCGGGACCTGTTCCCGGGCGGCACCTTCCTGTCCACGGAAGATATACAGTACGTTACTAATCCCACGCCACTCTTTCATTTTGCTATACACCGCCTGAGGCATCCTATCAGATCGCATTACCCCACGTATCCAGTTGAACCGCAGCCACTTCAGTCTCTACAAATGTTACTGACCACCCCCACACGCAAGAAATTAATTACTAGGCTGTACAGAGCAATCAGGAATGAGAAAGTTGGTAGACCAGACAAAAGTTTAGCAAGGTGGAATGCGATACTGCCCATACCTTTGACGCTGAAAGACTGGGAGCATGTGTGTGACCTTACCCGCAGACTCTCTCCCAACGGGAACCTACGCATTATCCATTTTAAATACTTACATCAGACGTATCACACGCCCCTTCGTCTATGCAAAGCTGGTTTGCGGGACAATAGCAGATGTAAACGTTGTGGGCGGGTGGAGGCTGATTTTATGCATCTTGCTTGGGAATGTGGGGGTGGGTCACTACTGGGAACAGGTGGTGCAGCATATAAAAGAAATGTCAGGACTGGATGTTCAGTGTACACCTTCAGTTTGCCTTTTGAGCTACGTCCCTCATGCAAAGGGAGTATTGGGGAAGTTTGTGCGTATTGCTCTACTTATGGCTAAGCGAGTGGTGGCTGTCACGTGGGACTGCAGACGGACGCCCAGGGTTGCGACCTGGATCAGAGATATGGTTTATTGTAAAGAAACATTGGAACTTTATGCGGAGGAGCTACCGATTTCCTCTAAACCTAGAGACATTTGGGAGCCACTACGTATGTACCTGCAAAGACAAACCGGTGCAGTCACGTAAACAGTGGCGTGTTGACCCCTCCACATGCGGGAGTCTCATCTGCCCTATGGAATGCTGGATTTTGGAATCTGAACTGTCCTCTCCCTTGTGGCACTATGGTATTGATTGTTCTTACTGTTGCATTTGGCTGTTCTAACACAAACGATGCTGTGTAACGCAGAAATGGTGTTTGTTATTTTTGAAACACAAAATAAAAAGATTTAAAAAAAAAAAAAACATTAGAGCCAGTATATGTTCTTTTTATGTATTTACTTTGCTCACACAATAACGTCAGATTGATGTCTTTTCTGTTTTTGATGTGCAAGCTGCTAGGATGCTATAGCCTGTCCTAACACAGTGCTATTCACTAATTGCCCTTGCATGTTCATTTGTTTTACTTTAGTGTTATAGAAACCTATTGGATTTACATAATTAATATACTGGCGATTCTGGCCTGAAAAATACAATTAGTGCTCACATGTGGCCCTGCTAAGACTCAACCATCCTGGAGGTGTTTCCCTAAAAGAACATATGCAAAAGAAATAATTGATGGACGGAATGCTGGACAATGCAACCATTCACCCCCAGTCACAAGGATCTGGGTTTAATCCATCATTCTTTTGATCACCACACCACCCCAGTTTGGACCCAGCCATATGCACATCAGTCTTGACCCTGTTCCTTGTGGGAACAGTCCAGCCCGAACTGCCAAGCCAGGTCCTCTCTGCACCGGAAACAAGCAACCTGAAACCGGTTTCAGGGCATCACCTTTCATCAGCCAGGCTAGCTTGAATCCAGTGGTGTAGTGAGCATGGGACCCACGTCTGGGCATACCCTTCCCACTTAGGGCGACATATGCAAAAGAAATAATTGATGGATGGAATGCTGGACAATGCAACCATTCACCCCCAGTCACAAGGATCTGGGTTTAATCCATCATTCTTTTGCTCACCACACCACCCCAGTTTGGACCCAGCCATATGCACATCAGTCTTGACCCTGTTGCTTGTGGGAACAGTCCAGCCCGAACTGCCAAGCCAGGTCCTCCCTGGACCGGAATCAAGCATCCCTAAAAGAACAAGCACAACCAAATTTAGACCACATTTCTACTGTAAACAACCCCAAAAAGGGATTATTCTTTTGGGAAGTTAAGAGAACATATTACACCATCAAAAAACATGTTTTATTACAAAATAATTTTATACGAAAACTTTTGCAAATGTCTTAATCGAGACAAAATTCTTCATCAAGAAAACAAACAATTAAATCTCGATCTCAGTGGTTCCCCTTGACCTGTGGTCCTGGGATCTGCAAAGCCTACTCAAGATGTCCGCAACTGCTTAGAAAATTAACTAATATTAACAGATTCATAAAGTGTATATTAATAAAGAAGCAAAAATGTACAACTGAAAATTTTAAAGTAAATGTGAAGGAATTTGAAATCGGAGGTTAAAATTAAGTTAGTATTCTCAGATTGATTTGTTGGAGCAGTGCACATGCATCAATAGAATACAGTATAGACGATGAGTGGCCTCAATTGAATTTAGAAATGCTTCAGCCTTCCAATTAAAAATAACGTTTTGATTTTTTAAATATTTGTTTGTGAATTAAATAAAATATTTCATAATTTGTTTAAAGAATGCTTGTTTCTGTCGTTTGCGTGTATTGTTTTGCAATTCAAATCATCGAAAATGCTTAGTCCGGGTCTCCAGCTTCCAGTATTGGGGAAGAGAGGAGCAGCACAGACCACCGACACCTGACTGTGTGTGAAAAAGGCCGCTTTATTGAAACAGGTGCACATTACAACATAACCTAGGCCTTTGCCTTACAAAACTAAAACCTCACTATACATCTTTAATTGCCTATGCTAATCTACCCCCCACCCCTAACATAGGCCTTGTAGGAGAGTAGGATCTGCTTCTTATAGTTACCCCCACTTTTTGCTGATGTTTCACGGTTTTCGACTTAGTCTGACTGGGATCCTGCTATTCAGGACCCCAGTCTATCTGCTTTCTCCTCTAAATTGACTACATGTACTTTAGGTACGCTCCAGATTGGATTCTGGGGTACCCTTAAAAGTCCCTAGTATATGGTATACTACGTACCCAGGGCATAGGTACCCCAGAGGCCTCCCAGGGGCTGCAGCATGTATTATGCCACCCCTGAGAGACCTTTTAAAATGACACCACAGGTCTGCTACTGCAGCCTGTGTAAGGTGGTGCATGCACCCCTTACTTAGATATAGGTTCACTATATCTATCCTAATCACTGCACATATAAACCTATCAGTCACCCCTATGGCAGGCCTTATCAATCCTGAAGGCAGGGTGCTGGATTTTATGTGAGAGGGTGCCCATGCATGAGCAGAGCCCTTCTGCAGCCTTCAGAACCTATTCTCCGGGGTTGTTTGTGATGCAGCTAACTATATATACTTAAGTGCATTATAACCTCGTGGTAAATGCTAACTTTAATATGGCTGCATGGAAACATGTTGTGTTTGGTGTCAAACACCTTGGAATCATACTTCCACACCAGTAACTGGTGTAAGAGGTATGATCCCACCCTCCTAGAGGGAGAAATATGACAGCACCGGTAAACCCGGTACCAGCTTTCTTGACCCTGGCATCACAAAATGGATGCTGCCAGCCACAGACACGAGTCTACCCTCCTGCTGCTGGACGAAACTCCGGCAGGGGAAGGTTTGACAATAGGTTTCCTGTCACAGGGAGGTGTGACCACCTCCCAGACAGGCTTTAGTGTATTGGGGCTGGGTGGGTGCACTCTGAGAGTGCTTTGATGTCTGCACTGGGGGCACATTTGGTGTCCCTGTGTATAGTCCAGCTCGAACCGGTTGCAGGACCCATTTGCACCTGCTCTGGCGCGAAACTGGACAAAGGACATATGTGTAGCCACCCCTCTGTCCTGACCCTCCCATAGGTGGGTCCCCAGAGTTTGTCCCACCCCATCCCTGGGTATAAAAGAGGAACCCCTGACTACAGGACTTTGGATTTACCTGGACTAAACTCTGCTACAGAAACCAAGTACTTTTGACGATCTACACTTCGTTGGACCACAGAAGAATCTCCCTTGGAGTAAAGGAGTTACTCCCCTGCTGTGCAGGCACCTAAACGCATCTGACCGGTTTGCATCTACGAAGCTCCTGAAGGACTCTGAAGATTTCTGCAACACAGAAGGTGGGTTCCCGAGGTCTCCGAAGTCGATCTGCGCACTCAGCAATCCTGAGGCCCATATCCCTCATGGGGACCGTGAAACCCATACCCCTGGGCACCGTGTACATTTGCAGCAGCATATGCTTTTCGGCGATCCCTGAAGCTGTGCTTTGGGCTACTTGTAGGCCTGAGCAGTAATTCCACTGAAGATTTCCGGCCTACACTCCACGAGTGTTCCTTGGGCTGATATTTAGTGATTCAGCTCGAGGTCCCTTCGTGATCACTGGTCCGTTGGCCTGTGGGTCCCTGTGAAGGTAACTTTAACTTTCAGTGGGCTTCCCTGGTTGCTCCAGACGTGCCCTGACCCTCCATTGCTTGGAGAGTCCCCAGGACCTTGCTGGTCCTCACAGAAGCCTCTGACCGCGTGGGTTGCTGTTGCCAAGGCTTGTTGGTGTTCAATTCGGACACTGACCCCCCAGCACTCGACATCCTTCGTGGGACAGCTCGCCTCCGGACTGTGGTCATCGTCGACGCCTCCTGGTCCCCGTGGCTGCAGAGTCAAGCTTCACCTCTTCTCACCTGAAGCACCCGACATCGGTGGGCATTCGATTGCTCCGCTTCTGGTCACGTGAAGTGACCCAGACTTTGTACCCTCTGCTTTCAGGTTCTTCTCATCTCCGATCCAGGCTTGGATCACACCGGACACTTTTCTTCTCCTCGGCAGCAGTACTTTTTGCATCACCCCATTGAAAACGACAAGGGTTTCCGACACCACTTGACCCCTATGCACCCAACTCCTCTGGGATAGGTAACACGGGTACCTCGGTACTCTCAAGGGTGCTGGCCTTTGAACCTTCTATGTTTAGCTGGGTTTGCTGAAAGTCCTCTCCTAAGTGTCCATAATCTTTAAATTTCCAACTGCGACTTTCCCATAGAGTTGTACGGAGCCCGCGCCTGTGTTCACACACTGCACCCGTCCTCCGTGGGTCCCCTTTGTCACTACCGTGGGTGGTTCCTTGGGGTCCCAGCGATTCTACGTGCTCTAGGCACTGTCTAGTCAAGTCGTGGTTGTTATACCACTTTCTTAGTATATGGTTTGGTCTCCCCTGGAGCCCACTGTGTATTGTGCTATTTACTGTCGTTCTAGTGATTTAATATTGTGTGCTTTGTTCTCTAATCTCATAAAGAGGTTAGTAGAGAGTGTTTAGTAATAAATACATATATTTTATATATACCTTGTGTGGTTCTCCTTTCATTTGGTCATTCAGGAGGTTATATACTGGTAAAACAAACTGCTTTACATTCCTTCAAGACTTAGCCTGAAGGCTGCTCTCCATAGCTACCACTAGGATAGTTTTCAATAAAGGTTGTCTTTAACCTAATCATCAATAAAGGTCGTTTGGACTGGTGCAAGGTGCCCACTTTAATTAGTGGACAGCATATACCAGGCCAATTTCTCACATTGGTGGCAGCGGTGGGATTCAAGCTTGCTATTGTTTTACCAGATAATCTCATTGAGTAACTAACTGAAAACCACTAAAGGTACTTGGGTTCATATAAATCAAGACTAGAATAAAGTAAGTTCTACTGAACTTAGAGTTGGGTAAGTCAAGGGTCTAGCACACCCTTTCTCCAACTCAAGAGAGTCTCAGTTCCCACTAGAGTAGGTAGGTGCATACACCACACCACACTAGTATGTCTTCTAGGCCTGAAGCCAGTGGCTCCTTGCCAACTAAGTATGACCATCTCTCATGCCAAGAATTGAGAACCATGTGTACATCTAGGAAACTGAAGACAGGGAAAAACCCAAACACTCAACATCTCATGGAGAGTTTGATTTTAGATGACCTCAGAAAGACCCCAGGGTCTGATGAGAGAGGCAAGTTGGGTGGGGCAGCAGAAGAGGAAAGGCCAGGAAGTGAGAACTTCTATGACCTGGACTCTGATGCTGGCCAGGAGGATCAAAATCATTCTAACCTGGACAATCCAATTCTTCCTGAAGGTGAGGAAGGAAGCCTCAGTGGACCTCTCTTTACCCCATCTGGAAGGGTTAACAGTTTACCAAGACGATCAAGATCTCCTTCTCAGGAATCTAATCATTCTGGTACATCTGTAGGGAGCTCTGTTTCTCATAGGACCTCTGCCTCTCATAAAAGGGAGTCCTCTTATGAGAGGAAGTGCCAACTGCTTGAGTTTGAGAGAGCTAAGCTCAGAATCAAGAGAGAGCAATTGGCCTTGGATAGGGAATCCCTGGAGCTCCAGAGAGCTTCTAAAAAGTTGAGGCTAGAGCCCCATGGTGGCAGCAACAGGGTCCCTAGAGGTAGAGAACATACTCATGACCATAGGAACCTGAACAAGATTGTCCCTCCCTACCAGAGTGGGGATGACATCCACAAATGGATAACTGCACTGGAGAGGGCCTGTAAAGTACAGAGGGTCCCTCAGGAGCAGTGGGCAGCAATCTTGTGGCTCTCCTTTGCAGACAAAGGTAGAGACAAGCTCCTCACTGTTAGAGAAGAGGATGCTGATAATTACAAAGTCTTGAAGAGTGCTGCTCTGATTGATGGGTTTGGCTTAACCACTGAGCAATACAGGATCAAGTTCAGAGATACCCAAAAGGCACAGACTCAAGACTGGGTTGACTTTGTAGATTGTGCTACTAACGCTCTGGAAGGCTGGTTACTTGCCAGTAAAGTGTGTGACTTTAAAGGATTGTATAATTTAGTTATGAGAGAGCAAATCCTTAACTGTCAAAATCAGCTGTTGCATCAGTACCTGGTGGACTCTGATCTGACCTCTCCCCAAGAATTGGGCCAGAAGGCAGACAAATGGGTCAGAACCAGGGTGAGGCAGAAGGTTTAGAACCAAGGTGGTGACTCCAAGAAGCAAGATTCTAAAAACTCTGATAAGGGTGGGGAGAAGGGTAAAGATCAGAAGTTTTCTCAAGGGCCCCAAGTCGCAATCAAACAAGGATAAAGGCAAGAAGAAGCCATGGTGTCAAATCTGTAAACAGAAGACCCATTGGACAAGTGATTGTACCAAGTCCAAGGACTCCGCTCCAACCACCACATGCCCCTGAGGCAACTGTTCCCCTAGTCCAGCTCCAAGTGGTGGTACTCAGAATAAGGGTGTAGTAGGGTTAACCCTGGGATCTGAGGTGGGCTCTGGCCTAGTCAGAGTTGCAACTCAGGCTGTGTTGGTCTGTGATGGAGGCATAGATATGGCCTCCTTATTTGTAAACCCCAGTAATCTGGGCAAATACAGACAGCAGCCTTTGATAAATGGAAAAGAGGCCTTGGCATTCAGGGACACAGGAGCAAGTGTCACAATGGTGACAAAAGATCTTGTGGCTCCTGAGCAAATCATACTTGGTGAGATGTACCAAGTGACCAATGCTAGCAATGTCAGGACAGACCATTCCTTGGCAGTTGTTAATTTCACCTGGGGAGGGGTAACTGGCCCCAAAAGGTTGTTGTAAGTGCAGACCTCCCTGTTGAATGCTTGTTGGGCAATGATTTAGAAACTTCAGCTTGGGCTGAAGTGGAACTCAGGACTCATGCAGAAATGTTGGGTATCCCTGCAGATGTGTTTGCTATGACCAGGTCACAGGCAAAAATGTCTAACACTGAACAGGCCCTGGATCCTGGAAAAATGGACCAGGCGCCTTCCAAGAGAAGGAGCAGTAGGGGTAAGGCAGTGTCTTCCCCCTGCCTCAGAATCCAGACCAGTCTCTTGAGGGAGCTTATCTGAGTCCTGAAGAAGGAACTGTCCCAGATGAGCTTGAACCTGATCAGGTTGAGTTCTTGGGGACAGGGGCCCTTCCAGGGCAGATCTGAGCCAGGAGCAGCTGAGCTGCCCCTCTCTTGAACCCCTCAGACAGCAAGCTGCTGCTGAGGCTGCTGGGAGTGCTAGTGGGTCCCATAGGATCTACCGGGATGATGGACTCCTTTACTCAGAATGTAGAGACCCCAAGCCTGGAGCCACCAGGAGGTTGGTTATACCCCTGAAGTTTAGGAGCTTCCTATTGACACTAGCACATGACATCCCATTAGCAGGTCACCTAGGCCAAAACAAGACTTGGGACAGAATTGTCCCTCACTTTCATTGGCCTCACATGTCTGAAGACACCAAGGAGTTTTGTCGCTCCTGTGTCACCTATCAAGCCAGTGGTAAGGCAGGTGGTACTACAAAGGCCCCCCTGATACCACTACCTGTGGTGGGGGTTCCCTTTGAGACGGTTGGGATTGACATTGTTGGTCCCATGGATCCTCCAACTGCATCTGGGCACAGATTTATACTGGTGGTGGTGGACCATGCCTCTAGGTATCCAGAGGCAATTCCCCTTAGAACTACCACAGCTCCCGTGGTGTCAAGGGCCCTCCTGGGAATCTTTTCCAGGGTGGGTTTCCCTAAGGAGGTAGTATCAGACCGAGGTGCAAACTTCATGTCTAGTTACTTAACTGCTATGTGGAAGGAGTGTGGTGTAAATTACAAATTTACCACCCCTTATCACCCACAATGCAATGGGTTAGTTGAAAGGTTCAACAAAACCCTAAAGGGCATGATTAAAGGTCTCCCAGAAAAGCTTAGGTGCAGATGGGACATACTTTTGCCCTGCCTTCTCTTTGCCTACAGAGAGGTTCCTCAGAAGGGGGTTGGTTACAGCCCATTTCAGCTTCTGTTTGGACATCCAGTTAGGGGTCCATTGTGTCTAGTGAAGGAGGGATGGGAGTTACCTCTCAAACCCCCTAAACAGGATATTGTGGACTATGTACTTGGTCTCCGCTCCAGGATGGCTGAGTACATGAAGAAGGCAACTAAAAACCTTGAGGCTAGCCAGGAATTGCAAAAGGCCTGGCATGACCAAAAGGCTGTGTTGACTGTTTATCAGCCAGGACAGAAGGTATGGGTGTTGGAGCCTGTGGCCCCAGCAGCCCTCCAAGACAATTGGAGTGGCCCTCATACAATTGTTGAGCAAAAGGGAGAGGTTCCCTACCTGGTGGACCTTGGAACTCCCAGGAGCCCCCATAGGGGGCTCCATGTCAACCGGCTCAAACCATATGTTGTCAGGGCAGACATGGGCTTGCTCATGGCTACTGATGATGGACAGGAGGAAGAGAGTGACCCACTCCCTGACCTGCTCTCACAGAACCCTGATGATGGATCAGTAGATGGTGTAGCCTTGGCAGGCAGCCTCACTGACCGAGCAGCAAACTGATTGCAGAAAGGTTCTCAATCAGTTCAGACATATGTTCTCTCTGACTCCCAGTCAGACTACCTGGTGCACTCATGAAGTGGACATCTGGGGACAGTCTGCCTGTTAAAAATAAGATTTACAGGCAACCTGACCATGTCAGGGACTGCATCAGGACTGAGGTCCAAAAGATGCTGGATTTGGGAGTGATTGAACTCTCAGATAGCCCTTGGGCTAGTCCAGTAGTCTTGGTACCTAAACCTCACACCCAGGGTGGTAAGAGAGAGATGAGGTTTTGTGTTGACTACAGAGGTCTCAATGCAGTCACTAGGACTGACGCCCATCCAATCCCTAGGGCAGATGAGCTTATAGATACTTTGGCCTCAGCCAAGTTTTTGAGCACATTTGACCTGACAGCTGGCTACTGGCAGATCAGACTAGCTGAGGATGCAAAAGCCAAAACAGCATTCTCAACCCCTAGTGGGCACTACCAATTTGTGGTGATGCCCTTTGGTTTGAAGAATGCACCTGCCACTTTTCAAAGGTTGGTGAACAAAGTCCTTACAGGCCTGGAAGCCTATAGTGCAGCTTATCTGGATGATATTGCTGTCTTTAGCTCCACCTGGGGGATCACCTGGTCCACCTGAGAAATGTTTTGGAGGCCCTGCAGAAAGCAGGCCTCCCTATCAAGGCCACCAAGTGCCAGATAGGGCAGAGTCAAGTTGTATACCTGGGTCACCTTGTGGGTGGAGGCCAGGTTCAACCATTGCAGAGCAAAATCCAGACCATGATGGACTGGGTTGCTCCAACCACCCAGACTCAGGTCAGAGCTTTCTTGGGCCTGACTGGGTACTCTAGGAGGTTTGTCAAAGGATATGGATCCATAGTGACCCCTTTGAATGACTTAACTTCCAAGAGAATGCCAAAGAAAGTTCAGTGGACAGTTAGCTGTCAAAAGGCATTTGATGACCTGAAGCAGGCCATGTGCACTGCTCCCATTCTGCAAAATCCTGACTATTCCAAACAATTCATTGTCCAAACAAATGCATCTGAGTTGGGGGTAGGGGCTGTGTTATCACAATTGAATGATGGTCAGGATCAGCCAGTAGCTTTTATTAGCAGAAGGCTGACCCCCAGAGAGAAACGTTGGTCAGCCATTGAGAGGGAAGCCTTTGCTGTGGTTTGGGCTCTGGAAGAAGCTGAGGCCATACTTGTTTGGCACTCACTTCATTGTTCAGACAGACCATAAGCCCTCTTATGGCTAAAACAGATGAAGGGTGAAAACCTCAAACTTTTGAGGTGGTCCATTGCCCTACAGGGGATGGACTATACAGTGGAACATAGACCTGGGAGTAACCATGCCAATGCAGATGGACTCTCCAGATATTTCCACTTAGAACATGAAGACTCAACTGGTCAAGGTTAGTTTAATGTCCTGACGTTTGGGGGGTGGGTTGTGTAGGAGAGTAGGATCTGCTTCTTATAGTTAACCCCACTTTTTGCTGATGATTCACTGTTTTCGACTTAGTCTGACTGGGATCCTGCTATTCAGGACCCCAGTCTATCTGCTTTCTCCTCTAAATTGACTACATGTACTTTAGGTACACTACAGATTGGATTCTGGGATACCCTTATAAGTCCCTAGTATATGGTATACTATGTACCCAGGGCATAGGTACCCCAGAGGCCTCCCAGGGGCTGCAGCATGTATTATGCCACCCCTGAGAGACCTTTTAAAATGACACCACATGTCTGCTACTACAGCCTGTGTAAGGTGATGCATGCACCCCTTACTTATATAGGTTCACTATATCTATCCTAATCACTACACATATAAACAGTCACCCCTATGGCAGGCCTTATCAATCCTGAAGGCAGGGTGCTGGGTTTTATGTGAGAGGGTGCCCATGCATGAGCAGAGCCCTTCTGCAGCCTTCAGAACCTATTCTCCGGGGTTGTTTGTGATGCAGCTAACCATATATACTTAAGTGCATTATAACCTCGCGGTAAATGCTAACTTTAATATGGCTGCATGGAAACATGTCGTGTTTGGTGTCAAACACCTTGGAATCATACCTCCACACCAGTAACTGGTGTGGGAGGTATGATCCCAACCTCCTAGCGGGAGAAATATGACAGCACCGGTACACCCGGTACCAGCTTTCTTGACCCTGGCATCACAAAATGGATGCTGCCAGCCACCGACACAAGTCTGCCCTCCTGCTGCTGGACGAAACTCCGGCAGGGGAAGGTTTGACAATAGGTTTCCTGTCACAGGGAGGTGTGACCACCTCCCAGACAGGCTTTAGTTTATTGGGGCTGGGTGGGTGCACTCTGAGAGTGCTTTGATGTCTGCACTGGGGGCACATTTGGTGTCCCTGTGCATAGTTCAGCTCGAACCGGTTGTAGGAGCCATTTGCTCCTGCTCTGGCGCGAAACTGGACAAAGGACATATGTGTAGCCACCCCTCTGTGCTGACCCTCCCATAGGTGGGTCCCCAGAGTTTGTCCCACCCCTTCCTTGGGTATAAAAGAGGAACCCCTGACTACAGGTCTTTGGATTTACCTGGACTAAACTCTGCTACAGAAACCAAGTACTTTTGACGATCTACACTTCGTTGGACGACAGAAGAATCTCCCTTGGAGTAAAGGAGTTACTCCCCTGCTGAGCAGGCACCTAAACGCATCTGACCGGTTTGCATCTACGAAGCTCCTGAAGGACTCTGAAGATTTCTGCAACACAGGAGGTGGGTTCGATCTGCGCATTCAGCAATCCTGAGGCTTGTATCCCTCGTGGGGACTGTGAAACCCGTACCCCTGGGCACCGTGTACATTTGCAGCAGCATATGCTTTTCGGCGATCCCTGAAGCTGTGCTTTGGGCTACTTGTAGTCCTGACCCTGAGCAGTAATTCCACCGAAGATTTCCGGCCTACACTCCACGAGTGTTCTGTGGGCTGATATTTAGTGATTCAGCTCGAGGTCCCTTCGCGATCCCTGGTCCCGTTGGCCTGTGGGTCCCTGTGAAGGTAACTTTAACTTTCAATGGGCTTCCCTGGTTGCTCCAGACGTGCCCTGACCCTCCATTGCTTGGAGAGTCCCCAGGACCTTGCTGGTCCTCACAGAAGCCTCTTTCCTCTGACCGCGTGGGTTGCAGTTGCCAAGGCTTGTTGGTGTTCAATCCGGACACTGACCCCCAGCACTCGACATCCTTCGTGGGACAGCTCGCCTCCGGACTGTGGTCATCGTCGACGCCTCCTGGTCCCCGTGGCTGCAGAGTCAAGCTTCACCTCTTCTCACCTGAAGCACCCGACATCGGTGGGCATTCGATTGCTCCGCTTCTGGTCACGTGAAGTGACCCAGACTTTGTACCCTCTGCTTTCAGGTTCTTCTCATCTCCGATCCAGGCTTGGATCACACCGGACACTTTTCTTCTCCTCGGCAGCAGTACTTTTTGCATCACCCCATTGAAAACGACAAGGGTTTCCGACACCACTTGACCCCTATGCACCCAACTCCTCTGGGATAGGTAACACGGGTACCTCGGTACTCTCAAGGGTGCTGGCCTTTGAACCTTCTATGTTTAGCTGGGTTTGCTGAAAGTCCTCTCCTAAGTGTCCATAATCTTTAAATTTCCAACTGCGACTTTCCCATAGAGTTGTACGGAGCCCGCGCCTGTGTTCACACACTGCACCCGTCCTCCGTGGGTCCCCTTTGTCACTACCGTGGGTGGTTCCTTGGGGTCCCAGCGATTCTACGTGCTCTAGGCACTGTCTAGTCAAGTCGTGGTTGTTATACCACTTTCTTAGTATATGGTTTGGTCTCCCCTGGAGCCCACTGTGTATTGTGCTATTTACTGTCGTTCTAGTGATTTAATATTGTGTGCTTTGTTCTCTAATCTCATAAAGAGGTTAGTAGAGAGTGTTTAGTAATAAATACATATATTTTATATATACCTTGTGTGGTTCTCCTTTCATTTGGTCATTCAGGAGGTTATATACTGGTAAAACAAACTGCTTTACATTCCTTCAAGACTTAGCCTGAAGGCTGCTCTCCATAGCTACCACTAGGATAGTTTTCAATAAAGGTTGTCTTTAACCTAATCATCAATAAAGGTCGTTTGGACTGGTGCAAGGTGCCCACTTTAATTAGTGGACAGCATATACCAGGCCAATTTCTCACATTGGTGGCAGCGGTGGGATTCAAGCTTGCTATTGTTTTACCAGATAATCTCATTGAGTAACTAACTGAAAACCACTAAAGGTACTTGGGTTCATATAAATCAAGACTAGAATAAAGTAAGTTCTACTGAACTTAGAGTTGGGTAAGTCAAGGGTCTAGCACACCCTTTCTCCAACTCAAGAGAGTCTCAGTTCCCACTAGAGTAGGTAGGTGCATACACCACACCACACTAGTATGTCTTCTAGGCCTGAAGCCAGTGGCTCCTTGCCAACTAAGTATGACCATCTCTCATGCCAAGAATTGAGAACCATGTGTACATCTAGGAAACTGAAGACAGGGAAAAACCCAAACACTCAACATCTCATGGAGAGTTTGATTTTAGATGACCTCAGAAAGACCCCAGGGTCTGATGAGAGAGGCAAGTTGGGTGGGGCAGCAGAAGAGGAAAGGCCAGGAAGTGAGAACTTCTATGACCTGGACTCTGATGCTGGCCAGGAGGATCAAAATCATTCTAACCTGGACAATCCAATTCTTCCTGAAGGTGAGGAAGGAAGCCTCAGTGGACCTCTCTTTACCCCACCTGGAAGGGTTAACAGTTTACCAAGACGATCAAGATCTCCTTCTCAGGAATCTAATCATTCTGGTACATCTGTAGGGAGCTCTGTTTCTCATAGGACCTCTGCCTCTCATAAAAGGGAGTCCTCTTATGAGAGGAAGTGCCAACTGCTTGAGTTTGAGAGAGCTAAGCTCAGAATCAAGAGAGAGCAATTGGCCTTGGATAGGGAATCCCTGGAGCTCCAGAGAGCTTCTAAAAAGTTGAGGCTAGAGCCCCATGGTGGCAGCAACAGGGTCCCTAGAGGTAGAGAACATACTCATGACCATAGGAACCTGAACAAGATTGTCCCTCCCTACCAGAGTGGGGATGACATCCACAAATGGATAACTGCACTGGAGAGGGCCTGTAAAGTACAGAGGGTCCCTCAGGAGCAGTGGGCAGCAATCTTGTGGCTCTCCTTTGCAGACAAAGGTAGAGACAAGCTCCTCACTGTTAGAGAAGAGGATGCTGATAATTACAAAGTCTTGAAGAGTGCTGCTCTGATTGATGGGTTTGGCTTAACCACTGAGCAATACAGGATCAAGTTCAGAGATACCCAAAAGGCACAGACTCAAGACTGGGTTGACTTTGTAGATTGTGCTACTAACGCTCTGGAAGGCTGGTTACTTGCCAGTAAAGTGTGTGACTTTAAAGGATTGTATAATTTAGTTATGAGAGAGCAAATCCTTAACTGTCAAAATCAGCTGTTGCATCAGTACCTGGTGGACTCTGATCTGACCTCTCCCCAAGAATTGGGCCAGAAGGCAGACAAATGGGTCAGAACCAGGGTGAGGCAGAAGGTTCAGAACCAAGGTGGTGACTCCAAGAAGCAAGATTCTAAAAACTCTGATAAGGGTGGGGAGAAGGGTAAAGATCAGAAGTTTTCTCAAGGGCCCCAAAAATCTGCATCTGGTGGAGAGTCGCAATCAAACAAGGATAAAGGCAAGAAGAAGCCATGGTGTCAAATCTGTAAACAGAAGACCCATTGGACAAGTGATTGTACCAAGTCCAAGGACTCCGCTCCAACCACCACATGCCCCTGAGGCAACTGTTCCCCCTAGTCCAGCTCCAAGTGGTGGTACTCAGAATAAGGGTGTAGTAGGGTTAACCCTGGGATCTGAGGTGGGCTCTGGCCTAGTCAGAGTTGCAACTCAGGCTGTGTTGGTCTGTGATGGAGGCATAGATATGGCCTCCTTATTTGTAAACCCCAGTAATCTGGGCAAATACAGACAGCAGCCTTTGATAAATGGAAAAGAGGCCTTGGCATTCAGGGACACAGGAGCAAGTGTCACAATGGTGACAAAAGATCTTGTGGCTCCTGAGCAAATCATACTTGGTGAGATGTACCAAGTGACCAATGCTAGCAATGTCAGGACAGACCATTCCTTGGCAGTTGTTAATTTCACCTGGGGAGGGGTAACTGGCCCCAAAAAGGTTGTTGTAAGTGCAGACCTCCCTGTTGAATGCTTGTTGGGCAATGATTTAGAAACTTCAGCTTGGGCTGAAGTGGAACTCAGGACTCATGCAGAAATGTTGGGTATCCCTGCAGATGTGTTTGCTATGACCAGGTCACAGGCAAAAATGTCTAACACTGAACAGGCCCTGGATCCTGGAAAAATGGACCAGGCGCCTTCCAAGAGAAGGAGCAGTAGGGGTAAGGCAGTGTCTTCCCCCCTGCCTCAGAATCCAGACCAGTCTCTTGAGGGAGCTTATCTGAGTCCTGAAGAAGGAACTGTCCCAGATGAGCTTGAACCTGATCAGGTTGAGTTCTTGGGGACAGGGGGCCCTTCCAGGGCAGATCTGAGCCAGGAGCAGCTGAGCTGCCCTCTCTTGAACCCCTCAGACAGCAAGCTGCTGCTGAGGCTGCTGGGAGTGCTAGTGGGTCCCATAGGATCTACCGGGATGATGGACTCCTTTACTCAGAATGTAGAGACCCCAAGCCTGGAGCCACCAGGAGGTTGGTTATACCTCTGAAGTTTAGGAGCTTCCTATTGACACTAGCACATGACATCCCATTAGCAGGTCACCTAGGCCAAAACAAGACTTGGGACAGAATTGTCCCTCACTTTCATTGGCCTCACATGTCTGAAGACACCAAGGAGTTTTGTCGCTCCTGTGTCACCTATCAAGCCAGTGGTAAGGCAGGTGGTACTACAAAGGCCCCCTGATACCACTACCTGTGGTGGGGGTTCCCTTTGAGACGGTTGGGATTGACATTGTTGGTCCCATGGATCCTCCAACTGCATCTGGGCACAGATTTATACTGGTGGTGGTGGACCATGCCTCTAGGTATCCAGAGGCAATTCCCCTTAGAACTACCACAGCTCCCGTGGTGTCAAGGGCCCTCCTGGGAATCTTTTCCAGGGTGGGTTTCCCTAAGGAGGTAGTATCAGACCGAGGTGCAAACTTCATGTCTAGTTACTTAACTGCTATGTGGAAGGAGTGTGGTGTAAATTACAAATTTACCACCCCTTATCACCCACAATGCAATGGGTTAGTTGAAAGGTTCAACAAAACCCTAAAGGGCATGATTAAAGGTCTCCCAGAAAAGCTTAGGTGCAGATGGGACATACTTTTGCCCTGCCTTCTCTTTGCCTACAGAGAGGTTCCTCAGAAGGGGGTTGGTTACAGCCCATTTCAGCTTCTGTTTGGACATCCAGTTAGGGGTCCATTGTGTCTAGTGAAGGAGGGATGGGAGTGACCTCTCAAACCCCCTAAACAGGATATTGTGGACTATGTACTTGGTCTCCGCTCCAGGATGGCTGAGTACATGAAGAAGGCAACTAAAAACCTTGAGGCTAGCCAGGAATTGCAAAAGGCCTGGCATGACCAAAAGGCTGTGTTGACTGTTTATCAGCCAGGACAGAAGGTATGGGTGTTGGAGCCTGTGGCCCCAGCAGCCCTCCAAGACAATTGGAGTGGCCCTCATACAATTGTTGAGCAAAAGGGAGAGGTTCCCTACCTGGTGGACCTTGGAACTCCCAGGAGCGTCAACCGGCTCAAACCATATGTTGACAGGGCAGACATGGGCTTGCTCATGGCTACTGATGATGGACAGGAGGAAGAGAGTGACCCACTCCCTGACCTGCTCTCACAGAACCCTGATGATGGATCAGTAGATGGTGTAGCCTTGGCAGGCAGCCTCACTGACCAGCAGCAAACTGATTGCAGAAAGGTTCTCAATCAGTTCAGACATATGTTCTCTCTGACTCCCAGTCAGACTACCTGGTGCACTCATGAAGTGGACACTGGGGACAGTCTGCCTGTTAAAAATAAGATTTACAGGCAACCTGACCATGTCAGGGACTGCATCAGGACTGAGGTCCAAAAGATGCTGGATTTGGGAGTGATTGAACTCTCAGATAGCCCTTGGGCTAGTCCAGTAGTCTTGGTACCTAAACCTCACACCCAGGGTGGTAAGAGAGAGATGAGGTTTTGTGTTGACTACAGAGGTCTCAATGCAGTCACTAGGACTGACGCCCATCCAATCCCTAGGGCAGATGAGCTTATAGATACTTTGGCCTCAGCCAAGTTTTTGAGCACATTTGACCTGACAGCTGGCTACTGGCAGATCAGACTAGCTGAGGATGCAAAAGCCAAAACAGCATTCTCAACCCCTAGTGGGCACTACCAATTTGTGGTGATGCCCTTTGGTTTGAAGAATGCACCTGCCACTTTTCAAAGGTTGGTGAACAAAGTCCTTACAGGCCTGGAAGCCTATAGTGCAGCTTATCTGGATGATATTGCTGTCTTTAGCTCCACCTGGGGGATCACCTGGTCCACCTGAGAAATGTTTTGGAGGCCCTGCAGAAAGCAGGCCTCCCTATCAAGGCCACCAAGTGCCAGATAGGGCAGAGTCAAGTTGTATACCTGGGTCACCTTGTGGGTGGAGGCCAGGTTCAACCATTGCAGAGCAAAATCCAGACCATGATGGACTGGGTTGCTCCAACCACCCAGACTCAGGTCAGAGCTTTCTTGGGCCTGACTGGGTACTCTAGGAGGTTTGTCAAAGGATATGGATCCATAGTGACCCCTTTGAATGACTTAACTTCCAAGAGAATGCCAAAGAAAGTTCAGTGGACAGTTAGCTGTCAAAAGGCATTTGATGACCTGAAGCAGGCCATGTGCACTGCTCCCATTCTGCAAAATCCTGACTATTCCAAACAATTCATTGTCCAAACAAATGCATCTGAGTTGGGGGTAGGGGCTGTGTTATCACAATTGAATGATGGTCAGGATCAGCCAGTAGCTTTTATTAGCAGAAGGCTGACCCCCAGAGAGAAACGTTGGTCAGCCATTGAGAGGGAAGCCTTTGCTGTGGTTTGGGCTCTGAAGAAGCTGAGGCCATACTTGTTTGGCACTCACTTCATTGTTCAGACAGACCATAAGCCCCTCTTATGGCTAAAACAGATGAAGGGTGAAAACCTCAAACTTTTGAGGTGGTCCATTGCCCTACAGGGGATGGACTATACAGTGGAACATAGACCTGGGAGTAACCATGCCAATGCAGATGGACTCTCCAGATATTTCCACTTAGAACATGAAGACTCAACTGGTCAAGGTTAGTTTAATGTCCTGACGTTTGGGGGGGTGGGTTGTGTAGGAGAGTAGGATCTGCTTCTTATAGTTAACCCCACTTTTTGCTGATGATTCACTGTTTTCGACTTAGTCTGACTGGGATCCTGCTATTCAGGACCCCAGTCTATCTGCTTTCTCCTCTAAATTGACTACATGTACTTTAGGTACACTACAGATTGGATTCTGGGGTACCCTTATAAGTCCCTAGTATATGGTATACTATGTACCCAGGGCATAGGTACCCCAGAGGCCTCCCAGGGGCTGCAGCATGTATTATGCCACCCCTGAGAGACCTTTTAAAATGACACCACAGGTCTGCTACTACAGCCTGTGTAAGGTGATGCATGCACCCCTTACTTAGATATAGGTTCACTATATCTATCCTAATCACTACACATATAAACAGTCACCCCTATGGCAGGCCTTATCAATCCTGAAGGCAGGGTGCTGGGTTTTATGTGAGAGGGTGCCCATGCATGAGCAGAGCCCTTCTGCAGCCTTCAGAACCTATTCTCCGGGGTTGTTTGTGATGCAGCTAACCATATATACTTAAGTGCATTATAACCTCGCGGTAAATGCTAACTTTAATATGGCTGCATGGAAACATGTCGTGTTTGGTGTCAAACACCTTGGAATCATACCTCCACACCAGTAACTGGTGTGGGAGGTATGATCCCAACCTCCTAGCGGGAGAAATATGACAGCACCGGTACACCCGGTACTATCTTTCTTGACCCTGGCATCACAAAATGGATGCTGCCAGCCACCGACACGAGTCTGCCCTCCTGCTGCTGGACGAAACTCCGGCAGGGGAAGGTTTGACAATAGGTTTCCTGTCACAGGGAGGTGTGACCACCTCCCAGACAGGCTTTAGTTTATTGGGGCTGGGTGGGTGCACTCTGAGAGTGCTTTGATGTCTGCACTGGGGGCACATTTGGTGTCCCTGTGCATAGTTCAGCTCGAACCGGTTGCAGGAGCCATTTGCTCCTGCTCTGGCGCGAAACTGGACAAAGGACATATGTGTAGCCACCCCTCTGTCCTGACCCTCCCATAGGTGGGTCCCCAGAGTTTGTCCCACCCCTTCCTTGGGTATAAAAGAGGAACCCCTGACTACAGGTCTTTGGATTTACCTGGACTAAACTCTGCTACAGAAACCAAGTACTTTTGACGATCTACACTTCGTTGGACGACAGAAGAATCTCCCTTGGAGTAAAGGAGTTACTCCCCTGCTGAGCAGGCACCTAAACGCATCTGACCGGTTTAGCAGGCACCTAAACGCATCTGAAGCTCCTGAAAGACTCTGAAGATTTCTGCAACACAGGAGGTGGGTTCGATCTGCGCATTCAGCAATCCTGAGGCCCGTATCCCTCGTGGGGACCGTGAAACCCGTACCCCTGGGCACCGTGTACATTTGCAGCAGCATATGCTTTTCGGCGATCCCTGAAGCTGTGCTTTGGGCTACTTGTAGTCCTGACCCTGAGCAGTAATTCCACCGAAGATTTCCGGCCTACACTCCACGAGTGTTCCGTGGGCTGATATTTAGTGATTCAGCTCGAGGTCCCTTCGCGATCCCTGGTCCCGTTGGCCTGTGGGTCCCTGTGAAGGTAACTTTAACTTTCAATGGGCTTCCCTGGTTGCTCCAGACGTGCCCTGACCCTCCATTGCTTGGAGAGTCCCCAGGACCTTGCTGGTCCTCACAGAAGCCTCTTTCCTCTGACCGCGTGGGTTGCAGTTGCCAAGGCTTGTTGGTGTTCAATCCGGACACTGACCCCCCAGCACTCGACATCCTTCGTGGGACAGCTCGCCTCCGGACTGTGGTCATCGTCGACGCCTCCTGGTCCCCGTGGCTGCAGAGTCAAGCTTCACCTCTTCTCACCTGAAGCACCCGACATCGGTGGGCATTCGATTGCTCCGCTTCTGGTCACGTGAAGTGACCCAGACTTTGTGCCCTCTGCTTTCAGGTTCTTCTCATCTCTGATCCAGGCTTGGATCACACCGGACACTTTTCTTCTCCACGGCAGCAGTACTTTTTTGCATCACCCCATTGAAAACGACAAGGGTTTCCGACACCACTTGACCCCTATGCACCCAGCTCCTCTGGGATAGGTAGCATGGGTACCTCGGTATTCTCAAGGGTGCTGGCCTTAGAACCTTCTATGTTTAGCTGGGTTTGCTGAAAGTCCTCTCCTAAGTGTCCTTAATCTTTAAATTTCCAACCGCGACTTTCCCATGGAGTTGTACGTAGCCTGCGCCTGTGTTCACACACTGCACCTGTCCCCCGTGGGTCCCCTGTGTCACTACCTTGGGTGGTTCCTTGGGGTCCCAGCGATTCTACGTGCTCTAGGCACTGTCTAGTCAAGTCGTGGTTGTTATACCACTTTCTTTGTATATGGTTTGGTCTCCCCCTGGAGCCCACTGTGTATTGTGCTATTTACTGTCGTTCTAGTGATTTAATATTGTGTGCTTTGGTCTCTAATCTCATAAAGAGGTTAGTAGAGAGTGTTTAGTAATAAATACATATATTTTATAGATACCTTGTGTGGTTCTCCTTTCATTTGGTCATTCAGGAGGTTATATACTGGTAAAACAAGCTGCTTTACATTCCTTCGAGACTTAGCCTGAAGGCTGCTCTCCATAGCTACCACTAGGATAGCTTTCAATAAAGGTTGTCTTTAACCTAATCATCAATAAAGGTCGTTTGGACTGGTGCAAGGTGCCCACTTTAATTAGTGGATAGCATATACCAGGCCAACTTCTCACACGCCTCCCCCATAACACTCTTAAAACCTCAATAAAAACTTGCATCAGAGCTGATCAACTGTAACTGGGACCTCTAAGATCCCTTTCGTTTTCCTACCTTAATTACCCATTGAACCCTATTGAACTTCCTACCTAACCTTGAACTTCCTATGTCGTCCAGGCGTGAACTTGCCTGCCCGTTCCCTTTCAGCCTGAACTGCCGCTGACAAACAATAAACTTCTGTAAATCATGGCAACTTCTCAGCCGACCGCCACCCAGAGAAAGGGGAGGCGAGGGGCGGGAGCTGTCTAGTCTATCTGGTCCATCTGCTCCCCTCCCTCCCCTCGACCCACTCTCTGCCCCCCCACCCCTCCCCTAGCACGCCGATAAAACCAACAGGAAATGTCCAACTTATGAAGTGCCTAGCACTTTAGCCAGAGCCAGCCTCACTTGCAGTAGGTATTATTCCATGCCTATAAATGAGAGATGTACCCCATCACCCCTGAAAAATTCGACATCATTGTATCGGAGAACGGAATGTTCCACCCTACCAATCCCCATGTCCCTGCACAATGCCGGCATCTCTTTGTTGAGCTTCCTCCTCGCTTCATCTATGGCTGCTGGCCTAGTTGCCCCACGCCAGCATCTTCTGGGAATAAATTCAGTCCACATTGTATAGCATCTGGCCCATGACCTACGTATGTCCTTGAGGTCCTCTTTCATTGCCCTAATTAGGGCGAAACCCTTCTGTACGACCAGGTCATTTCCCTCTAGATTAAGCAGAAGCACATCCAGAAATTTCCCGCCCACCAACAGCCTATTGAGACAAGGAATGAGCTCCTTCCACCTCATCCGCCCTTTCCCTACCCAAGTGATGGTATACAAAGAGTTATCAAAACCCAAATTCCTGCCATGGCAGCTATCCCTGGCTTGTCGCTCCGCCCACTTCACAAAGGAATGACCTACTATCCAGATGTTCATCCCAGCTTCCAGTGGTCTGGGAACGGAACATGCAACAGAAATAAAGTTGACAAACTACACCTCAAATCCCTCATTGCCCTCCCCCTGAACATATCTGCGAAAGCAACTTGACGACCATCTGCCCAAGTCCATAATGTGTTTTTGATCCCAACCCAGACTACCCACTTCCGTCGCTTCCCCTATCCTAAAGGAGTGTGTCCCAAACCCAGCCGGGTCCAAGGCCCTCACCCTCAAGGCTGCTCGCAAAACAGCCAACAACTGGAAATATGTAACTGGTCTGCCATCGTCGTGTTTAAACACCTTGCCTACCTCGGACCCCTGACGCTCTAGGGCCATAGCCCACTGCACAGGGCCGATGCTTCTTTCTAGGTAACTTCTCATGAAAACAGCTCTCTTCCTTCCTCTGATCGGTCTTAAACTTATACAGCCAAACTTGCACGCCCTCCTCCCCACAATGAACCTTCTCCCACCGCAGACCCCTACTCTCTGTGCCCCCCAATAGCTCTGATACTCTGAAGGCCCCCGAAAAACATCCATGACATGAGGGATGCAAATAGAACCATCTCCCCCTGCCCGGAGCATACCTTCGGAAGGGACCGGTTCACTCCGGTCAACACCTTTAAAGTCAGGGGCCTTCGCTGACGTACCCCCTGGCCAGTTTCCCTCACCCATCCCTCCAGAATCCTACTCCCCAGCCGACGGAGCATAGCCCCATAGAAGTTTACCCATAAATGCAATACCAGACAATTTGCCAGCTATTGTAACCTTTGACTGGCCTTTCCCTATGAGAGAGAGTATAAATTGCACAACATCTTCAACTCTCTCCCATTCCCAAGACCTCCTTGTGCCCCCCAGCCAAGAATTCCGTCCAGCCTGCTGGTACGCTTTTCTCGTGGAAACTGCTAAAGACCCAACTACCAATTGAAGCATCCTCTTTTTCCTACTGACCAGAGTTCTTGTAGCATCCGAGTCTTCGCCGGATCCGCTCCGTGGCCAGCCCATGGAACCTCTCCCACTGCAAACGAGACAAAGCATCGGCAATGTCTTTGTCCACCCCCGGGACATGTCTGGCTCTGAGCGTAATGTCCAGACTCAAGCAACGCAGAACAAACACCCTTGGGAGCTGTCACAACTGGGGTTCCCTGGCTGACTGACTGTTGATCACGTGCACCACATGTAGGAAGGTGGAATCTGACTGCATGGGTGCCCCCACTTTTTTCCTGGTTTTTTTGCTGGTTTTCGACTTAGTTTGGCTGGGATCCTGCTATTCAGGACCCCAGCCTATCTGTTTCCCCCTTAAATTGATTGCATGTACTTTAGGTACACTCCAGATTGGATTCTGGGGTACCCTTATGAGTCCCTAGTATATGGTATACTATGTACCCAGGGCATAGGTACCCCCGAGGCCTCCCAGGGGCTGCAGCATGTATTATGCCACCCCTGAGAGGCCATCCAAAATGACACAACAGGTCTGCTACAGCAGCCTGTGTAAGGTGGTGTATGCACCCCTTACTGAGATATAGGTTCCCTATATCTCTCCATATCACTGCACATGTAAACCTATCAGTCACCCCTATGGCAGGCCTTAACAATCCTGAAGGCAGGGTGCTGTGTTTCATGTGAGAGGGTGCCCATGCATGAGCAGAGCCCTCTGCAGCTTTCGGAATCTTTATTCCGGGGTTGTTTGTGATGCAGCCAGACCATATACTCTTAAGTGCATTATAACCCAGCGGTAAATGCTAACTTGAGAATGGCTGCATGGAAAACTGTTGTGTTTGATGTCAAACACCTTGGAATCATACCTCCACCCCAGTACTGGGGTGGGAGGTATGATTCCTCCCTTCTAGAGGAGCAACATGGCACCACCGGTACACCCGGTACCAGCTTAACAGAACCCTGGCATCACAAAATGGATGCTGCAGCCACAGACACGAGTCTGCCCTCCTGCTGCTGGACGAAACTCCGACAGGGGAGGCCTGGACAATAGGTTTCCTGTCACAGGGAGGTGTGACCACCTCCCAGACAGGCTTTAGTGTATTCGGGCTGGGTGGGTGCACTCTCAGAGTGCTTTGAAGTCTGCACTGGGGGCACATTTGGTGTCCCTGTGCATAGTCCAGCTCAAACCGGTTGCAGGGGCACACAGCCCCTGCTCTGGCGCGAAACTGGACAAAGGAATTGGGTGTGGCCACCCCTCTTTCCTGACCCTCCCATAGGTGGGACCCCAGAGTTTGTCCCGCCCCTTCCTTGGGTATAAAGTAGGAAACCCTGACTACAGGACTTTAGATTACACCTGGACTAAACTCTTATACCAGAAACCAAGTACTTCGACGATCTACACTACGCTGGATGACTGAAGAATCTCCCTTGGAGTAAAGGAGTTACTCCCCTGCAAGGCAGGCACCTTTAACGCAACTGACCGGTTGGCATCTTCGAGCTCCGACGGACTCCGAAGAATATTGCCACACAGGAGGTGGGTTTTCCGAGGTCCCTGAGGTCGATCTGTGCCCACAGCAAGTCTGAGGCCCGTATCCCTCGTGGAGACCGTGCAACCCGAACCCCTGGACACCCCGACCATTTGCAGAATCATCAGCTTTCCGGCGACCCCTGAGGCTGAGCTTTGGGTTACTTGTAGCCCTGACCCCGAGCAGTAATTGCACCAAAGATTGCAGGCCTACACTCAACGAGTGTTCCGTGATTCCTCTCGAGGTCCCTTCGCGATCCCTGGTCCGTTGACCTGTGGGTCCCCAAGAAGGCAACTCTAACTTTTATTGGGCTTCCCTGGTTGCTCCAGACGTGCCCTGACTCTCCATCGCTTGGGGAGTCCCCAGGACCTTGCTGGTCCGCACAGAAGCATCTTTTCTCTTCCTGCGTGGGTTGCTGTTGCCAAGGCTTGTTGTGGTCAATCCGATCACCGACACCCCAGCACTCGACATCCTTCGTGGGACAGCTCGAATCCGGCTCCTGGTCGTCATCGACGTCCCCGGGACCCCGTGGCTGCAGAGTGAAGCTTCACCTCTTCGCACCTTATGCACCCGACATCGGTGGGCATTCGATTGCTCCGCTCCTGGTCACTGGCTAGTGACCCAGACTCTGTCCCCTCTGCTTTCAGGTTCTTCACATCTTCGATCCAGGCTTGGATCACACCGGACACTTTTCTCCTTCACGGCAGCAGCACTTTGCAGCAGATCGCCATTGAAAACGACGACGATTCCCGACACCTTTTGACACCTATCACCCGGCTTCCCTGGGTGAGGTAACTCGAGTACTCCGGTGCTCCCGTGGGTGTTGGCCCTAGAACCCCTTAAGTCTAAAGGGGTTTGCTCAAAGTCCTCTCCTAAGTGTCCTTTTGCTTTAAAATTCCAACTGCGACTTTCCGCATTGAATCCTACTGCGCTCGCGGCTGTGTTCTCACACTGCACACGTCCCCCGTGGGTCTCCTGTGTCACTACCTTGGGTGGTTCCTTGGGGTCCCAGCGATTCTACGTGCTCTAGGCAATGTGTCTAGTCAAGTCGTGGTTCTTATACCACTTTCTTAGTATATGGTTTGGTCTCCCCCTGGAGCCCACTGTGTATTGTGCTATTTATTGTCGTTTTAATACTGTGATTCTGTGTATCTTGAACTCTAATCTCATAAAGGGATTAGTAGTTAGTGTTTAGAAATAAATACATATATTTTATATATATCTTGTGTGGTTCTCCCTTCATTTAGTTATTCAAGAGGTTATAATCTGGTAAACCAAGCTGCTTTACACTCCTTCAAGACTTAGCCTGAAGGCTGCTCTCCATAGCTACCACTAGGATAGCTTTCAATAAAGGTTGTCTTTAAACCTATCATCAATAAGGGTCGTTTGGACTGGTGCAAGGTGCCCACTATAACTAGTGGACAGCATATACCAGGCCAACTTCTCACAGGTGTCGGCATCAAGCACAGGCCCCTTTTTTGCTGGCCTCTATTGAGGGGAAAAAAACTGGCCAGGTGGGTAAAAAACGTCGGAGGTGGCAACCGTAAGGACAGCTCAGGGCAACACATACAAAGTCACCCGACTGATTACTATCACTTCCACTGAAAAAACTGAACTTGCTGGCTTTACTAATACCTTTTTTAAACTAAAAATGACACTGGCTTGAAAATTATGGAGTTGACTGTGCCAGGAGTTGTATTTTTCTTACCAAATTGTAAAATCAGTAAAGTTGAACATGTTTCCAAATCTGAAAATTATTAACAGACACTCTGCTCTGACCTGAATAGCACTTCTTGGCAAGATCAATCTTGGCCAGCATTCAGTAACCACTCGTACACTTGGTATGGACCGGCACCTAGGTGTGCCAAATCGCCTTTAATTCAGTTCTCCTCCTCCTGACTGCCCTGGTGTGTTCTGTGCGCCAGTATCACCTAGCTTCTTGCATCACAAATAGGTGCCAATTGTAGCACCTAAATTCTCGTCCCAAAATTTGATGAGGAACAAACTGAAAGAAAAAGGTGGTGTTAAATGATACAGTGAAAGCATACAACAGGTAGGGATGGTTCCATATCTGTCCTTCAACAGTCTGAGTCATGGCTTATAGTCATGTGTGTAGCAATGGCTATTTCTAAAGGTGTTTGATTATTGAGCTATTTCTCATTCCTTGTTCATAGTTTCTTTCTGCCATCACCATATGAGTATATACTTGTGTGGGTCTTGGCATCCTTTGATGAGCTGCACTCCTACCTACTTGTTTTGATCATTATTGGTACAGCTCGCACAGCCTCATAAGAAAGTTGTTGAGCTACCCACCCTTGTGCTGACACCCTTTCAAATTTTGGGTTTATGCGTGGGTTGAAAAGGATTCAAACACTACCACACCTTCCTCATAGTTATCATTTACGGCGTCAGGGAGGTTCAGGGATCATCTCTAGATTTCCTCCTCCATACAATACTGTAGTCTGGACCTCTTCACCCCACCACAAGTTTCATGAACCACTTTGAAGTAGTTCTTGAGAAGGTCAATACACAATTTTCGACTCAGGACAGCTGATGCAGGAGCTGTTAGCTTGCTAAATGGGAGGAAGTGGTTGTGTCTTGATAATAGAAATGCTTCGTTTCAGCCTGGATGCTCAAGCTGGGGCTCACCACCTACTGCAGAGACAGACATCGCTCATGTTACTGGGGTCACGGGTGGCAGTGAGATCCACTGTGTTGACACTCCTCGTCGCAAGTGTTCTGTCCTAAATTGCACTTCTGCTAATTCTCGATCTCAGACTTTGGACATTGTATCTCCATATGCAAAGGCTCCGTTGATCTAGCCAGCATCAACCATGTTTACTGTGTTCAAGTGTTGCCTTGCCTCTTGCGTCACATACAGGCACCAATTCTAGTATGTAACACAATCTTGTAATACAATCTTGAGTTTTAAGTACAGGAGTGCGCTGTCCACCAAAGACTCGGTGTACCTCTTCTGTTTAGAGTCAGGTGTTCTATTTCCTCTGGCAGAGGCTCCTCTAGTTCACAGCATCACACATCTGACCTTCGGGCCAAGTACCTCAGACCACCTCACCATGATCTACCTAGGGCAGAATTTTTGGCATACTTATTTTTCCTGTTTGCAACTGCCAGTAAAAACGGGATGGTCCCAAACTGGAAAAAACTGGTGTCCACATGTGCTGGTAGAAAACTCCCCTTTTCAAAAACAAACCCCTGCTTTGGGGTGTGTGTTTGAAAAAGAAAAAAACGTTGCTGAGAGGCTGCATAGAACATGGTGGCTGCTCAGCAAACCTACAGTGCTTTCAGAGGAGCGGCAGTGGCAGCAACCTATCTGAAGGCACAGAGATCTCTGCCAGGAAAGCCCAGCCTCATTTGCTGCAATTGACAGTTTTTCCTACTGTGCAGAGGACCAAATATTTTTCTCAGCCTTGTGGGGATTCATCGGTGTCATTGTGGTCTGCAGACTAGTTTCATATCTGTGCAGCAGGAGCTTAATAGACTGAGCTGCACTTCTCTGTCGCTGGCAAATAAACTCCCTGTGTTGTCCTGTGAAACTTGTGACCTGATTACACACGAATAGCCAGAGCAAGTGATGTATTAGGGATCAATACAGCTCTTGGCCATTGCGAGATGTGCTCTGCCCAGACATCAGAGTGCTCTAGCGACATTGAGATCGAAGAACTTCAACTCCTCTATTCTAGTAATTACCAGATGAATTAAAGCAATCCATCCATCTCCTTTTTAGTTTTTTCAGTGCGGCACCCCACTTATGATTGGTCCAGCACACATGAATCCCGTAGCTCATTGCACAACAGGGCTCAAGCTTCAGTTCATAGAGGAGACACAATAAGGCTGAAACATGTCTGGGGTTGCTTATGTGGCTAGCAGTTTGGACCGTTCCATCACTTTTGCAGAAAATCCACGACTGATCCACAGTGGTTGGTACCTGTCTGTAGTACTGGACTGGATCTCAACACACAGTAAGTACCAGCAGCAGAAATGTATTCAAGAATCCTATCCATCCCCTTTCTTGTTGCCTCCCTGAAGCACAATCAAACAGGATTTAAACAATGGGGCTCATGCATTTTTGCACAAAATGTATGTTTCCTGTTTCACTCTTGAACGAGTACTGGTCTTTTCACTTTATTTTTATACACAGAAAGGAACAAATCATCCATAGCTACTGGACCTCTGATCCTGCACATGAAATATCTCTGGCTCATTTTTTAAAGCTAATTATTGCATTAAAATTTCTTACTATCACCATTAAAAAATACTGGTACAAGAAACCGGTGGGTGTCTGGTGCCGGGGCTTCTCTAAAGGAGCCAGTGGGGTCTTCACTAGTGTGATAATGTTGCTATGCAAGGGGAAGCAGGGTTTAAAGAAGCCAGAGGAAGAAACCCAATAAACCAACTAGACGTGCCATAGCTCATGACGAACAATGCACAACACTAGATCTCACCTACTTATTTACTTTTTGAGAGAATGTAGAGTTTAACGGCTGCTGTTTCACAATTGCTCGTTGTGGCAGGACATGACCTTTGCTCATGATGGTGGTTGTGGAGGTTACTCAGTAACAGGGCTCACCAAACATGCGTAAGGCGGCAGAGAGAGTCAGTATTCCTGAATGTTTGAGTGAATGCTGCAAGGTAGTTGAGAGAAGAGAGTCCAGCACCTAGAAGGGATTTGGGGTAGAGAGTTTATCCCTAAAGGGGATTTGGTTAGGCAGTGTACTCTCTACAGAAGTGTGATGAATCTCCGACGAGGGAGTCCCCCACTGCTGAATCTCTGGTGTGAGGGGCCCTATAAAGGTATGGATGGTACTCCTCAAGAGTATGGCACTAGCTTGTACTATTCTTCTATGGCAGAGCTGGCGAAGAACGGAGGGGGGGGAACGATGGTCTGAAGCAGGGTTATCCA
The DNA here is from genome assembly GCA_963921515.1 of Calotriton arnoldi. NCBI lineage: Eukaryota > Metazoa > Chordata > Amphibia > Caudata > Salamandridae > Calotriton > Calotriton arnoldi. The sequence continues at coordinate 326,797 of CAWUFW010001107.1, read as the reverse complement.
AATAAGCTGGAGGTTCACGGGTGGTGCCTATGGAATATAGATGCAGGCCTGAATTTGGTTTGCAGAACCTGAATTCCAAAAAGTTCCCTACCAGCGAATTTAGGGTGGATATTGTAGGAAAGTACGATCTGCTTCTTATTGCTACCCCCACTTTTTGCTTTATGTTGTACTGTTTTTGACTAGTCTGACTGGGAATCCTGCTAATCAGGACCCCAATCTATCTGCTTTTCACTAAATTGGTTATGTACTTAGATACACGGCAGATTGGATACTGGGGTACCCTTGTCAGTCCCTAGTATATGGAACACATGTACCCAGGGCATAGGTTCCCCAGAGGCCTCCAATGGGCTGAAGCATGTATTATGCCACCCATGAGAGGCCATGCAAAATGGATCTGCAGGTCTGCCATTGCAGCCTGTGTAAGTTGGTGCTTGCACCACTTACGAAAGATATAGGTTTACTATATCTATAAGTCACTACACTTAAAACTTATAAGTCATGTTAGACCTGGCATTTCTTGGCGTGATTACCCCTGACTTTTTGCCTCTACCTCCTCTATTTTTGATGCTGTGATGGATTTCGTTTTACTGGCTTAGATGCTTTGGGCACTTTGCCACTGCTGATCAGTGTCAAAGTGCAAGTGCTCCCTGTGTAAAGTGTAATGGTAATTGGTTGTCCATGATTGGTATGTTTGCCTTACTAGTAAAGTCCCTAGTAAAGTGCACTATGTGTGCCAGGGCTAGTAATGCAAATGCTACTAGTGGGCCTGCAGCACTAATTGTGCCACCCACACAAGTAGCCCTAAAGAGAGAACTCAGGCCAGGCACTGCAGTGCCTGCGCGCAGTTTGTTAAACTGCCATGTTGTCCTGACAAGTGCACCCACTTGCCAGGCCTTACCCTTCCCTTTCTATGCACATCAGACACCCCTATGGTAGGTCCAGGGTACCCCCCTGGGCAGGGTGCAGTGTATGTGAAAGGTAGGACATGTACTATGGTGTATACCATGTCCTAACAGTGAAATGCTCTCCATTTCGTTTTTCACTGTTGTAAGGCCATCTTGCCCCTAGGACAGAATGGGGAAGGCTGTGTAATATGTTTCCAGCCTATCTTCCCAAAGGCTTAAGATGGAGAGGTGAAGTTTAGTGTGCCTGAACTCCCAATTTAATAACATATTTTTGTGAAGGTGGTTTTTGAATTGCGTGTTTAGAAACAACTCTTTTAGAAGTGGCTGGGTTTTTGTGCTCTAACATTTCTGTGCGTCTCTGCCTGATTGTGGATTGACTGTCTGGATTTGAATGCGATAGGCTCTGGGGAATGTCTTGACCCAGGGGAGGTGGTGAGACAGCAACAGGCTGACCTGCATCTGGAGTGTAGGGGGGAGGAGTAGCCCCTGGAGGTGAAGAGGCCTGGGTTGCTGCCATAAAACAATGGCTCCATCTCCTGCTGAGTGATTAAGGATCCAGACCCCCAATATCAAAGGCAGAAGGTGTCACTGGCAGGAGACGCCCAGAACTGGTTTGGACAGGGGTCAGTGCCCCCTGAACACAAAGACTTCAAAGACATTTAGGGGTATAACTATGAGAGCTGAAACCCCTGGACTTTGGAATGGAACTGTTCAAGACTGTAAAGGATTGAAACTACTTCGTGGTCAAGAGGAACCTTTGCCAAGGAAGAAACAGCTGCAGAGACTGAAGGAAAGGACTGACCCTTGCTGTGTGTTCTGGGGCTGGCCTGCAGTTTGCTGATTTAACCAAGGAGAGGCTAAAGGGACTTTGCTGTGTGCTGTGTCCCCCTGCTTGAAAGGACTTTGCTGTGTGCTGTGTCCTGAAGTAACTTATCCCCAAGGGCCTGAGGAGAGCTGGCTCCCTGTTGTGGAAACTCACGAACACAAAAGGTTCCAGGTGTGTCTCAGCGACGCTGTGTGTGTGTGCTTTTTGCAGCCTGAGACTCTCGTAAGAATTGTCCTGTGATCGTGTGCACCTGGAGTCCAAGTGAGTCTCAGCGACGCTGTGTGCAGCCTGAGACCTTCGTGAGGATTGCCCTGTGATCGTGCACACCCGAAGTTCGTGTGTCTCAGCGACGCTGTGTGCGTGTGCTTTTTGCAGCCTGAGACCCTCGTAAGAATTGCCCTGTGATCGGGGGCACCAGGAGTCCAAGTGAGTCTCAGCGACGCTGGGTGCGTGTGCTTCGTGCAGCCTGAGACCTCGTGAGGATTGCCCTGTAACCGTGCACACCCGGAGCTCAAGTGAGTCTCAGCGACGCTGTGTGCATGTGCCCTGTTGCAGCCTGAGATCTTCGTTATCGCCATCGGCCCGGACCGGCATCCCCAGAGGAGCTGTGCCGCCGGCCCGAGGCCACCGTTGCCAGAAGCAGGACCTCGAACCAACCCCGTCAGAGGAGGGCCCGAGCCCACTGCCCGGAATCAACCAAGTCACATCGGAGGCCCAAGTCCCCAGAGGAGAGCAAGGTCGCACCCCCCAGGTAACGTGTGTCGCCGCCTGGGGCGGGGTGCGGGCTCGGAGAGAGACGCTCTCGGCCTCTCCCATTCTTGCAGCGCGAGTCTCTGCTCAAGCTCGTATCGCGGCCCGTACTTGCCAACGGAGTGGCAGTACCGGGGCCGGAGTGTGGAGCTGCACTTTGGTTTACACCATACCCGTGTTGGGGGCATATGTTGGCGGAACCTGACCGCGAGTCATTACGAGTGGCAGAGAGACCGTCTAAAGCACCGTGATCGGTGCCGGAGTGCCTTGCGCATTGCATTGTTTCTGCATTACGAACTACCCGATTGTTGCCTTGCGCATTGCATTGTGTTTGCATAACGAACTGCCAATTGTTGCATTACGCATTGCATTAGTTTGCATCACGAACTGCCTGATTGTTGCATTACGCATTGCATTATTTTTGCATTACGAACTGCCTGATTGTTGCATTACGCATTGCATTATTTTTACATAACGGACTACCTGATTGTTGCATTACGCATTGCATTATTTTGGCATTACGAACTGCTTGATTGTTGCATAACGAACTGCATTACTTTTTCATTGTAAAGTGCCTGATTCCTGCATTACGAACTGCATAGCATTGCATTAGGACTGCATTGGATCATCTAGAATTGCTCATTAATACTGTCAGAACCTACAAGGGCTTGCTGGCCTAATAACCAGCAAGGTGAATTATTACAAGTACACATATGTTGGATTTCTATCATGTGGTCTCATCGTATATCTTTTATATAAACATATACTTGGTTTTTATGAAACTCGTGTGGAGTCCATTTGTGGTGTCCTCATTGGGTCACTGAGAGCGTGGTTGCAAATACTTTACACATTTGCCCTGAAGATAAGCCTAGCTGCTCGTGCCAAGCTACCGAGGGGGTGAGCAGGGGCTATCTGAGAAGGTGTCCTTCCTTTCCCTGACTTAGAAGCAAGGGTCCCTATTTGGCCTAAGGTACCTACCTCAGCCAACTAGGGAATCCTGGCTCTAACAAGTCACCCCTATAGCAGGCCTTAACAATCCTGAAGGCAGGGTGCTGGGTTTTACGTGAGAGGGTGCCCCTGCATGAGCAGAGCCCCTCTGCAGCCTTTGGAGACCATTCTCCCGGGTTGTCTGTGACTCAGCCAGACATATAGGTAGAGGTGCATTATAACCTCGCGGTAATAGCTATCTCGAAAATGGCTGAAACAAAACATGTTGTGTAACCGGTGTGGGAGTTATGTTATGTTATTATGTATTTATAACTCGCACGGATACTCAGGAGTGTCCCGGTGCGGAAGCCAGTATGAAGGAGACAGAAGGGCGTGGAACGCGGCTGGGTGTTAGTTAAAAAGCAAGGTTTTTAACTGCTTTTTAAACAACCTAGAGTCTTGGGTGTTTCGCAGTTCGTAGGGAAGGGCATTCCAGGCTTTGGCTGCCTTGAAAGAGAGGGAGCTGCCTCCAGTTCTAGCAAGGCGGAAGCGTGGTATAACGGCGAGGCATTGCCCTGTGGAGCGTAGATGTCTATGAGGCGCATAGAAATCAAATAGTCTCCTGAAGTAGGGGGGGCCCAGATTTATATAAGGCACCATGGGCAAGAGTGAGCGCCTTGAACAGGACACGCTGTCTCACTGGGAGCCAATGCAGATCCCGGAGATGTTGCTTTGTGCTGGACCTACCCGGGATGCCCAACAGCGCTCTTGCTGCTGCATTCTGGATAGTCTGTAACTTTTTTAGCTGATAACCAGGAAGGCCGATGTATAAGGCATTGGCGTAGTCTATACGCGACAGGATGAGAGCGCGAATCACCATTTCTTTTGCTAATCTGGGCAACAATGGCAGGAATTTCCGAAGTGATTTCAGTGTGCCGAAGCACACACCGGACAATTTTTTTATCTGCGGTGAGAATCGGAGGTCCTCACTGAAACAGACCCCCAGATTCTTCACTGGGCTCCCCGTTGACTTAGGCATGGGGTAACCCGTAGGCCAGAGGTCATCCCTGAAAGTGCGGAGGGAAAGACCCATAGAGGAGGACCTCAGACTTGTCCTCATTGCATTTGAGCTGAGCTCCCGCCAGACATTTAAAAACTGCTGCATTACAGTTTTTGGCTAAAACAGGGGACAGGTCATTTTCCTTCCACGTGAAGAGGAGCTGGGTATCATCTGCATAGGCTATGATCTTTGCACCCAGCTCCTCCGCCAGACGGATAAGTGGCGTGACATATACATTGAAGAGAAGGGGGCTCAAGGTTGAGCCCTGGGGGACTCCCGTGGTCACCTTTCTTGATGCTGAAGAAAACTGAGGCAGCCATACCTGCTGTGTCCTGTTCTCTAGAAAGGATTCGATCCAATCCCATACCACGCCAGAGATTCCAATATTGGAGAGACGGGCCAAAAGTTGACGATGCGGCACCGTGTCGAAGGCGGCAGAGAGGTATGATTCCACATTTCTGAAGCAAGCTTCGTGGGGTCACTGGTCCTTCCAGGACCAGCCTTCTCGACCCGGACAGCACAAAATGGTTGCTGCCAGCCAGAGACACATTTCTGCCCTCCTGCTGCTCAGCCAAGCTCGAGCAGGGGAAGGCAGAACAATAGGCATCCTGTCACAGGGAGGTGTGACCACCTCCCAGACAGGATTTAGTGTATTGGGGCTGGGTGGGTGCACTGTCTCAGTGCCTGAAAGTCTGCATGAGGGGCACACTTGGTGTCCCTGTGCATAGTCCAGTTCAAACCAGTTCTGGGAGCCTATGGCTCCTGCTCTGGCGCGAACCTGGACAAAGGATAGGGGAGTATCCTCCCCATTGTCTAGATCCTCCTCTGGGTGGGTCCCCTGAATCTGTCCAACCCTCACCCGTGGGTACAAAAGGGCTTACCTGGCTGTAAGAGATTAGATTTGACGTGGACAAGATTCTGAACAAGAAACCACTGACCTTCGACCGTCTAAACACTCTGGACTTCGACTGGGCCCGACTTCGTCCCCCTTTCCGTCCATAGCATCGTCTGTGCCCGTGCACCAAACAGGCTCCGTGCAGGACCTGTGGGGCATCAAGGACATCTGAAGAATCTCCCTTGGGGTGAAGGAGTCACTCCCCTGCATTCGCAGGCACCGTAACGCAACTGATCGGTCTGCTGCTCCTGAGCTCCTCCGGACTCTGAAGACTCCAGCAACACAGGAGGTGGGTTCCGACGTTCCTTGAGGTTGAGCTGCCCTCTCATGAAGTTTGAGGCCAGTATCCCTCGTGGGGACTGCATAACCTGAACCCCTGTGCACCGTGTACTTTTGCAAGTGCATATGCTTGTTGGCGATTCCCGAGCTCGTGCATTGGACTCTGTGTAGTCCTGACCCTGAGCAGTATTTCCACGAAAGAACTCCGGCCTCCTCGCACCGAGTGCACCGTGGGCTGGTACTTTGTGATCTTGCTCGAGGTCCCTTCGCGACTCCTGGTCATTTGGCCTGTGGGTCCTCCTGAGGGTCATCTTGAATTCTGATGGGCTTCCCTGGTTGCTCCAGACGTGTGCTGACTCCCCATTGCTTGGTGAGTCCCCTGGACCTTGCTGGTCCACACCGTAACCTGCTTGACCTTCCTGCGAGGGGTTGCTGTTGCCAAGGCTTGTTGGTGCTCCAGCCGGACACCGACCCCTCAGCACTCGACATCCTTCGTGGGACAGCTCCCATCCGGCTCCTGGTAGTCATCGACGCCTCCTGGTCCTCGTGGCTGCAGAGTCGAGCATCCCTTCTTCGCACCTGAAGCACCCGACATCGGTGGGCAGTCATCTACTGAGCCCCTGGTCACCCTGAAGTGACCCAGACTCTGTCCCCTCTGCTTTCAGGTTCCTTCCATCCCGAATCCACCCTTGGATTCCCACGGACACTTTCATCCTTCCCGGCAGCAGTTCTTCTTTGAAGTCCTCCATTGAAAATGACGGAGGTTTCCGACACCACTCCTGACCTATGCACCCGGCTCCCCTGGGATAGGTAACGCGGGTACTTCGGTATCCACGGGTGGGGTGGCTCTCCAACCTCCTGAGTTCCAAAGAGTTTCCTCAAAGTCCACCGAGAAGGGTCCTTAAACTTTAAAACTGTAACCGCGACTTCCCCATAGAGTGGTACAGAGCCCGCGGTGGTGTTTCCACACTGCACCCGGCCTCCGTGGGGTCCCTGTTTACTCACCTTGAGTGGTTCCTTGGGGTCCCAGCGATTCTACGTACTCAAGACACTGTCTCGGCTCCAGTCGTGGTTCTTATACCACTATTTTAGTATATGGTTTGGTCTCCCCCTTGAACCCACTGTGTATTGTGCTACTTACTACTGTTTCTTTGCTAAAGTATAGTGTGCTTTGTGTTGTACCCTCGTGTAGAGGATACTAGAGTGTTCTATAAATAAGTACATATTTTTTATAACTACTGGGCAGTTCTCCTTTCATTTAATTAATACTAAAGGTGATATTCTGGTAAAACAAGCTGCTTTACATTCCTTCAAGATTAAATCTGAAGGCTGCTCTCCACAGCTACCACTAGGATAGCTTTCTAAAGGTTATCTTTTACCTCATACATCATAAGGGTCGTTTGGACTGGTGCAAGGTGCCCACTTTAATTAGTGGACAGCATATACCAGGCCAACTTCTCACAGATATGACATATGAAGATGGAAGGGCAACTCAAATATGTATGGAGTGTTTAATAATTGCCATATTAGGCTTCCTAATACAGAACACCATCCCCATAAATCAACACTACTGATATTTAAGCACATGAAAACTAAGATTCCTCAGTGGAAGAGGACAATGGAAGAAAATGCTTGATTTGCAAGTTCTGCAAAGTGACTTTCCCAGTATTCGCTAGCAATGCAGCAAGCTGGCTGGCTCAGCATTGCTCCTCAAATAACCACCAACAGCATAAAGACCCACCAAATTTTGATATGGTCTGTGGCAGATGCCCCTTACAGATAAAGTGAACAATTTTAAAAGAATACATCTCAATGAAAAAGATGTGACTGGTGAATTTGCTGATGCCTTAGTGATGTCTGCATCATTTCTCCACTGCGCCAATGAAATCTAACTGACCATAATCAATTGAAAACTCACCATGCCCGTGGTTTTTCCCTGATACACTAAGAATAAACACTAATCTACACTGATTTTCACATGGTGAGAAAACAATGCTGAAATTCAAAACATTTACATAGAGAACACAGGCAAACCTTCATATTAATCTAAAGAAAGTGTGTTATCTTTGTAGGTTTGCTTTTTTCCATCATTTTTTCGAATTGGTTTGTATGGAGGTTATCTACACGGGGCCAAACCCCACCTTAGGAATATTCCAAAGAGGGTCACAGTTTGTTTATTTAGAAAGGTAGTTGAATATGTCATATTGTGATGATAGGGAAGATTATTTTTTATAGCTGCTCTGGTGGCATGTTACGCAATACCAATCTGCCCATGCATACACACTACACATGTATTGTATTGTATTGTAATTGCATTTATATAGCGCTTACTACCCCCGAGGCGTCAAAGCGCTTTTTCGGCGAGTAGCAGGCTACTCCGGAACCCTTAAAGGATTAGTGTTGAATTAGTATAGTGAAATATGAAAGTAATTTGAGTGGTGGATAGGTTAGTAAGTTATTTGGATTCAGAAGGATAGCGGAGGGATAGAAGAGAGAAAAAGGTTTGCATTTATATAGCGCTTGTTACCCCTAATGAGGTGTTGAAGCACTTTCTTGGCGAGTAGCACGCTACTGTAGGACCCATAAGGATTAGTGGTGAATTAGTATAGTGAAATATGAAAGTAATTTGAGTGGTGGCTATTAACATGTATAGGCAAAGCAATCATATCAGACAGGATCATTACAGAGTGATGCACTCTAAGCACTTGCATACAGGTGTCAGGAATGCCTTTGTTGTCAGATGAAGAAGTACTCTCAGTAAGTGGTGTGAAATACCTATGGCACGACCCCCTAGGGCATATTGTTTGGGGACAAGGACAACACATATTCATGTTTATTTTAGCCACTGGACAAGTAAACCCAACCCCCTGCAGCACTAGTCCTTTCACTGACAGTTTACAGTAATGAAAGAGAATTGTCTGCCATTAAAGTAAGATTTGTATCCATATTCAAATCATTTACTATTAATCTGACCGCTCTAAGTGATCTGTGAACTCAAACTGCACTATTAACAGTGTTTTCTGTATGAAAAAGTGTACACATGCTGGTAAAATTTAACAATTTGAATCTATATCTGATGTGGCCCAAATGCCTACCAGTTATTTACAAATACATGCATAAGAATGAAAGCAATATTGGTGATTGTTGGGTTTCAAAATAAAATGTACACAAAAAATTGCAACTTGAAAATAAATTAGGGGCATGATTCGTAAAGAAAATCAAAACAATGTGCACCAGGTAAAAGACCTTGCAGTGGTGCAAATATACGACTTTCAGGAATTCACAGAAGTGGGCTTGGAAATTGTCCCAACTAGCGGACTTTTGTGAAGTGCGTGTTCACATGAGAAAATATACATGTGTACATTTGAGCACATGAAACTATGCTGGATGACTGAGATTGGAGTGAAGTTTATGAATATCCCTAACCATGTTTGTTTGTCAATGCGCACAGTCTCACAGGGCATATTAACTCAGTGGCGTAGCAAGGTCAGGTGGTACCCGGTGCGGAAAATTTCTTGTCACCCCCAGCTTGACAAAATGGCAAAAATATGTGTTTAAAACACATATTTTTGCCATTTTGTCACCCCCCTCAGTGAAGACACCCGGGGCGGCCCGCACCCATCGCACCCCCCTTCCTACGCCACTGTATTAACTCAGGAACTACTGATTCCCTCCTACTTTCTGTCCCTGAATTGTTTTTGCAGGAATGTGGCAAAATCAGAGCCTTTCTAGAATTTAAACCATGATATAGTATGAGCCCTAACATAATCAAAGAGGCTTTTGTGAAAGCTCTAATATTATGAGAACTTTGCCATAATTTGTCACATCACTGCATGGCGTCAAAAGGGACAGATGGATGTGTTAACAGGACAAGTGGATTTCTGAAGTATTTTATCCTGTGAACAAGTAGATGTTTTAAAAAATTCCACACCACTGCACGGTGATAATTTCCCCAGCTGATTTGAGTAGATCCTAGTCTGGATATCAGACTTGAGGTTTCCAAATAAGAAAGTAAAACCTTGTAGTATTAGTGTTACCTTGAAATGCAGTCCATTTCTTGGAGGCTTCTGCTGTTTAGTTTAAGTGCTGAAAAGGAAATCAAGTAGGTTTAGGGACTTTCTTTTTAAAATGCCAGGCAGTTGAACCCCTCACTGAGGATTGTTTGGGTTCAAGATCTTTTTAAAATGAAAAACATTTTATTTTGCTTGTAAGGTATTCCAGCAGGGCTGAAAATAGCTTCCAGGACGGGTCTGCCTGAACGGGAGCTTCTCTGTAAAGCTAATGGGAAACGTTCAATCAATCAATCAATCGGGGAATTGTGAGGTGCGCTACTCACCTGTGAGGGTCTCAAGGTGCTGGGGGGGGGTGGGGGGGGGGGTGCAGCTCCGGGTCAGCCAAAGAGCCAGGTCTTGAGGCTCTTCCTGAAGGTGTGCAGAGTGGGGGAGCATCTGATGTTGATCGGGAGCTCGTTCCAGGTCTTTGCCACAATGTAGGAGAAGGCTCTTCCACCCTCTCTGGTTCTGCGGATGCGCGGGGTTTCGGCGAGGGCAAGGTCGGCGGATCAGAGGTTTCTCTCGGGTACGTGGAAGGAAATTCTTTCATTGAGATAGTGGGGCCTGGTGTTGTGAAGTGATTTGTAGGCGTGGGTGAGTAGCTTGAAGGTTACTCTCCTCTCTACTGGGAGCCAGTGGAGGTCTCGCAGGTGTTGGGTGATGTGTTCATGTCGTGGGATGCCGAGGACGAGTCTGGCTGCGGTGTTCTGTATGGTCTGGAGCTTGCGGAGCAGGGATTTGTTTATTCCGGCGTACAGGGCGTTTCCGAATTCCAGTCTGCTAGTTATGAGTGCGTGGGTGACGGTCTTTCTGGATTCGGGGGGGATCCATTTGAAGGTCTTGCGAAGGATGCAGTGGGTGTTGAAGCAGGAGGAGGCGACGGCGTTGATCTGTTGAGTAATGGTGAGGGAGGAGTTGAGTATGATGCCGAGGTTTCGGGCATGGTCTGTGGGAGTGGGGGTGGGGGGTTGCCATGGGCGGTGGGCCACCACGTGTTGTCCCATGCTGAGGGGGAGGGTCCGAGCATGAGGACTTCTGTCTTCTCCGAGTTAAACTTCAGGCAGCTGCTGCTCATCCAGGAGGCAACGTCCTTCATTCCTTCCTGGAAGCTGCGTCTGGTGGTGAGGGGGTCCTTTGTAAGGGAGAGGATGAGCTGGGTGTCGTAGGCGTAGGATACTATGCCGAGCCCATGCTGTCTGATGATGGCGGCGAGGGGGGCCATGTAGATGTTGAAGAGCGTGGGGCAGAGCGATGATCCTTGGGGTACTCCCCAGTTGATCTCTGTGGGCTCGGAGAGGAAGGGTGGGAGTCTGATTCTTTGGGTTCTGCCGGTGAGGAAGGAGCGGAGCCAGTCGAGGGCAGTTCCCTGTGTGCCGGCATCGTGGAGTCTGGCGGTGAGATTGCGGTGGGAGACGGTGTCAAAGACTGCAGAGAGGTGAAGTAGGATCAGGGCTGCGGTGTGGCCTTGGTTGAGGAGAGTGCGGATGTCGTTTGTGGCGGCGAGTAGGGTGGTCTCGGTGCTGTGGTTGCTGCGGAATCCTGATTGGGAAGGGTCGAGGATGAAGTTCTCTTCGATGAAGTTCGTTAACTGGACGTTGACGATCTTCTCGGTGACTTTGGACGTGAAAGTGAGGAGAGAGATGGGTCGGTAGTTTTTGAGGTCCTTCGGGTCTGCAGAGGGCTTCTTGAGGAGGGGCTTCACTTCTGCACGTTTCCAGTCGTCGGGAAATGTGCCGGCTTCGAAGGTGGCATTGATGATGCGTCATAGCTCGGTTGCTATGGCAGCGGTGGCTCTGTGGAAGATGTGCGGAGGGCAGGGGTCCGTGGGAGCTCCTAAGTGAATGCTTTTCATGTTCCTTGCGGTGTCTTCGGTGGTGACCGGGGTCCAGGCGGAGATGGTAGGCTGGCTGTCGTTGCTGGGGGGAGGAGTGGATTCGGTGTCTGGTGTCTGTTAGTTGAAGTTGTCGTAGAGGGACCTTTATTTTCAGTTATACTCACCATTGAAGTCATGGGACTGCCTTGCGTCCTTGGAGTCAAGTGCCTAACGCTTTGCAGAACAGTGCTTGGTAGCTGTAAATTGCATCCCCTCTTCCTGCGAGGAAAGGAAACATACACTCACTATACCAGAGGGGTCTCAATAAGAAGCCAGTATATAGGAGCACAGTGACTTTATTCAACGCTTTATACAGGCAACACATGGGAGATGGAATTTTGCACTAAAAAGTACACAACTTCATATTATTAGAAATTGCAAATGAACAACTTTGTTGAGTTGCTTAAAGAATAATACCTAGGCCCAAGTTTAAGAATAATAAAATTCAGATTTTCCACAGCTGGTTGGGAAGAAAATCATGATTTTATTAAAGAGACAGAGGCTAATATTATGCATTTACCTCTTTATTGCCACACACACAGCAGCTACGACTAGAACCAAAACCTTTAGAATTAGAACTTTTTCAACATTCTAATAAATTTATAAGTCCCAAGCAAGCAGCCATCTTCCTTCTTTTGCTGCAAACAAATCAGATCCAACTGTTTCCAACAAACTAACAGTGATGAAAACTTCCTTGATCCTTGTTATCGAACATCCTCGAATTCCTCATATTTTTCCTATATACTTCCTGAAATACAAAATAACAATTATTAAGGGAGGGTTACCTGGGAGGGATAATATTAGCCTCTGCGTCTTTAATAAAATCATGATTTTCTTCCCACCCAGCTGTGGAAATCTGAATTTTATGGCAATGCACGGAGGCCAATATTATGAATGTTCAGAGTCTTGCCACAACATTCAGAGATGCACTTTCAATTGGTTTAAAATAAACTTTTTAAACACTGAAGACCAATCAGCTGCCGCAAGAATCCTTCAAAGACTCCCACCCACCAAATAGGCCTTTGAAGCCATTGCACCTCTTGCCGAATGTGCCCCATACTTTGAAATATCTACACCTCCTTGTGACGTAAACAGTTTGCTAAAGTTGGACATGACACAGCCTTATGTGGAAATCTGAATGAAATTGAGACTCCCTTTCATCTCTCAACCTTTCAGTTCTTTTCTCATACTCCTTCAAACATTTTACCACACACAACTTGGTATTCCCCTGTTATATTCCATATAGATACCATAATATAGGCTTTGGTAAACTCGTTACCCTTCACCTATATTCTCTCCCTACATTACACTCGTCACGGTTTACAGGGACTAACCTTTTACCTAGATATTACACTGCAATCAGAACGCGGGTTTTCCCTAGTTCGAAATCTCATACATTATGCATGAGGCTTCTTGGAAGCACAGCAGGACTACCATCTCCTGTATAAAATCTATGTGTAAAGTTCATACCCAACGTCATCCTTAGAACGACACAGTATTACAGCAAGATGGGACCCCTGGGGAGACCTATGTGTATATATACACATCAGCACTTGCTAAGATAGAGAGAGGAGATCGAGACTTCCCGGCCGACACACTGACCAGAGACGCTGAGGTTCCTGCATGCAGACACTCCAGCTCGCAGTGGTCTAACATCCCTCGCGGGGTGTCCAACTCGAGACCAAGAAGGGCTCCTACAGTCTCACTTAAGGTAATGGGGTTGACTGAATCCTAGAGGAATTCTTGGCTTAACAGCTTAACACCTACACCCATGCTAGGTACACTTGGGTACATCTAGATAGGGAGGCATCGTAGAAGTACACATCTTTTATCATGTGTTTTATATACTTGAATGTATTCATGATTTTAGTAATATGGTAGAACTCTACCATCCTTTTACTTTCATACTACTGTTAATCATTTATATCTTATACTGTCTAACGGTTGTTGCAGCACATCTGTTCTTCACCAGAATAACAACTGTTCAATAAATGATTATTGAAAAGGCCCAGCTTGTTTTATTCGGTGTATCTCTCTGAGAGAAACTAAGTAAGCACGAGTGACTGAGCGAAAAGTAGTATATTGTTTCCACTGTCCTGATGGATCAGGGTTGTCATGTTCTGAGGTTGCCATAAACTATTCTCTCCTTGGTAAGAGGAGATTATAGTGGCACTGTGAGCTAGCTGATACAGAAAGGCTAACATACCCGGTGGGGGTGATCAGAGTTTGTCTGACACCAATCCTACAGTGTATGTTGTCTAAATGCGCAGATCCTGTATATTTTCTATAGGAACTACATGACATGGGGCCCAATGTTGGTTGGGTACTTATTTAACAGTAGAATCTGAGTAGTTTAGTTGTGCTATTCTCAGAAATCCCTATTCACAAAACACCAGAGACGTCTGGAGTGGGTAGGCTAAATTCCGCCACAGCTGAGTAGGCAAACATCCTATTTATTGGCTGTTGGTTAATCAAGCTTGAAGAACACAAAAGTTCCTAAAATTGTGCAAACACCTTATCTTAAAGCTCCTGGAATAACTCTTCGCCTCTAAAACAATGACTGAAGACGCAGATAACGCAGGAGAAGTTGTGCAAAATTTGCACCTCTCAGATGAAGAAGAAAATGCAGTTGCAATTTCTATTGCAGAGAATTTTAGAAACACAGTCACATTGAGACTGCTTGCGCATGGTGTAACAGCCAGGGGTGGCATAGTAGCTTTCGTGATCGAGGCACACGAATCATACAGAACAGAGGTATTTTATTCATGGGTTACACTCCCAGCAGCAAATGCAAGAAAAATAACATTTCACTTCTACACAGAAGGTGATGCACCAGCGGAATATTGTCCGTTTGAGGACATAGAGGATCCGCTTACATACCAGGAACACTTATACTGGTTTAAAGGTGCCCTACCCCATATAAGAAGAAGAGTTAGACTCGGTCCGCTCGGAAGAGAAGGAGCGACATGGCCAATATTGGCAACTTATTCACCACATCCTGACAGTGAGACAATGCCAGGACCAGACTTACTCATATTTCACAAAGAATTAATAAAACTTTACAGAAACATGATGCAATACGTCATGAGGACATTTACAGTCCAGCCAGCAATGGCAACAACAAATACAACTCAAGGTCAAAACACAACAACTAAAATTACACCACAAACGTTACACGCAGTGATGGGTAAAATGCCCGCAAAACGTGAACAAATGCCATTCTGGATAGCTCAGAAAATAACACAGCTAGAAGCAGTATTCCCAAATACTAGCCCGTATGAAAAACACAGAATGCTAACAATCTGCTTGCCCATGGGGATCACACCACAACTAGAGGATTGTACCTCGTGTGTAGAGTTTTCGCTGCCATTTATACCAGGACTCATGGTATCCCGTTATTAGCAGTAATACCAGATGTATTAAGACAAATACAAAATGAGTACAGAGCAGAGCCTGCTCTGAACTTAGGGATGAAGTTACTAGGTAATTACGCCCAGGTATCAGCAATAATATTAGCAAATATTAAAGGGGAGGCAGCATCAGTGGCCATCCGCCAACGCCTAAGGGAGTTCAGTCCTTTACAACAGGAGCAGGACCTACCCAAAATAATTGAAACTGCATATGCAGAATTAGGCAGGGACAGTTTGGGTGGAAAAGCATTAAAACCACAACTCGTGGGGAGCTCCGAGAAAGAGACTTTCAAGCAGACACCTACTTCTTAAAAAGAAGTGGGACAATAAGAAAAAAGAAAATATTAAAGAAAACAGATCTCAATCCAGAGGTAGATCTCCTCCACAGGAGCCCTCCGAAAGGAGGTATAACCTTAGGAATAGGGATAACATTAGGAAACCTGACAGGTATCAGGATACTGATACCCCTTCCTCTCGTTCCTTTCAGGGTTCATCGAAAAACTCAGAGAGGGAAGGACGGTCAGACAGACAAGAAGAGCGTACAAAGTCCAGAGACGAGCAGCACGCTCAAGACTATACTTCCAAAAAAGAAGATAAAGCCAAACCAAAACCACAGTTCAAAAAGAAGAAGGTTGCAGGTCTAAAGATCAGACATGCCCAGAATTCTGAGGACTCGACTACTGAACGGGAAATGGGCTCTGACGATGCTAGACAGTGCGACAGAAGTAACAATAGCTCGCCAGAACCTGATGGAATTTCTGGTGACAGCGGACTTGAATGATTATAATCACGGTGGAAACACCTGATACTAGGCTAAGTGTCCCACATAAATTGTATGAAATAACACTCCAAATGGAGGGGGACAAATGTAGGACAGTTAGAGGTCTCTTTTGGGAGAACCTGACGTTTGGCTATGACATTTTGTTAGCTGAACAAGATTGGCCGCCAGCATTCGTCATGGATTGCCCTAGGGGAGAAACGGTAATTTTAACTGCATTTTCCGGCCACGTTCCAAAACATTTAAAATATACATATGCGCGGGAGTGGGCGGTAGCCCAGGCTCCAGCATTATACAAAAACCATGTTGGATGGGATGAGGATTCAACCCACCACATAATTCCACTAAAAAATACTCCAACTGCACAAAGACAGTATCCCATAAAGCAAGAAGCTAAAAAACAGGTCAGGGAGATCTTAGATCAACTTGAATATCAGGGGGTGATTGAAACATGCACCTCTCAAATGAATAACCCCTTGCTTCCAGTATCAAAACCAGACAATTCATACCGTTTAGTCTTTGATTACAGACATTTAAACACTTGCACTAAAACTTTTGGAGTTCAGAATGCACACAGTGCCGCATTGATGAATAACATTGTGCGGAAAAAATACAAAACAATAATCGATATCTCAAATGGATTCTTTTGCCAAAATATAGCGCCTGAGAGCAGATACTTGACAGCATTCTAAGCGCTAGGGTCCCAGCGGCAATTTTGTCGACTCCCCCAGGGGTATAAGAACAGCCCGGGGTTGTTTTCAGCCAGAGTAACTGAGTTACTTCAAAATCTGGATGAAGAGGCATTGTCCTATGTGGATGATATTTATCTAACGGACGATGACCTGGAGGAACACTTGAACAGAGTGAATACCATAATTTTGGGATTCGCCTCTGAGGATTACAAAGTCATCTTTAAAGAATCGAAGATTGCCCACCTTAATGTCCTTTTTCTAGGATATGAGCTTTCAGGTGAAGGAAAAAGCCTGGCAGCTAACTTTTTAGAAAAGTGTGCGCTGCTCTAACTCCTAAATCATTAAAAAAAACTTACAATCAATACTAGGATTCTTGAATTTTGGCAGAACATACATTTTGGATTACTCAGAAAGGGTAAAACCTTTTACAATTTAATAAAACCTGACTTTTCAGTTAGACAATGGACACAGGAACACACACATACACTTCGTTCCTTACAAGCTGACATGGTAGCTTCAAAACACTTACAGACACGCGTAAATGTACGCAACCTGGTGATCCGAATAGTTGCGGGTCAATCAGGGTACACCTATCTAACATACAATGAAGGTGAAACGGTACCAATAGCATATAAATCACATTTGTACATAAATGCTGAGATGCGTTTTGCATCAACTGAAAAAATTCTGACAGCAGTACAGACTACTGTAGTCCGAGAAAGAGCCCTGGCTCAAGGGAAACATATAATAGTCGTGACCCCGGTTCCAGCCTTAGAGGCTGCAACAAAGGCAAGCGTTCTCAACGCTAAAGCCTTACATCCAAGATGGATACAATGGGCTAATTCTCTCACTGCAACAGATGTAGAATACAGGTACGACCCAAATCTAAAAACACAAGCATTTCTGCAATACGAACAAGAATATTCTCTACCAAATGAAATGTTGCCTCTAGATCAGTATGAATACATTATTTACACTGACGGTTCTGCACAACCGGCCATAGGCAGTAAACAGCAATATAGCACCGCGTGTGCTATCGTTAAAGGACGGATGCAGGATGGAAAATTTCATCCAAATTGCACAAAAACACAGTCTCTTGGAGACTGCATGGCGCAGCTGGCAGAACTAAAAGCACTAATACTGGCACTAGTAAATACGGATCAAGAATTCCCCACTCTAATTGTGTGTGATTCCTTTTACTGTGTACAGTCATACAATGAATATCTACATCACTGGGGACAGAATGGGTTTAAAGATGCAAAAGGTGGCACAATTCAGCACAAAATGCTATGGGACCAGGTAGAGGAGTTGAAAATCGAACTACCAAGGGCTCACATGATACATACACTGAGTCATCAACGTGATGGCGTTCACATTGAAGGGAATTCATTGGCTGACGAAGCAGGGGTTGTACGCACGGCTTCCGTAGCTGCAATCACTCGTTCAAAAACGAGGATAGACGTGAGATAATGGTTGTGATTATTGCCAAACGCAATAACTCAGCAGTACCGTAAAAGTTTCCACTCAAGTACTGCTACAAGTTAGATGCAAACTATCTTTCATTTGCTCAGATTCCTGGAGTGGGGGATAGAGTAATACCAAATATGGATCGAAGGTTAGGATTAATTCTAGCATCACACGAGGGTATAGGTTCTGCACATGCAGGAGTTTCTGCTATGGTTTCTCTACTGAAACAACGCTACTGGTGGCCAGGGCTAAGAAGGCAAACTAAAGACTACGTCTTGAAATGCGACATCTGTCAGCAGATGAAAGGCTCCACCGTAACAAGTCCAGTGCAGACACCATTATTAATATCAGACAAACCACTAGCATGTGTTTATTTGGACCACTGTGGCCCCTTACAATCTGATGGGGCTTACAAGTATATCATGGTTGCAGTGGATTCCTGCTCTAGGTTCCTATGGGTGTGGCCCCAGCTCTCGGCTGACGCTCGAACTGTTATAAAAGATTTGCGAGTCTTTAAAGGGACATACGCAATCGGCACACTTCATTCTGACCGTGGCCCCGCGTTTAGCTCTAGGGCTTACAAGGAAACTATGGGAAGTCTGGGTGTAGCATTGCGGTACTCCTCTCCGTACCATCCCGAGGGAAATTCGGTTGTAGAGCGGAAAAAACGGGACTTAAAGCAATCTTTAACAGCTAGAGTATTAGGCTCGGGTGGAAATTGGGTAAAACATCTGTATGGAGTCCAAACGGCGTTAAATAATCTGCCAAGAAGCTCTCTGGGGGTGGGGGTCACTCCTTATGAGGTCCTATTTGGGACGAGAATGTGGGTACCTGATCTTGATTGTGAAGGCACAGTGGCGGATACAAAACCTTTTGACATCCATAAACGTTTGGCTGTTTTACAGGACCTGAATGAAACCAGGGTACAACAGAGTAATGTCAATATAAAGAAGAACGCCACTGGGGAAGTAAAAAGTGTTACGCAAGACCTGTCTGGATCCCAAAGGTCGGGATCTGGTCAAATAGCGGATAAAAAAGAATTTGGGCCATCATACAGAAAGGCTGTACCTGTCCTGGCAGTTGACGGAACAAGAACTGTACTTCTGCCACCTGTTGCCGGTAAAAAGGAGAAAAGATTCGTCTCAATTGACCTAATCAAACCACACTCTGTGGCCGATACTGAGTAGTAGGCCACGTGGACTCCGAAGTAACAGAAACCCTCCTCTCACAATTATACAAGAAGTTCAAACAGAAAGACTAATCACGTTTGAAGGGTCACCCACACGGAATGAAGGACTAAGCAACAATGCAATGGAACTCGTTCCTCTTGAAACTGAAGTGCAAAATGAGAACTCAACTGAAAGACAAATTTCAATTCAACCAAACACGGATATCTACGTCAACATGCCACAACAAGAGCAAACTACAGTTTCCACAAAAACTGGGGAACTACCGAAAATTGATCGAACTGCATCTGGCTATTTCATTGACTTTGACACCTTTTCATTGGATCCAAGCAAACCTGAAACAACGCCAGCCCAAATAACTCGTCTACAACGATTTAAAGACTTTCTGATCTTTCTTAAAAAGACTTACCTGGTATCACCTTGGGTGGAACTCTGGGTATCTACAGAAATACTTTTCTTTCTTTTCTGGATAGGCTTAGTAATTGTTTTTAGTATGCTTATTAATGGAACTTATCTTCGAGAAAGCTCTGCGGCACAAAAAGTGAATGTGATCCTGAAACCACACCTATCATCACATCGTGAAAAAAGAGACTTGTCATCAGTGAACATTACAGCAGTTCCTATGCCTGATGGTATAGTATGGGACAAGGTTGATTTCGATATATTTGGCCCGACTGAACTTTTAAAAATACCACATTTATTTAAAATATCATTGAGTGATATCATTACTTCCAGTACATTTTCCGATGATTGGGACTATGAAACTGTAAATAATATGTTGTCTGATTTAGAGAAATCTGCTGCTTTTATAATAATGAAATGTTAGAAGACACATAAGACTTTGAGAAAATGTATTGCTATCAACATTATGGTCATCACTTTTTGCATAAATCTGCTAATCCTAGGAATGTTTTCACATATCACCAATGGGAACATTGCCCGACACCGCCAAAAAGCAGTTCAAAGATATTTGTACAAACATTTCCATATTTTTCAGGGTTTATCACATCAGACCCAGCCTCATATTATTATAAGGTTGCACCAACACCAGCACAGAAAAATATGTTGACAAATACTAAACAGATTTATTCTGCTTCCTTTATTGCCCAGTTGTCTGAACAAGGGTTTGACCTATGGAAAGACACTATAGACTTAAAATCGGTCTGGGGTACTAGAGACTTGCAGGTCCAGGAAACAGAGGCACTATTTAAGGCATGTCTCATTCTTCAACAAATAATGTCCTTAAATGAAACAATACACCAAACAACTTGTCTTGGGTTAGCCAGGTATAAATATTTGAATACACCTCGGGTGCCAGCACCATCACACACGGAGGATAACATAACATCACAAAAAGAGGTTACAATAGATGACATTTTGCAATACAATAGATCAGACCCAGATTGGAAGGAATGGTTGATTTGGCCCGCAGACACCAACAACTGTCGAGAAAGATTCTTGGGTAAAACTAAAGGATTTAGTATTAATAGGCCAGATCCACGTTATGTGCAAAGACAACACCCAGGGGTAGTGACATCATACAGTGTTGGGAAGTTATGCCTCGATTGGCTAAAAACCTCAACACTCACACAGGTGAAACAACACTTATCCTTACTTACAGGGGATGTGGACCTACGGAATTTTTAATTAGGTCCTAGGAAACCACGTCACAAACGTTCCTACTACGCTGTTTACAATGAGATTTGGAAGATTTCACAACAGGAGGCCGCGGAAAGATTACGAGAAATAGATCGTATTAATCTGGAGAAAGCTCTAGCAGTGGTTGATAATGGGTTAACAACCTTAACATCCTGGATATATTTACTGGGCAACATTGTATCTACTGGTATCGATGTACTAGATCAAGACTTGTCCATACTACAACACGGCCAATCACAATTGCGTTCTATTATGTTGTTAAGCTGGACGCTGCAATCTTTGCGCACAGGCTATGTGCCATGACGTTTTATAAACAGCACGCCTCTGTTTTCCTCGTACAATCTGACAGAAAAACTGAGAGAAATGGCACAGAGGGGAGCGAAATAGACAATGCTGCGCGTTGAAAAACTGGACGGATTAACATTTACAGTGGCAGAATCACCATCCACGGAATGGTTAATCCATGCCCACATAACTCTCCCGGTCACAACCTTTCAATTCCAATATTGCCTAGAACAAATGCAGGCAGGCAGATATGAAGAAATGGGTAGGGAATTCATCAAGGAATCTTGGGAATTGCCATACAGATTTCGATGCCGGAGTGGGGAAAAAGAAGTGTTTCTAAGCGGTACTAACTGCGAGAATACCTTAAGTGGATCACTTATATGCCAGTATTTAATGGTTCATGGGGCCTGTAACGGTTCAGTAGCAAACTTGTCCTGTCACTTGGAGGGTGCCCCAGCTGCTGTGATCACTCCAGTTTTCAGACTACTTTCAAATGGGAGTTACTTGATGCTGAACGATCAAGGTTGTTGTGGGATGCTTCCGGGCATCGCATATCTGGTAACTGTAAGTTCCAGGGTTAATTGCTGTATGCAAGTATTGTTTCCCCCAACACACACACAGTCAGGGAGGCGCCGCTATGGCCTTCGTTAAATATTTCATTAATACAGTTTGATACTTTGAGCAGAATGAAAGCCATGCTTACACAGAAATCCGTGCCCTTAACCTCTGCTCGAGAGACTTTTGATCTCCAAGTAGCAAGGTCTTCAGCAGAGATACAGGCACTTAGATGTACAAACTGCCCTTTCCATTTTGTAGAAATGGTAAATCGTATCTTTAACATGTCTGATACGACAGGAATTCTCCACTTATTTAAGACCATAGGTTCTGGACTGTTAAGAACCTTTCAGACGGTCCTCTGAGTTATTCCAAATTTTATACACTCCGTATTTGGAAGCATTTTTGGAGGGCTGCCGCTGATCCTGTTTTTAATAGCAGGTATCCTGATTGTCGTTTTTCTGCTTCGCAATGGATGTCCCAGTCACCAAGGAGATGGAAACAGTACTCCTGGAGAGAAAATACCGTGATCGCATGGTACAACTTCTGGGCACACCTCGCCTAAGGGAACTAAGTCGTTCTTGGTTCTTGCCATTTAGACCAGTCTGGATGGACTGCATCTTACCTGTCCTCCGATGCCTGTTCTGCGGAGAAGAATGCGTGTTGGATCTCTGTCTGATACTCCCATCATGTGCGCGACTGGACGTTGATGCTTTACTGGACCTGATAACGGCCCATGTTCTGCAGTGTCCTCGGCGTATTCCCATGTTGATGTCGGCATTCTTAGAGCCACCACAGGTAGTATCAGCACCAGTTGGTACAGACACTGGCTCCTCCTCTGACACCCATGCCTTAGATGACGCACAGGCTTCACAGGCTGCCCCAGCAGCGGCTGTGGACAGTACGGAAAATCATCTGTGCTCAATAGACATAATCTGCGAGGTGTTACAGGGACCGCCAACTGCGGAAGCAAGCAACGAGAATGTTGCGTCTACCAGCCAGGACACATAAACATTTGACTCATTTGGCCCGTCATGTGCTAGGAAGAAATTCGGCTTTTGAAAAACAAAACATAGAAGTAAAACTCTATATCGAAATTGACATTCCTTTTGAGCATGTATGGCTTTCAAAATGCTTATAGTAGTTCGGACTATATCTACGGACATATTAGAGCTGTAGCCTAACTGTCAATTTTTTTTTAATAGTTTTTCATTTCAACATTTTTTAGATTTTTTTTTAACGTTTTAAAACAAATGTTTTTAATACAATAAGAAACTACGTTTTTATATATTTGCGTACAAGTATCTAGTCCACCTAGTAGTACGTTTTAGAATTTAACTATGTCGTCCATTCGGAAGAGGAGTGGGTGTTATATTCCATATAGGTACCATAATATAGACCTCGGTAAACTCGTTACCCTTCACCTATATTCTCTCCCTACATTACACTTGTCACGATTTACAGGGACTGACCTTTTACCTAGATATTACACTGCATTCAGAACGCGGGTTTTCCCTAGTTCGAAATCTCATACATTATGCATGAGGCTTCTTGGAAGCACAGCAGGACACAGCAGGACTACCATATCCTGTATAAAATCTATGTATAAAGTTCATACCCGACGTCATCCTTAGAACGACACAGTATTACAGCAAGGTGGGACCCCTGGGGAGACCTATGTGTAAATATATACATCAGCACTTGCTAAGATAGAGAGAGGAGATGGAGACTTCCCGGCCGACACACTGACCAGAGACGCTGAGGTTCCTGCATGCAGACACTCCAGCTCGCAGTGGTCTAACATCCCTCGCGGGGTGTCCAACTCGAGACCAAGAAGGGCTCCCACAGTCTCACTTAAGGTAATGGGGTTGACTGAATCCTAGAGGAATTCTTGGCTTAACAGCTTAACACCTACACTCATGCTAGGTACACTTAGGTACATCTAGATAGGGAGGCATCGTAGGAGTATGCATCTTTTATCATGTATTTTATATACTTGAATGTATTCATGATTTTAGTAAGATGGTAGAACTCTACCATCCTTTTACTTTCATAGCACTGTTAATCATTTATATCTTATACTGTCTAACGGTTGTTGCAGCACATCTATTCTACACCAGAATAACAACTGTTCAATAAATGATTATTGAAAACGCCCAGCTTATTTTATTCGGTGTATCTCTCTGAGAGAAACTAAGTAAGCACGAGTGACTGAGCGAAAAGTAGTATATTGTTTCCACGGTCCTGAGGTATCAGGGTTGTCATGTTCTGAGGTTGCCAGAAACTATTCTTTCCTTGGTAAGAGGAGATTATAGTGGCACTGTGAGCTAGCTGATACAGAAAGGCTAACATACCCGGTGGGGGTGATCAGAGTTTGTCTGACACCAATCCTACAGTGTATGTTGTCTATACACGCAGATCCTGTATATTTTCTATAGGAACTACACAACACCCCTTCATATTTGGGTAAAAAATTGTTTGTGACATGAATTCTGTTCTTTTATTAATATAAAAGCAAATGCCTTTCGGCACAGAACACCTATTCGAGACCTCTAAAGCCCTCACATCTGATACCCTCTTAAACGATACTAAAGAAAGAAGCATAGTAACTTTTAATGTTAAATCCTTTAAGTTCAAGCATTCATTTTCATTCCATGGAGACACCTCGTTCAACACCTTATCCAAATCCCATAAAGATGTATACTTCGATCCCGGGGAACCTCAACCGCTCACTTCTGTTCAGTCGTTTCACAACGTCCTCCTGAGTTAAAGGAATCCCGTTCATTAACTCATGTCCCGCCGAAATAGCTGATCTACTTAAATTCACGGAACTTTGTGTTTCCTCCTACACTTCTGTTAAGTAATTTACCACACTCATCACAGATGCCGATATGGGATCCAAATTCCTTTCAGTACACCAACAAACCCACCTTTTCCATGCCAGTCTGTATGCCTTTGTGGTACCCGGAACCCAAGACCCCTTGATGAGTTTTGAAGTCTCATGCGATAATACTGACATTTGCCATACACGCCTGAAATCACCCATGACATCAGCTGCATCTGGCCATTCTGAACCAACTCGTGACATGCTCCTGCAGGATTCATCAATAATCTCACACAACCTTTTAGAAGCACCGGATCGTCGACCAACAAGCTCATCACATCTGGAAACCACACCTGTATGGGCCAAAATGGAGCTACTAGCAACAGATCTGCCTGCTCCCCTTCAACAATACCCTCTGAATCAATGACAAAGGAGGAAACACATAATTATGCTTCTGACCCCAATTCTGCAGAAATGCATCCACTGCACTCGCTTCCGGATCTGGCTTCCAACTGCAAAAATCTTTAAGTTGCGCATTCAATCTGCTTGCAAAAAGATCCATTTAAAACCGTCCCCATTTCATCTCTAGTACCCTGAACACTTCCCTGTTCAACATCCAATTGCTCAAATTTCAGAGATTTCTCAAATTCCAATCGGCCACATAATTGCTGAGCCCCGGAATATGCTGGGCTTGAACCATAATGTTGTGACCTAGGCAAAACTGCCAAAAGTTCTTTGCCAATTCTGCCAGCGTCTTCACCGTTGACCTCCCAACCGATTCACATACCTTACTGCTGACATATTGTCCATCCTCAGCAACACATAGCACTTCACACTGTTCTTTACAAAACTCTTCACTGCAAACGACCCTGCTAACAACTCCAGATTATTGATATGCATTTCCTTCTCCTGAAGTGACCCTTTCCCTCTGGTTGTCTCTAGACCACATCTCTCTCACCAGCCTTGAAGACTGGCATCTGATTCTATTACCATGTCTGGAACTATACCAAAAATTGCACTCCCATTCCATTCATCTATATTCTCTTTCTACCATTCCAACTCCTCTCTTACATCCAAATTCAACTGAATTGCTTTGGAATACTTCAGTCCCCTTCTTAGATGTTGAGTCTTTAACCTCTGCTGAGCTCGATAATGAAGTGGAGCTGGAAATCTCACCTGAATTGAGTCCGAAAGTAAACCTAACATTCTCGCCAACTGCCTACGAGAAATGTAACTGCTCTCTAGGACCTTCCTTTTCTCCCTGCAAATCCTCTTCACCTTCTCTGCTGGTAATCTCAACTCACAGTCCAATGTCTGAATCTGAAAACCTAAAATTATCATCTCCTGGCTCAGCACCAGACGAGACTTGTATCTGCTCACTACAAATCCCAGATCCTCTAGAATCTGGACTGTCAGCTCTGTCTGTTCTGAAGCCAACTCTCTTGACTCTGCAATTATTAACACATCTTCTAAGTAAACAATCAGATGCACACCTCTTGATCTCAGCCATTCCATCACTGGTCTCATCATCTTGGTAAATCACCATGGTGCTGACGTCAACCCGAATGGAAGACAAGTGAACCTCCACATCTTCCTTTTCCATCGAAACCTTAGATAATCTCTATCTTTCTGACCAATTGGAATCCTTAAGTATGCATCCTTGAGATCCAGATTAGTCAACCAGTCTCCTTTCCTCAAAAGATCTCTTAACAGATGGATTCCCTCCATCTTGAAATGATTGTATTACACAAAATTGTTCAGTTCCCCTTAGGTTTATTACAGGTCTCATCCATTTGTCCTTCTTTTTTACAAAAAATATATTGCTTATAAATCCTTTTGAATTTTTCAAGCATCTCTCTATTGCTCCCTTCTCTAAAAGAGCGTTCACCTCCTGATCTACCAGTTTCATCCATTGCTCTGAAAATCTTAACGGTCTTGGAAAATGTTCCTGCAGGGGTTCCTCTACAAACTCTATTTTGTAAGCCTGCACTGTCTGAATCACCCACTGACCTGACGATATCTCCCTCCAATTGGCAATAAAGCGAGTGAGTCTGCCACCCAGCTTTAGTGAAGTACGTAAAGGGACTTTTTGCAAACATACCTTGCGATCCTCTTGTCCTTCTTTCACCCTTGGTGGATCTTCCTCTTTGTCTCTAGGGGGAAAAAAACCTTGATTGTAATATCCACTGGAGGGTCTAAATCCTCGCGAGAATGAAGCTCTTGTGATCCCGTATCCTCAGCAGGGAAGCCGTCTCCAGCCCTGACAAAAACCTTACACATATCTCTCTGTACTTTTTGTATAGAATTGAAAGCACCAACATATTTGGCCTTGTCTTTTACAAACTCCTCTCCAAACAAAAGACCCTTAGCCTCCACCCTAGCCTCCTTATTTGCCAACTCTGCAAGTTTTAGATCAATCTTCATGATTTTGTCTTTCAAAGAGGGCCTTGGACACTGACCGCAATCTATTGTGTACCTCTTCAGGCATTTCCCGCTTTAACCAATACTACACATACTGTTTAACGTGCTCTGTAGGCTTCCATTGAGGGGACGGAGAGTGCCGAGTTAAATGTGGATTAAACATGCTTTCTTCCAATGGCTCAAGCAACCCCTCTTCTTTCTTATTCAGATCCTTCTTTCCTTTTTTAACATCCAACTCCTCTACCTCAGAGTCCTCAAACTCTGAGGAACAACTTATCACAACATCTCCACTTGATGACGTTTCATCACAAGCACTGCTTTATGATTTTCTTTCTTGGCCTTTATAGCCGCTCTTTCATTCAACTCCAAATGAGCTGCCCTTTTCCTTTTCGCTTGAGGTGCTTCACAGTCCTTAACCATTTTAGCTAACTCTCTACTCTCTACATGCTTTCTTTTTGTGTAGCTTTACGCCCGGCATTTGAACCTGATGCCGCAATCTCTACCTCCTCTACAGTCCAAAAATCTTCCTCCACTGTACAAGGCTCCCTACTCCTGACCTTAGGAAGCATCCTTTCTATACAATCATCAATCTTTTTTCCCAACGGAGAGGTTAACGCAGTAATCGCTTTGTCTACGCAAGCCTGAATTTTGTCATCTAAACTCATTTCTACCACAGTATTCATTTCCATAATAAAAGCTTATTCTAGTTTCCTTCACAAACTTTGAAATTCACCTACCAAACTACCGTTCCCAAAACACACCTCTACGACCAGCTGATCATTGACACTGACTGACTACGATGTGCCTGATTGGAAAAAATTATCTAATCCCTCCCCAAAATATGGCCGGCCTTATACCCTGTGAAAATAGTTGTAATAGACCAATTTAAAATAAGTGTCGGAATTTCTCTCAATGCTACGGCAAGCCCAATATGCCAAAACTGCTAAATCCCCTCAGTGACGAAAAGGTAAGGCGCGCTACTCTTGAACTGTTTTCTTTCCTTAGATTTATTCTTCTCACATGCATTTTTATGTGGCACGCTCACCCAAACTGTCAGTTAAATTCCTTTCCGGGCTATGCTTACTGATTCAAGTGTGTTACTATGACCTTTCTTGAGCTCAATCGGTTCGTGCTGACTCACACCCTGCCGACTGCGCACTGCCGCTTCAACCTTCCATGTTCTGTACGCGGCTCGCGCTACTTCCTGTGCTACAGAAATTATGTAATTTTACAAACCCTATGCTCATGCGACTGGATTTGAAAAACCAGCTTGCATAATCATTCTGTTAAACTGCTGCATTTCTTCAGCTTGACAAACCTGACGAAGCAACACTATTTTTAAAATAAATAACACCAAAAACCTACTAAACTAATTCACACCACTTCGTACAATCAGCAAATCTCCACTACTTCAAATTATCGGTTACAGTGAAGACATCGCGTTTCCTGAAACCCTTGCTCTAAAGCTATTAACTCCCAGCATCTACCTTTTGGCAGATATTTAATCCCTATTAACATTTAACCTAAATCTATTCTCCATTTACATTAAATTATTCAACTTCGAACAGTTTATCTTTCACATTTCCTGAACTCAATCAACCATTTAGTACTTTATAATGCCAAACCCAACAATCCATACTATTGGTTTTTCCCTAGCTAGTTATTAAAACACTCTCACCTCTTTAAACCTTTACTATTCACATACATCAAAGTCTAAAGTAAACACACAGTGTAGTTATCTGATGCGTGAGCTTCAACAAAGAAGAAAGATGGCTGCTTGCTTGGGACTTATATGTTTATTAGAATGTTGAAAAAGTTTGAATTCTAAATGTTTTGGTTCTAGTAGTTGCTGCTGTGTGTGTGGCAATAAGGAGGTAAATGCATAATATTGGCCTACGTGCCTTGCCATAAAATTAGTGTTGACATCAAAAGAACTCGAAATGGGGCTTGGGAAGCCTCACGAAGATTGTACATATTTTTGTAAATAAAGTTGAGCACAAATAAAGACTGTTTTGCTGTTTGCACAGGTGGAGACCGACAGAGAAGATTCTGTTGCTGCTATTTCTCTACCTGCTTGGTCTGAGTCTAATTAGTATGGAAACGAAAAATACTAGTCATAGACATAGGTACATATAGGTACAGTATTAATATTTGTAGTGTTAGGCTTGATAGTGTTAATTTGGGTTCGACTAATGTCAAAGAAGAGAAACAAAGTAGATGGAGGTTTATATTAATTAGGAGGGCAGAATTTACTTGTTGATTTATTCAGAAGAAATTATACATTAAATGCTTATAGTATTGCTTTACGAGTAGGTTAACACAGTGGAAGCAAGGGATTGTTATCTTTGCATGCAGTTACCTGCTCCATTAGCTGAGGGTATCACATAGCATTGACATATGGCATTATGTGTAGTCTATTGAGTAATTTCTATGGAAAGGGTCATTTTCAGTATTATTATTCTAATTATGATTTGTTTTTTTCAGAAGTCCCGCTGTTCAAGCATTTAAATAGACATTCATATGCTCAGATTGCTGAAACTGCTAGTAGATATTTTGCCCCGATTAAAATGTTTGATACTGCTTATGCACATAGACATAATTTGACCTGTGTTCTTACTGACATCATAAAGAAATTCTTAAATCGTGTAGAAGATGGATATAGAGCAGTAAAGACTAATGCACCTAAAGGAACTCGTTGCGAGTTGGTCACGGGAAGCGATAGATCATAAAACAGCAGGGAATAATGGAGCATTGACATTAGATTGGCAACACCAAGGAAAATTGTGCATATACAATGATAAGAATGAATACAATACTATTTCTATAGGGGGAAGTGAGTGTGATCATACCTTTGAGGTTCGAGGATCTTGGACATTGTTTTTGGATGGAACTGATCCTGTGATTTCTGGGGTTTATTTTATTTGTGGCAAGAATACTTATTTTAAGTTGCCGACAAGTGGAATGGACCATGTTATTTAGGAGTGGTGTTTCCAAAGGTTTATCATGTGGCGAATTTTGATCATCCTGTTTGGGAGGAAAAATCTAGGTCCAAATGAGGTGCCAGTGCTGGAGAGATTGTGGGAGATATTGTTGGCTCTATAATTCCAAATGTAGGGGTGATATTGAATGACATTAAGATCAGAAAACTTTCCACTGTAGTTGATAAATCGTCTACTACTACGGCTGGAGCTTTGTTGCTTGTAAATACTGAGATATTTGATATTAGGGCTATGGTTTTGCCGAACCCTCTTGCGTTAGACATTTTGCTCGCAAAAGAGGGTGGAGTCTGCCGGATTTTGAAGGCTCAACAGTGTTGTACTTACATCCCAGACAAAAGTAAGCACTTACAGAAGTACATAAAGAATATCACTGACATGAATTGAGTGGATTGGCAACAGAAGGTGTTTGGGATTCAGTTGGACATGGATTTAGTGCTATACGGAGGTAGTTTGCGAATTTGGGAAGTGGTATAATTGGTTCCATTTTGAGACCACTGTTGATCTTTGCCCTTTGTGCAGTAGTCTTGATTGTGGGTGTGAAGGTGTACAGGAAATACAAGGCAAAGAAAGGGGTCTCTCAAAAAGGGGAAGACATAGAGTTAGAAAGGAAACAGAATGAATACTACAATGAAGCGTTTAGAGGAATTCAAGCGAGAAGCAATTGCAACAACAAGGGTTTAACTTGATTAATCTGATAAAATCAAGTTACGATTAAGAGATTATGTGATGGGGAATAGGAGCAGCGTCTTTTTGATTCCATCCTAAAATACTGTAGTAGTGTGTCAAAATCATGAGTAGTCGGCATTCAAAATATGTGTGATTAACGTTGCTAAGAGTAGATAGAGTACTGTATATTTAAAGGGAGCCACGTGTAACATACAATATCATGGATTAATAAATGTGATTAATACTATAAAGGATAATCTGAGTTCCTGACATGATTTATTTTGAGGCTAATGAGACAAAATGTATGTGAAGCTAATGTTCAGAGGTTCATGTGTAATACGATATTATGTTCACTTGATTGTATTTTAATTAATATTTCTTGCTAGCCTTTTTCGTTACTAATATGTTAAACTTCATATATTATACATTTGCAATTGTGCACGTATTTTAACCCAGTGCACTGTTAAGTTGACTTAATTTTGAGGCCCCATGTATAATTTCAGTGCAAGTTCACATTGCAGTTTAACATTTGATTTGTGTTTAACCTTCAATGTGGAATGTTTTCTGCAGGTATGGACAAAGCCTCATTAGTTAGTATAGAAGGGTTTTGTTTTCATTAGATAGCAAGGTATGAGAATACGAAGTTTGGCAAGGAGAAACGTGGTAACGAGCAAGGAGGCAAAGTTCTCATGGAGGAGGAGAAAATGACCAAGGACAAATTAATTTGCAACTTATCGATATGGGAAAGGTGGTGCAAGTATCTAATTTGTGCCAGAATCATGGAAAAGTACTGGAGAAAGTCAGGTGGAATTGTCGACCTTGAATGCAACTAATATCTTATGCTGTAACTTAGTGAGGGTCAGGAGAGACATTTTAGGATTTCATGAGGTACAGACCTCCGCTTCTGCTTTGGGTGGCTTCATGCCCTTGGTTGGAGTTTCTTCTTCTGAAGACTCTGACAGCTGACACCTTTCTAAATTTTCATCCTTATTCAACACTTTTAGTTTAGGGTTCTCCCTTTTAAGGCAGTGTAGGGAGAGATAGCATGCTTATGCTTACCTTTGAGAATCATTTGATGAAATGTAATGATCAATTTTTTTTCCCGATTACTTGCATTGTCATTATAGAACTAGATGTCTGCTTTTTGTTATATAGGGTAAATCTCTTTAGGAGATTTGGACACATTTTATTTGTTCCGTATTTCTATACTATTATGCTAAGATTAGTTTATGTAAACCTATTTTATAACTAAGCCTTACTAATCTCATATTCAGTTGTGGACTGGATTATTGAGTGACCAACTTGGTTAATCTATATTGAAAATATAAATTGTGATTGAGTTCTCCCTCTTACCTCTCATGCAGCAAAAAGACCATCTGGTTGAGGATAAATGTTTGAGTGAGCTCAAGTTTCTCACTTTTCTACCTAAAATCAATTAGTACATGATGCCCTAAAGTACGGCTGTGATCTATGTGGGTATAAATACTTGGCGCCCTGCAAGGAGGAACGTGTTGCAGTCATTTTTTGTCCTCCACAGAAGCAGTGGCACAGATGACTGAAGAGATGAAGGAGTCAGCTCATGCAAGACCTGCATGTTCTGCTCTTGGGTCATCTGGGCCCAGCAATGGTTGGATTTGTTCTGGCACCAGTATCAATAGTCACACCAGATGCAGATATTGTCCACCGGGAGAAGTGCAGCACCGAGCTGGACTTATACCAAAAATAGAGAAACCCAGTCTTGTCACGAACATAAATACTTACTCTCCACTAGAAAAGGAAAAACTGAGTTTTTCTAGTAAAACCCTCACCCACCATGGTTACCCCTTGGTGGCATGCTTCATAATAGGGTCCATCCCGATCCGCTACGGATCGGGGTGTGCTGTGACCTACGAATTGCATGGGAGCACTATTTTCTTTTTCAATGATAAAGGATGGCGTTTAATGAGGGGGGAGTGGGGATGGTGATGTGGTTTTAAAAATACCTGGCTGGTAGGTACACCATATTGTATTCCTACCTCCAGTCGGTATGGTTTAAAAAGATAGGGGGAGGTGTTGGAAAAAAGTAAGTAATGATACTGACTTCCTACGGCAACCAGTAGACATAGTTTAAATGCGGAAGGCCTTTGAAAAACGAAACTCATAAGCCTGAAATGACCACTAAATATGGGAGTAAGGGGCAAGGTGGCATGTTGCTGCCCATAACAGGATGTTAAATGTCACATCTGCTGTTAAAAAAGGCGCAATGTTGATATGGTAGATGATGAGAGTACCCACAGGACGAGCAGTCTCTAGGATACCCCGCATGAGCTTCTCCATCTTGAATTGGAACACGTGTCCTTGTTCATGCATCATCAGCATGTACAAAATGTGCCCAATCCTGCTAGTATAACATGCATTGGATGACATATGTAGTTGCATGCATAAGGTGAATGATACAACCCAAGAATGCCCGAACTGCATTCAGAGAGTCCATCAATTTTCCACTTTCTTGATAAGACTAGGAAATGGTGCTGGGTATTATATTGAAAAAAGGCACATGACACCTACTTATGTTTTTCTGGAGCATTACTGTTTGTCACAGGTTTTACTAATTGGTGAACACCCGTCTTCGTCCCGGGATCCTCAGCAAGTACTCACATGTTATCTTAATCCTGCACCTGACTTGCCAGTTGCATAGCATTGTTCAAATGTTTCAATAAGCTACCCAACTAGCTCAGTGTGCACGCATGAAGACCTACCAACAGAATGCACTAGAATTTATAGTGTAAATGGCAGCCAAGATCTTATATTATTATCTTCATAGATGTTAACATATCTTGTCATTGTCCGTGTCACCCTTGTTGTGACCTAGAGAGAGTTAGGCTATTCACCCTCTAATGTTAGTCCTACAGCCAGTCAATACTTAGGAGACACGTCCTCCAGTGAATTCTAAGACACACTAGCAGATTGTACCCTCAGTGTGATTTTACGCACAATGGGCCTGATTCACAAACCACAGTTTTGTAGTAACTTACACTTTTGAGTAATTTACTACTTTTCAGTATTCACAAACAGCACTTTTGTAGTCGTTTACACTTTTGTAGACACTTACACTTTTGTAGTAAGTCCATACCTCCATTATTTTCTATGGGAGGGTGTTGCAGTAGCAGCAGTTGGCCATTTGTAGTGCTAGATGTACTACAGAAGAACCTAATGAAAAAACTACACTTTGCAGTATGTTTTGTAGTACTACAAAACCTACTGCAAAGTGCTATTCACAAACTAAATGTGGAGTTTATGCCTCCGCAATTACCTATACTTATGTATGCAGAGTTCTCCGCCCTGGCTTCGGAGTCTCAGCACACCCAAGTATATGTTTTAGTAGTAAATGTGGGTAGGATACAAGGAAATGGCTTTTAAAAGGTGCAGACTTACTCCAAAAGGGGATGGAATAAAGGAGGAGTAAGAGGGGTTTAGGCTGGGACGTCATCCACCCACACAAGAGCAAGCCAATAACTATACTTCAGGCATGTAGACATGTAATTTACACTTTTATAGTAAATTTACACTGAGTTTGAATACCGAAAAGTAGTAAACTTACTCTAAAGTGTAAATTACTCAAAAGTGTAAGTTACCTTTGTGAATAAGGCATATAGTGTAAGGGCCTGCATCACAAAGGTAACTTACACTTTTGAGTAGGTTTTACATGACACCATGACATGTTCACTCATGGCTACCACACAGCACTGCATGGATAAG
The DNA here is from genome assembly GCA_963921515.1 of Calotriton arnoldi. Classification (NCBI taxonomy): domain Eukaryota; kingdom Metazoa; phylum Chordata; class Amphibia; order Caudata; family Salamandridae; genus Calotriton; species Calotriton arnoldi. The sequence continues at coordinate 292,549 of CAWUFW010001107.1, read as the reverse complement.
AAAATGATAGATGAATGATACTGCCTGTATGTATGTATGCATGTTATTAGTTGTGTTGTGTGAATCTAGCTGAAAGGCCGCAGGGAGCTGCACACGTCATAGGCAGAGATAAAATCAGAGAGTGAATCTATGCAAGGGGTGCTAGGTTTTACAGGGGAAGAGGAGTATTTACTGTGTTGTAATGTAATGTTATTTAAAAGGTGAGACTTCACACCTTTGGAGTGGCGGTCCTGATGTGCATAGGGATGTTGTTCCTGATCCTGGGTGTGTAGATGAGGAAGGCCTTGTTGCTTAGTTTTTAATTTATTGCACTTCTTCGTCTCCGTTCTGACAGTGTCCTGGCTGCAGGCGGGCCGACAGCCACTGAAGATGGTGTTGGGTATTCTGCTGAGCCGTGGTTGAATTATAGAATTGGGGACACACTGGCATGACACTTATTGTGCCTTTTTGGCTTTGTCTGTGAAACAGGAGAGAAGGTGGTAGCATTGTCTGTCTTGTGTACCCCAAAACATTCCTTTAAAAGGGTAGTTTCAAGGTCTTTCTCAACTTTTGGCTACTCAGCTGATGCCTCAGGTTTGTTTATAGCTCTTTCCATAAATGAGATTTGTGCACCATTAGGGTTCCTCCTTCATGTTTCTTCTTTCTTGACATGCAACAGCATATTTGGGATGTGTGTTTAGGTGTGAGGTTCTTGGAGGGCATAAAGGTAGAGGCTCTCTGTACACTGGAAAGGCTCAGACAAAGCACAAAGACCATTAAACTGGACTCTTAAGTATGGAGAGCCAGTGGAGTCCCTCCAACGTGAGGGTGATATAATCAAACCTTTTTCAAGTGCAACCAAAGCTTGGGTGTCTGATCCTAGATCTTTTTTTCTTTTTGTGACCTGGTAAACTGGCATAAATTATGAGGTCTTTTTGTTACACCTACCTGATCGGATTTCGGAAGCCTGAGTAGATGCTGACGATAGAACGGAGACGCGGTGGAAGCTCCACCGCTTTACGCACAAACTATAATTCCCAGCAACCCCTGCATTTCCTGGCAGCGCACAAGTGACGACACCCGGACCCGAAAGCATAAAAGAAGTGCTTCGGTGTCCGTCACTTGCTGCGTATTCTGAGTCGAGAGAGAGAGAGAGAGAGAGAGAGAGAGAGAGAGAGAGAGGAACGTCCGGAGCCAGGGGCGTGAGACAGACTTCCTGTTTTCTGCCATGAGGGTGGTAAGGGTAACGCTGTCACCGTTTCCTTTGATTTGAATCCCCAGCTTATTCCGTATCTGTATCAAAGTCTGTAGTTGCTTGCTTGGGGAAACTTGAGTTCTGAAGAGGTTAAGCAGACCTGGCAATATTGAGAACAGGGTGGGGGTGCCCAGAATTCCCTAATACACATTATTGAATCCTTTGAGTGTGACATTATTTCTATGACGTTCATTGTGCCGCTCTATTTCAATTACGAGTCTTTAATCACATCAACACTGGAGTGATACGTGGATTATCTGGCTGTGACGTAACAGTTAGGTTCTGCTTTTTCCTTTCCATACTGCGATGGGCATGAACTATGAATGCCTATTATAAAGAGGAGAATTGAAAATGTTATGATCCTTACAGTATAACGTTCAGTTTTGTTTCTTTTCCTAGCAGGGGATTGAGGTGTGAGTCTTTACCCAACCCCCCCTGTGATGCAAGATCGTATAAGCATTGTGGTGGGTAAAAGACTGGTGTGGATGTGCATATGTGTGTGGTGTATCTTTCAATTATACGCTCACTATATTGTGACTGATGTTTCTTACTTTTAGAGGACCTTCAGGTGATGAAAGGTATCCTCAAACAGGAATGCTATACAGGTCATCTTGATTTTCCTTTACAGGTAGTTATAGACTTGTATATATAGATATTTGGTATGGTGAAGTAACCAAAGAGTTGTAGAACATTCTTCTAATGTTGGTTGTTTTGTGTTTATTGTGTTATAGGTCTCCCGCCCCACAGTCCCCATCCTTTCCTTCCCTCGCTTAATCATTCCAACCCTCTGTGCTATTATAGCTTCAGAGGGTGGGGCGATTGAGAGGTGGACCCACTTGAGCATCAAACCGATCCTGGGAGTTTGGAATAAAACCTTGACACTTTTTAGTTCCACCTGATGGTTATTCTTTAGCATTTGGAGCACTTTCAGGAATATGAAGAATCAAACATTTGATACTTTAGCAATCCCGTTGACCTGATAGTGGAAGGAGATCTCAGCATAGAGCAAGACTGCAAATGCTTGTTATATTGAGGCGTTGCAGTGCGGCATGGCTGTGAGAGGTACTTATAAGAGGAAAGGTTGTTTTTCGGGCCGGAACCATTGTTGATCTTAGAGGCAGGGTAGTTGCCAGGTGTAACTCTTCCAGGCTGCATTATTATGGAGCAGAATTGTGGTGTATTAAATAAAATTAAACAAGGTCGGATTTGTACAGCTGTTCTGGACTCGCAGGCTGAGGGTGCTTTTGTGGATGCTCTAGTGCGCATAAGTGAGGAAGAAGTTTTGGGAAAAAAATTGAGTTGGTGACTGAGATGAAGCAGTTTGGACGGAGAAGCCTCGATTTTCCAGGTTTTCTGGAGTCAGTTTGGACAAATCGGCCAGTTAATTAATATCTATTGTCTCTCCTTAGGTTGAAGCTTTGTGTTTGCATTGTGCTGGAGTTTTAAATAGTGCAAAGTTACAGCGCTATGCATTGGCATCAGTTACATTATACACTGACCTTTTGTAGGCAAAGGGAGATGGACTGGGTGGCACAAAATTACAGCGTTTTGGTATGTGAAGGAGGCAGACAGAGTGACGTCATTTTAGTGATATAAAATATTTGCATAAGAATACACAGTTTAAGCGGGAGTAAGCTGCGATTTATCCAGGTTTTAGGGATTCACTTTGCACAAATCAGCCAGTAAATGGTCAGTTATTTGTCATTCCTGAGTGACACATTTGGCGAGGCTTTGGACTCCTGTCTTGTGCACTGATTGCTGACTGCTCGGGGTTGATGTGCAGTGGCCGTGGGATGGCCGACAGTTGCATGTTACTTGGGGGCAAGGGGATGTGTTGTGTTAGGGGTCAGGATGTAGCGTGGGGGCCAGTGCTGTTGGCTTTGGAACTGGGGAGCCGGATTAGTCTTGGCGTTGGGTAAAAGAATCCTAAATGTTGCATATTTCTATGAGTGTCAGTCATGTTATACCTGTATTGGGTGAAGACACACAAACCTAAGGCCATCATGTAAACAAGACGTGTGGCCGCCAAGATGTAATGTAAAACAAGAAAAACGAGTTGGGCGAGCTGCACACAAAATGCCCGGCCGCCACGATTTCATGTTATAAAAAATATATTTGCAATGCAATAGGTCTCGCATTTAAATGCGAGACCTATTACCTTTAAAGCGGGCATGGCGCGCTGAACGTAAGTAAAGCACGTCATGCCTGCAGCAAGAGAACCTCAATAAACAAAATAGTGCTTACACACTTAAGAACACCTACCGTGTAACAATCGAAGTAAAGGGGCCAGTCGCCATGGGAGGTTACAGATGAAGACAAGGCGGTAGTAAGGAGGGACTAAGAAGCCTCTTTGCAAATCAGACGCCAGCATTTAGGAAGGACACTGACACAAGCCAATGACAAACATGGGTGGAGAGTGGGCGGAGCTTCGCTTCCATACTCCACTACAGCAGTCTCGCTGAGCAGCGCATGTGCGCTGACTCCGGCTCGAACTAAAAAGTGGGACAGTGGGTCAGCCCACTATGCCCATTGGGTATGCACATTGTTTACATCTACTGAAAAATAGTTCCTTTCTCTTAAGTAACAAAGCTGTTTCAAAATGTGATTTTCATTTATTTTTTATATTTAAACAACTGCTATTTACTTGGCCTGCACTCAGGGTGCCCTATTTTGCGTCTCATTTTTAAAGTTGCTGTCAAATTTAAGTGACATTGTAACATTTTAGCTGTCTGTGATTACATTCTTGGTTATATATTCATTTATTTTTCGCCTCCTTCTCAAATAATAATATAATCCATGACTCAATTGTAAGTCGTCTTATTTAAAAACATCACTTGTGAAACGGTCACATCAGTGATTTGTTTTTTCCGTTTCAAATTGTTATTTCAAGCATGTGGTGGCCACGTTTAGGCGGATGCATCTTTTTCTTTTAGTGGCATAAGCTTGCAAACACAAATACAAAAAGCATTGCACGAGCTTGCTAATGCCAGATCTTTTGCAGTGCCAGTGCTTGCTCACTTTGTGTATGAGGGTGCGGAATATGATTAGCACCTTGGTCTACGCTCTCTCCATGGACAGGCGGCCTTTCTTCTCCCAGATCTCTAAATGAAAATGGAAGGTGACTGAACTCTTGCTGCTTTAGGCACACGATTGCACTGACTCTGATTTGGATGGAGCAGGACCAGCAAGGAGCCTCGTTGCACCCCTCATGTGACGGATTTCCTGCTGGATTTGGATTGGACCAATGCAAATTTGTAGGGCGTGACTCACAAGGAAGGACCACGTTCACCCCAAGGAAGGGCCTGCCACGACCATCTACCACTATAGTCAATTAAGCACCACGTCATTCTCAACAGTGAGGCAGTGAAGAATGAAGGTTGCTAATTTCGATTATCGAATTCATTTTTGCACTTCAATATATTTGTGGAGTTGCTATGCGACCACCTGTTTGAACATGTGTCTGGCAACAGGAGGTTTTAGATTGGGCAGTAGTAGGAATGGACCTTAGTGGCCTGCAAGAGGTATTCGTCAACAATAAGGTGAGCATTGCTTGTTTTTTTCTGGGCATGCAGTGAACTCTGCTGCATTGATCAGGTTTCTGATTTTAGGTGCAAGTGTGCTGGGTAAGAACTCCTTACACTACAGCATGGTGTGGAGAAGGTGTATGTTTGTATAGGAATATTTTAGGATTTGATGTTCACTGCTGCATCCAAAACTAGGCATGCTTATCTTCTTGAATCATTGGCTTTGAGTGTAAAAATAGGTACTGGAGGGAACAGGGAGGGTTTTGTGTCCTCAATAATGTCTGCTCGTATCGTGGGCTTCTTGTATTCGAAGAAGGAGAGGAGGTGCTCACAATGCTGTTGAGCTGTGGGCGTTTTTCAGTACCTCAGAAACACATATTTCACTCTATCTTTAAAAGTGTGGGTTAGTGATTGATGGTATGTCCATGGTGGCTCTTCTTTTCAATATAAGCAATGAAAAGGAAAGCTCTATGGTAGCCCAGAGGTGACATTTACACGTTGTTATATCAGCTTGGGATTTGATCCTGGGCCAGATGCATTTAAGCCTAAGGATAATTCTTCTCAATTTGGTGAGCTCATGGTCCTAGACACCATGTTTTCCCTCTGATGACGGATTTGCCACAATTTACACATAAATCACCATATTTTACATAGTTTACAAATTTTAACAAAACATTTTTTTCCCTACCCCAAACATATGAAATGTTACAAATACTGCACAGGGGATACTGTGGTACACCAGCCGCCTTGCAAAATGTAACTGATCTACTTTTAGAAGTCGGAAATGTGTATTCATGGATTTTAGAGGTTACAGTTTCGACAAGACAGATGGGATGTTTGTCAGGAACAGATAGCCAAAAAACCCTTGCGTGGATGTAAATCAAGAAGGGTAGAACGAATAATTACTTGTTTGTAGTGAAATGCTTTTCAAATGCATGTTTACATCACAGACACTGTTCTTAAAGCAGAAGTTGTTCCACGGATAATGTTGTTGAAAAACAGTTATTTAAAGAGGGCACTGAAAGTTTGAAAGAATCCCAAGTATTCTTGAATCTGATTTTAAAGGTGTGATGTCGTGAATCCTAAACTGCATCCTAGTGAAACACACATCATATACATGAAGTATACAATACGGCTAGTTCTTAAAGGAGAAAGTTGTTTCAAAAGGATCTGTAATGAGCACAGACTAAACCTTAAAATGCAGTGAAGTTTTAAAATATAACTGGAATTTGCAGAAAATGACAGGTGCGCTTTTTACTTCAAGAAGCATGTAGAAGTAGATAAGCAAAGAAGGGGGGACCAAGGGCAAATCAAGGTCCAGCACACATGCCCCCACACTCGAACTAGTCAATACCAAGGTATGCTGTTCCTAGCAGAAGGAATGGGATCGCTACAGAAAGGGGGGGAGGGGAATGCTCCAATAAGGAGCAAGGGCCCTCACACACCCCGGAGGGTGTCATGCTTCATCATAGGGCAGCTCCTCGTTGGGCCGGCGCTGCAATGCCCAACGAGCCCCACGTGGGGTTCTTTGCCATTGCAGCACAGGCCCAACGAGGAGCTACCCTATGATGAAGCATGACACCCTCCGGGGTGTGTGAGGGCCCTTGCTCCTTACTTAGACCAAAAGTCTAGCTTTACTAGTAGTAAAGTTAGACTTTAGGTCAAAACTTAGACTTCAGGTCTAAACTTAGACGTTTGGTCTAAGTTTACCTTTGTGAATCAGGCCCTTTGTCTTTGCCAGTGTTCTAATCATGGCAGATAATCTTGGATCTTATTCGAGAAGTGAAGGGTTTCAGAGAATGTTTTTTGGCCTGTTTACCCTTTTTGACAAGCTGAGCCATGAAAGTGGTACTCTAACTTTTTCTTTCTCAGTGCCTTTATGTCGGGTTATACAGAGCTCTTTGTCATTGTTCTTTATATCGAAGTATGACGTTTGGTAGGTATCATTTGATCGTTTTGGTTTCTGTAGTATCTATGCCCAGATACCATTTAAATTATATAGCTGCAGACTCGATATCTCTCTAAATGCCGTGGAGGACTTGGGGACATCCAATTGCCTGAAATTAGTAAACAAATGGGCTCCCTTTCTAGGGATGGATAAAGGATTCGTGTCTGACACAATAGTGTCTTGTTTCCAAAGGTGCATCTCAAAACCAAAAGATCTGGGCTTTCTCAATCATCAAAGCAAACATAAGGAGATGATGGGCGGAGTGCTGAAACTTTTCAGACACTCACCCCCAGTCACAGATCTGGGTTGAATCCATCATCGTTCTTTAGCTCACTTCGCCACCTCAGTTCAGACCCAGCCATATGCAAATCAGTCTTGACCCTGTGCCTCATGGGAACAGTCCAGCCCGAACTGCCAAGCCATGTCTTCCCTGGACCGGAAACAAGCATCCTGGGACCGGTTTTGGGCTAACAGCCCTCATCAGCCAGGCTAGCTTAAATCCAGTGGCAAAGTGAGCAAGGGACCCACGTCTGGGCATACCCTGCCAACTTAGGGCAAACATAAGGAGAAACCGGTCCTAGGATGCTGGTTTCCAGTCCAGGGAGGACCTGATCTGGCAGTTCGGGCTGGTCTGTTCCCATCGGGCACAGGGTCAAGACTGATTTGCATATGGCTGGGTTCAAACTGGAATGGCATGGTGAGCAAAAAAACAATGGATTTAGGCCCAGATCTCTGTACTGGGGTGAATGTATGACATTGTTCTGCTAATCAAATCCTTGCAGTCACTTGGCATTACCGGAACAGCACTTGGCTGGCTGACTTCATTTTTATCTAAACGGACCTTCCAAGTTTTTTCATCGAGAGCTTCTTCTAAAATTCTTTTTTCTCCTTATGGGGTACCTCAGGGATCAATTTTAAGTCCCCTTCTGTTCAATATCTATTTACAACCTTTGGCTGCGATTGCAGAGGAGGCTGGGTTGTCTCTTTTTCTTACGCTGACGACACCCAAATAATTTTTCCCTATCTGTGGGAAATGTGCAGGGCCCCTCAACTCTCCAAATGGGCTTGAGCAACATTGCATCTTGGATGAGAGCCAATTTACTCAAGCTCAATGGTGAAAAACGGAGGTCCTTATTTTTGGAAAAGATCAGGACCTTTGGGGCCCCCAACATTGGCCCAGCGAAATGGGACCCTTACCTCGCCCACCGCTCAAGCCCGTAATTTGGGATTCATTATGGATAATAAATTATCCATGAAACAACATGCGGTAAAAACTGTAGCCACCTGCTTCACCATTTTAAAATGGTTGAAGAAAATCATTTGGATGCTCCCCAATGCTACTCAAAGGACGGTAGTCCAGGCACTTGTTACATCTAGACTGGACTATGGGAATATTCTTCTTTTGGGAGCAAATAAAGACGTGCTACGTAAGCTCCAAGTGGTGCAGAATTCTGCCGCTAGGTTACTTTATAAAATCCCTAGAATGTCCTCAATCTCCAATGCTTTGAGAGATTTACATTGGCTTAAAGTGGAAAGTCGGGCTAAGTTTAAAGCCCTGGATTATATGTTTAAGATTAAGATTGGGACTGCCCCTCAATACCTGCAAAATCTGGTTCGCCACTATCAGCCCTCTCGACTGTTACGCTCTACGACACAGGAATTATTCATGGTTCCCAGGATCAAACTCACAAGAATGGGTGGCCGTTCTTTTTCCTATCTTGGTCCTCTCTTGTGGAACTCTCTTCCCATAGCGATCCGCAAAGAAACACTTCACTTAAAATTTCGTAAATTAGTGAAAGCTTGGCTGTTTAATCAATAGTACTTACTCTTTTTTATTTGTTGGTTCCTCTCGGTCTGCGCTGGGAAACCCTTTTTGGGTAGCTACGCGCATTACAAAATCAATTAACATAACATAACATAACATTCTGTCCATCAATTGTTCTTTTTTCATTTGTCACCCCGAGTGGGACAGGTATGCCCAGACGTGGGTCCCGTGCTCTCCATGCCACTGGAGTCAAGCTATCCTGGCTGATGAGGAGTGAAACCCCGAAACCGGTCCTAGGATGCTGGTTTCCAGTCCAGTGAGGACCTGGCCTGGCAGTTCGGGCTGGACTGTTCCCATTGGGCACAGGGTCAAGACTGATTTGCATATGGCTGGGTTCAAACTGGAATGGCATGGTGAGCAAAAAACGATGGATTTAGGCCCAGATCTCTGTACTGGGGTGAATGTATGACATTGTTCTGCATTCTGTCCATCAATTGTTCTTTTTGCCTTTCTCAATCATCCACACCAAGTAAGTGTTAGGTGGAGGAAAATGACATACTAAAAAACCTGAAATTCATCCACAGTCGATTCAAATCTATCTTCCTTTAAGCAAGTGAGCATTCATTTTACCAAGTGGCGGTTCCAACAAATAACAGTTCAGTCAATGTTTCACAGGTCTGGAGCCCGGTTTAAAGGTGGGTGGTATTGTGAAAAATGACGATCCTGGGCAGATACAATAAATGTGCCATTAGCAGACTAGTAATAAATATGCCATCAGGGTATCACACAGTAGACATACTTTAACAAAGAGGAAGCAATGGATACTGCTGCATAGAAAATGTCACAGCATCCATTTTGAAGCAACCCAATGTTCTTTTAAGCTGGCTTCACAGGAAACTCATAGCCTCAGAAGATACAATGTCTAGTACTCAATGACAAGTCCCATTTTAAGACGGATAGGGCTGGTAACAGGAGTAACCTGTTATGTGGCACAGCTGGGATGAGGGGTGCGTCCTATGCTGTCATAGACCCAACTTGCTTTCTGCACCTTATGATCACTTTCTGAACACCACATTCTCCCCTCTGTACTTGCCTCCTGGTGTGGCCAGGGAGAGGGTGAACCTCAAGCTGCGCCACTCCAACTATTGCATCCTGGGAAGGAGCACTACTTTCAGTTTAGCACTTCATGCTTCTGGCACTCATTCCCTTACCTCCAGCTTGTGCTCTGGATCTCAGGACAGTCACCCAACTGCAGTCTTCCCCCATCATCGATTTACATTTAGTCAATGATAATTGAGTGAAATAGAGTTGCAGATAGTTGCAGTGTCATGTGAGTTAGCAATGACGGAATCTTTTGGGCTCCGGATGAACTCCTTAGAACTGTGACATAAGTGTTAGAGCTCAGCGAAGTGAATGCGGGTTTAGCATGTTGAGTTCGCAGTTACACGCAGATGAATAAAGACGTGTTATACTAAGCTACCCAGACTCGGGAGGACGCTACAACTAGCGATGAGATAAGCGATAAGTAGCCTGAAGATCGACAGTGTTCTCCCAGAGAGTTTGCGGTGGTCCAGCAAACTGCTCGTGCGTGCCACGTGTGCCTCAGTCGCAGTGCAGAATCGACGTTTGGCATATGTGGAGTCAATGCTCAACTCCAGCCAGTGTCAAGCATTTGAAGACAACAAAAGCTTCATTGAGAAGTCTACACATCGTTGGCCAAGAACCTGCTGGTAAGACCATAAAAGAGGTACTGCGCTACTAAGCAACCTAAAGCCATACATCATATGGAGTGGTAAGGCGGATGCAACCAAGTTTTAAAGAACAGCAAATTGCAATATAATGCTGCGATCAGAAGCGCAGTGAGGCAGAGATCAGCCAGGTGTCAGAGAGTACACAGACACGCCTAAAAGCAAAGTGAATCAGATACAAGAAATGGTCATCTACTTACCAGAACTGTCAGAAGGTAGGATCTGCTTCTTATGGTTACCCCCACTTTTAGCTTGATGTGATACTGTTTTTGACTAGTCTGACTGGGATCCTGCTAATCAGGACCACAGTCTTATTTGCTTTCTCCTAAAACTGTTGTGTATGTACTTAGTGTGAGAAGTTGGCCTGGCATATGCTGTTCACTAGTTATAGTGGGCACCTTGCACCAGTCCAAACGACCCTTATTGATGATAGGTTTAAAGACAACCTTTATTGAAAGCTATCCTAGTGGTAGCTATGGAGAGCAGCCTTCAGGCTAAGTCTTGAAGGAGTGTAAAGCAGCTTGGTTTACCAGATTATAACTTCTTGAATGACCAAATGAAAGGAGAACCACACAAGGTATATATATAAAATATATGTATTTATTTCTAAACACTAACTACTAATCTCTTTATGAGATTAGAGTTCAAGATACACAATATCACAGTATTAAAACGACAGTAAATAGCACAATATACACTGGGCCCCAGGGGGGACCAAACCATATATTAAGAAAGTGGTATAAGAACCACGACTTGACTAGACACAGTGCCTAGAGCACGTAGAATCGCTGGGACCCCAAGGAACCACCCAAGGTAGTGACACAGGAGACCCACGGGGGACGTGTGCAGTGTGAGAACACAGCCGCAAGCGCCGTAGGATTCAATGCGGAAAGTCGCGGTTGGAATTTTAAAGATAAAGGACACTTAGGAGAGGACTTGCAGCAAACCCCTTTAGACTTAAGGGGTTCTAGGGCCAACACCCACGTGAGCACCGGAGTACTCGAGTTACCTCACCCAGGGAAGCCGGGTGCATAGGTGTCAAAGGGCGTCTGGAATCGTCGTCGTTTTCAATGGCGATCTGCTGCAAAGTGCTGCTGCCGTGAAGAAGAAAAGTGTCCGGGTGGATCCAAGCCTGGATCGAAGATGTGAAGAACCTGAAAGCAGAGGGGACAGAGTCTGGGTCACTAGCCAGTGACCAGGAGCGGAGCAATCGAATGCCCACCGATGTCGGGTGCTTCAGGTGCGAAGAGGTGAAGCTTGACTCTGCAGCCACGGGGTCCCGGAGACGACGACGAACAGGAGCCGGATTCGAGCTGTCCCACGAAGGATGTCGAGTGCTGCAGTGTCGGTGATCGGATTGACCTCAACAAGCCTTGGCAACAGCAACCCACGCAGGAAGAGAAAAGATGCTTCTGTGCGGTCCACCAAGGTCCTGGGGACTCCCCAAGCGATGGAGAGTCAGGGCACGTCTGGAGCAACCAGGGAAGCCCAATAAAAGTTAGAGTTGCCTTCTTGGGGACCCACAGGTCAACGGACCAGGGATCGCGAAGGGACCTCGAGAGGAATCACAAAATGGCGGTCCACGGAACACTCGTGGAGTGTAGGCCGGCAATCTTCGGTGCAATTACTGCTCGGGGTCAGGGCTACAAGTAACCCAAAGCTCAGCCTCAGGGGTCGCCGGAAAGCTGATGCTTCTGCAAATGGTCGCGGGGTTCGGGTTGCACGGTCTCCACGAGGGATACGGGCCTCAGACTTGCTGTGGGCACAGATCGACCTCAGAGACCTCGGAAAACCCACCTCCTGTGTGGCAATATTCTTCGGAGTCCACAGGAGCTTCGGAGATGCCAACCGGTCAGTTGCGTTAAAGGTGCCTGCCTTGCAGGGGAGTAACTCCTTTACTCCAAGGGAGATTCTTCAGTCATCCAGCGTAGTGTAGATCGTCGAAGTACTTGGTTTCTTGTAACAGAGTTTAGTCCAGGTGTAATCTAAAGTCCTGTAGTCAGGGTTTCCTACTTTATACCCATGGAAGGGGTGGGACAAACTCTGGGGACCCACCTATGGGAGGGTCAGGAAAGAGGGGTGGCTACACCCATTTCCTTTGTCCAGTTTCGCGCCAGAGCAGGGGCTGTGTGCCCCTGCAACCGGTTTGAGCTGGACTATGCACAGGGACACCAAATGTGCCCCCAGTGCAGACTTCAAAGCACTCTGAGAGTGCACCCACCCAGCCCCAATACACTAAAGCCTGTCTGGGAGGTGGTCACACCTCCCTGTGACAGGAAACCTATTGTCCAGGCCTCCCCTGCCGGAGTTTCGTCCGGCAGCAGGAGGGCAGACTCGTGTCTGTGGCTGCAGCATCCATTTTGTGATGCCAGGGTTCTGTTAAGCTGGTACCGGGTGTACCGGTGATGCCATGTTGCTCCCTCTAGAAGGGAGGAATCATACCTCCCATCCCAGTACTGGGGTGGAGGTATGATTCCAAGGTGTTTGACACCAAACACGACAGTTTTCCATGCAGCCATTCTCAAGTTAGCATTTACCGCGGGGTTATAATGCACTTGAGAGTATATGGTCTGGCTGCATCACAAACAACCCCGGAATAAAGATTCCGAAAGCTGCAGAGGGGCTCTGCTCATGCATGAGCACCCTCTCACATGAAACCCAGCACCCTGCCTTCAGGATTGTTAAGGCCTGCCATAGGGGTGACTGATAGGTTTACGTGTGCAGTGATATGGAGAGATATAGGGAACCTATATCTCAGTAAGGGGTGGATACACCACCTTACACAGGCTGCTGTAGCAGACCTGTTGTGTCATTTTAAAAGGCTTCCCAGGGGTGGCACAATACATGCTGCAGCCCCTGGTAGGCCTCTGGGGTACCTAGGCCCTGGGTACATAGTATACCATATACTAGGGACTCACAAGGGTACCCCAGAATCCAATCTGGAGTGTACCTAAAGTACATACAGTCAATTTAGAGTAGAAAGCAGATAGACTGGGGTCCTGATTAGCAGGGCCTCAGTCTGGCTAAGTCGAAAAACAGGGAAACATCAGCAAAAAGTGGGGGTAACTATAAGAAGCAGATCCTACTCTTTTACACTTAGGTACACCCCAGATTGGATACTAGGGTACCCTTGTCAGTCCCTAGTATATGGTACCCATGTACCCAGGGCATAGGTACCCCAGAGGTCTCCCATGGGCTGCAGCTTGTATTATACCACCCATGAGAGACCATTCAAAATGGAACTACAGGCCTGCCATTGCAGCCTGTGTAAGTTGGTTCATGCACCACTTATGAAAGATACAGGTTTCCTATATCTAAGGGTCACTGCACTTAAAACCTATAAGTCACCCCTCTAGCGGGCCTTAACAATCCTGAGGGCAGGGTGCTTGGTTCTAAGTGAGAGGGTGCCCCTGCATGAGCAGGACACCCCTGCAGCCTACGGAGTCCATTCTCCCGGGTTGTCAGTGAAGCAGCCATATACTAGTATGGAGGGGCATTACGTGACCGCGCGATGACCATCTCGAAAACGGCTGCAACGAACCCTATCGTGTTTGGTGTCAAACATGTTGGAACCATACCCCCACACCGTTACCGGTGTGGGAGGTATGATTCCACCCACAGGGAGATCCCTCCGTGAGGCTCTAAGTGTTCCCAGTACCAGCCTTCTAGTCCCGGACAGCTCGAGCAGGGGAAGGCAGGACAATAGGCATCCTGTTAAAGGGAGGTGTGACCACCTCCCAGACAGGATTAGTGTATTAGGGCTGGATGGGTGTGCTTGCCAGCGCCTGAACGTCTGCATGAGAGGCACATTTGGTGTCCCTGTGCATAGTCCAGTAAAAACCAGTCCTGGGAGCCGTTGGCTCCCGCTCTGGCACGAAACTGGACAAAGGACATGGGAGTAACCTCCCCCCTGTCCAGACCCTCCCCTGGGAGGGTCCCCTGAATCTTCCCAACCCTTTCCTTATGGTACTTAAGGGCTTACCTCGGTGTAGGTCCCTAGATTCGTCGTGGACAAGATTCAGAACTGAAACCACTGCACTTCTACTGTTTGGGAACTCTGGACTTCGTTTGGGCCCGACTTCGTCTCCCTTTCAGTCTGCTGCCTCGTCTGTGCCCGTGCAGGGCCTGTGGAGCATCCAAGACACCTGAAGATAATCTCCCTTGGAGTGAAGGAGTCACTCCCCTGTATTCGCAGGCACCGCAACACTGCTGACCGGTCTGCTGATCCCGAGCTCCTACGGACTCCCAAGAGTTCAACAACACAGGAGGTGGGTTTCTACGCCCCTCGAAGCCCAAGCTGTCCTCTCACCCAGTTTGAGCCCAGAATCCCTTGTGGGGGCTGCAATACCTGAACCCCTGTGCACTGCGTACTTTTGCAAGTGCAAATGCTTGTTGGCAATTCTGCAGCAAGTGCATTGGGCTCCAAGTAGCCCCAGTCTCTGGCAACTTCTCCTGCAAACATCTTCACCCACATCACACCGTGTGCTCCGTGGCCTGTTGTTTTGTAAAGCTGCATGAGGTCCTCCTGCGACTCCAGTGTCTTCGACCTGTGGGTCCTGTGGAGGGTCAACTACGTCTTCTTTGGGCTCCCCTGATTGTTCTGGGCTTGCCCTGACTCCCCTGCTGCTGGTGAGTCTCCTGGACCTAGCTGGTCCTCTTCCTGCAACATCTTGACCTCCTGCGTGGGTTGCCTTTGCCAAGGCTTGTTGGTGCTCCCGCCGGACACCGATCCCTCAGCACTCGACATCCTTCGTGGGACAGCTCGTATCCGGCTCCTGGTCACCCTCAGCGTCACCTGGTCCCCGCAGCTGCAGAGTCAAGGTCATCGACATCTATCCTGAAGCACCCGACATCGGTGGGCATTCATCTACTGAGCCCCTGGTCACTCTCAAGTGACCCAGACTCTGTCCCCTCTGCTTTCAGGTACTGTTCGTCAAGAATCCACATTTGGATTCCCACGAACACTTTCTCCTCTTCCAGCAGTGGCACTTTCCTGAAGTCCTCCATTGGTTTCAACTGTGGTTTCCGACGCCACTTCACACCTATATACCTGGCTCCCCTGGGATGGGTAACTTGGGTACTATGGTATCCATGGATGGGGTGGCTCTCCAAACTTCTGTCTTCCACTGGGTTTCCTCAGGGTCCACTGGGAAGGGTCCCTAATCTTTAAAAATCCTACCGCGACTTACACGTAGAGTTGTACGGAGCCCGCAGTCGTGTTCTCACACTGAACGCATCCTCCATGGGGTCCCTGTCTACTTACCTTGGGTCCCCAGCGATTCTACAACCTCTCGACATTGTCCTGACTTGAGTCGTGGTTCTTATACCACTTTCTTAGTATTTGGTTTGGTCCCCCCCTGGGGCCCACTGTGTATTAGTGCTAATTACTGTGATTTCTTTGCTATAGTATTGTGTGCTTTGTGTATATCTCGGTGTGAACACTGGAACATTCTAGAGAGTATTATATAATAAATACATATTTTTATAAATACCTTGTGTGGTTCTTTTTCATTTAATCTATACTATAAGATTGCATTCCGGTAAAACAAGCTGCTTACGCTCCTTCAAGACTAAGCCTGAAGGCTCAGCTTTCCACAGCTACCACTTGAATAGCTTTCTAAGGTTGTCTGAGACCTCTTAAATCACCATAAGGGTTGTCTGGACTGGTGGAAGGTGTCCACTTACATTAGTGGACATCATATACCAGGCCAGCTTCTCACATTGGTGTGCAGCGGTTGGGATTCAAGCCTGCAGTGTTTTACTGGATAAATCTTTGTATTGATTAACTGAAAAACCACTAGTACTAGGCACATATAATACAAGCTTAGAATAGTAAGTTCTACTGAACTTGGGGTTGGGTAAGTTAAGGGTCTAGCACACCCTTTCTCCAACCTAAGAGAGTTTAGTTCCCACTAGGTTAGGTAGGTGCAACACCCCACCACACTTAGTTTGTCTACTAAAGGAGTTGCCAGTGGCTCTCTGCCTTCTAGATACAGTGAACTTTCGTTCCAAGAACTGAAAGCACTGTGTGCATCTAGGAAGCTGAAGACCGGGAGAAGTGCCAACAATCAACGCCTGGTAGAGGTGTTACTGTTAGATGATTTGAGGAAAACCCCTGGGTCAGATGAACAGGGCAGAGTGGGTGGGCCAGGGAATGAGGACAGGACAGGAGGGGGATCCCTCTCTGACCTAGAATCTAACCCTGACCAGGGGGAGCCTGATGGCTCCCACCTGGACAATTCAGACCTCCCAGAGGAGAACACAGAGGACCAAGAGGATGCCTTAACTGCTTTAGAGAGGGCCTGTAAAGTTCAGAAGGTCCCTCAAGAGCAGTGGGCAGCTATCTTGTGGCTCTCCTTTGCTGACAAAGGTAGAGATAAGCTCCTCACTGTTAGAGACAAGGATGCTGACAATTACTCAGTTTTGAAGAGTGCTCTCATTGATGGGTTTGGCTTAACCACTGAACAGTACAGGATTAAGTTCAGAGACACCCAGAAGACACAGAATCAGGACCGGGTAGACTTTGTGGATAGTGCTATTAAGGCTCTGGATGGTTGGTTGCTTGGCAGCAAAGTGCATGATTTTGATCGATTTGTACAATTTGATTATGAGGGAGCAGATCCTTAATAATTGCCAGAATCAGCTATTGCATCAGTACCTAGTGGACTCAGATCTGATTTCTCCCGAAGAATTGGGAAAGAAGGCAGATACGTGGGTCAGAACCAGGGTGAAGCAGAAAAATCAGAACCATGGTGGTGACCAGAAGAAGCAAGATTCTTCAAAAGCTCAGGGTAAGGGTGGGTTCAAGGGTAAAGACAAAGAGTCTTTATCAGGGCCCCAAAAACCTGCATCTGGGGGGGACCACAATCCAACAAAGGAAAAGGAAAAAATAAACCTTGGTGTTACTTTTGTAAGGTAAAAATCCATTGGACAAAAGATGCCGATTGTCCAAAAGCCAAGGAGACTACTCCTACCACCACTGCCCCTAAGGCAACTGCTCCCCCTAGCACAAGTACAAGTGGTGGTACAGGGAACAAGGGATTAGTGGGGTTAACCTTGGGATCTGAGGTGGGTTCTGGCTTAGTCAGAACTCCAGCTCAGGCTGTTCTAGTCTGTGACGGTGGCCTGGATGTTGGCACCTTACTTGTCAGTCCCAGTAACCTGGGCATGTACAGACAACAGCCTTTGATCAATGGAACAGAGGCAATGGCCTACAGGGGCCAGTGTCACCATGGTGACAGAGAAACTTGTGTCTCCTGGACAGATCAAACTTGGTGAGATGTACCAAGCGACCAATGCAAACAATGTCAGGACTGACCATTCCTTGGCAGTTGTTAATTTCAGCTGGGGAGGGGTAACTGGCCCTAAAAAGGTTGTGGTAAGTTCAGACCTACCAGTAGATTGTTTGTTGGGCAATGATTTGGAGACTTCATCTTGGGCTGATGTGGAATTTAGGACTCATTCCGCAATGTTGGGTATCTCTGTAGATGTGTTTACTGTGACTAGGTCACAGGCCAAACTGACATCCACTGAACAGGCCCTGGATCCTGGAACAATGGACCAGGTGCCTTCCAAAAGAAGGAGGAGGAGGGGTAAGGCTGTGTCTTCCCCCCCAGACTCGGAGTGAGGATTAGTCTCTTGAGGGAGATGATCTCAGTCCCTGTGAAGGAACTGTCCCAGATGAGCTTGAGCCTGGTCAGGTTGAGTTCTTGGGGACAGGGGGCCCTCCAGGGCAGACTTGAGTTTGGAGCAGCAAACCTGCCCCTCTCTTGAACCCCTCAGACAGCAAGCGGCTGCTGGTTATGTCAGTGGGTCCCACAGGATCTACTGGGATGAGGGACTCCTTTATTCAGAGAGTAGAGACCCCAAGCCTAGTGCTACCAGGAGGTTGGTTATACCTCTGAAGTTTAGGGGCTTCCTACTCACCCTTGCACATGACATTCCCCTAGCAGGACACCTAGGCCAAAGTAAGACTTGGGACAGGCTTGTCCCTCACTTTCACTGGCCTCACATGTCTGAGGACACAAAGGAGTTTTGTAGCTCGTGTGTCACTTGCCAGGCCAGTGGTAAGGCAGGTGGCACTACAAAGGCCCCCTGATACCACTTCCAGTGGTTGGGGTTACCTTTGAGAGGGTTGGAATTGATATCATTGGTACCATGAACCCTCCTACAGCATCTGGGCACAGTTACATTCTAGTGGTGGTGGACCATACCACCGGGTACCCAGAAGCCATTCCCCTTAGAACCACCACAGCCTCTGTGGTGGCCAGGGCCCTCCTGGGAATTTTTTTCCAGAGTGGATTTCCCTAAAGAGGTCTTAACTGACAGAGTTACAAACTTCATGTCAAGTTACATCACTGCAATGTGGAAGGAGTGTGGAGTGAATTACAAATTCACCACACCCTATCACCCACAATGCAATGGGTTAGTTGAGAGATTCAACAAAACCCTCAAGTGCATGATCATGGGCCTCCCAGAAAAGCTTAGGCGAAAATGGGATGTTCTTTTGCCCTGCCTTCTCTTTGCCTACAGAGAGGCCCCTCAGAAGGGGGTTGGCTACAGCTCTTTTGAACTTCTGTTTGGGTATCCAGTTAGGGGTCCCTTGTGTTTGGTGAAAGAGAGATGGAAGTTACCTTTCAAACCTCCCAAACAAGACCTAGTGGACTGTGTACTTGGTCTCCGCTCCAGGATGGCTGAGTACATGAAGAAGGCAAGTAAAAACCTGGAGGCCAGTCAAGAATTGAAAAAAGCTAGGCATGACCAAAAGGCTGTCCTGACTGTTTACCAGCCAGGCCAGAAGGTGTGGATGTTGGAGCCTGTGGCCCCAGCAGCTCTCCAAGATAAATGGAGTGGACCCCACACTATAATTGAGCAAAAAGGTGAGGTCACCTATCTGGTGGACCTTGGCACTCCAGGAGCCCCCACAGGGTGCTCCATGTGAACAGGCTCAAGCCTTTTGTGGACAGGGCTGACATGGGCTTGCTCATGGCAACTGATGAGGGACGGGAGGAAGAGAGTGACCCTCTCCCTGATCTCCTCTCACAAAACTCTGATGATGGGTCAGTAGATGGTGTAGCTTTGGCAGGCAGCCTCACTGACCAGCAGCAGATTGATTGCAGGAAGGTCCTCAATCAATACAGGCATATGTTTTCTTTGACACCCAGTCAAACCACCTGGTGTGCCCATTAAGTGGACACAGGTGAGAGTCTATCTGTTAAGAATAAAATCTGCAGGCAGCCTGACCATGTCAGAGATTGCATCAGGACAGAGGTCCAAAAGATGCTGGAATTGGGAGTGATTGAGCCCTCAGATAGCCCTTGGGCTAGTCCAGTAGTCCTAGTCCCTAAACCTCACACCCAGGGTGGTAAGAGAGAGATGACATTTTGTGTGGACTACAGGGGACTCAATGCAGTCATTAGGACTGATGCTCACCCCATTCCTAGGGCAGATGAGCTTATTGACACTTTGAAATCAGCCAAATTCTTAAGCACATTTGACCTTACTGCTGGCTATTGGCAAATCAGACTAGCTGAGGCTGCCAAACCAAAAACAGCATTTTCAACCCTAGTGGGCATTATCAATTTATTGTAATACCCTTTGATTTGAAGAATGCACCTGCCACATTCCAAAGGCTGGTGAACAAAGTTCTCACAGGTCTAGAAGCCTATAGTGCAGCATATCTTGATGCTATAGCTGTCTTTAGCTCCACCTGGGAGGATCACCTGGTCCACCTGAAGAATGTTTTGGAGGCTCTGCAGAAAGCAGGCCTCACTATCAAGGCTACTAAGTGCCAGATAGGGCAGAGCAAGGTTGTGTACCTGGTCCACCTTGTGGGTGGAGGCCAGGTTCAATCACTTCAGAGCAAAATCCAGACCATAATGGACTGGGTTGCTCCAACTACCCAGACTCAGGTCAGAGCTTTCTTGGGCCTGACTGGGTATTACAGGAGATTTGTAAAAGGATATGGGTCTGTAGTGACTCCCTTGAATGATCTCACCTCCAAGAAAATGCCCAAGAAAGTTCAGTGGACAGTTAGCTGTCAGATGGCATTTGATGATCTCAAGCAGGCCATGTGCACTGCTCCCATTCTGCAGAGTCCTGACTACTCTAAACCATTTATTGTCCAAACAGATGCATCTGAGTTAGGGGTAGGGGCTGTGTTGTCACAACTAAATGCAGAGGGTCAGGATCAACCAGTAGCTTTTATCAGCAGATGGTTGACCCCCAGAGAGAGACGTTGGTCAGCTATAGAGAGGGAAGCCTTTGCTGTGGTCTGGGCACTGAATAAGTTGCGGCCATACTTGTTTGGCACTCACTTTATTGTTCAGACAGACCATAAGCCCCTCTTATGGCTAAAACAGATGAAGGGTGAAACCCCAAACTTTTGAGGTGGTCCATTCCCCTTCAGAGGATGGACTATACAGTGGAACATAGACCTGGGAGTAACCATGCCAATGCAGATGGACTCTCCAGATATTTCCACTTAGGAAATGAAAACTCAACTGGGCAAGGTTAGTCTCATCCTCTTAAGTTTCAGGGGGGGGGGGTTGTGTAGGAAAGTAGGATCTACTTCTTATCGTTACCCCCACTTTTTGCTTGATGTGATACTGTTTTTGACTAGTCTGACTGGGATCCTGCTAATCAGGACCCCAGTCTATCTGCTTTCTCCTAAAACTGTTGTGTATGTACTTAGGTACACCCCAGATTGGATACTGGGGTACAGTTGTCAGTCCCTAGTATATGGTACCCATGTACCCAGGGCATAGGTACCCCAGATGTCTCCCATGGGCTGCAGCATGCATTATGCCACCCATGAGAGACCATTCAAAATGGAACTACAGGCCTGCCATTGCAGCCTGTGTAAGTTGGTGCATGCACCACTTACGAAAGATATAGGTTTCCTATATCTAAGGGTCACTGCACTTAAAACCTATAAGTCACCCCTCTAGCCGGCCTTTAGAATCCTAGGGCAGGGTGCTTAGTTCTAAGTGAAAGGGTGCCCCTGCATGTGCAGGACACCCCTGCAGCCTACGGAGTCCATTCTCCCGGGTTGTCAGTGAAGCAGCAATATACTAGTATAGAGGGGCATTATGTGACCGCGCGATGACCATCTCGAAAACAGCTGCAACGAACTCTATCGTGTTTGGTGTCAAACATGTTGGAATCATACCCCCACACCGTTCCCGGTGTGGGAGGTATGATTCCACCCACCGGGAGAGTCCTCCGTGAGGCTCTCAGTGTTCCCTGTACCAGCCTTCTAGTACCGGACAGCACAAAATGGTTGCTGCTGACCTGAGACACATTTCTGCCCTCCTGCTGCTGAGCCAAGCTCGAGCAGGGGAAGGCAGGACAATAGGCATCCTGTCACAGGGAGGTGTGACCACCTCCCAGACAGGATTTAGTGTATTAGGGCTGTTTGGTTGTGCTTACCAGCACCTGAGAGTCTGCATGAGGGGCACATTTGGTGTCCCTATGCATAGTCCAGTTCAAACCAGTCCTGCGAGCCATTGGCTCCCTCTCTGGCGCGAAACTGGACAAAGGACATGGGAGTAACTTCCCCCCTGTCCAGACCCTCCCCTGAATCTTCCCAACCCTTTCCTTAGCGTACGTAAGGGCTTACCTGGGTGTAGACCCCTAGATTCGTCGTGGACAAGATTCAGAACTGAAACCACTGCACTTCTACCGTCTGGGCACTCAGGACTTCGTTTGGGCCCGACTTTGTCTCCCTTTCAGTCTACTGCCTCCTCTGTGCCTGTGCACCATACAGGATCCGTGCAGGGCCAGTGGAGCATCCAAGACACCTGACGATAATCTCCCTTGGAGTGAAGGAGTCACTCTCCTGCATTCGCAGGCACCGCAACACTGCTGACCGGTCGGCTGATCCCGAGCTCCTATGGACTCTGAAGGGTTCAACAACACAGGAGGTGGGTTTCTACGTCCCTGGAGGCCTGAGCTGCCCTCTCACCCAGTTTTTAGGCTAGAATCCCTTGTGGGGGCTGCAATACCCGAACCCCTGGCACCACATACTTTTGCAAGTGCAAATGCTTGTTGGCAGTTCTGCAGCAAGTGCATTGGGCTCCAAGTAGCCCCAACCTCTGGCAACTTCTCCTGCAAAGATCTTCACCCTCATCGCACCCTGTGCTCCATGCCCTGTTGTTTTGTAAAGCTGCACGAGGTCCTCCTGCGACTCCTGTGTCTTCAACCTGTGGCAACCTTCTTCCACCACAAGATCGCAGACATCCACGACAGCTTCGACGCCCAGACACCGACGACAGACGCCGACACCCCCGACTCAACACCCACCAAACACACCGACCTCCTGCTCTCCTGGAACCACGTCAACGACGAAGACACCATCAAAATCATGAACACCATCCACTCCGGCTCTCCTTCCGACCCCTGCCCCCACCACATCTTCAACAAAGCAAGCTCCATCATCGCACCTCAACTCCGAAAGATCATCAACAGCTCCTTCAAGACAGCCACCTTTCCGGAGAGCTGGAAACACGCCGAGATCAACGCCCTTCTCAAGAAACCTAAGGCGGACCCAAAGGACCTCAAGAACTTTCGACCCATCTCCCTGCTCCCGTTCCCGGAAAAAGTAATTGAGAAGACCGCCAACAGACAACTAACCCACTTCCTGGAGGAGAACAACATACTGGACTCCTCCCAATCCGGCTTCCGCAGCAATCACAGCACCGAAACCGCCCTCATCGCTGCCACCGACGACATCAGGACCCTGCTGGACAACGGCGAAACCGCGGCCCTCATCCACCTGCACCTCTCAGCCGCCTTCGACACCGTCTGCCACCACACCCTACGCACACGCCTCCATGACGCAGGGATCCGCGACAAAACCCTGAACTGGATCACCTCCTTCCTCACCGGCAGAACCCAGAGAGTCCGTCTCCCCCCCATTCAGATCTGAAGCCACCACGATCACCTGTGGCGTACCCCAAGGATCATCCCTCAGCCCGACCCTTTTCAACATCTACATGGCACCGCTCGCCAACATCGTCCGAGCGCACCACCTCAACATCATCTCGTATGCCGACGACACCCAGCTGATCCTCTCCCTCACCAAGGACCCGGCCACCGCCAAATCCAACCTCCATGAGGGAATGAAGGCCGTTGCAGAGTGGATGAAGACCAGCCGTCTGAAACTGAACTCTGACAAGACGGAGGTCCTCATCCTCGGCTCCACCCCCACCGCATGGGACGACTCCTGGTGGCCGGCCACGTTGGGAGCTCCTCCGACACCCACCAACCACGCACGCAACCTGGGTTTCATCCTGGACTCAACGCTCTCCATGACCCAGCAAGTCAACGCTGTCTCCTCCTCCTGCTTCAACACCCTCCGCATGCTCCGCAAGATCTACAGATGGATCCCCACCGAAACCAGAAGGACGGTCACCCAAGCCCTTGTCAGCAGCAGGCTGGACTACGGCAACGCCCTCTACGCGGGAACCACAACTAAACTCCAGAAACGACTCCAACGCATACAAAACGCCTCATCCTCGGAACCCCTCGCCACAGCCACATCACCGCCCACCTGAGAGACCTGCACTGGCTCCCGGTCAACAAGAGGATCACCTTCAAGCTCCTCACCCACGCCCACAAAGCACTCCACAACGCCGGACCAGCATACCTCAACGAACGACTCACCTTCTACACCCCGAACCGCCAGCTCCGCTCCGCTGACCTCGCCCTCGCCACCATCCCACGCATCCGCCGAACGACCACCGGCGGCAGATCATTCTCCCACCTCGCCGCCAAGACTTGGAACACCCTCCCCATCCACCTGCGACAGACCCAGGATCTGCTGACCTTCAGGAGAACTTCTTAAGACCTAGCTGTTCGATCAGTAGCTGCTTCATCCCTCCCCCCTAGCGCCTTGAAACCCTCACGGGTGAGTAGCGCGCTCTATAAATGTGTTGATTGATTGGAGGGTCAACTACGTCTTCTTTAGGCTCCCCTGATTGCTCTGGGCTTGCCCTGAATCCCCTGCCTGTGGTGAGTCTCCTGGACCTTGCTGGTCCTCTTCCTGCAACATCTTGACCTCCTGCGTGGGTTGCTTTTGCCAGGGCTTGTTGGTGCTCTCGCCGGACACCGACCCCTCAGCACTCAACATCCTTCGTGGGCAGCTCGTATCCGGCTCCTGGTCATCCTTAGCATCGCCTGGTCCCCGCAGCTGCAGAGTCTAGGTCATCTACATCTATGCTGAAGCACCTGACATCGGTGGGCATTCGTCTACCGAGCCCCTGGTCACTCTCAAGTGACCCAGACTCTGTCTCCTCTGCTTTCAGGTACTCTTCATCTAGAATCCACGTTTGGATTCCGACGGACACTTTCTCCTCTTTCAGCAGCGGCACTTTCCTGAAGTCCTCCATTGGGTTCGACTGTGGTTTCCGATGCCACTTCACACCTATGTACCTGGCTCCCCTGGGATGGGTAACTTGGGTACTACGGTATCCATGGGTGGGGTGACTCACCAACCTTCTGTCTTCCACGGGGTTGCCTCAGGGTACACTGGGAAGGGTCCCTAATCTTTAAAAATCCAACCGCGACTTACACGTAGAGTTGTACGGAGCTTGCAGTCGTGTTCTCACACTGAACGCGTCCTCCGTGGGGTCCCTGTCTACTTACCTTGGGTGGTTCCTTCTACAACCTCTCGACATTGTCCTGACCCATGTCGTGGTTCTTGTACCACTTTCTTAGTATATGGTTTGGTCCCCCCCTGGGGCCCACTGTGTATTAGTGCTATTTACTGTGATTTCTTTGCTATAGTATTGTGTGCTTTGTGTATATCTCCGTGTGGGAGATACTGGAACGTACTAGAGAGTATTATATAATAAATGCATATTTTTATAAATACCTTGTGTGGTTCTTTTTCATTTAATCTATACTATAAGATTGCATTCTGTTAAAGCAAGCTGCTTTACACTCCTTCAAGACTAAGCCTGAAGGCTGCTCTCCACAACTACCACTTGGATAGCTTTCTAAGGTTGTCTGAGACCTCTTAAATCGCCATAAGGGTTGTCTGGACTGGTGGAAGGTGCCCACTTACATTAGTGGACATCATATACCAGGCCAGCTTCTCACATTGTTGTGCAGCGGTTGGGATTTAAGCCTGCATTGTTTTACCGGATAAATCTTTGTATTGATTAACTGAAAAATCACTAGTACTAGGCACATAGAATACAAGCTTAGAATAGTAAGTTCTACTGAACTTGGGGTTGGGTAAGTTAAGGGTCTAGCTCACCCTTTCTCCAACCTAAGAGAGTTTAGTTCCCACTAGGTTAGGTAGGTGCAACACCCCACCACTCTTAGTATGTCTACTAAAGGAAATGCCAGTGGCTCTCTGCCTTCTAGATACAGTGAACTTTTGTTCCAAGAACTGAAAGCACTGTGTGCATCTAGGAAGCTGAAAACAGGGAGAAGTGCCAACACTCAACGCCTGGTAGAGGTGTTACTGTTAGATTACTTTAGGAAAACCCCTGGGTCAGATGAACAGGACAAAGTGGGTGAGCCAGGGAATGAGGACATGACAGGAGGGGGATCCCTCTTTAACCTAGAATCTAACCCTGACCAGGGGGAGCCTGATGGCTCCCACCTGGACAATACAGACCTCCCAGAGGAGAACACAGAGGACCAAGAGGATGCCCCCTTTGATCCTCCTGGGAAGGTGCAGAGTAGACCAAGGAGGTCTAGATCCTCCTCTGCAGAATCCAATGCTTCTAGACAGTCAGTAGGGACCTCCATTTCTAGTAAAGGGGGGAACTCTTTGAATAGGGAGTACCAAATGCTTAAACTTGAGAAAGCTAGGGCTAGGTTCAGGAAAGGGCAGTTGGCCCTTGACAGAGAGTCCCTAGAAGTCAAGGAAGAAATTGGGACTAGAGTCCCATGGTGGCAGCAACAGTGTCCCTAGAAGTAGGGAACATTCCTTTGACAATAGGAAGCTGTTGAAAAAGAAATTGAATCCTTACTCAAACATTATATTGAGCATTACACCAGTCCAATGCCATGGGTTTCTCCCTTAGTGGTAGTACCCCAAAAGGACAGTGAAGGAGCTGTACGCATCTGTGTGGATATACGTCAAGCAAACAAGGCAATTGAAAGAGAACGACATCCAGGTCCGCACATTGCCGACATGATAACACAATTGAATGGTGCAAAGGTATTCATTCACCTTGATTTGAATAAAGGATATAATCAGTTGGAACTAGAGGAGAATTGCAGGTACATTACAACCTTTTCTACACATATTGATCTGTTCCTTTATAAAAGACTACGTTTCAGTGTGTCATCAGCTGCAGAGCTTTTTCAAGATGTCATTCGGTGTATCATACAGCCTCTCATGAATGCTTTCAATTATTGTGATGACATAAGGTTGTCGGAGCTACACAGAAGGAACACAATAAAGCTCTCACGCAAATGCGTCATTTGCTCGCTGATGCGAGTTTAACTATGAATGCTGAGAAACATGAGTTCCATAAGACAAAGTTAAAATTCTTTGGCCATATCTTTTCTGATGGGGGTATGACACCCGATCCAGCTAAAGTGCAAGCATTGGCAACTGCCAATCCCCTAAAAGATGTTTCCATGTTACGTTCATTTCTTGGCATGACCAGCTACTGTTCAAGATATATATGAGACTTTGCCACTGTAAGTGCACTGTTAAAAGACTTGACGAAAAAGAATGCTTCATTTCATTGGTCACATGAATGTGAGCACAGCTTCAAGAAAATCAAACAAGCTATTGAGAGCAATACTGAAATGGCATTCTTTGATCCAAAGCTTCATACTGAGGTTGTTGTTGATGCTAGCACCATCGAATTAGGCGCAATCCTTGCACAGCATAGCAGACACCCAAATGCTTCAAGACATATTGTGGCATATACAAGCAGAAGTTTGTCCCAAACTGAACGTGCTTATTCACAACCTGAGAAAAAATTGTTTAGCAGTGGTGTGGGCTTGTGAACATTTCCACGTATTCTTATATGGAAAGCCTTTCACGCTTGTGACAGATTATCAAGCATTGCTGACCATCTTTGGCAATCCAAAGACAAAGATGCCTCCTCTCATTGAACTTTGGGGTGTGCGATTGCAAGAATACAACTACACCATTGTGCACCGGGCAGGGTAAGATCATAACCCTGTCGACTATTTCTCACGAATGCCTCTGGCGAGGTGGGAGAAGGAGTAGCCTCCACTGTGGCTAAGGCGGATGCGTGGTGTCTGTGCAAAGGCGAGGGAGGTGGAGCAAAGGCTTCTGAATGGTTGGTGAAAGTTCAGGTGGTGGTTCATGTATGCTGGTCCTTGGTCGTGGAGGGCTTTGTAGGTGTGTGTCAGTAGTTTGAATTGGCATCTTTTCTGGACAGGGAGCTAGTGAAGGTTCCTCATGTGTTGGGTAATGTGGGTCCATTTGAGCAGGTTGAGGATCAATCTGGCCAATGAATTCTTTATTGTCTGGAGCCTTCTCTTGAGTTCGGTGGTGGTTCCTACGTACAGTGCGTTGCGTAGTCCAGACAGCTGTTGATTAGGACTTGCTTGACTGTTTTTCTTGTGCTTTTGGGAAGCCATTTGAAGATTCTTTGGAGCATGTGGAGAGTGTGGAAGCAGGCAGAGGAGACTGTGTTGATCTATCGTTTTATGGTGAGTTTGCTGTCCAGGATGATGCAGAGGTTGCGGTCGTGGTCTTTTGGTGTGGGGGTGGGTCTGAGTTTAGCGGGCCACCAGGTGTCGTTCCTGTGGGCGGCATGGTTGCCAAAGATCAGCACTTCGGTCTTGTCCGTGTTGAGCTTCAGACAGTTATCCTTCATCCAGGCTGCGATATTCTTCATGCAGTTGTGGACGTTGGCCTTGGTGGTGGTGGGGTCTACTGAGAACAAGAAGATGAGCTGGGTTTCGTCGACGCAGGATATGATGTTGATATTGTCGGTTCTGATGATGTCGGCTAGAGGCGTCATGTAAGTATTGAAGAGAGATGAGCCTTGTGGGACACCACATATGGTGCTCGTGGGTTCTGAGGTGAAGGGGGGTAGGTGGATTCTCTGTGACTGTCTCATGAGGAATGATGCATCTGAGTGCGTCTCCTTTGATTCCGATCTGGTGCAATCTCTTGATGAGTGTGTGGTGGTTAACGATGTTGAAGGCTCCAGGGAGGTCGAGGAGGATCATGGCAGCTGATTCTCCTCTATCAAGTAGGGTGCGGATGTCGTTTGTGGCGGCAATCAGAGCAGTCTCTGTGCTGTGGTTGGCCCGTAAACCGGATTGGGAGGCATCTAGCAGGTTGTTTCTCTCCAGGTGTTCGGTGAGCTGTCGGTTGATGGCCTCAGGACTTTGGCAGGAAACGGGAGCAGGGAGAGGGGCAGTAGTTCTGGAGTTTGCTGGGGTCTGCGGAGGGTTTATTGAGGAGAGATCTGACCTCTGCAGGTTTCCATGCATCGGGAAAGGTGGCTGTGGGGATTGATGCGTTGAGGATGGTGGTGAGTTGGAGGCTGATCTCAATGCTTACTTGGTTGATGAGGCAGTGGGGGCAGGGGTCGGTGGGTGCTCCTGAGTGGATGGAATTCATGATGACTGTGGTGTCAGGTATGATGAGCTGTGCCCATGCGGTGAGATGTTAGTCGGGGGAAGCTTCCGTTGGAGTGAGGAGGCTGAGGAATTCCGTGGGTTGGGCTCAAAGATCCTCTAGATGATGGATATCTTGTTGTGGAAGTGATTCGCTAGAGTGTTGCAGAGTTGCTGTGAGGGAGGGATTATGTTCTCGGTGGCTATTGGGCAGGAGAACTCTCTGACAATGGTGAAGAGTTCCTTAGTGTGGTTGGTACTAGCCTCAATGTGGTCTGCAAGGGTGTCCTTTTTCGCGTCTTTGAGTCATTGGTGGTACTTGTTGAGGGCTGACTTGACGGTGGCTTGGTCTGTATCATCTCTGCTGCTGTGCCACCTTCTCTCCAGTTGTTTGCAGCTGCATTTCATTGTGCTGAGTTTCGTTGTGTGCCAGCTGGCTTGTTTGGTGGATCTGTGCTTATTGTCTGGTTTGATGGGGGCAACTCGGTCGGCAGCGTTGGTGATCCAGGTGTTGAAGTTCTCAACTGCCTGTTCCAGGTTTGTTGCGGAGTCAGGTGGGTGGTGTTGAGGGTGTCCATCCAGTGGATCTGTGTGACTTTGATCCAGCTGTAGCAGGAGGTGTTGGGGGTGGTTCATGGTGATCCTGTGATTGTGAAGTGGATGATGAAGTTGTCGGTCCAGGTGAGTTCTGTGGTATATCTGTAGTTGACTCTGTTGTTGGATGTGAAGACAGGGTCCAGTGTGTGTCCAGCTCTGTGTGTGGGGTCTGTAACCAACTGGGTGAGGCCACTGTTGTCCATTCATTCCAAGAGGTTGGCGGAGTTGATGTCTGTGGGTTCATCCAGGTGGAAGTTGAGGTCTCCGAGGAAGACGTAGTGCTTGAATTCGATGGCGAGTGGGGCGATTAAGTCTGTGTTGATGTTGCAAAGGCCGGTGCGTGGTCTTGGGGATCTGCAGGCAAAGGTGCCTTTGATTGCTGCTTTGTCGTCGGTGTAGAGTTGGAAATTAACATGTTCCATGATCGGTGTGGTGTCGTCTTCGGTGGTGGTGCATTAGATTGATTCTTTGTGGATGATGTTGATGCCACCTCCGTGTTTGTTGGTGTGGTCCCATGTGTCATCCTGTAGCCATTGGGTGTTGCGGTGGCAATGTCGGGGGCAGAGGAGGGGTTGAGCCAGGTCTCTATGATGAAGGTTATGTCGGGGGTGAGGGTGGAGATAGTGTCCCAAACTTCGGTGGAGTGTATTCAGAGCGATCTGGCGTTGATCAGGTGGCATCGGAGTGTTTCCGGGGTGGTGTTGGTCGGCAGGGTGGGAGTGGCGCAGGCTCCTGTGAGTGGGGGTGGTCCAAGGTTGCAGGTGAAGAGACAGCAGTGGCAGGTGAATGGTCTTGCCATTGAGTGAGGAGATGCGAGGTAGCAGTTGTTGCAGCATCCAGGGTCCAGGGCTCGGAGATCTGTGGTGGAGTACCTGTGGGTGCCTGGAGTGCCAGGGTCCCTGGCGCTGGGCGCAGTCCAGACTCGGATGGGAGCAGATGGGCTTGCCTTTGGCGCGCCAGCAGCGTGGCTGCGCTGCAAACTCCATTATGTTGGTCATGGGAGAGGCACTGGGGAGGTGGGAACGGGATGCGGGAAATGGCGCAGAGCGCCGAGTGGGCAAAATTGAGATGATAATCCCAGGAATAAATTAAATAAACAAGATAACCCCAGGAATACATTAAATAAATAACTGGAAAGAAATACCCAAGGGAATGAAATTAAATAAATGCACTAACTGGCTGACAGGGCGGCTGCCATGGAATGACCTGCACAGGGCAGGAGCAGCCCTAGCAGCAATGCAGAGAAAGGAGGCAGCTGACCACACTGAGGGGAAGCTGGTGAAGACCTGATGCATATGTTTTTTTCTCAACTCAAGATGGTGGTCAACCATTTCCAGAATGACATAGAAGGAGCTTTTGCTGAACATTATTTAAAGGCAAGTAATTATTTTATTCCTTGCTTTGCTGTTCACAGGGATACTTAATCTTCGTCGTGTTTCATTGCCCACTGCTTTCGGTTCCTTATTTTTTCTTTTGTTTTCAATGCTGCCTTTTGGTATAACTTCTCTTGGAGTTTTTGTCCACTTTGTTTTAGCTGCTTATTTTCAATCACCCTGCACTTTCTGATGTATTTATAGAAAAGCATGGCGCCTTCCAAAGAGGCTCGTCCTTACCATTCTTGTATCAGGACCAAGGATAAGAGAATGAATGAATGAATGACCAAGTTCTATAAAGCACACAAAGGCCCATAGGCGTCTAGGCGCTGTAGTATTGCAAAACCATGCAGTGCACTGTTACAATGCAGGTAATACTGTGCCTATCTGTGAAGTGAACAGCCAAGTTGTTAAGGCTTTTCTACAAGGGAGATGCATTTTCAGGGATGTAAGAAAGTGGGGAAAAATGTTTCAGTGCCACTGCAACTGGAAAAGCTCTGCTTCTCCATTTCTTCTTCCAGACTCTGGGAACCGTTACCCAATTTTTTGTGTGCTGAGCGGAGATTTATAGCGGGCACATACCATTTAAATATGGCTCTGTTATCAGTTGGACTTACCGCGCAGAGAGCTTTATGTACTGTGCATAAGGTCTTAAACCATACACGCTTCTCTACTGGAAGTCAGTGCAGTTCTTGGAGTCCTTTCAACACAGAATGTCGCTTAGGAATGTCCAACGTAAGCCGTGCCAGTGCATTCTGCACAATTCACAGCTTTGCTAGGGTTGACTTGTTGGTCTCAAGGTAGATCTCATTACAATAGACCAGAGCAAGAGCGACGTGCTTACGAGCTGGAAGGGGCCATAAACGGAAATACCTTCCTCAGCATTCTAATCGTCCAGAAACAAGTTGGGACTGTACGATTAACCTGACGGTTGAGAGTTGAGTCAACTCACTGTCCTGGATATCAATAATTTTAGCAGTGCCCACTGGAATAGGAATAGGAAGTGGGCCTAACATGTCCGTCCACCAGTTGCTATTCCAAATTGAAGTAAGACCACCAAAAAGCAGTACTTCTGTCTTCTCTCCATTCAGCTTCAAGTAGTTCTTGGCAGGAAGGAGATAAGGCCAGCACTTGACATTAACAGCCACATAAGAATTATGAGAGCCATGAGAAAACCGCAGGAACCGGGGTCTTTCAACCCCAGGCTTCCCCTGCCAAAAGCTGGTGGAGCTTCTGGGTGAAGGATCAGGTGCAAAATGGGGAATAGCCAGGGGTATCTGGATCGGATGCATTGATCACCCTGATGTTTCCTCATTTCCAAGGGGACCTTCCAGGTCCCACTTGTGATCTCTGGTAACTACACGTCTGGTGATACCGATGCCCCTGTACCTGTATGCTGGGCAGGCTAACTTATCGGTTACCTTGTAATGAAGCCCCTTAAATGTATATTTAATACAGAAAGGGTTAAAAGCACACGTTTAGTAATGCTTTAATTTTTATTACTTATGTTGCCATTAAAAATCTGTCTACAAATGTTTTCTGTTCAAAGTCTGTTCCAGCAACTATTTGGATTTCTCTTTGATTTAGAACAGAAATATCACCAGCAGTAAGTCTCACGGGCTCCACCAACATGAACAAATGAGGTGTACAATAACAAACTGTCACTAATGTTCAAATCTCTTTGTGTCCGCCCTACCCTGCTCACACTTCTTTTTCTAAGGCGGAGAGAGTACTATTACAAGAGAGGAAAAAGGTTCTTTGTTTGCATCGTGTAACTTTAATCCTGTGCCCTGGTTAATACTGAAGATGAATACCTCGGAAAGGACAATATTCCATTCATTTGAGAAGCCAGGAAGTAAATTCTTCTTGATTCAACTTTCTCGGAAAACAGAGACAATGTGTGTGTCGAGAATCTAGAAGGCTGAATGAGATGTTGATGAGCAAGGAACGCAAATGTACTTCTGGAACTAGATCTGTAATCAGAATAGGTATGGGGGTTACACTTCCAAAATAAATTGGAAATGTAAGAGAACGGGTTTCAGAATGAGTCAAATATTTTCTTGTGGGGAAGGTGTAAAAGTACAATTGCACAATTCGAAGTATGTATGCACTCGAAAATGTAAATTTCTTGCATTGGGGAAATTAAATTGGAAAATTGCTCCGTGGAAACTGACTGACTTAGTTTTCAAGCAATACTCTTGGAGTCCTCTGTGCATTCCAAAAAAGTTGGAAATTTACTGCAAACATAGGGGTGAACCTGCAAAAGTAAATGTATGACTTTTTGAGGATCAGGCCTTTTGGGCCAATCACAAGTATGATATAATTGTCAGTTTTTGAACTTTTTACTTGATATTTTAGAATTTGGTTGTTTTTGCCCAATAACAAAGTCAATGTGGCAGTGGTCCCTAAATTGCTTGGTTTTCCTTCATTCCCAGTTTCATTGTCCTTTTCCAGTTTTTGTTTTCTCAACCCTTTACTATGTATGAAGTTGTGCAAGAAAATATCAACAGCCCATGACAAACACTGAATGCAAAAGCCCTCAACACGTACATCCCAGAAGGAACAACAGGTTGTTTTTTAGGTCGAGCCTAGCGGCAGCGCGCATGCACTGCTCGCTCTGCGAGGCATGCTGTATTGGAGTATGCCCTGGAAGCCCCGCCCACTCTTCGCCCATATTTGTTATTGGCTTGTGTCATGTCCTTCGTAAATGCTGGCTTCTGATTCATAAATAGGCTTGTTAGTCCCTCCTTGGTACCGCCTTGTCTGCATTTGTTACCTCACACAACGAATGGACCTTTTACTTGGCTTGTTACACGGTCTGCATTATAAGTCGGTGAGCACTATTTTGTTTGTTGACACTGCTTTTTGTATTTGCAGCGTGTGAGAAGTTGGCCTGGTATATGCTGTCCACTAATTCAAGTGGGCACCTTGCACCAGTCCAAACGACCCTTATTGATGATTAGGTTAAAGACAACCTTTATAGAAAGCTATCCTAGTGGTAGCTGTGGAGAGCAGCCTTCAGGCTACGTCTTGAAGGAATGTAAAGCAGCTTGTTTTACCAGTATATAACCTCTTGAATGACCAAATGAAAGGAGAACCACACCAGGTATATATAAAATATGTATTTATTACTAAACACTCTCTACTAACCTCTTTATGAGATTAGAGAACAAGGCACACAATATTACAGTACTAGAACGACAGTAAATAGCACAATACACAGTGGGCTCCAGGGGGAGACCAAACCATGTATTAAGAAAGTGGTATAACAACCCCGACTTGACTAGACACAGTGCCTAGAGCACGTAGAATCGCTGGGACCCCAAGGAACCACCCAAGGTAGTGACACAGGGGACCCACGGAGGACGGGTGCAGTGTGGGAACACAGACGCGAGCTCCGTACAACTCTATGGGAAAGTCGCGGTTGGAAATTTAGAGTTTAAGGACACTTCGGAGAGGACTTCAAGCAAACCCAGTTAAACTTAGAAGGTTCTAAGGCCAGCACCATTGTGAGTACCGAGGTACCCGTGTTACCTAGCCCAGGGAAGCCGGGTGCATAGGGGTCAAGTGGTGTCGGAAACCCTCGTCGTTTTCAATGGCGTGTTGCAAAGAAGTGCTGCTGCCGTGGAGAAGAAAAGTGTCCGGTGTGACCCAAGCCTGGATCGGAGATGAGAAGAACCTGAAAGCAGAGGGGACAAAGTCTGGGTCACTTCACGTGACCAGGAGCGGAGCAATCGAATGCCCACCGATGTCGGGTGCTTCAGGTGCGAAGAGGTGAAGCTTGACTCTGCAGCCACGGGGACCAGGAGATGTCGACAATGACCAGATTCCGCAGGCGAGCTGTCCCACGAAGGATGTCGAGTGCTGGGGGGTCAGTTTCCGGATTGGAGACAAACAAGCCTTGGCAACTGCAACCCACGCGGTCAGAGAAAAGATGCTTCTGTGAGGACCAGCAAGGTCCTGGGGACTCCCCAAACTATGGAGAGTCAGGGCACGTCTGGAGCAACCAGGCAAGCCCGCTGAAAGTTAAAGTTGCCTTCTCAGGGACCCACAGGTCAACGGACCAGGGATCGCGAAGGGACCTCGAGAGGAATCACACAATACCAGCCCATGGAACACTCGTGGAGTGTAGGCCAGTAATCTTCAGTGGAAACACTGCTCCGGGCTTGGACTACAAGTAGCCCAAAGCACAGCCTCAGGGATCGCCTAAAAGCATATGCTGCTGCATATGTGCACGGTGTCCAGGGGTTCGGGTTGCACAGTCCCCACGAGGGCTTCGGGTCTCAGGTTTGCTGAGAGCACTAGTCGGCCTCGGGAAAGCTTGGGCACCCACCTCCTGTGTTGCAAAATCTTCAGAGTCCGTCGTGAGCTGCGTAGATGCAAACCGGTCAGATGCGTTGAGGTGCCTGCCTTGCAGGGGAGTAACTCCTTTACTCCAAGGGAGATTCTTCAGTCGTCCAGCAAAGCGTAGATCATCGAAGATTACTTGGTTTATGTAGCAGAGTTTAGTCCAGGTAATATCTAAAGTCCTGTAGTCAGGGATCCTACTTTATACCCAAGGAAGGGGTGGGACAAACTCTGGGGACCCACCTATGGGAGGGTCAGGACAGAGGGGTGGCTACACCCATGTCCTTTGTCCAGTTTCGCGCCAGAGCAGGGGCTGATAGCCCCTGCAACCGGTTTGAGCTGGACTATGCACAGGGACACCAAATGTTCCCCCAGTGCAGACATCAAAGCACTCTGAGAGTGCACCCACCCAGCCCCAATACACTAAAGCCTGTCTGGGAGGTGGTCACACCTCCCTGTGACAGGAAACCTATTGTCCAGCCTCCCTGCCGGAGTTTCGTCCAGCAGCAGGAGGGCAGACTCGTGTTTGTGGCTGGCAGCATCCATTTTGTGATGCCAGGGCTCTGTGAAGCTGGTACCGGGTGTACCGGTGCGGTCATATTTCTCCCTCTAGGAGGGAGGCATCATACCTCCCACACCAGTTACTGGTGTTGAGGTATGATTCCAAGGTGTTTGACACCAAACACGACATAATTCCTTGCAGCCGTTTTAAAGTTAGCATTTACCACGAGGTTATAATGCACTTAAGAGTATATGGTTGGCTGCATCACAGACAACCCCGGAATAGTGGTTCCGAAGGCTGCAGAGGGGCTCTGCTCATGCATGGCACCCTCTCACATAAAATCCAGCACCCTGCCTTCAGGATTGATAAGGCCTGCCATAGGGGTGACTGATAGGCTTATATGTGCAGTGATTAGGATAGATATAGTGAACTCTATATCTAAGGAAGGGTGCATGCACCACCTTACACAGGCTGCAGTAGTAGACCTGTGGTGTCAGTTTGAATGGCCTCTCAGGGGTGGCATAATACATGCTGCAGCCCCTGGGAGGCCTCTGGGGTACCTATGCCCTGGGTACATAGTATACCATATACTAGGGACTTATAAGGGTACCCGAGAATCCAATCTGGAGTGTACCTAAAGTACATGCAATCAATTTAGAGGAGAAAGCAGATAGACTGGGGTCCTGAATAGCAGGATCCCAGTCAGACTAAGTCGAAAACAGTGAAACATCAGCAAAAAGTGGGGGTAACTATAAGAAGCAGATCCTACTCTCCTACACAGCGCGCCCACACCGGACAATGGCGGCCGCTTTTCTTATAGAGCGCTATGCCACTGTAACTTGCATGCTGAGCGCAACGCCCACTTTAGGAACACCGCGCTCTGCTTCATTTTGTTATTTTTAAACTTTAATACAGAGCGCAGCACCCGCATCAGGGACACCACACTCAGTTTCATTTTATTTTTTTTCAAACTTTAATAGTGAGCGCGGCGCCCGCTTCACCGACACCGCGCTCTGCAATACAATAGGTATTGATTTTGCAAAAGTTTGAACTATTTGTATTGTAAATAACAATGCCTTTTAATATTATGAAAGGCATTGCCATTTACAATGCCAATAGCTCAAAAACTCGCAATTGCGAGACCTATTGCATTGTGAATGCTTGTTCATTGTTGTAGCCTGGTGGCATTAAACGTAAAAATATAATGCCACTAATCTGCATCATCTACCTTTCCATTAATTCAGGCTATATTCTAAGATGAAGTCCCTGGGGCCCTTAGTGGCACAGGAAGGGAGGGGCACGTGCCCTACCCATAATTTAAAAAAGGGCCCCGAGGAATGGGGTCCCGGGGCTCTTAGTGGTCCCTGTGGCCCGAAGTTTCTAGTTAAAAATGCTGTGGCCGGCTCTTGCGCGCCCGCTTTCAGTGAGCCAGCTGGGCCCTAGGGCTCCCCCCGAGGTCCCCAACAAAATGTAAAGATATGGGTGTCTCGGGTGGGCACCAGCTCATCCCAAAAAAAAAGAATAATAGAGTGTCAGGGTCACTCATTTATTATTCACTGCTATAACTTATGCTCTATAGTAACTATAACTCGCACCCTTGCAACACACTGCAAATTACCTCACATATTACAACACTCATGACACTGAAGGACATCTAGCTATGACCAACAAACCCAACAACAAGTTGAGGGCAAAGAGGGGTGATGTAAGGGCTCTTGTATCTGTGGTTGCAGTTGGGGCTATGCTGAGCTTGAGGGGGTTGGTCGGTTCGGGTTCTGTTGCCCATCAGCTTCAACAAGCTCACGTGCCAGGGGCAGATAATAATGGGAAAGCTGTTCAGGGAGAAAATTGTATTTCTCCTCCCTGCGATCTTCCGCCTCTCGTAGTGACCGGACAAAAGGGGCGGAGATGAGAGCACACAGGTATTATCCAGGCCCATGACCCCCACCAGGTTTTTCTTACTCTTCTGCGAGGGGCTAGTCCTTATAAAGTAGTTATGGTGAATGTTCCTCCCCTTTCCCCTGATGCGTCCGAGACATACGTCCAGCTAAAAACATAAGGTACTACACTGGCTTCACCTAAAATGAAATTTTCCCTTTCGGTGGCCCATAATGTCTTGATGGTTCACAGGGTTAATTGGTTCGGTATTTCTATTAAGGATGTGGAGGGTGACTGTGTGGTAATTAATTTTAGATACGAAAGCTTGGCACAAGATGTTTTAGCCCAACACAGTCTGATGTATGCTTCATTGGGCCCTATCAAGCTACTACCCTTAAAGTTTTTTTGTATAGGCACTTACGGAACAGCCACGCTTCAAACTGTCAATTTCCAAGTACTTTTTATCCTCATGCCCCTCTTCCCACTAAGAATCAGTCTTCTGTTCTCACTAGCCTTTCCGATGTTGATTGACAACCCATCATCACCCCTCCCACATTTGCTCAGATTGGCCCATTGCCCATGTCTCCAGCCCAAGATTCATTATTCCATATCTATTGAACAGTAGATGATTCAATTAATATTTCTACTATTGCAAATAGCAGTCTCTTTATTCCTAATGCAAATCTGGGCAATTAATCCTTTGTACCAACTGGCACCAATTCTGTGACTTTAAAATGGCAGTACCTTTTTTGGCGAGGTAAACTTGCTTATTGATACCATTGCACCAACTGTTTCCAATTCTAGTTTATAATCAGTCCACTGTCCCTGCTGAAACTTCCAAAAGTGTAGGTGATGTAGTGGGCCCCTTTAGTTACCCCGACATCTTTCTTTTAGATCCTAATAATGTGCATAATACACAATCTGCCCTTCATGAGTCCATCCCTAATATTACTGGTTTTCTTTTGTGCTCCCCCCCCCTTTACACCACCCTCCTCCCACTGGGCCAAACTCGTCCATGTTGTTTCATGGAATTTGGCAGGTCATATGAGCAAGTTATCATCCCCTGAAAGCATAGCATAGCTACAACAGCCCAAATAATATGCTTACGAATAACCTGGGCCCTGAATGATATTAACATTGAAGGATTTTACTCAGTAGTTAGTGAAGCTACACCCTGCAGCTCAGGCAGAGCAAGAGAAGGCCTAGTTTTACTACTGTCAGCTTTCTTCCTACTAGACATTATTGAGACCTTTATAGGCTCTCCTCATTACCAACTTGTCGTACTATCAGCTAGGAAAGGCCACTATTTGTTATTATTAATTTTTATAACAACATTTTTGATCCTACATGAAGCAAGGTGTTGTCAAGGCTGGATGAAGATCTGTCCAAATTTGTCCCCACAAAGGTGACCCATTACACGCTCCTTTGGGTTGGCGATTTCAGTATTTCAAAATGTATGCTCCCCTCTAAGGATGTGTGTGGCATCTCCAATGTTTCTGGGGTACACCAGTCACATTTCTTACATAATACATATAGTTATGCATTCAATAGTATGCCGTTTCGGCATAGTCTAACCCTTTTGGATGCGAGGGCACTTCCCATGCTCAACACTTTATGTTTATAAGTAGGGGAGCTACGTTTAATATAGATCATATCTTGATATCTTCAAATTGTGTCCCTAATTTGGTTAACATCATGATTGCTCCTAATTCAGTTAGTGACCATAATCCCTTGGTCCTTACACTATGTTTCCCTGATTGGTATATCAGGTTCACATGGCCCACGTTTGAAATGGATGGGTATTATACCTCCCAGTTTATCAAGAAACTGTTTGACAATAAAAACAGGACTTTGAGACCTGGTTATCTGAGCTATGAAACTACGTGGCTATCCTTACAGCTTTTGGAATTATTACTTCTTCTGTTAATGCCCTACTCTCTTGAGGATCTGGGCCATATAAGCAAGTCAAGTCGGTTTGGTTTGACCAAGCCTGTTCTAGAGCATCAAAAAAGTTAAGCCTTGCTCTTAATGCATCTCCCAGAGATTGTCCTTTGATAGTGCTCTATAGGAAACAATATAAGGAGGTGCTGTTAGCTATGAAAAAAGAGCTACAGGAGGAGGCTTGGTCTCAGAAAAGATACTTTTCTAGTATCTTTACTTCACCATGTATATTGGATGCAGCGGTTAAGGATCTGCCCTATTTTGGCCAATCTAACTCTGATTGTAAGCCTCTATTGTTCACGTTAGATGAAGTTACAAGGGCCATTGAGAAGAGTGCCAGTGGGAAAGCGGCAGGACCAGATGGCGTTGTGATTGATTTGTATAAACATCTGAAAAGCTGGAGGGGGATGCAGAGGCTCTCTCAGTTAGACACAACGACCTCAAAGGAGAGCAGGGTTTCTAAATAAGCACAAGTGGACTGGGTTGGAGGTCTAACAAATAAATAACTAAGTGAATTTAGTAAGGAGTCTTTTCTAGAAGAAATATTATTTTTTTGTTTTTTTATAAATGTTTTTATTATTTTCATTTCAACAAACAAGAAATAAAAAAAGAATATATGTATATAGACTGTGTACAATGATTCTACTACCAATGTAATGACTGATATATATCCATATATATATATATATATATATATATTATCTACTGGCGGTCGCCAGTAGATAGTTATAGTTACAACCTATTATCCATAGGAAATCCGCGACATTCTATTTGAAATAACTCTCTTGCCGGTTGACGTATCTTCGCGAAATTTTCAAACTTCGTGGGGCGCTCCGGTCCGCTCCTACCCTGAAAGTCTCGGGGTGATACGTCAAGCGGGGGCCGAGAAAAAGGGGGTCCCAAAACGCGTTTTCCCCATGCATTTTCCCATAGGAAACTTTAGACACGGCTACAGCCCGAACTGCTGAACGGAATTACACCAAATTTGGCAAAGAGGTAGTTCTTGGTTCAGAAAGAACCCTTTTGTTAAATGGTGTAAATCCGTTCAGTAGTTGCTGAGAAAATCAAAAAGTAAAAGTACATATATATCTATGGGCACGGAGGATTCGCGCACCCTGAGCGCACCCTGCGCGCACCGTCCCGATCACGAGCTGCATGTTAATTGGCTGTCAGCTGGCTGTCAACATTCCGATTCAGGAAATGTTGGCAGCCATTTTGTCCCTCGGTAGAACCGAGGGACAGAAACAAGTGCGCAAAGCGCACAAAGGGGGAGGGTAGAAACACTCTGACCCCTAGGTTTGCTCAGGGGTCCCACAAGGACCCCCTGGGCAAAAAAAAAAAATTTTTTTTAAAATCGGCAGGATGCGCTCAGGGTGCGCGAATCCTGCCGGAAAATCGAAGCGCGGTCTCCCGCGCTTCGATAGCACTGGCGCCCCGGGTGGCCCAAGTCCCGGGGGCATGGTGGGGGATAATTTAATGTGTGGGGGCCTCAAGGGGCCCCCAAGCCCCGGGGACCGCCACCCCCGGGGCTTTTAAAAAATGGTG
This sequence comes from Calotriton arnoldi, assembly GCA_963921515.1. Lineage (NCBI taxonomy): Eukaryota > Metazoa > Chordata > Amphibia > Caudata > Salamandridae > Calotriton > Calotriton arnoldi. The sequence goes on along the minus strand of CAWUFW010001107.1, from coordinate 251,574 downwards.
CGGGAGGGCTCTGAGCCCTCCCGCAGCCCCGAGGACCACCACCTCCCCGGGCTTTTTAAAAAAAAATTATTAAACCTGTGTGGGGGGGCTCCAGCCCCCACACGCCCGGGACCACCACCTCCCGGGGCACTAAACATTTTAATATGGGGTCCGTTACGGACCCCAGAGCCCCGGGGACCACCACCTCCCGGGGCTGTGTACTGAATGGGAGGGGGCCGCGCGGCCCCCTCCTGGAGCCCTTGATGGCCCTGGGGACCACCACCCCCAGGGCCGGCTCCTGCAGTGTCCCGGGGTGCCTACCCCGGGACACTGCTGTTTGCAATGACAGGACGGGAGCCTCGCGGCTCCCGTCCTGTCATTGCAAACTTGCTTTGGATATTGGAAGAGAGAGCAGGAAACCTGCTCTCTCTTCCAATATCCAAAGCCGACTGCTTTACACATGGGGAGCAGCATGTTAGCTGCTCCCCATGTGTAAGCAATGCCGGCACCCTAGGGACGCGGGAGCCGGCGGGACTGTGGGGGATTGGGGACCCCCCACAGTCCCCAACGAGAGGCCAGGCCCCGGGGGATGGGGTCCCCGGGGCAAGTAGTGGCCCGGAGGGGGGCCACGCGGCCCCCTCCCCAAAAAAAAAAAAAACGGAATGGCCGGCCCCGGGGATGGGGTCCCCGGGGCCTTAATGGCCAGAGGAGGGGGCCACGCAGCCCCCTCCAAAGAATATAAATAAAAACGAGGCCATGCCCCGGGGGATGGGGTCCCCGGGGCCAATACAGGCCCAGGGAAGAGGGGCCACGCGGCCCCTTCCCGTTTTTTTTTTAAAATTCCAAATTAAAAAAAGGGGTAAGGCCCTGGGGGATGGGGTCCCCAGGGCATAAAAACAGGAAAAAGGAAGGGGGGCTACACAGCCCCCTTCAGGGGACAAAATTATTATTATTTTTTTAAACGATCGGCCCGCAGGCCCCGCCCCCTTCCTTCACCACTCTGCAAACGCGCCCCTTGGCACGTTTGCAGAGGGGGAACGAATTCCCCTTGAATACTGGGGGTCCCTGGGGTCAACTAGCCCACCAGGAACCTCCAGTATGCGCCAGGGGGCTGCGTTGCAGAGAGGTGTAGAGAGGCCACACCCCTTTTTACACCTCTCTGCAACGCAGCTCTGTGGCGCTTTTTGGAGGTATATGGTGGGCTAGGAGAGACCTCAGTGCTGCATCTTTCAGCCCAGTACTGGTCCCGAAAAGTAATTTTAACCGTACTTACCAGTAACTTGAATTTCCTTCCATAGGCTAACATTGACTGGTTTCACTTGGAAATTCTTCTAAGTGTGGAGTTTTGGAACTTTAAAATATTCCTCTAAAATCAGCCGAAATACGAATTCCGATTTACTCACCTGTTATCAGGAGAGACCTCAGTGCTGCATGTTTCAGCCCAGTACTGATCCTCAAAAGTAATTTTAACCGTACTTACCGGTAACTTGAATTTCCTTCATAGGCTAACATTGACTGGTTTTCAGCAAAAAAGTTTCAAAGTGTTGATTTTCACAAACTACAAATATTCCTTAAAAATCGCCTGTATGACTTAAACGCATTCTTTCAACTGTTTACAGGAGATGCACCAGTGCTGGATCCAGGATCCAACACTGAGTAAGAAAAAGTAACGATAACAGTTTTTACCTGCTAAGTGAATTTCCTTCCATAGGATAACATTGGTGATTCTATGAGAAAAAGTTTCAAAGTGTCAACTTTTAAAATACAATAATATTCCTTAAAAATCACGACTGTAACCAAAACGCTTTTACTCAACTGTTTACAGGAGATGTACCAGGACTGAATCTAGGATCCAGTCCTGTGGTTACAAAAGTAATCCATAAAGTAACTAATTGCATTTAACTAGAAATTCACATTGAGCTGAATGTTGCATTGTGTTTGAAAATGTGTTGCCCATTGCAACAACTGTAACTACTGTACTTAAAAGTCTATTGCCTATCTGCAAAGTATTTAAACTAAAGTAATTCATTCTGAGAAAGTATTTTTTGTAATGTAATGTATAATGTAATTACAATGTAATTTGACAAATAAAATATGTAAAAAAAAATTGTTTCTAAAAATGTAGTAAATCAGTATGAAAAAAATTAATATAACAATTAATACATTTAAAAATTGTCATTTACAAAACCTTTGAAATTCACTGAAAAAACCGTAGGTTTCAGGCACGTTATAGTTAGAAATTAGCATTTAAAAAACCTTTGAAATTCACTGAAAAAACCATAGGTTTCAGACACGTTATAGTTACAAATTAGCATTTAAAAAACCTTTGAAATTCACTGAAAAAACCATAGGTTTCAGACACGTTATAGTTACAAATTAGCATTTAAAAACCTTTGAAATTCACTGAAAAAACCATAGGTTTTAGGGACAGTTATAGTTACTTGGACATTGCACTCGTACAAAACCCGTGAAATTCCCCCGTTATAGTTAGTTCAGCTAACTATAACTCGCGCCCCGCAATGCACTGCTGATGACGTCACATATTACATCACTCATGACATGGTCAGTGACATCACTGATGACATCACTGATGACATCTCAAATGACATCACTGATGACATCATCCACGTGATAATCTGATGCACCTCCTCACACCCTAATATAACCTTTGATACACCCACTCTAAATTACAGACTGCCATTCGCAAAACCATAGACACTCCAACACCAATAACTACATACCCACTCACTGATTCTTAGGTCTACACACACACATCCACTCACTCACCCGTACAGTCACTCATACTTACGGTCACTCAGTACAGGACTATCATATGCACTCTTACTCCTATATAGACACTCAAACAACGCCACTCATCCATAGAGATACTCACACACCTAGTCAGTCATGCAAATAATTAAACACACTGCCATTTACTCACCTATACAGTTATACACACACACCAGCTCACTTACTCATACAAATAGTAGCACATTGTTACGCTCTTATACAATCACTGATACAAGCACACAATCATCCATACAGCCACTATCACAATCACTCACTCTTGCTTATAGCTATTTATATACTCCAACACACATATATACTGCCTTTCACATATGTAGTTACTCACACATGTACCACTGGGACATACATTCACTCACTAACACACTCTTACACACACTTACCCACCCATACAGTCTATCACAGATGCACTCTTGAAACCATCCACCCAGTGAATCACCCACTCACACATCTATGCACAGAGTTGCACACACCCCTCCCACACAAACACTCAGGCACCCATACAGATACTCAGACAAGCATTCAATAACTCATATAGAAAATCATTTAGCTATTCACAAACACATGCAGCCACTTACACAGCAACAGACAGACGGATACAGACATTCACCCAGTTTAGTCACTAACCCATGCATTCAGTAAGATACGTTAAATCACTCACTTATAGAGTCAGTCACGCACCTACTAAATCATCCATACAGACACTTACACACCCACTCATTCTTCAATACGTCTTTTCCTATATATTTTAAAAATATTTAAACTTTACAGAAACACACAGTCACTGGATGATGTCATCAGTGATGTCATTTGAGATGTCATCAGTGATGTCATCAGTGATGTCACTGACCATGTCATGAGTGATGTAATATGTGACGTCATCAGCAGTGCATTGCGGGGCGCGAGTTATAGTTAGCTGAACTAACTATAACGGGGGAATTTCACGGGTTTTGTACGAGTGCAATGTCCAAGTAACTATAACTGTCCCTAAAACCTATGGTTTTTTCAGTGAATATATATATATATATATATATATATATATATATATATATATATATATATATATATATATATATATATATATATACAGATGTCATTACATTGGTAGTAGAATCATTGTACACAGTCTGTTCAACAATGATACAGTTGGTATTCGCTTCAGGGAAACAGAGATACAAAAACATATTCCATAATATACTCCTCTTTCCCCTCCCCATATGTAGGAGATGTCTCTTTACACCGGCTAGTGTATGTGTGTGGCTAGGGGTCACATATTGTATATCTTTCTTACATGGGTGGGTGCCTGTTGTTGGCTTCCGTCTCCTCTATTTCTAAGCCATAGTAGCTCAACCATGGGGCCCATATCTTAGTGAACTTTTTGGGGCAGCCTCTGGCTGTATACGTTGTCTCTTCTGCTCCCATTTCTGCGTCCATGCTAGCTCTCCACTCCTTTAGGGTGGGCATGTCTGATGTTCCCCAGTGTCTAGCAATATCCCTTTTAGCGACTATCAGCCCTAGGTTGTACAGTAAAAGTTTGTACCTGGGGAGGTCCACGTCCGTGGAGATTCCGAGTAATAAGTATTTGGGTTCCCTGGCGATCTGCACTTCTAGTATATCATTAATTTATTTTATTATCCGGGCCCAATAGCTTTGGATGTGTTGACATTCCCATAGTGTGTGTATGTAGGTACCTCGCACAGTGCTGCAGCGTAGACAAGTGGGCGACTCCGCTCTCACCATTGTTTGTAGCCGGGCCCTATCATAATAGACCCTATGAAGGATTTTGTATTGAATTAACCTAAGTCGTAGCTTAATTGCCACTTCCCTTGGGTGAATCAAGGCCTCCTCCCAATCAATATTTTCCAGTGGGCCTGTGGTATCTTCCCACTTGGACCGCAAGGATTTCAAGTTATCAGGAATGTTATTAATTAGAGTTTTGTATGTCCATGAAACTGCTATGGAGGAGATTTCTTCTTGTAACAATCTACCCTTGAGCGGTGCATATTCAGGGATGTCTGTCGTGTCTATTTTATCTGCTCTCCAGGCATGCTGCAATTGGAGGCATTTGTATGTTTGTGTATGTGTTAGTTGGTACTGAGTTTGAAGTGTCGAGAAGGGGAATATCTGTAAGATATTGCCCACATTAGAAATTCCAACCATGTCCCATTTCTTAAAGCCACGTAGTCTAGACACTTCGGGCAATCTTTTGCCTTCCCATAGCAGCGCAGCCCTCGTCACCTTTTTGTCCCATCGCATCTGCTTCTCTGCCCCCTTCCATGCCTCAATTGTTCTCTGTGTAGCGGGCAGTAAGCCCTTGGTTCCTGAGCCCAAATAGATATAATGTAAGTGGGTGTGCTTCTGGAACTGGAGTCTTTCCAGAGCGTATGTTGGGTGGTCTCCCGCTATGTGCCTCTACTCATTGATTATGATAAGGTGTGCGGCTCGGTAGTAGGACTGTATGTCTGGCAATGCAATCCCTTCATTATATTGACTGCGTTGTAGTGTCTGAAGCGCCACTCTTGGGTGACCCCCCTTCCCATAAGAGTGTGCGAAGCTCATCATTGATTATGTTGAAGATTGCCCCTGGGATTCTATGGTATGTGTCTTATACATAGCCGCTCTACCCAGTAACGTCAGAAGGAGCCGCCGCCACCGGGCCACGTCTTCTCGGAAAGAAATTTTCATTCTTGATCAATCACGCAAACTGGCCAACACGTGTTTCACGACATGCATGTTACTTCATCAGGGCCTTTAGCAATATCTGCTTAGTACAAATCCAATAATGAGTAGATACATATAAAATGTCAAAACAGACACTGAACACAACCAGATTATACTCAAGAGAATAAAAAAAGTAGCAGAGAACAAAAACAAGACAAAATAGCCATTAGTATATCAAAAAACAACATTTTTACAGTTACAAAATGTTAATTTTATATACACTACTATCTTTATAAAAAAAGGTACTCAGGATAGACCCAGTAGATCGAAGTGTACATATTGCCTAATTGCTCAAAAACATATTTAATCCCACGTGAAGACAGATTGAAGGGTGAAAAAGCGAGATAGGTGACTATGTCCATAACCGTGAGACCTAGCCCGTATTAACAGATAGCATGAAACACAATGGGTGACACCAAAGCATGAGGAGGTGATTTGGACCAAACGGCCTTCATAAAGGTGCAGAGAATAACTGAAGCTCGAGATATAGAAAAACAAAGTGCACTGTGTGTATATTACTCTTGACCCATGAAGGAGTATTACAACACAGCCCATATCACACCACGTGCTTCCTTGAACAGACATTTCAAAGTTTAACCTTTACATAAAAATTAATAATCGGTACCAATTTCCTTTCAACGTAGCACTTCATGAGTTCTTGTTTTTGCAAAATCAAACAGGATAATTGATGCAAAAAACAGATCCGTACAATAAAGGTGAACCATTTTATTCTGTCATACTCAAGATCAATGAGCTAGCCTCCGATACTGTTTCTAAAAAAAGATTATATAGCACTCTTCATTCAAGTTCTGCACACCCTGTGCTCCAGAAACACAACATTTCATATGGTGAACAATTGGGGACACGTAGGATCTGCAGTAAAGACTCTGATTTTGAGGTAGAACTTAGTAATATTCGTCAGCGCTTTTCGAAGTGAGGTTACGCTGATCATGTTATACAGAAGGCCATTAATAAAGCAAGTAGTGTGTCTAGAAATGAGTTGATGCACTAGAATCAAAGTAAGAGGAAAGGTAATAAAAATAATAGAAAGGCGAGCACTACCACTGTAAGGTTCATAAGAAAATACAACTAGGAAAGTGTCCAAGTACACAAGATATTGAATAGTCACTGGCACCTGCTTCTACTGGATAAATAATTGGGCAAACATGTTAATGACCACCCAGACATCCACTTCACACGAGGCAAGTCGCTAAAAGACATTTTAGTGACACTATCAGATTCTCCAAAAAAGGGTTCAGAAAGTCGTGTCTCGGCCTCGCACTAATTTGATGCCCTTGACCACGGAGGCCTCATCATCACAGCCATAACGCCCACCACTGTTACTCAGAAACTTGACACATGGGACATGCTGGACCTACTGCTATTCAGACTATTGGTACAGTCTACAAAATCAGGCTCCCCCACAGATCCTCTTCCCCCAGCAAAGCTCAATTTCCGGGGGCCTGACATTTTTTAGGCTGCTGGTTGGGCCTTCTCAATTCCTCTTTATAGGCAGGGTTCATTCCTCAGCCTTGGAAATATGCCATGGTCTTAACCCTCCTGAAAAAATCCAACCTTGATCCTCTGAATTGGTCCAACTACAGACTGATCTCCATGCTTCCCATCATGGCCAACATCATGGAAATGCCTGTTAATAGACCTCTCTGCTTTTGTGGAGACCCATACACTGCTTCACCCCTCTCAGTCAGGGTTCAGAGTGGGTCACAGCACTGAATCTGCCCTGCTAGGAGTCACATAACATCTTTACGGCTCCTGGATAATGACGAGATAGCAGCGCTGATTTTACTAGACCTCAGTGCTTCTTTCAATACTGTGTCACACGCTATGCTGTTGGAGAGACTGGTCAGCCTAGGCATTCAAGAAACTGCCTGATTCTGGATTGCATCTTTCCTGAGTGACCGAACTTTCCAGGTCTCCTCAGCAAATACCGCCTCCACACAACTTGCCCTCACATAGGGGTTCCTCAGGGCTTAACCTTAAGTCCAGCCAAATTTAATATCTACATCCGACCTCTGGCTGACCTGGTCGAAAGTTTCGCCCTGACCTTATTTTCCTACGCGGATGACATACAAATCATCTTTTCTTTGTGTTCTGCTCAAGACCATAATTCTGAGGCCCTGAATTCCTGTCTAGCTGGGGTTACCTCAAGGATGAACATGAATTCTCTAAAACTTAATGGGGAAAAGACTGAGGTACTGGTGCTGGAAAAGAACCCGTCCCTCTGGGACCCACAGCACTGGCCTGAAAACCTGAGCGTTCTTCCCGCGCCGGTCCAAAATGTGAAGAACCTTGGCTTCCTGCTGCACAAATAGCTATCCATGGAGCCCCAGATTGTGAAAGTGGCTGTGACCTGTTTTGCCATCCTGAAATGACTGTGGAAAATCCTTTGGATTTTTCCATCTTCATCCCACAGGGCAGTCATTCAGGCACTCATTCTTTCTAGATTGGACTACGGCAATGTCCTCTATTTGGGAGCAGATTAAGCCTCTGTAAGAAGGCTGCAAGTAGTCCAAAACTCGGCAGCCAGACTGTTCTACAGACTCCCAAAAAGTGCTTAGGCCTCCTCTCTTCTGAGGGTGTTGCACTGGCTTAAGGTGGAGAAACGTATTCCAATTCAAAGCCCTGTGCTTTGTGTACAGAGCCCGAACGGGAGCTGCCCCCCCTATACCTTCACGGATTGGTGAGACCTTATCTACCGGCTAGCGCCCTACACTCGAGTGATATTTCCTTATGCGCGGTTCCGAGAGTCAAACGGACTCACATGGGAGGCCGGTCCTTTTCCTACCAGGGCCCTTAGCTATGGAACGGCCTTCTGGAAACTTTGAGAAGCTGTACCTCACTGATCTCCTTTTGGTAACAGTTGAAGACCTGGATGTTTTGAGTCACTGGGCTCTGATTGAACCCTATCTGTCTCCAAACATCGGGAAACCCCGTGTGGTAGCTGCTTGCACTATACAAACTTAATAATAATAAAAAGGGAACAATTGTTGATATTGTTGGTTTTCACAAATGTGGTAATTATAACTGCTGTCAGTTCATTAATGGCAAGCAGATTCATTTCTATGATCATGAAAAGAAAAACTGCTATCCAATAACCGATTTCATAGATTGCAATACCCGGTTTTGTATTTACATGATCACTTGTGTCTGTGTTGAGGTTTATGTTGGCTCAACTATACCTACAGAGAAAGCAAGATTGCAAGAACATCCAAGAGCATTCAGGACCCTGAAAGACAGATACTCCATGTTACTACATTTAAAGGAGTCAAAGTGTGGAAGACTAAGTGAAATACATTTTGTCGCAATAGAGACTATCAAACAACACAGGAGGGGTGGGGATCGAGGTCAGAGATTGCGAGAGAGACAGCTTTTGGATCTATCAGCTAAGTGCCTTTGAGCAAGGTCTCAATCGAGAGGAGATGTTGCACTCTTTACTGTAAAAATTCACTAGAAAGTAAAATGAGCCAGCTTCATAAATAAAGTGGTTGTGACAATTAGGTAGCTAATAGAGCTTATGTCTACTGGTTTCTTTATTTCCATTGATCCTGTCGCAGGCACTTCGGTAGTTATATCAACCATATTGGCGTTCAGTAGGGATTTGAGGTGACTCGAACTTTTCCCCCTCAATTAGTAAATTTCGGTATGCTTTTTCAAAAATGCAAGTGCAGTAAGAAATGGAATATCAAGAAAATGAATTTTTGATCCCACATGAGCAATAGAGCTCTGTCCAAATCGCATTGTAATACCTAATACGTAGAGTAGATTGTTTCTTCCAATTTGAAGTATTTATCTCAGAGGAGTTCGAACACTGGAGAAGTCACTTTATTTTCAAAGTAATTCATAGTGAAAATGGCGACCATTTTTATACTTTAATATTTGACTTGAGCAGTCTAGCTCTGCCAAGCTTAGCCGCCACGTGATCAGCAAGTGACCGGTGGTTTGGAAGTCAAAAGTCCAGTGTTCACAATTGCGGCTTCTACACACCTAACAAGTGTGCTCTGAGTTTGAAAACTACCGGTTATCATGCCGGTGAGTCCAAATTTGAGTCAGCTATTTTTTAACTTAGTTTGAACCATAATGGTTTTAGAAGAGCGGGAGGTTCAGTGATAAGATTTAGTTGGTTTTTACCCTGAAAGAGGGCTTCACAATAATGGGTAGTTCGAAAAAAAGTGGTAAGAAGTCAAAGGTTTGGCATTCGCTATTGCGGTGTCTACACTCCTAACAAGAATACTTCGAGTTTAAGAACTAGCGGTTATCATATCGATGATGTACTTCAGTCATCTGTTTTCTGACTGCGTTTGTACCATAATGGTTTTAGATTAGCGGGAGATGCATCGATATGATTCAGTTGTGTTTTTTCCCCTGAAAGACTACCTTGTAGTAATGGGCAGTTCAGAAAGAGTGGATAACAATGGGGGCAGCAATACAATTGGATTTCTTTGCAATTAAGACACGTTTAGTCATGCACATTAGTGAGCATTATGAGTCAGCTGGGACTTTAGCAAATTGCTTGGCATTTTGATTTTTTAGCATTATGTTAAGAAAGGGCGCTTACGATTAGTACGCTGGTTCTCGGCAACTTAAAGATATAGTTTATGCATGAGTTCAGTGTCCCACTGGGACTTGGAGAGGCAGCTTATGTTTTATGTGGGCGCTTCTGCCTTTCCAATACGTGAGTTTCATAGGACAAATAATTCACAAAGAATCGCATAGGGTATGTTTATTTAATGCGAGTCTTTAACTTTTATCATTAGTAAGTGTTCTTTACTGCTATGTATTTATGTTTTCAGTGATGAAACATTAAGAACTGATCAATATATTTCAAGACTATCTGCTTCCTTCAATAACAGTTGTGCTCATAAAAAAAAGTCTTTTGTAAGTATGAGGCATATCATACCTTTTTCTTTAGAAACAGAGTATTGGAAGCTAGCTCATTGATCTTGAGTATGACTGTGACAAAAAGAAGAATATCCCAGAGAAAACAACCCTGGACTTACCTTCTTTTCCATGGTTACCGTGCCCTTTCTGTGATTTCCGGTAACACTGTACCTGCAATAAAAACAAAGAAAGGGTTAAAAAAACAAAAAATTGACTTTCCTTGCCCTACCCAGGACTCAAAAGAACCTCCTCGGATGGGGAACTATAGTATGGGTGTTATTATGGGAGCCACCATTTTGTTGTTTCTTGTCCTCTCCCTCGGTCCGTTGGACTTCATCCTGCCGACCCTCAGACATTGCTCCTCGGCTGGACAGCCTTATCTCTTTCTCCCCCTTTAGGCCCCCGTCTCTCCTATCACTTATCATCTCCCTCCCCTTACTCTCTCTACCCCCTTGAATGTCTTATTTCTCCGTTCACTCTGTTGAAAAGTAATATACAATCGTTTTTAGCCTAATCGTTGTGAAAATGGAACCCGAGTGAATTTACTATTTACATAGTTACAACTCTAACCACTAGTATATGTAGTAGTTCTTTGTACTTAATATCACTATTTTGTGATTCTGAGCTTTCCCGTTTGCATCTCTCTCCTGAGTGACTCTACAACGTATACATTTCCTTTTCTGCTATCTGTATCTCTTCCTTGTGGGACTTTTCAACTCGCTGACTCCCTCCCTTTGTCCTCCCTGACCCTTGCCTTTCGTGGATCCCGTCTTTTTCTGGATCGCTAATTTACCCTGGTATTGAATGTGTTATCTTTCTGTAATTAATGTGATTTTTTCTTTTGCCGTTTGTTCCCCCTCAGTTGACCTGCCAGTTCCGACCCGCCTCCTAGCCCCCTGTCCCTTGTTGCCCTTTGACTAAGCACTCCTTCTCCCCTTGTTGGGGAAAGATCCAATATTCATACTCTGGAGTCTCAGTGACCCCTCTGAGAGAGTCCACAGCGTCAAGGGATCCACGCACAGTTGAGGTATGGTATGGCGCCCCTTACCAAAGCACTCCCTCTCCCCTTGTTGGGGAAGGATCCAGTAGGTAGGCCTTGGAGTCTCAGAGACCCCTCTGAGAGAGTCAACTGCGTAAAGGGAGCCTCACGCAGCGGAGAGGTGGGAATGATACCACTTCCCCTGGGATCACAGCTTACCGGACCTTGGACGCGGCTTTTACCCGTTTACCGGTTTGTGCCCCCTTCACCCTCCCCCCCTCTTTCATGCTCTGTCTCTCACCCTCCCCCACCGCTTTCCCTCTTTCATTCTTTGTCTACTTCCTCTGCTCCTATCCCCTCTCCCCTGAATCTCTCCCCTTGCCTGCTACGCCGCCTAGCCCCCTGTCCCTTGTGCCCTTTAACTAAGCACTCCTTCTCCCCTTGTTGGGGAAAGATCCAATTATTTATACTCTGGAGTCTGTGATCCCTCTGAGAGAGTCCACAGTGCCAAGGGAGCCACTCTCAGTTGAGGTATGGTATGCCGCCCCTTACCAAAGCACTCCCTCTCCCCTTTTTGGGGAAGGATCCAGTGGGTAGGCCTTGGAGTCTCAGAGACCCCTCTGAGAGAGTCCACTGCGTAAAGGGAGCCTCTCGCAACGGAGTTGGGGGAATGATACCACTTCCCCCATGGATCACAGCTTACTGGACTTTGGACGCAGCTATTACTCGTCTACCGGTTTGTGCCCCCGTCACCCTCCTCCTCTTCTTTCATGCTGTGTCTCTCACCCTCCCCCTCCTCTTTCCCTCCTTCATTCTCTGTCTACTTCCCCTGCTCCCTCTCCCCTGAATCTCTCCCCTTGCCTGCTTTTTCCCTTACGTATATTGTCCTTATTGTTTGTCTCAACCTAACATGTAACTATGCTGCCATGCTCTAATAACTGTGCAACCTTTGTAACGATGTAACCTGCAACTATGGTCTGATACTCATGTAAAGCGCTCTGATACCTCCGGGTCTAGCCAGCGCTATATAAAACCTTTCAAATAAATAAATAAAATTATAAGATATGTGTCTTTAACATTAGAATGGACTTCTGCCATTATGTTGGGGTATTCTAGAATGTGGGGCTTGTGATGCGTTTACTGTCCTGCTCTTGTGGCAAGGTGTCGTGGGTCCTGTTTCTGGAAATAAACTTCTATGGAAACCCTTCTACGTGTGTGCAGTTTCCTGAATAACTCCACTCTACATTTATTGGCGACGATTTATCGGCTCTCGTGATTGGGACCCACAGACCACACGGATCAAGCATATTCTGTGTCTTTGATGTACGAAGAACCTTTCGGAGCCTTCAAAATCACATATTTTGTTTGCTCTAAAGCTCTCGATTGGATCTAATTTTCGCAGTTCGATTTCGGCACATCTGGACAATTTTGGGCACATGTGAGTACTATTCTATCAACCGTTTCTACGTGTCTGTATTGGGGATCTTCGCCCTCGTAGGCCTTTGAAGGAGCCGAATGTTCTTTAGCGTCCGCCATCCCATTCAAGCTCACAGGACATTGAAGGAGCTGCTCGAGCTGGAAGTTCTTCTGCGCCCACCATCTGGAGATCCTGACGTCAACGCATGCACTCTACGCGGCAATTGTTACTCCTATCGCCCATAGAAAAGCACGCAAGACACACTTTCGGCGGCCATTTTTATTGCTTGGGCAGTTTTACATGGACTTTCATTGGAATACGATGTTCTTGGCACCTTTGATTTGCTTGTTTCGGTGACAAGCACACGTTTCCTCTATTCTGGTATAGTTTATTCGGCATTACTTCCATAACAGGCACACGTCGTACTGTCGCTTTCACAGTGGATTTTACAGTGACTTTTATTTATTTCACTTGACTTCCAGCTCTTTGTTAACTTTTGTTAACCCTTTGTATTTGCAGGGCAAAGTACTTTGTTAATGGTTTTGGTGTAATATGGCAAATTCAAATAACGTTTTGCAACCTCCACCTTTTCTTCAGAATCCAGGCAAACCACTTACTGCTTGGCACAAGTGGTATAGGGTATTTGAAAATTATCTAGAGGCTATAGATGCTACTAGATATTCTGCATCTAGAAAGAAGGCCTTGTTATTTAATCATTTGGGGAAGTGCTGGCCAACAAATGTTTGACAATTTACCGGTAGTTCCCGCATCAGCGGGTGACAAAACTTGGAATGTGTTTTCAGAAGCTTTAGCACACATGGGGAAGCAATATGTAGATGAACCATCTGCAGTGGTTGAGAGACATGTTTTTTTCAAAGGTAAACAGATGCCCGAGGAGTCCATTGAAGATTACTTAGCAGTTCTGAGAGTGTTGCCACCCAAGTGTGAATTTGGTACTAATTTGAACACATCTTTACGTGATGAGCTGTTTTTTAATTGTTTCAATAAGAAAATTCAGGAACACATTTTGACATGTAAGAATCCATCATTAGAGGAGGTCATGGATATAACAAGAAGTATTGAGTGTTCTGGGAGTTCTTCTAAGATTTCAACTGAAGGTGGTGCCAGCAAACCTTTGGATAGTGCCAGTGTAATGCATGTAGCTGCGTTTAATAATGTAGCTGAGTCTGATGTAAATGTGGTTTCAAATAAGAACAAAACAGGGACAACGTTTGAAAAAAAACCTAATGCGGCATGCTATAGATGTGGGTCAAGATATCACATGGGCAATAGCACCAATTGTCTGGCACAAGGGAAAAGGTGCAACAATTGTAAAAAAAAAAATAGGGCATTTCTATACTGTGTGCAGATCTACAAAGGATAAGTGTAAAGTGAATCAACTTAGTGTAGAGGATGAGTCCATATGTGATGCATTGATGGATACCCTCCTAACCCGCCCAATAAAAACAGGGTCTACTAAATGCAAAGGCTGGTTTGACCATGCATGCACCATCATTACTAGGGATTTGAAGCAAGCCCTTAGTAAACGACCTAGAGATAGCCTACTGGTTAAATCTCTTAGATTTAAACAAAGAGAGGTACTTCTAGCAAGGAAAAAAGAATTGCAGGAAATAGCCTGGTCAAAACTGACTCAAGCGGCGGAGACAAGGGATAGCAAGTTATTTTGGGATACTGTTAACTCGTCTTTTTTAAAGGATGATTCCCTTCCTGACTTACTGTCGCATGTCACCTGCGAGGAATGGGTGGCGCACTTAACTGGTATCTTTAATCCCCCTGTAGCAGGACCGGTGCCCACTCTAAAAAGGGCGATACAAAAGGGGATGATGGACGGAACGTTTGAGCCAATCAAACACTCACCCCCAGTCAACTGATCTGGGTTTAATCCATCATCATTCTTTAGCTCACTCCACCACCCCAGTTCAGACATGGCCATATGCAAATCAGTCTGACCCTGTGCCTCATGGGAACAGTCCAGCACGAACTGCCAAGCCATGTCTTCCCTGGACCGTCCATCATCCCCTTTTGTATCGCTTTTGTCGCCCTAAGTTGGCGGGGGTATGCCCAGACGTGGGTCCCTTGCTCACTTTGCCACTGGATTCAAGCAAGCCTGGCTGATGACGGCTGAAATGCCAGAAACCGGTCCTAGGATGCTTGTTTCCGGTCCAGGGAAGACATCCCTATCTCTAGGGATATTGCTGCCACCATGGGACTCTAGTCCCAACTTTCTTCTCTCCCTGAGGAGATCTAGGGATTCCCTATCTAAAGCCAGTTGCTTTTTTCTGATTTCCAGCTGAGTTTCCTCATACCGGACCAGCCTGGCTCTCCTCTCATGAGAGGATTCCCTCCTGTGAGAGGAGACAGAGCTCCCTATAGAGGTGCCAGAGTGGTTAGACTCCTGAGAAGGAGATCTAGACTTCCTGGGCACACTCTTAATCCTTCCTGGGGGGACAAAGAGGGCATCATTTTGATCATCCTCATCATCTTCCACAGGAGGGATTGGGTTTTCCAGGTCAGGGTCATTGTCACCCTCCTGGCCAGTTTCAGAGGGGGGCTGGGGGTATTGGTACCCCTGGCCTCCTCCTCTTCTTCTGCCCCACCCTCAGCTCCTACCCCTTCAGTCCCTACAGGCTTACTAAGGTCATAAGCCACCAACAACTCCTTGAGGTGTTGGGTGGTGGGGCTTTGGCCTGTCCTTATTTTTCTCAAGTTGCATAAAGCTCTCAATTCCAAGAATGGGAGTGTATCATACTTGGAGGGTGGAAGCTCAATGGCTTCCTGCAAGGATTCTTTGGATCCTCCCCTTAAAGACATTCTAGTGTTGTGCAGTGTTGTACTACCTACACTAGTTTGTGGCCTACTGATCCTAGCTTGAGCTGTGGAAAGGGTGTGCTATCCCTTGGCACCCAGCTCTAAGTTCAGTAGAACTTATTGATACTAAGCTTGACTTTATATGTACCTTGAGTACCTATAATGGTTTTCAGTTAGTAATTCAAATAGAGATTTTCTGGTAAAACAATGGCAAGCTGGAATCCCACACGCTGCCCACCAATGTGAGAAGTTGGCCTGGTATATGCTGTTCACTAATTAAAGTGGACACCTTGCACCAGGGCAAATCGACTCTTATGGTAGATAGGTTTAAGACAACCTTTTAAAGAAAGCTATCCTAGTGGTAGCTGTGGAGAGCAGCCTTCAGGCTAAGTCTCGGAGGAATGTAAAGCAGCTTGTTTTACCATATAATCTCTTGAATCACCAAATGAAAAGACACCACACAGGTATATATATCAAATATATATGTATTTATTTCTAAATAACTCTCTACTAATCTCTTTATGAGATTAGAAGACAAACATATGCACAAATCAACGTTTCACAATAAGTTAAGCACAAAATATGGCTGGGGCCCTAGGGGCGTACCAGACCATATACTAAGTAAGAGACTTAGGGACAACGACTTGCAGGGAGACAAGGCCTAGGGCCTTCAGAAGTGCTGGGGCCTCACGAAACCACCCAAGGCAGGTAAGTAAAGGACCCACGGGGGACGCGTGCAGTGTAGATACACAGGCGCGGATCGCCGTTGACTTCAATGGGGCAAGTCGCGGTTGGAAATAAAGAGTTTTAGGATACTTCTATAGAACCTACAAGCAAGTCACTTACAGGGTAAGTCGTTCTAGGGCCCACACCCACAGGAGCACCGTTGTGCTGGAGTTACCTCACCCAGGGAAGCCGGGTGCACAGGTGTCCTTTGGTGTCGGGTCGCGGCGTCGTTTTCAATGGCGAACAAAGAAGACTTGCTGCTTGCGGGAGCTGAAGAAGTGTCCGGTGGAATCCAAGCCTGGATTCTGAAGAAGGATGACCTGAAAGCAGAGGGGACAGTGTTCAAAGTCACTTGGCAGTGACTCGGGGCAAGGAAGATGGATGCCCACCGTCGTCGAGTGATTCAGGTCGGTTGCGGGTGCCTTGACTCTTCAGCCACGTGGTCCAGGAGGCGTCGACGACGACCAGGAGCTGGATTCGGTGTGTCCCTCGACGTCTGCAGCTGACTGCGGTGTCGGCAACTCGATCGGAGCCAACAAGCCTTGGCAGCCGCAAGTCTCGGGGAGATGAAGAAAAGTCGATGGCGCAGACCAGCAAGGTCTGTGGAACTCACCCAGCGAGGGTAAGTCAGGGCAGGCCTGGAGCAACCAGGGGAGCCCTTTGGTTTCTTTAAGAAGTCTTCTGGGGACCCACAAGCCAGCGGGCAAGGGATCGCGAAGACACCTCGGGCGGAATCACTCAACAGGGGCCCACGGTCACTCGGGACGGTGTAGGCCTCTGATCTTCGGAGGGATTCCTGCTGGAGGTCGGGACCACACGTGGTCCAAAGCACAGGTTCGTAGAACGTTGTGAAGGGGTTGCACTCGACAATAGTGCACGGTACCCAGGGGTCGCGGTTCCTCGTTACTCGTGGGGTCCACTTGCCTCAGCTTCGCTGGGGACTCACGATGGCCTGGGAGAGGTCAGGAAATCCACTTCCTGGGCTGCAGGGACTTCGGACTCCGGCGGGAGCGGCGTAGTTTGCGACCGTCGTTGTCGTTTTTGGTGCCTGCCAAGCAGGGGAGTCACTCCTTGACTCCAAGGGAGATTCTTCTGTCTTCCAAAGGTAGTGGAACGTCGAAGGGCCAGGATTCTTCTGTAGAGCGTCGTCCAGGGGTTATCTGCTTTGCAATGGCAAGGTTCCCCCTCTTATACTAAAAAGAGGGGATGGACTAGCTCTATGACCCCACCTATGGGAGGGTCAAGGGAGGGGTGGCTACACCCACTTCCCTTTGTCCAGTTTCGCGCCAGAGCAGGGGCAGGTAGCCCCTGAGCTGGTTTGAACTGGCATATGCACAGAGGAGCCTTTTGCTCCCCCAGTGCAGGACTTCAAAGCACTCTAAGAGTGCACCCACCCAGCCCCAATACACATTATCCTGTCTGGGGAGGTGGTCACACCTCCCTGCAACAGGAAACCTATTGTCCAGGCCTCCCCTGCCGGAGTTTCGTCCAGCAGCAGGAGGCCAGACTTGTGTCTGTGGCAGCAGCATCCATTTTGTGATGCCAGGGCTTCAGAAAGAAGTTACCGGGTAAGCCAGAGTTAACATGTCTTTCCCTCTAGAAGGGTGGAATGCTACCCCCGCCGCCAGGATTGGCGGGGGGTAGTATTCCAAGATGTTTGACACCAAACACGACATGTTTAGGTGCAGCCATTCCAAAGTTAGCATTTTACCGCGAGGATATAATGCGCTTAAGAGTATATGGTCAGGCTGCACTACAAACAGCATCAGAGATGGTCTCCGAACGCTGCAGAGGGGCCCTGCTCATGCAGGGGCACCCTCTCACATAGGAACCATGCACTCTGCCTTTAGGATTGATAAGGCCTGCCTTAGGAGTGACTTATAGGTTTATATGTGTGTATGTATTTAGTGATATAGGTAACCTATATCACAGTAAGGGGTGCATGCACCACCCTACCCAGGCTGCAGTAGCAGACCTGTGGTGTCAGTTTGGATGGCCTTCCAGGGGTGGCATAATACATGCTGCAGCCCCTGGTAGGCCTCTGAGGTACCTATGCCCTTGGTACATAGTATACCATATACTAGGGACTTATAAGGGCACTCCAGATTCCAATCAGAGATGTGCCTAAGGCACATGGAAACCTTTTACAGAGAAAGCAGATAGACTGGGGCCCTGAATAGCAGGATCCCAGTCCAACTAAGTCATAAACCAGCAAAACACCATAAAAAAAGTGGGGGCAACCATATAGTCAGATTCCACCTTCCTACATAACCCCCCCAAACGAAAGGAGATAAGGCTAACCTTGGCCAGTTGAGCCTTCATTGACTAAGTGGTCATATAAGGAAGCACCTGCACTAGCATGGTTGCCCCCTGTCTTATGGTCCACTAAGCAATCCCTCACCCTAAGGGTATGAGAGGGTCTCCACCATGGGGAATCACTACCTGTGGTGTGCTTAGGTAAAGTACAAGGCTGGTGAGGTGTCTGAGTAGGGAAGTGAGGCCCTAGGAATGTTGGCCTCAGCTTCCTCAGATCACTGGTCACCATGTATGCCTGTCTTTCCATGACTGAGTTGCACTTTGCTCTAAGGGTCAACCTTTGGCTGCCTACAGCTGTGGGTTGGGTCCCTTTGGATGGACTACTGGAGGGACATGGCAGGTTTGGAACCTTCTGGTCCCAGGTTTGCCCTTGCCTACCAGAGTCCTTCTGGGGGAGGTCCCTACATAAAGGTATGGGGGATCCCTCAGTGTGTAGAGGAATTTTCACCTGGCTAGGGCTACTAGACTGGGTGCCCCTAATCTGCTGATGGGGGCTTCCTCTGGACAGGGGGCCCTGGGGGTCCACTGACCTCCCTGACCTCTGCAGCCCTGGGCTGACTGAGGCAGGGTAGAGAGGGGCAGGTTACCTGCTCCAGACGGGGTACCACCTTGGAAGGGTCCTCTGCCATCAGGGGTGTGGCCAGGCCAGGCCTGACTACCTCTGTGGCAGTTCCTTCACTAGGGGTAGGGTCAGTTCCCTGAGGAGGCTGACCCTTACCTACTGTCTGGGGGAAGAAGACTTTTCTTCAACCCTTGTGCTCTCTTTGGGGGAGAGTGGGCCATTCTTTC
Source organism: Calotriton arnoldi (assembly GCA_963921515.1). NCBI lineage: Eukaryota > Metazoa > Chordata > Amphibia > Caudata > Salamandridae > Calotriton > Calotriton arnoldi. The sequence goes on along the minus strand of CAWUFW010001107.1, from coordinate 232,114 downwards.
AGGCTCCATCTCTCCAAATTCTTGGGCTGGGGCTGTGGCCATCACAGCCCCACTAACCTTTACAGGGACGCCCAACATCCTAAGATGGGTTTGGTGTTCCACTTCAGCCCAGGCTGAAATTTCCAGATCATTGCCCATCAGGCAATCTACAGGTAGGGTTGGGGACACTGCCACTCTTTTGGGCCTGTGACCCCCTCCCAGCTGAGATTGACTATGGCCATGGGGTGATCTGTTCTGACACCATCAATGTTGGTCACCTGGTATTTAAACTCAGGTAAAAGCTGGTGAGGGGGACTAGTTTCCCTGCCACCATGGTGACACTAGCCCCTGTGTCCCTAAATGCCACAGCTTTCTGACCATTAATTATTGGCTCCAATCTGTACCTGCCCAATGCTATGGGACCCATGGTAAAGGTGGCAAATCCTATACCACCATCAGAGTCAGAGGAGTCTGTTGAGGGGTCCCTGTCTAAACTAGGGCCCACCTCTGTTCCTCTTGCAAAAGCACCTAACTTTTTGGGTGCACTACTCCCAACTGGAGGATTACTACTGGTAGTACCAGGAGGGGTGGTAGTAGTTGTGGGAGGAACATTTTCTTTATTGCCAATCCTGGGGCAACTGGGATCAGTTTTCCAGTGCCCAGGCTTTTTACAGACATGGCAATAGGGTTTCTTTTCAGGAGAGGAAGGAGTTTGGGACCCACCCCCAGAAGAGGAATTTTGGGGCCCTGTAGGGGACTTATCCTTAGATTTATCCCCACCTTTCTCTTGGGACTTAGTAGAATCTTTCTTCTGGTCACCACCCTGATTTCTAGTTTTTACTCTGGTTCTGACCCACTTGTCTGCCTTCTTTCCCAATTCTTGGGGAGAGGTCAGATCAGAGTCCACCAGATACTGGTGCAAAAGCTGGTTTTGACAATTATTAAGGATCTGCTCCCTCATAATCAAATTGTACAATCCTAAAAAGTCCTGCACTTTGTTGCCATGTATCCAACCTTCCAGAGCCTTTGTAGCACAATCTACAAAATCAACCCAGTCTTGAGTCTGAGCTTTTTGGGTGTCTCTGAACTTCAACCTATACTGTTCAGTGGTTAGGCCAAACCCATCTATCAGAGCACTCTTCAAGACTGTGTAATTGTCAGCATCCTCTTCTCTTACAGTGAGGAGCTTGTCTCTACCTTTGTCTGCAAAGGAGAGCCACAAGATTGCTGCCCACTGCCTCTGGGGGACCTTCTGAACTTTACAGGCCCTCTCCAGTGCAGTTATCCATTTGTGGATGTCATCCCCACTCTGGTAGGGAGGGACAATCTTGTTTAGGTTTCTATGGTCATAAGACCTGTCCCTATCTCTAGGGATATTGCTGCCACCATGGGACTCTAGTCCCAACTTTCTTCTCTCCCTGAGGAGATCTAGGGATTCCCTATCTAAAGCCAGTTGCTTTTTTCTGATTTCCAGCTGAGTTTCCTCATACCGGACCAGCCTGGCTCTCCTCTCATGAGAGGATTCCCTCCTGTGAGAGGAGACAGAGCTCCCTATAGAGGTGCCAGAGTGGTTAGACTCCTGAGAAGGAGATCTAGACTTCCTGGGCACACTCTTAATCCTTCCTGGGGGGACAAAGAGGGCATCATTTTGATCATCCTCATCATCTTCCACAGGAGGGATTGGGTTTTCCAGGTCAGGGTCATTGTCACCCTCCTGGCCAGTTTCAGAGGGGGGCTGGGGGTATTGGTACCCCTGGCCTCCTCCTCTTCTTCTGCCCCACCCTCAGCTCCTACCCCTTCAGTCCCTACAGGCTTACTAAGGTCATAAGCCACCAACAACTCCTTGAGGTGTTGGGTGGTGGGGCTTTGGCCTGTCCTTATTTTTCTCAAGTTGCATAAAGCTCTCAATTCCAAGAATGGGAGTGTATCATACTTGGAGGGTGGAAGCTCAATGGCTTCCTGCAAGGATTCTTTGGATCCTCCCCTTAAAGACATTCTAGTGTTGTGCAGTGTTGTACTACCTACACTAGTTTGTGGCCTACTGATCCTAGCTTGAGCTGTGGAAAGGGTGTGCTATCCCTTGGCACCCAGCTCTAAGTTCAGTAGAACTTATTGATACTAAGCTTGACTTTATATGTACCTTGAGTACCTATAATGGTTTTCAGTTAGTAATTCAAATAGAGATTTTCTGGTAAAACAATGGCAAGCTGGAATCCCACACGCTGTCCACCAATGTGAGAAGTTGGCCTGGTATATGCTGTTCACTAATTAAAGTGGACACCTTGCACCAGGGCAAATCGACTCTTATGGTAGATAGGTTTAAGACAACCTTTTAAAGAAAGCTATCCTAGTGGTAGCTGTGGAGAGCAGCCTTCAGGCTAAGTCTCGGAGGAATGTAAAGCAGCTTGTTTTACCATATAATCTCTTGAATCACCAAATGAAAAGACACCACACAGGTATATATATCAAATATATATGTATTTATTTCTAAATAACTCTCTACTAATCTCTTTATGAGATTAGAAGACAAACATATGCACAAATCAACGTTTCACAATAAGTTAAGCACAAAATATGGCTGGGGCCCTAGGGGCGTACCAGACCATATACTAAGTAAGAGACTTAGGGACAACGACTTGCAGGGAGACAAGGCCTAGGGCCTTCAGAAGTGCTGGGGCCTCACGAAACCACCCAAGGCAGGTAAGTAAAGGACCCACGGGGGACGCGTGCAGTGTAGATACACAGGCGCGGATCGCCGTTGACTTCAATGGGGCAAGTCGCGGTTGGAAATAAAGAGTTTTAGGATACTTCTATAGAACCTACAAGCAAGTCACTTACAGGGTAAGTCGTTCTAGGGCCCACACCCACAGGAGCACCGTAGTGCTGGAGTTACCTCACCCAGGGAAGCCGGGTGCACAGGTGTCCTTTGGTGTCGGGTCGCGGCGTCGTTTTCAATGGCGAACAAGGAAGACTTGCTGCTTGCGGGAGCTGAAGAAGTGTCCGGTGGAATCCAAGCCTGGATTCTGAAGAAGGATGACCTGAAAGCAGAGGGGACAGTGTTCAAAGTCACTTGGCAGTGACTCGGGGCAAGGAAGATGGATGCCCACCGTCGTCGAGTGATTCAGGTCGGTTGCGGGTGCCTTGACTCTTCAGCCACGTGGTCCAGGAGGCGTCGACGACGACCAGGAGCTGGATTCGGTGTGTCCCTCGACGTCTGCAGCTGACTGCGGTGTCGGCAACTCGATCGGAGCCAACAAGCCTTGGCAGCCGCAAGTCTCGGGGAGATGAAGAAAAGTCGATGGCGCAGACCAGCAAGGTCTGTGGAACTCACCCAGCGAGGGTAAGTCAGGGCAGGCCTGGAGCAACCAGGGGAGCCCTTTGGTTTCTTTAAGAAGTCTTCTGGGGACCCACAAGCCAGCGGGCAAGGGATCGCGAAGACACCTCGGGCGGAATCACTCAACAGGGGCCCACGGTCACTCGGGACGGTGTAGGCCTCTGATCTTCGGAGGGATTCCTGCTGGAGGTCGGGACCACACGTGGTCCAAAGCACAGGTTCGTAGAACGTTGTGAAGGGGTTGCACTCGACAATAGTGCACGGTACCCAGGGGTCGCGGTTCCTCGTTACTCGTGGGGTCCACTTGCCTCAGCTTCGCTGGGGACTCACGATGGCCTGGGAGAGGTCAGGAAATCCACTTCCTGGGCTGCAGGGACTTCGGACTCCGGCGGGAGCGGCGTAGTTTGCGACCGTCGTTGTCGTTTTTGGTGCCTGCCAAGCAGGGGAGTCACTCCTTGACTCCAAGGGAGATTCTTCTGTCTTCCAAAGGTAGTGGAACGTCGAAGGGCCAGGATTCTTCTGTAGAGCGTCGTCCAGGGGTTATCTGCTTTGCAATGGCAAGGTTCCCCCTCTTATACTAAAAAGAGGGGATGGACTAGCTCTATGACCCCACCTATGGGAGGGTCAAGGGAGGGGTGGCTACACCCACTTCCCTTTGTCCAGTTTCGCGCCAGAGCAGGGGCAGGTAGCCCCTGAGCTGGTTTGAACTGGCATATGCACAGAGGAGCCTTTGCTCCCCCAGTGCAGGACTTCAAAGCACTCTAAGAGTGCACCCACCCAGCCCCAATACACATTATCCTGTCTGGGGAGGTGGTCACACCTCCCTGCAACAGGAAACCTATTGTCCAGGCCTCCCTGCCGGAGTTTCGTCCAGCAGCAGGAGGCCAGACTTGTGTCTGTGGCAGCAGCATCCATTTTGTGATGCCAGGGCTTCAGAAAGAAGTTACCGGGTAAGCCAGAGTTAACATGTCTTTCCCTCTAGAAGGGTGGAATGCTACCCCCGCCGCCAGGATTGGCGGGGGGTAGTATTCCAAGATGTTTGACACCAAACACGACATGTTTAGGTGCAGCCATTCCAAAGTTAGCATTTTACCGCGAGGATATAATGCGCTTAAGAGTATATGGTCAGGCTGCACTACAAACAGCATCAGAGATGGTCTCCGAACGCTGCAGAGGGGCCCTGCTCATGCAGGGGCACCCTCTCACATAGGAACCATGCACTCTGCCTTTAGGATTGATAAGGCCTGCCTTAGGAGTGACTTATAGGTTTATATGTGTGTATGTATTTAGTGATATAGGTAACCTATATCACAGTAAGGGGTGCATGCACCACCCTACCCAGGCTGCAGTAGCAGACCTGTGGTGTCAGTTTGGATGGCCTTCCAGGGGTGGCATAATACATGCTGCAGCCCCTGGTAGGCCTCTGAGGTACCTATGCCCTTGGTACATAGTATACCATATACTAGGGACTTATAAGGGCACTCCAGATTCCAATCAGAGATGTGCCTAAGGCACATGGAAACCTTTTTACAGAGAAAGCAGATAGACTGGGGCCCTGAATAGCAGGATCCCAGTCCAACTAAGTCATAAACCAGCAAAACACCATAAAAAAAAGTGGGGGCAACCATATAGTCAGATTCCACCTTCCTACAGCGGATACTCCACTCCAGGGCTTAACTGCTCCCCTCCCTGCTGCCTGGATTCACTTCCGGTGTGGACGTGCTCCACTCGTCCACCGGAAACACTATTTAGGGACCAGATGGTGAGGGCGCGCAGCGGACTAGAGTAAGCCCGGCTGGTGCCTCGCACGTCTATCTTGCTGCTGTTTTGATATTTTGTGACCTCTTTGTACTTGTATTTTGCTGCCATTTTTCTGTGACCTTCATGCTCTTATACTTTTTAGCTGACGTTTTTAGGGCTTTTAATCATTTTTAAGCATCTGTGTATTATAAAGTGTTTTTAAGTTTACCTGCACTCGTGCACTTTCACCCGCTCACTCTGATTCTGTGGTCCGACCCCGTTCCGCCGCGGCTGATGTGCCGATTGTGCGGAGGGCGGATACTCCACGGCTTAACTGCTCCCCTCCCTGCTGCCTGGATTCCCTTCCGGTGTGGACGTGCTCCACTCGTCCACCGGAAACACTATTTAGGGACCAGATGGTGAGGGCGCGCAGCGGACGCGCGCAGCGGGCGCGCTGCTGTCGCGCCAAAGGCGCGCCTAGGGCAAGCCCGTCTGCGCCCGTCCGCGCCTGCCCCGGACCTAGGGCCAGAGCCCCTGGCCATTTCGCCACCCAGGCTCATAGTTATACCCCTAAGGAGTTACTTTGCCTTAACACGCCTGTGCCTTCATGCCGCCGACTCAACCCGGTTGAGGGTGATGTCTCTTGCCCTTGCGGCTTTCTGCTCCCACAATCTCAGAGCACTAGCGCTTTCCAGCCCCTTAAACAACCCCTGAATCATAGCCCCCTCCTTGGCACAGAGACTGCTAAATTGAAGGGCGGACTCGTAAATGTCAGATCTCTGGCCAAACATAAACATGAAATTGCACTCATGATTCTAGCTGACGGTATTGACATACTTTTTATGACCGAAACCTGGGCAGATGCTTCCTCTGACCCCGATGTCATCTCCGCTACACCAGCGGGCTACCGGGCACTCAGGGTTGATAGATTTGCTAAGCGAGGCGGTGGACTGGCTATTATTTTGAGAGAACATTTTCCCATTACTTTTCAGCCCGCCTCTACGTCTGTATTTGAAGCCCTTCATTTCTCGATTGAACTTGGTCCCAGGCAGACTTTTAAAGGAATTCTGCTGTATCGGCCCCCAACTCCAGAAGCACCTTTTTATCTAACTTAGACAGTCTTCTAGAACCCACCCTTATTAATAACGATTTTACCATCCTCGGAGATTTTAATTTTTATTTAGAAGACAAGGAAAATAGTGAGAAAGATGCACTGCTACATACCCTGGGGTCGGATGGTCTCAGTCAACTGGTTCAGACCCCCACTCATGAGGCCGGCCATACTCTAGATGGCATTTTTACCTCAGTTCAGGGTCTTTCCGGTATAGAAACCCTGCCTCTGGTCTGGTCAGATCACTCACTCATAAAATTTGACCTACCAGTAATGCTGTTTGGTCTTACTCGGGCCTATAAGATCCCTTCTAAGACCAAAAGGGACTGGGGTAATTTGGATAAATCCCTCCTTCGTACAATACTAGAGAGGACGCGCCCCCAGGTATGCGGGCCTCCGGACGAATCTGCCCCCAATTACACAGATTGGTTAAATACGGCGTTTCTAGCCGCAGTGCCCACCAAAAGCACTACTGGCAATAGGAGAACCCCTTCGGCTCCTTGGTTCTCAGATGCCTTGCGGGCAGAAAAACAAAAATGTCGCCGGCTGGAAAGACGCTGGGGCGCTAAGTATGACCCATCCGAGAGGGAAACATATAAAATAGCTTTAAGAGAATACAAAAATCTCCTTGCATCGGAAAAGAGAGAATATTTTACTAGAGTAATCTCGGAGGCAAAACATTCCTCTAAAGCTCTCTTTACAGCAGTGAACAAGCTCACCACCCCTCACAGTATAGGGCCAGAAAACAGTCAAGAGTCTTGTGATGCCATTGCTTCTGCCTTCAAAACTAAAGTCTTGGACATCTATAAAAATTTTGAGGGCACATCAGCTCACGCCCCCGTCCTGCCGCTTTCACCCACTCCTCGGGGTACAAACACCCTGCTCAGCTTCGCACCTGTATCATCGGATATAGTGGCAAAACACATTCTGGAGGCTAAGTAAGGTTCCCCAGAGGACCCCTGCCCACCTGAGCTTCTGAAAGAAGTCTTTGATTTGGTAAGCCCGGTGTTAACAGACATCTTTAACTCCATGCTCTCCACCGGCAACTTCCCAGCCATTTGGAAGGATACGTCTATCCTTCCACTGCTGAAAAAACCAACTTTGGACGCAGCCGATCCCAACAACTATCGCCCCATAGCCCGCTTGCCGCTGCCCGCGAAGATAATTGATAAAATCATGAATATCCAACTTTCCCAGTTCATTGGTGAACATGACCTGTTGGACCATTCCCAGTTCGGTTTCCGTCGGGAACACAGTACCGAAACGGCACTTATTAAAGCCACGGAGGAAATAAGAGTGGTGATGGATGGAGGAGGGTCAGAGGCCCTGATACTCCTCGATCTATCAGCCGCATTTGACACAGTTGATCATTTCCTCCTAGAACAGCGGCTGAAGATGCTGGGAGTCGGGGGTTCAGCACTGGCACTGGTGTCCTCTTTCCTCAAGGACAGAAGACTGGCAGTGTCGATCGATGGATACCAGTCTGAGCCATACTCCCTCCCTTGTGGAGTGCCACAGGGCTCCTCCTTGAGCCCTACCCTTTTCAACATATACGTCTCTGAACTGGCCCCACCTATCCGGACTTTTGGCTTTAGCCTTACTTCCTATGCGGATGATTCCCAGATTGTAGTAGCAGCATACAAAAATCAGACCTCCCCTGCAATTTAAGAACTGCATGGGTGCCATTACTAACTGGATGAGCACACACTGCCTTAAACTTAATTCTGGAAAAACTGAAATCTTGACCTTTGGAAACCTGCAACCTAGTTGAGGCAGTGTGTGGTGGCCCGCTGACATGGGAGATCCACCGGAACCAGCAACCAAAGCTAAGAACCTGGGAGTATGGGTGGATAGTAAACTCTCTTTTGTTCAACACACTAATGCTGTGGTCTCCTCTGCCCACTTCCTCATCAAGAAAATCAGGAAGATTCTCCCTTATCTTCCGGAGGACACGAAAAGAACCGTAGTCACCTCATTAATCCAGTCTAAATTGGATTATTGTAATGGGCTATTCATAAACATCCAGAAGCATTGCCTGAAAAGACTACAGAGCGTACAAAACTCAGCCGCCCGACTTCTGTCAAACACCCCTTGGTTCAAATCGGTATCCGGAGAGATCCGTAATTTGCATTGGCTCCCTGTAGCGCAGCGAATAAAATTCAAGGCTCTTAGCCTGGCGTTCAGGGCCCTGAATTATACAGGGCCAGCCTTTTTGCAAAATCTCCTTGTTTGGTATGAACCAACCAGACACCTTCGTTCATCAGGTGCTAAACTCTTGAGAGTGCCCAGAATTCGTACCTTACTCTGGGGTGGTCGCAGCTTTCATTACTGCACCGCTAAACTCTGGAATTCCCTACCGACTGACTTGAGAAACGCGCGATCTCTCGTCTCTTTCAGAAAAGAGCTAAAAACTTGGCTCTTCCGCAACTAGAGACTCACCAGTGGCTCACCTTGTCCGTAGCGCCAAGACACCTCCGGGTATTTGCGCGCTTTACAAATCTCAATAACATAACATAACATATGTTGTTTTGCAAATTTTATACTGGTTTTAGAATTTACTATCTTAAACCACTTTTGCTTGCATTTGGTGGTGGATCACATCTTGCTGCAGCAAACTTTTTGTCCAAGCTCAGCGATGCTAGGGTCTGTTTTAACGTGGCGCTTTTTATTATAAATGCACCTAATATACGTAAAAGCATAATTGTTCCCATGGAGCGCTGAATTCTTGATGATTTGATGTAATTGTACTATCTTTTTAATAACATTTTATGAGTTTTTATGTTATGAACTACTTGCGATGTACTGTATTTTATGTATACTTTTATGGTTGTTTCTACACACCGAATAAAGTTTAATGAAATGAGTGATGCATTGAATAACGTATCATTAACCGTTGAGGTTAGCACTTTAAGCAATTCTGGGAAAAAATGCAAAGGACCTATTTGTGAAGTACAAATTGGATCGATCGAAGTCGGTGTCATGGCTGATTTTGGCTCACCTATTATGATTTTAGCAGAGAATACATTGGGCAAATTTTGGTCCAATACATTGTTAAAACCGAGAGACGTCAATCCTAAGGCATTTGGCGAGTACGATCTTATTATGAAGGGTTACTTTTCTAACATCATCAAATTCAAAGGAAGAGAAATTTACACTGAAATAAATGTGGCACTCAATGGACATGACATTTTGGGATGGCAAGATCAAGCTAGTTTAGGTATAGTACTTAGACCGGGACATTCTGAACCAGTGGGGTTAGGAGATTTGCCTGTTTTGTTCTGTTGAGCAAAGCAGTGAGCATGATCAAAATCTGTCATTCTGTTCTCTAAATTTGCTCGTGTCTTCAGCAATGAAGTTGGGGCAGTGAAAGGATTTCAGCACACTATCAAATTGAAAAGTAATGTTACTCCTGTTGCACAGAAAGTCAGACCAGGTCCCTCTCTGCCAGGCACGATCTCAAAAAGCTGTTAGATCAGATATGCTCTCAAGGGATAATAACACCTGTTGAGTCTTCTGAGTGGGTTTCCGCTGCTGTTGTCGCATGCAAAAGTTCAGGGTATATACGTTTGTGTGCGGATTTAAGAGTTCTTAATCGCAGCATTGTAGTGGACTGTCACCCTCTTCCTAGAATTCATGAGATGTCGGCTAAGTTTGTGGGGAGTACTTATTTTACCACCATAGATCTGTGATCGGCATACCAACAAATTTCTCTGTCAGTGGATCCGCAGCCTTTGACAACATTTGTTACACCGCTAGGTGTGTACATGTACAAAAGGATGCCATTCGGGTTGGCATCGGCTGCCAGTGTTTTCCAGAGGCTTATGGATCAAATGTTTGGTGGGGAAGTTGGTATCCAAGCCTTTCAGGATGATATACTCATTCACATTGAATCTTCAGACCAACATTATCTACTGCTAGAAAAAGTGTTGAATAAGTTGGAAATGCATGGTATGACTGTCAATTTGAATAATTGTAGATAGGTTACACAAAAGGTGGATTATCTTGGTCATAATATCTCAGGCGAGGGTATTAAGCCAAAATCTTCTTTGTTAACGCAATTAATGATGCACCTATTCCGGCGGACAAGGATTCTCTAAGGGCATTTCTTGGTCTAAGTGAGTATTATGCCAGATTCGTACAGGGTTACGCTGTTATTGTGCGGCCACTTGCAAGACAGAGGGTGGTGGAACAGAAATGCTCTGGTCAAGTTGAGTAAAGAACAGGCTACCATAATTGGTGAGATAGTAAGCAGTCAGGGTGATGTAAGGAAGAAAGGGCTGGTGAGTCCTGATTGGTATGATGTTGGGGATTTAAATCGTTCTGTGCAAACTAATGTTGAAAATACACATAATGGGAGTTCACGGGGTGCTAATGCTGATTGAGAAGATTGCATTCGTAGGGTGTCAAATTCTTGCGTGTGATATGTGTGAGGTGTGATATGTCAAGTGGTAATGGTGATAGTACGCATAGGAGTAGTAGTAGGATTAGAACTGCTCCTATTCGTTTCAGAGATTATGTGTATTATTAATTGTATAGAATTCTTCTTTGTTTGTTTAAAAAAGGGGGGGATGTGTAGCATGGGTGTTATTATAAGGTATATGTTTCTTTAACATCAGAATGGACTTCTGTCATTATGTTGGGGTATTCTAGAATGTGGGGCTTGTGATGCATTTACTGTCCTGCTCTTGTGGCAAGCTGTCGTGGGTCCTGTATCTGGAATTAAACTTCTATGGAAACCCTTCTACGTGTGTGTAGTTTCCTGAATAACTCCACTCTATTGGAACCAATCAGAAGGCCCGGACCGGGGTGAAAGGACACAACCCAACCACAAGGGGAGAGAGAAGAACGTCAAGGGTGCAGCCAAAAGAACGTGGAATGTTCCGGGAACGCCGAGCCGAGGAAGACGCGGTCAGACACCGAAGAGGGACAGACTGAGAGAGCCTACCCGAAAGGAACGAAGATGAAGAAGACCTCGAGAGCTGGAGTAAGAAGTGGTGGGCACATGCGGAGGGTGCCTATATGTTGCCGCCACTCAGGAGAGTTGCGGCATCCGCGGTACATACCCAAAACGGGGAAGCGCATTGAAGGGGAGGGTTGGGTTACCTAGAGGGCGGGGTCCTCTTTTTTCTGTTGTTGGTTTGTCTTTTTTTGTGTGTGTGTGTGACTAAAAGAACACAGTGGTTACAGTACGTGCCCGGGGGGTGGGAGGGGAGGGGCTGGGATGCCCAAAAGAAAGAGAACAGGTGGGTTATAAGGGAAATCAAGAATCCGGATGTATGAAAGTCGGTCAAAACACAGGCCAAAACAGTGTACTCTAAGATCCTCTTAACCAGTACAAGCCGGTCTATTAAAAGGGATCAAATCCATATCACCTGGGTTAGAACACCAAGAGGGAGAGTGAGAGAAGGGCAAGTGGTAGAATCACATTCTTTTTGTTCCTTCTTTTTGAACCTCTATAATTTCCCTCACACCTCTTCTTGGTCCTGAAGCCAAGGCGCTAAGTTTAAAAAGGCAGAACTGGTGAGAGTACCTACCCTGAGACCCCATTTGTCTTTATCATCTCTCAAATCCCACTTGGGTGTGGTGAAGGATTCTATCCTGAAAATACCCTACATAACCCTCATACTTACCATCACCTCTTCTTTTTCCCAAGCCTCTGGGGTAACCCCCTCCTGGAAGAAGAAGACAACAACCTAAAGAAAAAAAGAAGGAAAAACTGAAGGTTCCAAGGAGAAAATCACTAGCCTTGTTAAGACCATCATTAACTATACTCAATAAAAATCCATCAACATTAAACACATTCAGCCTCCTCACTTCTTTTTCCGCCCATCCCTCCCACAGTTGATGTCAGAAGTGGGATTGGAGGAAATGAAGGCAGTTGTGAATAAAATGGCGGAAAGTCAAGGCAAATTGGAAAAAATTATGAAGAAATTCCTAGTGGTGGCAGAGAAATATAGTGAAAAACTGCCCAAAACCTTAACTGAGCAGAGCCAAACTCAAGAAACCGTCATTGGGAAATTGGCGGAAGCCCTCGGTCAGCAGAGAGGTCACACCGCCCTAACCTTCATAGTGATGAAGAAATGTTAGCGAGGAAGACGCTGATTTTTTTTCTCCAACTTTGAAAGGATGGCCTGGGCGGTGGGGTGACCTATGGATAAATGGGGACAATATCTTGGGCCGCTTCTCTCTGGTGAACTCCAGGCCGCCTACCAGGCAGCCAATCCTCTTGGTACAACCCCCTTTGAGGACATCAAGAAAAATATCCTAGAAAGAATGGGGGTGTATGAAGAAACATAGAGAATTTGACTACGGCAAATTAAAGAAGAGCCCCAAGAAACTCCAATAGCCCTATATTATCGTGTAAAGGACATGGCCTACAGACAGCTAAAACCCTTAACCTCCACCAAAGAAGTTATATTAGGGAAGGTGTATTTAGAACAATATCTCTCATCATTGCACCCACTCATACAGAGATGGGTTTGCCAACATACTCAGCTCAATTTAGACCAAGCTGTAGAAATAGCCTGTGCCTTTCATCGAGCTTAAGAGATTCAAAGAGGGCGAGAAGAGCATCAATGGAAACGAGGAGGAGTCCTACTACAATTTCAGAAGGTCCATCCCTCAAGGAAAACAGAAACAGTAACACTAATGCCCGGACTCTTGTCTGTACCCCCCAACTTCCCGCTAATCCCGGATCCCGGTGTTTTCAATGCGGCATGTTCGGGCATAGTGCCCGCAGAAGGAAGAGCCCATGGAGGTGGGATTCACTAGGGCCCCCTATTGTGCCCAAGTAGGGGACACCCCTCTTTATCATAGACAAGTGTCAAATTAAATCAAGCTTTATTCGATTTTTGTAATACAAAAAATCATAAAAGCATACATAATTTTGCAGGTAAAAATATAACATTTTGACACAGTGTAAAAATTAATTCATTGGACAATCATAATTACATAAAAACTAAGTGCAAATAGTGCTTACTCATAACATTTTACATTATCTCACTAGAATTGTTTTCCTACACTTGATTGTACTTTTTAAAAACGAGGCCATGTCTCTTATAAAACATTCATTGTCTAAAATCTGCAGTGTAATAAAAGCTGGGCGACATTGCTTCAGGCCCCATAGTTTTAAAATGGGTATAATCCATCTCCTTCTATTTGCGATGTAGAATTTGCAGAATAATACTACATGCATTGTGGTTTGCTGGGAAACCTCATCACACAGGCAAGAGCACAATGTTTTAGACCAATCGTTTGTTGATGGAAAACTTACCAAACAATGGAAAGTGCTCAGTCTGAAGCGGGTCAAAACTAATCTATCGTACCCACTTGATATATTGGTTAAATAAGGATGAATGCCATGGGTACTTAACAGCATTTGGTTTAAAAGTACCGTTGGGCGTGAGGCTTCCCCAGCAAATCTGATTGCCTCCAGGTGGGCCATAAAAGACTTTTTAAAAGCTTTTCTAGAGATGGAGCCCATAGAAGGGGGGGTCATCAAAATAGCCCGGTTGCCCCATATCATTTGTGAAGTCTTTAATGTATTTCAAGTGTGTGATCTAATTTAAGGCTGTCTCTTAAGATTTCGCGATTTAATACTGTATTAGTTGTGGACCAAATGCGATGCCAAAGGAGGACCGGTTGTGCTTTTATTATATCTGTTATATACGTAACCCCAATTCTGAATGACAGATATAGGTCGAAGTGCTGCGTGGAACTGCCAACAAGAATCTTAGAAAGGCATTCTCTGTCTTTTGAATGGAGTTTACATCACAGTGACCCCATATCCCAGCGCCATATATGGCCGTGCTAACGCATTTCGCGCTGTAAATGTGGAGCAATTCGTCTGGGTTTTTTTTCCCTAATTTCTTTGAGAAATTTACCAAAGCTGACGTTGCTCGCATAAAATGCTGGTTTCTCATTTTGATGGCTTGGCTCCAAGATCCGTTGGAGTCGAATAAAATTCCTAAATAGGGATATGTAGTGGTCTTTGCTACCTTTTTTTTGTCAATGTAAATGGCTCTGCTCTTCACGTTACCTTTCCCACAGCTCATTATAAAAGTTTTGGTAGTGTTCACTCTCAGGCCCAGATTTTTCATAAAATTATAGGTGTCAAGGGCCCGTTGTAGGCCCAGTGGGGTACGGGCCATTATCACGGCGTCGTCAGCATAGAGGAGGACAGGTAGGGGGCGGCTAGCTATCTGTGGTAAATCACGGCACTTCCCAAGCATTATCTGCTCTAATCCATTAGTATATCATGTAAACAGAAAAGGAGCCAAGACGCAGCCCTGCCTTACCCCCCTCTCCACGCTGAAGGGCTCCGTACACTCACCGTTAGACCCGTACCGGACTCTAGCAGTCGCAATGCTGTACAACTGTCTCAAAAAATGAATTAGTGATGCCTCCCCTCCCATGCTAGCTAGTGTGTTCCATAATTTCTCATGGATAACACAATTGAAGGCGGCCGTAAGATCTACGAAAGCTAAGTATAGTTGGCCCTTTCTTGATCTCGTATATTTGCCCATCAAAATACTGAGGTTTAGGCCTTGCTCTAATGTGCCCAGTCCTTTCCTAAATCCAAATTGCAGATTGGATAGAACATCGTTGTCCTCCACCCATTCTTGCAATAGATTGAGTACTATGCGCCCTGCCACCTTCGCAAGAGAGTCAAGCAACGAAATAGGGCGATAGCAAGCTGGGTTTTGCTTATCACCTTTTTTAAAAATAGGCACCACTATGGATTCTGACAAGTGTCAATCAATGGAGAGTCCAGAAAAACACTAGTAGATACTGGGTGCTTAAAGAGTGTCATGCAGCCTCAAGATATTACGGGAGGGATAAAAACCACTTCTGGACTTGTCAACATCCAGTGTGTACATGGGGACAGTAAACAGTATCCAACCACTAAAATGAATGTACAACACAAGCCTTCGGTCCCACCAATTCCCCTATTAGTGGGACTGATTCCCAAGCTGCCTGAACCCTTAGTTATAGGCAATGACTATTCTCATATGGCTAGTTTACTTCATGAAACATGGACAGTTGGAGAAGAATGGAGGAAATCAACTCCTTTTTTCCACATGCACAATTATGAATGGCCTCCAGGAAAAGCTTGAAAGAGTAAAAATCAGAAAAGAGAAGAAAAGAAGAATTGGACACAAGTAGCTTTAACCAAGACTGAAGAAGCCGGTATGTGGGAGCATGACCAAAGTTTTCACACCGCCCAAAGAGAAGATACTGCCCTACGTGACGCATGGAACAAGCCAATCCAACAGAAGACCCGAATAAAGTAGGTACCCAGTTCTTTGTTAACAAGGGCTTACTATACTGAAAGAGGGGGAAAACCCTAACCCCACAGTTGTTCATACCCCAAACGTTTAGAAGGAAAGTCTTATTTCTTGCCGATAGTCATCTGCTAGGGGGACACTTTGAAAAATAGTTTGGGGCATTCGAGAAAAGTGTAGCAAAGAGATGTCAGAAGATGCAGAGAAGTTTTGAGCCTGCTGAAGATTTTTTGAGCAGAGAAACAAGCACAGCTTTTTTAGTTTTTACATTGGTAGAAATTTCGAACAAGCAAGCAACAGCAGTTCAGTGCAGGAGCTCTGATCTCTTGATCTCTGGTCAGGACATGTGCAGGAAACGGTCCCACTGGGAGTGAGATTTTATGGAAAGGTCAAGAGGAGTAATATAGTGCAGAGAGAACAGGCTGAAATTCAGCAGACATATTGAGGATGGTTAAAGATCACAACCTTTTGAGAAGGATGTTACATGCATCTCAAAACTAAGACACATTTTTTTACATGGAAAATAAAGAAAAAGGGAATTGCAAACTTTGCCAGAAGGCTCAATGGAGTTAGCAGAACACACTGGTTCAACACCATTTTCACCTCTTCTCCAGCTTCTTACTCTTTTGCTGATTCTGCCCACTTACATCTACCTCTCATCTCTCCCCAAGCATCTTACTTTCTCTCTCTGATTCTGCCACTCTTACATCCATCTTTCTCCTCAATGCTCTACTCCTTTCTTCTCCTCTTCCCACCCATCTTTTCTTGCCTTAACTTTTTTTGCTGTTTTGTCCCCTTTACATCAACCTTTCCCTTGTCTTCAGCCTATTCTTGCTGGCTCTGCCCCTCTTATATCCACATCTTTCTTACAACGCTGCTCTTTGCCACTCTCTCCCCCAAGCCTCTTACCTTGTTTCAGCTGTTATAATCCTTTATATTCACCTCTCCCCTTCAATCATCCTACTCTCCGAACATTTGTTTACATTTTTGCATGGATTCTTCCCCTCCTAACATTACTCTAATGCTAATATAGGTGAACAAATCGCTGAAACTTCAAGCCAGAGGCCTGGCTCTGCTCAGTCAAGGTCCTGTTGGAACCCTAACTCCAAAATGAGCCAAGCTTTCACAGGATCGATGTGGCCTAGTGGCTACAGTTGCCTACCAGGCATCCTGGGAAGTCATGGCTTGAATCCCAGTCTTGGCTCCGCATCCTGTGAATTCAGGCAAATCTCTAAGCTGGAAAAACAAATTAACATAGTTGGTCTATTGTAAAGTGCTCTTATGTCCATAGCCACGGTTCATGATATGTAAAACCGCCAAAAGTACAATGTGGACCGTGCCTATCACCAAGGTTCCAGTCTCATCCTCCACCTATTAAAGACAAGCATTGGCATAGCCAATAGGTCTCGCCTTTGAGGCGTTATTAGTGTTTAGACAGAGCTATTGGCTTTAATGTTTCCAGTGGGGTGAAGGAAACCCGCACCACAGCTGTGCAGTGGGGTGAAAGGAAGCACGCACCACAGCTGTGCAATAAGGTGAAAGGAAGCACGCACCTCAGGTGTGCACTGGGGTGAAAGGAGGCACACACCACATATCTGCACTGTGCAGTGTTGTGAAAGGAAGCACGCGCCACTACTGTGCAGTGGGGTGAAAGGAAGCACTCGCCACAGCTGTGTACTGTGCAATGGGGGGAAAGGAAGCACGCACCACAGCTGTGCACTGTGCAGAGATGTCAAAGGTAGCACGCACCACAGCTGCGCAGAGGTGTAAAAGGAAGCGCCCACCATGGTGCTGAAAAAACGCGAATGTTAAAAGGTGCGGTCAATTTTGAAGCTGTGTACTGTGCAATGGGGGGAAAGGAAGCACGCACCACAGGTGTGCACTGTAGAGAGCCCCTGGATCGAGCGAGCACCAAAAGCAATGTGGGGAAAGGAAACACGCACCACAGCTGTGCACTATGCAGAGATAACCACAAAAGCAGCGCTCCCATCAACGGCTGACCACAGGTTCAGCACATCAAATCCCAATTATTCATAAACATTGAGAGTCTTGTGCAACCACTTCCAGAGCTTGCCGCAGTTAAGCTCTACTGGAAACCAGAAACGCAATCTTTGTACAAAAGGGAAGGTGCACCAAAGTCAATGTCCTCCAAATGTATCCAAACAGAATCCTTTTATTGGTCTTGATAGTAAAACATGGGCATCAGCCAACGCGTTTCGTTCCACTGAGGGAACTTCATCAGGGCTGAAAACATATATATAAAAACGAAACGTAAATCACAATATCCACAATAAAAATAATACAAACATAAACAGTGACATAAGTGAACGGCCCGAACAAAGAATTTCTACAAAGCATATATGTCAAAAACATATAGCACATAAATATATACAATTAAAAGATGTTACATTAAGACCACATTTACAAAGAATATAAAAACTGGCAAAGGTAAGACAGACATGATAAAAGCACCGAGATAAAATGGATTTATTCAAATTGTTGTCCATATCGGTGACCAAAATCGTTCCAAAGGAGATGAATAGAAAGTGGGAGAAAGTCCATATAATCAGGGAAGACAGAGACAGGAAAGGCAGAGTGAAAGTAGAAAATGCCCAGTGGATGAAGAGGTCCGAATATCAATCAAAGCCAATCACCATGTGCACGGTGATTAGATAGTGATTACGCTAACTTGCATCCCTAAGTTCCCTACTAAGTATAGCGTAAGCGATCGATCTTTTATTTACCTAAAGTGGTCGAGGGGAGGAAAACAACTTAAACAGATATCAACAAAGTTGTCGTGCCTGAAAAGACCACTGACTCCGAAGTGCAGTTTGAATATTTATTATAAGGCCAAAAACAATTGGATGTAAATACATCTCAATAACAAAGTATAGAGATACAGAAAAATTAATACAGAGCCGATTTTTCGGATATAAGTAATGCGGCCCAAAAGGCAAATGATTATAAATTCCAAAATCACAATGCAACACAAAATAGATGCAATATTCAGCTCTCGACTCATTGAAAGAAATCAAAATCTTTCCCTACACTATTCTATATGAGGGCCCTTCCTGTCTCTCTTCTATCGTTCACAAATGGTGTCAGCACGTGTGACTTCCTAAGAAGTACTCACGTCAAATGGGTCGTTTAGCTTAAGGCTATGGAGCTCGCTCTAAGATGCTCCTTCTTCTCCGAAAGCTAGCAGAAGTCTGGTCTCTCTGTCCCTGCACATCATACAAAATGATGAGATTCAATCAACATTGCGTCATCTTTTCTAAAAGTTTCCACTAGACCTCTATACAGTAGCTGGTTCTCTTTCATGAAGCAAAATTAAAGATATCTTCTTCCAGTGGCCTTGGCTTCCAGACAGACCCGATACGCAAAGCATCCTCCCTTCTCGCTTCCAGCTATCTTCAAAGGCATTCCGGATCTCTCCTTAACTCTGAAAATAACGATGTGTATTTCTGCACCTGCAACAGAGTGAGAACATTCTAACCTCGAACACAACAATCATTTAATTCATTATTTCTCGAGAGCAAGGAGAATCTTTTGGGCCTACATTTCAGACAACTTAAACGAATCACAATTACGATATATAAAAATAATATTGTCCTGCACATTATGCATGAAGGAATCATAATACATACAGAAGTCTACTTAATGCGTTCACTAATTCAACATTACATGATTCAAATAAATGTTTCTTACTAATCAAAAACACTGCACACAATACGAATACATGAGAGTGCGTTTAAACCATGAATATAGTGCACTCATACAAATAGAGTGCTATCTGCGCTCTATCAGTTCCCCCCTCTTATGACTAGTGTCATAACACCAATTCTCTTTTCTTTTGTAGTTTCTCCTAGTAGAAGAGACCGACCTAAACACGAGCTGTAGCTTGCCGTCCCTGCCTGAATCGTTCTAACCCTTTAAGGTGCTGGTAATGACTGTCCTGCAGTCGCTCAAGTTGTTGCTCTCTCTTTTTCAACAGTCTCCTGACGTCTTGCCCTTTGCCATTTGTACGCCTTGATGGCTCCTAATAGGACGATTATACAAATGACAGCTATTATAATAGGCTTCAAAATATATCCCATTATTCCTTGTCCCAGACTTCCAAACCAACTGCCTATCTTGCCAAATCCTTTCCCCACTTGTTCCCAGAGTCCTTCAGCAGCCATCTCACGTAACTCTTGATGTATATCTGAAATATTGTTGATATATTTTCTTATATCCCGACTGTTGTCAGGAATATAAGTGCAGCACTGTTGAACTCTCAATAATTTGCAGACTCCTACGGCTTTTGCTAGCAGCACATCTAGGGCAAGATGGTTTTGCAAAACCATAGCCCTTATCGAAACCATCTCCCCATCTACAAGTAGTAGAATCTGAGCGGTATTTATGGAGAGCTTATCCACTAATGTTGCCAACTTTCTGATTTTCAAATCATTCAAAATCACACCCATACTCGGTATCATAGCTCCAAATATGTCGCCAATCACTTCTCCTGCACTCGCACCACGTTTCCCTCTTTGAGGTCTCCTTTTCTCTAAAGGCCATAAATCATTCACATGGAAAATCTAATGCTATGGGTCCAAAACTCCCCTTTGCTTTATGATCTAATTCTTCTTTGGTCCATGAGGTAACCTTATGCTTTGGATCTGGTCTAAATAGTGTCTGTCTATGTCGATCTTCTATTTGATCTATGAATTTCTTTTCAATGTCAGTTAACATGCAGGTTAAATTGTGTCTATGGGCATAGGACGTATCCAAAATAATGATAGGCACAAAATACTTTGACATTCACTCTACTTCCTTATAATAGTCATATTTATTCATATATTTCAGAACTGGGACTTCCGAGAGTACCACATCATTGTTAGAGAAATAGTACTTGAAGTGTGCCTTGCTATAAAACATACTCAATAATACACTACATGTAATGCCGTAAGTTACAGGCAAATGGTGATATCGAATGCCTTCCTCTACTGAGGCTGGTAATTGCATACACACATAGCAATCCTTCGCTTCCATGGTATCCACATACTCATACAATAATCGAGCATACGCATTCAAAGTGAAATCACCCTTTGACAGATCAACATGCAGTCTACGACTGGTTTCCTTAATCATTTCTAGGTCATGGGCGTATGCGTCCTCATCTATCCCAGAGCTTGGTGTAGTGAGTGTTGTCTGTACCCTGTTCTGTTCGACATTCTGAGATACAACTAGAGATACAACAATCACCACAGTTATAACAATAAGCACCACTACAATGAGGGTGCCAATGATCCACTTCTGTCTGCGTGTTGATTTTTCGGACACCATGGTTTCTCTTGATCTGTTCCGAAGCACAAAAGGGAAACACAGTCTCTTTCTGTTTCTTTGGTTTAACAATGTCTTTCTTGCTTCTTTCTTTCATGCAATTAATGTCAGAGTTCTTTCGCTTGATACTAAGGGGCCGATTCCGATCTCGGTCGGAGGCGCACCCAATACTATTCGGTCAGGAAAAAAGCCATGCGAAAGCCAGTTTCCCGACCGATCCGTACAGCACACCGAACGAGCAAGTACGATGCGCACAACAGCAAAAATTCCGGCCGAGCCGTACTCACCCAAACCAGGTCCTGTTCTCCGACCGAGGCGAATCCGGAAACGCCGAATCGAGTCGCACGGAAGGGAAAATGCAGCCCCGTCCGGCCGGACAAGTACGATGCGCTTTCCGTACGCGCCGAACCCGTCGCTACGCACGGCACGTCAAAGCATCCGGGAGAGGCGCACATAAGCTCCGAATCGCGCCACAACACGATCCACGGCTACGAGACGAACACAGCACCGACGAGGACGACGCGAAGCGACGAGGACGAAGCGAAGCGACGAGGACGAAGCCAAGCGACGAGGACGACGCGAAGCAACGAGAAGGACGAACGACACGAACCAACCATGAATCCCTTCGTCCCGATCATACCAATATTCTACATCTACTACCGGAACAGGCACGGACGCGTACGGCGCAGAAGGTAAGTCAGACACCAACCACAAAACACATACAACACGTACACGACACATCACACACATACACTGGGAATCTGAATATACTTACACCAGCAACAGCAGCACCATAGGGGCGGGATGCCCATCACCAATGCCACATATGCACACAGGGGCCTGAATGCGCGCCACCACCCCAACCCAGGGGGGGCTGGATGCCTACCACTACTACCACCCTTAGCCAGGGGGGCAGGATGCCTACCACTACTACCACCCTCACCCACGGGGGGCAGGATGCCTACCACTACTACCACCCTTAGCCAGGGGGGCAGGATGCCTACCACTACTACCACCCTCACCCACGGGGGCAGGATGCCTACCACTACTACCACCCTTAGCCAGGGTGGCAGGATGCCTACCACTACTACCACCCTTAGCCAGGGGGCAGGATGCCTACCACTACTACCACCCTTAGCCAGGGGGCAGGATGCCCACCACTACTACCACCCTCACCCAGGGGGGCAGGATGCCCACCACTACTACCACCCTTAGCCAGGGGGCAGGATGCCCACCACTACTACCACCCTTAGCCAGGGGGCAGGATGCCTACCACTACTACCACCCTCACCCACGGGGGCCGGATGCCTACCACTACTACCACCTCACCCAGGGGGCAGGATGCCCACCACTACTACCACCCTTAGCCAGGGGGCAGGATGCCCACCACTACTACCACCCTCACCCAGGGGGCAGGATGCCCACCACTACTACCACCCTTAGCCAGGGGGCTGGATGCCTACCACTACTACCACCCTTAGCCAGGGGGCAGGATGCCTACCACTACTACCACCCTCACCCACGGGGGCAGGATGCCTCACCACTACTACCACCCTTAGCCAGGGTGGCAGGATGCCTACCACTACTACCACCCTTAGCCAGGGGGCAGGATGCCTACCACTACTACCACCCTTAGCCAGGGGGCAGGATGCCCACCACTACTACCACCCTCACCCAGGGGGGCAGGATGCCCACCACTACTACCACCCTTAGCCAGGGGGCAGGATGCCTACCAGCACTTAGCCAGGGGGCAGGATGCCCACCACTACTACCACCCTCACCCAGGGGGCAGGATGCCCACCACTACTACCACCCTTAGCCAGGGGGCAGGATGCCTACCACTACTACCACCCTTAGCCAGGGTGGCAGGATGCCTACCACTACTACCACCCTTAGCCAGGGGGCAGGATGCCTACCACTACTACCACCCTCACCCACGGGGGCAGGATGCCTACCACTACTACCACCCTCACCCAGGGGGGCAGGATGCCCACCACTACTACCACCCTCACCCAGGGGGGCAGGATGCCCACCACTACTACCACCCTTAGCCAGGGGGCAGGATGCCTACCACTACTACCACCCTCACCCACGGGGGGCAGGATGCCTACCACTACTACCACCCTTAGCCAGGGGGCAGGATGCCTACCACTACTACCACCCTTAGCCAGGGGGCAGGATGCCTACCACTACTACCACCCTTAGCCAGGGGGCAGGATGCCCACCACTACTACCACCCTCACCCAGGGGGGCAGGATGCCCACCACTACTACCACCCTTAGCCAGGGGGCTGGATGCCTACCACTACTACCACCCTTAGCCAGGGGGCAGGATGCCTACCACTACTACCACCCTTAGCCAGGGGGCAGGATGCCTACCACTACTACCACCCTTAGCCAGGGGGCAGGATGCCCACCACTACTACCACCCTCACCCAGGGGGGCAGGATGCCCACCACTACTACCACCCTCACCCAGGGGGGCAGGATGCCCACCACTACTACCACCCTTAGCCAGGGGGCAGGATGCCTACCACTACTACCACCCTCACCCACGGGGGCAGGATGCCTACCACTACTACCACCCTTAGCCAGGGTGGCAGGATGCCTACCACTACTACCACCCTTAGCCAGGGGGCAGGATGCCTACCACTACTACCACCCTTAGCCAGGGGCAGGATGCCCACCACTACTACCACCCTCACCCAGGGGGGCAGGATGCCCACCACTACTACCACCCTTAGCCAGGGGGGCAGGATGCCTACCACTACTACCACCCTTAGCCAGGGGGCAGGATGCCTACCACTACTACCACCCTTAGCCAGGGTGGCAGGATGCCTACCACTACTACCACCCTTAGCCAGGGGGCAGGATGCCTACCACTACTACCACCCTCACCCACGGGGGCAGGATGCCTCACCACTACTACCACCCTCACCCAGGGGGGCAGGATGCCCACCACTACTACCACCCTTAGCCAGGGGGCAGGATGCCTACCACTACTACCACCCTCACCCACGGGGGGCAGGATGCCTACCACTACTACCACCCTCACCCAGGGGGGCAGGATGCCCACCACTACTACCACCCTTAGCCAGGGGGCAGGATGCCTACCACTACTACCACCCTCACCCACGGGGGCAGGATGCCTACCACTACTACCACCCTCACCCAGGGGGGCAGGATGCCCACCACTACTACCACCCTTAGCCAGGGGGCAGGATGCCCACCACTACTACCACCCTTAGCCAGGGGGGCTGGATGCCTACCACTACTACCACCCTTAGCCAGGGGGGCAGGATGCCTACCACTACTACCACCCTTAGCCAGGGGGCAGGATGCCTACCACTACTACCACCCTCACCCAGGGGGGCAGGATGCCCACCACTACTACCACCCTTAGCCAGGGGGCAGGATGCCTACCACTACTACCACCCTCACCCACGGGGGCAGGATGCCTACCACTACTACCACCCTCACCCAGGGGGGCAGGATGCCCACCACTACTACCACCCTTAGCCAGGGGGCAGGATGCCTACCACTACTACCACCCTCACCCATGGGGGCAGGATGCCTACCACTACTACCACCCTCACCCAGGGGGGCAGGATGCCCACCACTACTACCACCCTTAGCCAGGGGGCAGGATGCCCACCACTACTACCACACTTAGCCAGGGGGCTGGATGCCTACCACTACTACCACCCCCACTCATAGGATGGACAATGCATGACACAACAAGCACACCACAACCTAGGGAATGCAAGATTAAGACATCCCCCACCACCATGACAAGCGTGTGAGCAGGCTGTGTCAAATGCCTACAACACCGAACATGACTTTGAACATACAATGTGACCCCCTAGCACATGTGCCACACATATATGTGTGTGGCACCCACAATGCAAGCAGCCCATGACCATTGTGGCAATGGGGCCTAAACCCCCATCATCACAGTGACCAAAAGGCAAGTGTGGGGTCCATAGCTGAAGCACATTTTGACCATTGTGGCAATGGGGTCTAAACCCCCATCATCACAGTGACCAAAAGGCAAGTGTGGGGTCCATAGCTGAAGCACATTTTGACCATTGTGGCAATGGGGTCTAAACCCCCATCATCACAGTGACCAAAAGGTAAGTGTGGGGTCCATAGCTGAAGCACATTTTGACCATTGTGGCAATGGGGTCTACACCCTCATCATCACAGTGACCAAAAGGTAATTGTTGACAAAGAAAGAGCTGCAACTGCCAAACTGCATGGATCATTCCTGGTCACAGAACCAAAAACTCATCTGTGGCAAAGTAGTGTATGTGTCCCATTGCAACATAAATTGGGGGAGCCAAATACTGCAGTGCAAATGAAACATTCCTTTGGCCATGTGCAGACAAACAACACCCATGGGGGCTGAGACCGTCAACAGTCATCAATGACACAATGACAGAAGTGACCATCAGAATGCAGAACCACATATTTGCACCAATGGGCACACAAATGCAGATACCCTGTGGAGACAGCAGATGTGAGGTGAACAGATACCATACCATGGCAGCAATGGGACACACAAACCATGATCACTGTGCTGACCGATGACCTAGGAGTCCCAGGGACAGCAGGGGAAACACACCAAACAACATACAGCCAATGGCACACCCAAGATATGCCAATGCAGTGGTGCAGATGCACAAACACAAACAGGCAGACCAACACTGTCATCATACACAGCAGGTGAGGGGTGGGGGTGCCAGTGTCCCCAGGCAACAACACAACACATGAGGAGAGCTGAATACCAATCATACAGATGTGCATACACTGCCACACTAAGGTAACTCATGGATCCAAATCCCCTATGTGGGCAAGCAGGCATTGACAGGTGAGAGGGAGCACAAAACACACATGTCACACAGGCACGTAGGAACAACAACTGACACAGCAAGTCACAGACACACCACAGCACCACCCCCAGGGCCCCCACAATGTGGTGACCCTGGGCTGAATAAAAATACCACTGTGATGACAAAGCTAAATGTCGTTCACACTGTGAACCACAGTCAGGTGTCCTGAGCAACTAACTACCATCACACCTACACAAGCACAAATCAATCAGCATGGCCAGTAAGCCAAGGCCAACATGGAGGCAGGGGACTAGCCGGGCAACAACTCTCATCTGCACACACTCAAGACCACACCCCTCGACCTCCAACAATGTGCAGCAGTGAAGTACACATGCACTGGTGACATTGCACATGCACCCATGACTATTCCAGGGTGGTGGGTGGGAACCAAGGTGTAGAAACACATCACACATGGACACTCAACAAGACTCCTGAATGTCTGACACACTGCACACTACGCTGTACATGGACATGACGGCAATACCACACCGACCAATGGGATCCCAGCCACAGTCACACACCAATGAAGAAGCCAAGGTCACCCACAAAGAACACACATAGACAACAACCAACATTGCAGCCCGGACCCTAAGGAGTGCCAGCAGTCACACACACAACGTGTCACAATCACTGAAAGATAACACAAACTGGAAATCACATGACAGGGGAAAACAACAAGTGCCAAAGGGAAACCTGACTGTGACCCATCTGCGTCAGCACACAAACTCTGCCCTGACAGCAAACACACCTATGGGTGACACCCTGATGACCAGTAATGTGCCATGCACCCACATCACAGAGAACACAGGGAGAAGACTTTGGGGGAACATAGCTCAAGTCAGCAAGCATCACAAACAGGTACAACACTAGGGATCACAGCATGCGCAGATGAATGAAAGTGAACACACAGACATGCACATACAACACACACCTTGGGCGCAGGCAATGTCACACGTGTACACACTGCCATGAGGGGACTCCACTCCTGTGTGAGGAAAGCTGTGCCATATGTTGCCTCAGTAGGGCCCCATCATGTCAGCTGAGCACTTGGTCACACAATCAACAATTAGCACCAAATGAGGGCTCCCATCACATCAGCCTGGTCATGGATGTGCCAACGGAATCATCAGCACAGATCCAACACACTTGTATAGCAATGTTGCACTGACTACACGGATGAGTCCCTCCCCATTGATGCCCAAACCTGCATGTCCACTGGAGATGGCAACACGGTCAGGGAAGTAGACAAATGCAACGATGGCAGGCACAACAGATGTGCAGGGGTGGAAGCCACAGATATGAAATTGCCAATGTAAGTAGGAAACCCATTGCCAAATACTGAACACATGACACCCTCAGATGCTGCTATTGATGACATGGATACACCACATGATAGGACACATTCCCCCTGGACCACATGGGTTCCTGCACAGTAACACTTCATAATCATGAGACCAGATATCACCATCACTGCAGCAAGGGCATGGTTAGCTGCACCAACAACATGTACATCTGAAGCATGAGCACTAGAGAAAAGAAAGTTGCTTTATTCAGCATATGTGTTGTTTGATAACGACGTCCAGAAGAAATTAGAGCAAAGGCCAATGGCCAGTCCATTGTCAAAGTTCAAACAGGGTGACACTGGCAGATGTCACCCTACGCATGCCTGCACAATACCAGGGACAATCCACTAGGAGGGGCAACCGGGGGGCAGGCCAGGCACCGCAGGGACAGGATCAGGGCTCACCAGGGGGAGTCAGGGAAGGGGTGGTGGGTGCTGGAGAGCCACTGACAACTGCAGTGGAGGTGTCTGACATGGTGTGTGCCGGCACAACTGGGGGCATGACACAGATGTCGTGGGTGCCGGCACAACTGCAGTGGACCCTGCAGATGGGGTGGACAGGTCCGCCACTGCAGTGCCCAAGTCAGACAGGGCGGTAGTGGACTCCACTGCAGTGCCTACCTCCAGGGGAGGAGAATGGGGAACAGGCAAGGTGGGTTGGACAGAGGGGGAGGACGCCCTCACCACATCAGTGGCACAGACAAGCGCAGCGGGGGTGTGGTGCTGGGAGAGCAAGTGGCAGGGGGAGAAGGCCGGAGCATCTTGGGGTTGGTATATCTGTGGGTGGGGGAACCTGGGGCTGGGTGTGGTGGGGGCACCTGTGCAGTGGGGGCCTGAGGGATGGAGGACGGAGACCTTGTGCCTGAGCTGCAGGGCGGTGGCGGGGTCTTGCTCTTAGCACTCCGGGGGACTTGCGGGTGGGGGCCTCAGTCCGTCTGCGCCTGGGGGAGGGTGTCCGGGGGCGAGGGGCACTCTGCTCCGTGTGGGTGGGCTTCCTCTTCCCCCGGGATGCTGGAGCAGCTTCATCGGTGGGGAAGAGGCCGAGGTCACAGAGGAAGAGCTGCTGTGACTTTGGGGTTGCAGGTGAGGCAAGGGAGGGTGCTTTGGAGGGAGAGGGAACTGAGGACTGCGCAGTGCATGTGGATGCGTGTGTGTGTTCCAGGGCCCCATCCCCTGTGAGTCTGGCTTCAGTCCCCTGAATGCGCGTGCGTGTGCGTTTTGTCATTGGCGTGTGTGTCAGTGTGCTGGATGTGTGTGTGCTGGTGTGTGCCTGTGCCAGTATGTGTGTGCCTGGGATGGGTAAGGTGCTGGGGAGTGTGGATGGAGCAGAGGCAGGAGGGGTGAGGGACCGTTTGAGGAGGGACACTGCTGCCGTCAGGGAGGAGTCCATGGACCTATTGCCCCTCTGTAGGTCAGACATGCCCGATGAGATGCCCTCCATGAACGACACCAGCTGAGTCAACAGCGCGGTGTGCGCATGGAGGACACTCAGCATGGCTGTCTGCCCTACATGGAGCTGGCGAAGGAGGTACACAGACTCCTCACTCAGGGCAGCAGGGGACACAGGGGCAGGGGGTGCGGTGCCTGGCCCAAAGGAGACACGCTCCCGGACATGGGAGCCTCCACGGACCTGGGGAATGGGAGCCGATGGGAGGGCGGTGGTGGTGCTGGTGGTGGCGGGGACAGCAACACTAGCTGGGGTGTGGTGGCTGCTGACACCCGCCTCCACAAGGGAGTCATCCTCCGAGTTGCTCTGGTCCTCAGCTGAGGTGGATGCTGCTGAGGACTCCTCGGTGTGGCTCCCCTCGCCCTCCGTGCCACTGGGTCCCTCCGACCACTCCTCGGCTGCTGACCCAGTCTGGCTCTCCGGCTCCTCCTGGTCCGTGGAGCTGTCCCCTTCCGTGGCCGTGGATGTATCTGCAAACAATGGGGAAACAGACAGACATCAGTCACCTGCACATAACGCACACACCACTGTGAGCACAGCACATCACAGAGCAAGCCCTGGCATCATTAGTTGTACATTGCTAAAAGTGCACTAATTGAACAGGAGAAGTCAATTGTCAGTCTGATGCCAAGCATGGCACTCACATCCCACATGGCCTTGCACCCATCTGTCTGGTGTCTGTTGGATTGCAACACCCCAGTGTTGACACATGCACCAAGTACACAGTAGTTGGACAGTGCAGAGGACACGGTGTGGACACATCACAGCTCTTGCCACTGAGTCAGTACAGGTTTACGGATGTAAGGGATGCCCAGAGTCAAATAGGAAATGCATGTGATGCATACCAGCGACAGACACCATGATGCACCCATGTCCTGATAGCCAGCGCCACTATGGTGTGCATGTAGCACATGTCACTCCCCTGCAGGATCACCAATCAGTAGACACATGCCATGGCGGAGGCATGACTGCAAAGTCATACATCACTGTCTCAGTGATGTATGACTTTGCAGCCAGACAACAACACTCTGCACTGTGTCACAATAGTAGGTCATGGGGAATGCAAGTCCTGGAGCTGCACAAGTGCACATGTACATCCCCCCACAACACATCCTCTTAACCCTCATCTGTCCAGGTCATACCTATTGGACATATGGGAGACCTGTGACACTACCCTCTGAACCTGAGCCCCTCACACTCTGCTGTGCATGGGGAACAGCTGCCTGAACTTCACATTTACATGCCCCAGTCTGCATGGGCAGCTGATCAGACACCTATGTGTCACACAAGTATCGTCTCCTATGGTCACATCTCCAGTGGCATGCTGAGCCCCTACCAAGAAACTCCACAGCAGTCCTGGCGACTAATCCACAGCACACTGACACAGAGGCAGACACCTGAGGGGTCAAATCACTGTGCACAATGTGTCCTCTGATACACGGGAGTGGGAGTACAGAGTGTATTGTATGGCCTGGAGTAGGCATGACTGTCCAGCCCCACATGAATGAGGGATGAGCCCTGGACTGTAGGCAGCTGGCTAAGTATGTGTGACACACGTCATATACATACTCCTGGGGCCCAAACATTGTTCCCACCCGCAGCATGGGTGTGTGCCAGGTACCCCAGCCACATGTGGTGGATCAGCTCAGCAATTGGACCACAGATCAAAGTAACACGCTGAATACATGTCAGAATACAGGCATTGTGTAAGCAATGGACCCACCCATGATGCCCACCACAGAGTCAGGGAAACAGATGCTGTCTCCCACCTTGAGTCAAGCAAACTGCAAGGACACAGTCCTAAGTGACAGAATTCCCTGCATGTAAGGGCCACACCTGGGTATCAGATGAGGAGTGGGCAGTGCACAATAGAGGGACATGGCTCCTGGACAACATGACTGCTGTACTGTGGCAGTTCAACCTGGCCCGAGGAGGGCACATAGCATGTTAGACAGAGTACACAGTGCAGTCTTTGACTCACCCCCTCCTTGCTGCTCTCTGGCCTTCAGCTGCCCATCCAGGTCTGGAAAGACCACCGCCAGGATCCTGAGCATGTGGGGGTCAGGGTCCGTGTTCCGCCCCTCCTGCGAGGAGGCGACAGCTTCAGCTGGACCCGTGCAATCCTCCGGGTCCAGCCCCGAAGGTCCTGCCACCTCTTTTGGCAGTTGCGGATCCGGCGCTTGTAGACCCCCACGGACCGGACAGCCCGGACGATGTCCTTCCAGATCTCATGCTTCCGATGGGCAGAAGCCTGTCAGGATGACAAAGTGATAAGGCCATTACTACACATGCAACATATCCGTGCATGACACAGTTGCATATACATGTCGCAATCACAGGGGCACATGGTGTACCCAGGCAGTGCACGGCTGCCCATGGACAGTTTTCCAGAAGTCACTACATGGTATCATTGCATGGGGAGTAAAACCCTGTTCAGAAGCACTGTCACTGCACCATACCTGTCCAGTGCAAGTCACTACACACTATGGGGGTGACAACTACTCAGTGAGCCTGCTAGCCAGTGGTGTGCTGACTCTCAGCCTTGCTAGTCAGACAAAATGCACATTCAGAAAGGCAGTGCACAGAACACTCACCTGCTCCCCTGGTGTCCCATACAGCTTGCTGTACTGTGGAAGTAGGCTGTCCAGCAGGGCCTGGTTCTCTTCAAGGCTGAAGGCTGGGGCTCTCTCCACAGTACGTGCCATTGCAGGGTCCAGAGGGGCAGAGACAGCAGCAGTGCAGTGGCAGATGTCGTCCTGGAGCATGTAGTGCAGGCAAGTGGGCTCTCAGGGGAACATGCAGCAATATATATGTGCTGGAGAGGCAGATACTGTCCCTTGTGTCCAAAGTGATAGGTCCAAGTCGTTTGCATCTTCTGAATCTGGCCAATCCATGGAATAGCAGCACCAAAACACGCCCACAGCATCCTTCAAAATTTCAACTTCATGACATACATGATTTTGCAACATTGTTGTGGGTGACCAACTGATTTTCCAGCAACCGACTCGCTCGAATATTCGAAAACGCGTCCGTTGCCAGGCAAGCCCATTGTCAATGGGTGCGCACCGATCGGTCCATTGAGGTACAACGCGCACAGGGGTACAACGCGTACCCGCACACATTGAATGCAATGGGCCGGCCGGAGGCACCGATCGGTCCATTGCAGTACAACGCGCACAGGGGTACAACGCGTACCGCACACATTGAAAGCAATGGGCCGGCCGGAGGCACCGATCGGTCCATTGCTGTTCAACGCGCACAGGGGTACAACGCGTACCCGCACACATTGAATGCAATGGGCCGGCCGGAGGCACCGATCAGTCCATTGCAGTACAACGCGCACAGGGGTACAACGCGTACCCGCACACATTGAAAGCAATGGGCCGGCCGGAGGCACCGATCGGTCCATTGCTGTTCAACGCGCACAGGGGTACAACGCGTACCCGCACACATTGAATGCAATGGGCCGGCCGGAGGCACCGATCGGTCCATTGCTGTTCAACGCGCACAGGGGTACAACGCGTACCCGCACACATTGAATGCAATGGGCCGGCCGGAGGCACCGATCGGTCCATTGCAGTACAACGCGCACAGGGGTACAACGCGTACCCGCACACATTGAATGCAATGGGCCGGCCGGAGGCACCGATCGGTCCATTGCAGTACAACGCGCACAGGGGTACAACGCGTACCCGCACACATTGAATGCAATGGGCCGGCCGGAGGCACCGATCGGTCCATTGCAGTACAACGCGCACAGGGGTACAACGCGTACCCGCACACATTGAATGCAATGGGCCGGCCGGAGGCACCGATCGGTCCATTGCAGTACAACGCGCACAGGGGTACAACGCGTACCCGCACACATTGAAAGCAATGGGCCGGGCCGGAGGCACCGATCGGTCCATTGCTGTTCAACGCGCACAGGGGTACAACGCGTACCCGCACACATTGAATGCAATGGGCCGGCCGGAGGCACCGATCGGTCCATTGCAGTACAACGCGCACAGGGGTACAACGCGTACCCGCACACATTGAAAGCAATGGGCCGGCCGGAGGCACCGTTCGGTCCATTGCTGTTCAACGCGCACAGGGGTACAACGCGTACCCGCACACATTGAAAGCAATGGGCCGGCCGGAGACACTGATCGGTCCATTGCTGTTCAACGCATCACTGTACATGTGACTGGCATATGTCAGCATGCCTGTCTCAGATGGACATATGCCAGCCACAGATAGCTCCCAGGGAGTGAGGGGCACACCTACATCACGACAGCCTGTCCAAACCTTATCATAAGGCATGTAAGGCTGCATTTCCTATTGTGTGTATGTTGGTTTACATGTTGTCCTGTGGGTGTCACCTGTGGGCAGCCACCCCCAGGCTGTGCACGTGTTAATGGGGACAGGATCCTGGGTGTTACGTGTACGTGACCACTGTGATGTGCAACTGTTCATATCTGTGCATGTGCCATGGTCACATTTCACAGTGGTGTTTGTGTATGTCATGTCACATACCCCGTGAGTCCCATGTGGGACGGTATGTTTGAGCCAGGGTGTCCCAGTGGCACAATAGTGATGGCCCACCACAGTCTTTGTGCATGTAGTGTTTACAATGTCTCTGATTTCATGTGCACAATGGGAGACAGTCTCCACATCCACGTTGTGTGTGCATGGACTCTGATGTTGTGCGTGTGTGTCACAGACGTCCATGGCTCTCCTGCCATGGCAAGTGTGGCCACTACCTGTGGGGGTCATGTTTGTTTTGTTGTGGTGTACACATGATACTCCAGGTGATGCCAGTGTCCATGTGGCATTACAGGGTCCCTGGGAATGTGCCTGTCGTTGAGCTGTGGTGCCTGGGGCACATCTGTCCTCACATGTCACTGGGGGTGACTGTGACACAGCATCATGATATCCAATGGGCCAACCTGGGACAAATTGATGCCACCTGTAGGACCGTGTTGACAGATGTTGGCCATGTATGTACCATACATGTCGTTCCGGTACTGCACACTTCATGTAGTTGTGCCTCATGATGATGTATGTTGGGATCTTGAGTGTGTTCAATGCCGCATATGTGGGGTGACTGACGATCTTGCTTACTTCTCCTCTGCACTGCAGGGCTCCTGCTGTCCATCGGCCATTCCCAGACCTGGCAACGATGGTGGAACGGGACAGCATCCGACGGTACCGCTTCACCAGGCAGCTGATTGAGGATTTGGCAGTGCAGTTGTCCCCACATTTGCAGCCTGGCCGGCCGTATCCTACAGCGCTGACCCCCAAGGTGAAGGTGATGGCAGCCCTACACTTCTTTGCCACCGGTACCTTCCAACATACTGTGGCGTCTGCTGGTGGGATGTCACAGACCATGTTCAGCCGTGTGCTCCGCGATTTCTTGGCGGCAATGTTGCTCTTCCTGAACCGGTACATCTATTTCCCTAGACTGCGACGACTCACTGACGTGAAGAGTGACTTTTATGCCCTGGGGAGGATGCCGCATGTCATTGGCTCCATTGATGGGACACATGTGGCTTTGGTACCACCACAGGCCCAGGAGCAGGCTCTACAGGAACCGCAAGCACTACCACTCGGTCAATGCACTGGTGGTGTGTCTTGCAGACATGACCATCACACACGTGTGTGCCCGTTTCCCTGGTTCAGCACACGATGCCTTTGTGATGAGGAGTAGTCGCATCCCCAGGTTGATGGCACAGATGCAGAACCAGCGTGCCTGGCTTGTCGGTGTGTACTGACTTTGTGCCATTGTGTGTGATCTGATCTGTAGTATTCCGCCCACTTTTCCAAGTCAGCTGATGTGCACTTGTCTGTCCGTAGGTGACTCGGGATACCCCAACATGCCGTGGTTGCTGACACCCCTCAGGAACCCTGTGACACCTGCCCAGATGCGCTACAATGAGGCACATGGTCGGACCAGGAGAGTGATTGAGCGGACCTTTGGTCTCCTGAAGAGCCGCTTCCGCTGCCTGGACAAGACCGGAGGGTCCCTCCCATATGCCCCTGCGAAAGTGTGCAAGATTATCATCGTCTGCTGCATGCTCCACAACCTGGCAGTGCGGAAGGAGTTGCCTCTCATCCAGGATGACGATGACCAACATCCGCCACCTGTGGAGGATCCTGGCCTGGACCACGATGCCAGTGACGATGATGATGATGATGGTGATGGTGATGTCCGCACACAGCTCATCACCAACTTCTTTAGCTGAATGTGAGTATCCTGAGGTGTCATGTGAATGATGTGAGTTGGCATGATGTGTGGGTGGTGCTCTGGTGCTGTTGGAGTGTGTCCATGGGCTACTTGACAGGATGTGTGTTGCGATGTGTGGTGACAGGTGGGCTGTACTCCCCAACAGTGTTGACATGCTAACTTGGTTCTGGGTGGGTATCTTGTAACATGTATTGTGCATGAGTTTTGCTGTTCTGTCCTGTACTGCATTGCTTTTGACTGTGTGTCATTTCTGTCCTTCACAGGGTACTTTCAGATTCGTTTGGTCAACTGTGTCCACCGACGACGTGATTGCACATCCAGGCTGGTAGCTGTTGTGTCCCTACAGGTGATGTGCGCCACACCCATGGACTTCCTTCTGTCTACAGTTGTTGACTGTGTGCCCGCTACCAGGTGGGGTTACCTTGCATCTGTAGTGGTTACGGCATGTTGCTACTGTGTAATAAACCTGTGCTTCACTTAGTGATGTGCGTTGTCTGTGGTCACACATTTGACTGCCATTTGCTTACTGCACCTGTGGGCTACTTGACTACAACTGGGAATGGGTGTGGTGTCTGTGCATTGCACCGTCTTCCCTGGCAACATCAGTGTAGGCAATGAGTCAGATGGCCTAGGTGTGTATGTGTTGTGTAGCCCTGGTGGTGTGTCTCCCTCATATGTGTCACGTTGCCTGTACTCACATGCCTGTGTTGTCCTTGCTGTTGCAGTTCGCATACACAGTGTAATTTTGCTGTTCATCATCCCCATAACAGCACCCACGTTGGAATCACGACAGAGGCAAGTATGGTGTATTATTGTGTTTATTGTGATACATCTGTGATAATAGTGCATAGGATGGATTGTGCTGTACATGAATCTTGCAATCCCAAGTTCCTAGATGAATAGAAAGTCCAGGTAGACAGGATCCCCAGTATCGGGGCCACAGTTGTCTGACACATTGTTCCAACTTGTACTCCCCATGCAATGTGTGGGAGTAGTGTTGCCATCAACAGGGTGAACAGTCTGTGCACAAAGGCGAAAATCCAGAACAGGTTCAGGCTTCCTGGGAGTTGCGCTTGGCCATCAGCCTCTCACTTTCCCCTCCTCGGACGACCCCTCTTCTTGGGGGGGCCCTCAAGTGCAGGCTGCTGCGGTGCAGGGGACTCTCCGCCAGAGTCCTCCTCCCTCCCTGTGGCAGTTGCAGTTTGTTCGGTACCAGATGTTGTTGGCACACAGGGAGGTGTGGACTGGTTGCTGTTCATCTGGCGGAGGCATTGTAAAATGTCCCTGTGCACCGCCGTCATCTCATGTAGTACATCCCACTTGGACTCCACGCGGGACATGTGGGAGTCCACACGTGACATGTGTGACTCCACGTGGGACATGTGGGAGTCCAAGCGGGCATGATGGGCAGCCTGCTGCTGTTTGATGTCTCTGAGGAGCCCCACTACCTGGCTGAGCTCTCCGGTGCTGGACTGGTACGCATCAGCTATGCGTACCAGTTGTGGGTCTTCATGCACACCAGCAACGTCTGCAAGCAGCGACCTCTGTCTCCCACCCCTCCCACCACCCCTGCTGACATGTGCAGTGTGTGCAGTTGCACGCACAGATAACCCTGGTCCACCTTGGGGGTTGGTGGTGGTGGTGGTGTCCATGGCCCCAGGTTGGTCCAGGGTCACTGCGCTGGTGTTGTTCCTTATTCTGTCCATGTCGGCAGGGATGGTATTCGTGGTGACAGTCGTTGGAGGGGTGGGTGCAGGGGTGCAGCTGGTGGACCTGCTGGTGCTGCAGCTGGTGGTCCTGCTGGTGCAGCATGTTGACTTGCACCGGATGTGCCAGGTTGTTCTTCATCGTCCGAGGAGGACAGAGGCTGTACGACGCCAGTGAGCTCGGCATCCTCTTGAGCCTGGGACTGGGACTCCTCAGCGTCTGCTGCTGTGTCCCTATCATCACCTGTTTTTGGGAGACACAAACAATGTATGTCATGTTTCTGCAGGCATCAGTGGTTGACACACCTGACAGTTGTGACTGTGCCTCGGGGTGCGGGCCTGTACATTGTATTGTCCTAAGTCGTCACAGTCAGGGGTTGATATTGGTGTGGCACATTGTCCTGCATTATTTGGGCATTTCTATGTATTCTCTGGGGTGTGAACATGGTCTGCATTGATTGTGTTTGGTTGACAGCCAGACCTCCTTCCCACCCACCCACCCAGTCAGTTATCCCACCATGGAACGTGCTTGCATTGCAGGGAGTGGAAGTTGTCTCTCAGGATGTCAGTCAGTGGTGTCCTGCTGTTTGTTGGTGCACAGTTGGCAGCAGGGCCTTGTGCTCCCCACAGCAGTAGCCAGTGTCAGCCATCTTGTGAGTCCTTCTCCACTCCCTGTGATGTGAGCATGGTTCAGGGTGGTGTTGATGGGCCAGTTGTGAGGCTGAGCAATGTCTGTGACTACGACTCCCATCATGCTATTGCCTCCACCCCCTTCCCAGCATGCCCATGCTTCCTTCCTTTGACTCTGCTTCCCTGTGGGGTGGGCTGGCTGTGCTGACAGGATGGCTGGGAGTGTTGTCCTGGCAGTTGTTTGGCTAAGAGTCCCAAGAGTGTCCCTGTGCTTCACACAACATAACCCAGGGTGGTGGTGCTTTGTGGGATCTTGTGTTAGGATGGAGGGCATTGCATTCTACCAGGTGGGTACTGTGGAGTTTGTGTTGGGGGGGGGTGTGAGGGGAGGTGCTGGTGACTATGGTCAGTGCTGCAAGTCCCCCTTCCCACCCAGCCAGCCAGATATCCCACCATGGAACGTGCTTGCATTGCAGGGAGTGGAAGTTGTCTCTCAGGATGTCAGTCAGTGGTGTCCTGCTGTTTGTTGGTGCACAGTTGCCAGCAGGGCCTTGTGCTCCTCACAGCAGTAGCCAGTGTCAGCCATCTTGTGAGTCCTTCTCCACTCCCTGTGATGTGCGCATGGTTCATGGTGGTGTTGATGGGACAGTTGTGGGGGGGCAATATGTGTGACTGCGACTCCCATGATGCTATTGGCTACACTGACTTGGCCAGCATACACAGAATTCCTTCCTTTGAGTGGTCTTCACTGTGTGTTGGTGTTGTTGTGGTGGCTACATGTGTGGATGTGTGTGTTAGTTCTATTTGTGCCACTGCCTAGCTGTAGTTGTGGTTGTGTTTGTACATGTGTTGGCACAGTTGGATGTGACTTTTTTGATGGCATGTGTTGTGTTTATCTGACTGACATACACATTTTGGGATGATTCTGTTCTAGTTGCTGTGTAATTGCTATGAGTGCATGGTTTGACTCTCCCTTGACAGTGATGTGTGTGTTTTGTGGCAGTTTATTGTGTACATTTGTTGTGTACTCACCAGGCTCTGGGATGTTCTCTAGTCCATATACGCTCACTGGCGGAAGGATGGCCCGCACCTTCTCCTCCCAGGGCCTGAGGTATATTGGCTTGGCAGGAGGGCCACTGCCGGTGTGTTGGCTGTTGATGTAGTCTATCTTCAGCAGGTCCCGTACCCTCCTGCGCACGTCATACCACCTGTTCTGGATGTCCGTCTTTGTGCGCCGACATGGTGATTGGGCGTTCACCCTGTTGATGATCCTCTCCCACATCTTGGTTTTCTGCGACATGGGGGTCTGTTGGACCAGAGTGCCAAACAGCTGTGGCTCCACCCTGAGGATCTCGTCTACCATGACTTCCAATTCACTATCTAGGAACTTGGGATTCTTCTTGGGGGGCATGGTGATGGGTGGTGATGGTGGGTGATGTGTGTGTTGGTGTGCAGGTGAGGGTGTGTGGGTGTGTGTTGTGCTGGGTGTATGTGAGGTAGGTATTTGTTGGTGTGCTGCTGTTGTGTGGCTTGTGTGAGGGATGAGCTGTGGGTGTGTGGTTGCTTTCTCTTGGGTGCTGGCAGTGGAATGGCATTTGCAAAGGCTCATGGTAGTGATTTGTGTCCTTTATATAGGTGGAGTTGTGGGTGTGTCTTTGTTCTCTGTCCCCACCCCCCAGTATTTATTGGCTTGGTAATTGCTTGTTTGGCCTTTTTTTGGTTGATTTTTCCTTTGTGCTGTTTGTGTATGTTGGAAACGTTCTTGTGACCGAGTCGGACCCTGCATTGGTCTCGTACGGTGTTTTCCGCTTCGTTCACGCTGTGTTTGTGCAGTTTTGTATGCTGCGTACGCGTCGGTCGCGGTGTATTGTGTTGCTTCGGCTCGGTTTTGTATGCGTGTCGGTCGTACGGCTTGTCCTCCGTCCGACTCGGTCGTGTTTTTCGCGCCTTGCATCGTACTTTGCGGGTTGGAGTTGGCGGGTACGATTCGGTCGGATTTGTTCCGGGTGCGTGTCGGTCGGTTGGATTCGCGTGTTTTTCCGGCCGGATTGCTATTTTCCGAGCGGCTCGGTCGGTCGGCTTGGTTTCCTGACGTGTCGGTCGGATTTATCGCGGCTTGCATCGTACTTGGCGTGTCGGGCGCCACTGGTACGTGTCGGTCGGTAATTTTTCCGGCTCCGAGTCGGTCGGTGCTTTTTCCGGCTTGAATCGGAATCGACCCCTAAACCTATTGAAGAGATGTAGACAGCCCTACTCCTTACTCCATCATCTAC
Organism: Calotriton arnoldi; assembly: GCA_963921515.1. Taxonomy (NCBI): domain Eukaryota; kingdom Metazoa; phylum Chordata; class Amphibia; order Caudata; family Salamandridae; genus Calotriton; species Calotriton arnoldi. The sequence goes on along the minus strand of CAWUFW010001107.1, from coordinate 192,827 downwards.
AAGAAAATCCCTAAATTTAAATCTTCTTAATCTGGGGTCTAGGTTATCTTCTTTCTAAGGCCTAATGCTTTCTTTGATTACAGTTCAGGCTTTATCATTAATGATATTTGATCCAAGGATTTCGAGAACAAGTTGCAGAATCTCTGCATGGGTTTCTCCCAATTCTAGCGCGGTAAGCCGTCGGCCAAATGCAGGGAAAACAACCTCATTAAGGATAAGCTAACGCAATCCACTTAATCTTGGAGGATTCGGAACTTGCAGAGTTAGTATTCCAAACGCTTCTACACCTGGGACCAATAATCGTATTTCAATCGAGAGGGAGTTCTCTCCGTAGCTTACTGTACCTGGTCCCAACCTCCCGGACTTCACTGGGCTCTGCATCTGCAGCCAGGTATGTCCACTCAGGAGATGCGTATCTTCGAGATGCTATTCTTTCTCTTCTGGAACGTCTCAGACCATCCGGTCTTTCTTCAACGTCACTTTGATCTGATTCAGATGTTTCAGGAATCGGAGTGAGATCTTTCTCAGATGCAAGCCGTATATTCAGCCTTTCTTTTCTTGCTGGCCTCTTTTCTGCTCTGGCATCTGTTCTCCCCACTTCCTCTTGATCTAATCTTTCTGCAATAGACAGCTCACTTTGATCTGGGGCACAGCTCACTTCTGCAATATCCTCTATTTCAGGATCTGGACTCAGTTCAGGAGCATTCAGCTCTTCTCTTTCTTGCTCACTTGGCTGTTCCGTTTCATCCGAAACTCTTACAGCTGAGTCTGTGCCGTCATCGTGGTCTGTATCAGGTCCACACACGCTCCTCGGACCCAGGGAACTCTCTTCTTCTGCAGGCGCTTGAACTCGGCGAGTGTGAGAAGCGTGGATCCAATTCGGCAATCCTCCACACTTCACAGCAGTACTTGTGACCAATATCACTTGATAGGGTCCTCGCCAGCGAACATCAAGACAACTCTTCCTTACGTGCTTACGAACGAGCACCCAGTCACCAGGATTAAGATCATGCAGCAGGTCTCTCGAGGTGGATGCAGTTGCAGCCTCGACCTGGTGGGATACAGAAGTAACCACATCAGCCAGTCCTTTACAATAATCCAACACTAAATCATCAGTGATGTTTATCAATGCTGTAGCTGGCACCATAGGCAAACGCATAGCTCTTCCAGTTAAGATCTTGTGTGGAGAAAGCCCTGTTCTCCTATCAGGGGTACTACGCAGACTCATCAGCACCGGGGCAACGCATCCGGCCACTTCAATGAAGTGGACGAACACACCTTTGCCACTCTTGACTTGATGGTGCCATTAACCTGCTCTACTAGACCTGAAGCCTCGGGCCTGTAGCTACAATGCAGTCTTTGATCAATATTTAAAGCAGAGCACAACAACTTCATGATTTCGCTGTGGAAATGAGTTCCTCTATCTGTCTCCACTGATGTTGGGAAACTGTACCGCGGGATCAGTTCTCTTAATAACAATTTGGCTACTGTGAGACTGTCACATCGTCTAGTTGGATATGCTTCCACCCATCGTGAAAAGATACACACCACCACCAAAACATATCTCAACCTATTGCACCTTGGCATCTCTATGAAGTCTAACTGTATTCTATTGAAGGGACCCCCAGACCTTCCAATGTGACTCATGCCAACCACAGTTCTCTTTCCAACATTCATCTGTTGAAAGTAACACACCTGTGACATACCGTTTCAGCCCACACACGAAAGCGTGGATTAAACCACGTCTGCCTGAACACTCGCACCATAGCATCTCTTCCCAGGTGAACTGCTCCATGAATTTGCCTTGCCATTGGGCTCAGTAGACAATTGGGTAATACTGCTCTTTCATCTGTGGATACCCAAATGCCATCATCTCTTTTTGTGCAACCTGCTCTGACCCATGACGCAGCTTCTTCTTCTGTGACTTCATCCTGCAACCGCTTCACCTCATCCCAAGTATCGGCTATAGCTAACATCATGCTGAGCTCGGTCTCTTCTGTGCTCTCGCCTATATATTCTCCATTGAAAATACAAACATGTTCAGTGCAAAATCGTGCTACTTCATCTGCGTAATTGTTGCCCTTAGTGACAAAGTCTTCTCCCTTTCCATGAGCTGCACATTTAACAACTGCTATCTCTTTAGGCTTTTGCAGAGCTTCCAATAATTGGCGCACATACTCGCCATTACGAATAGGTGACCCTGAGGACGTGAGAAACCCCCTCTGTGACCATAACTGCCCAAAATCATGAACCACACCAAATCCATATTGACTGTCCGTTAACACAGTCACTCGCAGATCAGCTGCAATGATACAGTCACGTGTCAAAGCGACAATTTCGGCCACCTGAGCAGAGAATACTCTATTTAAACAGGCAGCTTCCACTACTCCCATGATGGTGCACACAGCAAACGCTGCTCTCAAATACCCTTCATTGTCTCTTATGCATGAACCATCAACAAAAAGGATCAAATCAGATTGGGGCAAAGGTTCATCGACAATGTCAGGTCTGGGTTTGGTGGATAGGTCAGTAACATCTAGGCAGTCATGCTCTTCACAATCCTCATCTCCTTCCTCCTGCGGAATAGGTAACAATGTAGCAGGGTTCAGAGTGGTACAACGTCTCAGGGTAACATTATCAGCAGCCAAAATAACCTGCTCATACTTGGTAAGTCTGTTGTTGGTTAAATACTGTGTTTTCGTCTGGGTCATTAACAATTCTACAGAATGGGGCACATAAACAATGAGCGGATAACCCATCACTATGCTTTCACATCTTTCAATGCTGACACCAGTTGCAGCAACGGATTTCAGACATCCGGGCAACGCAGAAGCTACAGGATCTAATGTAGCTGAGAAGTAGGCTACTGGTCTACGGGCAACCCCATGTGTCTGCACTAGGACTGCTAACGCACATTCCTCCTTTTCACAGCAAAAGAGCGAACACGCTTTGTTATAATCCGGCATTCCGAGAGCTGGAGCACGACAAATGCTTTCTTTCAGCTCACGGAAGGCTTTCAAGCACTCGTCATCCCATGGTACCGGATCATTAACATCCTTTCGAGTCAGTTTCAACAGAGGCTTTGCTTGCAAGGAAAAATTTGGGATCCACTGTCGACAATAGCCGACCATTCCCAAAAACATGCGGACTTCTTTCTGTGTTTTCGGAGTCCCCATTTGCAGAATCGCCTCTATGCGATCTGGTGACACCCTTCGTTTTCCTTTCTCAATCCAGTGACCTAGGTACTGAACTTCAGACAAACAATACTGCAATTTGTTTGGAGACACTCTGTGTCCATTCTCTGCCAAATGATTCAGCAACGCCACAGTGTCAATCCTGCAAGCATCCTCAGTCTGAGGCGACCAAAAGGTCGTCGATATATTGCACTAAGACTGAGTTGTGGGCCATCACCAGTCCTTCAAGATTCTTTTTCAGACATTGACTAAAAATGGAGGGGCTTTCTGTATACCCCTGAGGGATTCTTTTCCATGTTAATACACGATCGTCCATCCTAAATGCAAATAAAAACTGACTTTCTTCATGCAATGGTATAGAGAAGAATGCGTGACACAAATCTATCACTGTAAACCATTCTGCTTTGCATGGTATCTGGAATAGAATAACAGCTGGATTTGGTACCACAGGACAACATGGGATCACAATTTCATTAACCCGACGCAGATCCTGCACTATTCTGTACTTGCCACTTGGCTTTTGCAGTCCCATGATGGGTGAGTTACAGGGACTACCTCTTATCTCCTTCAGAATACCTTGGGCAATCATAGTTTCAATCACAGGTCTTATACCGGCCACAGTTTCTGTAGTCAACTTATATTGTGGCGTTCGTGGGAATTCAGCATTAGGTTTGACCTGTATCTTAACTGGCTCAACCCCTCTCATCAGACCTACATCCTCGCCCGTGAAATCCCACACTTTCGGATCAACTGAGTCTCTCAAGTCATGTGGAAATTCTGCTGTTGTAAGCACCACAAACATTTCTGCACACAGACTCATGTTAGCCATTTTGAAATCAGCAGCGTCATCATATGTTTGCAATTCTACACCTCTTGGAGTGCATGATATAGTACAATTGAACTTGCACAGAAGGTCTCGTCCTAAAAGACAGACCGGACTCGAATTGCACACTACAAATTGATGTCTATCCCGAAATGGTCCTATTCTCACGGGTAATTTGTCTGTCAATGGATTGGTCATTTTCTGATTACTAACCCCCACTACTTGAATCGACCGTCCCGAAAGAGTTAAATTTGGGACTACTTCAGTTCTTACTGTAGAGCGAGCAGCTTCAGTGTCTAATAAGAAGGTAACAGGATATCCATTCACATCTGCATCTACAAATGGCCCACTCTGATCTACTTCTAGAATCGCATCTAAGGTGCATTCCTCGTGCACCCACCTCTGGCACTCCCGTGAGTCTTGATTTTTATCAAATCGATCTTGAATTTCAAAGTAAGGCATCTGATGGTATAACTGATTTTGCATGGGTATCCTAGGAGGTTGAGGTACTTGCACTTGCGGCTCATATCCTCCTCCATACATAGACCTGGGTCTTGTCACAGTATTGACAGCCTCAGTCAGCTGTCCCTCTCCGTCCATCTGTGTCTGATTTGCTGGATTTGATCTACACTTGCGCTTCCAATGCCCGATTTTGTGACAATAATTGCAGGCAGTGACTCTTTTCTGTTGAGCCACCCAGTCACTTGTACCTGAATCCATTCCTCTTCCTCTACCCTGACCAGGTTGGGTCACCACCTGTTGTCCCATTCCTCTTCCACCTCCTCTACCTCTACCATGACCTCCTCCAAACCCTTGCGTCATATCAGCGTTTCTCAACTGCACCAACATCAACTTGTCCTTCAATTTCTTCTGTGTCGACTCCGCTTGATCACTGCAATATTTAGCATAACGCAGAATCTCGTCCACCGACTTATTCTGCCAACATATCAAATGCTGCTGTGTCATCAGGCTAACGTCAGATTTCAGTCCCAACACAAACTTCGAGACAAACTGTCCCATATCTTTCTGTTCAATTGTATCTAATCCACTATGCTGCTTAAAAGCCAACAACAATCGTTCATAATAATCATGTACTGATTCTTTAGAGTCTTGGGTGGTGCGATCAATCTTCAACCAATCAACAGTTTGAGGAGTTACCTTCGATTGCAACCATGTAATCACTTGCTCATACTTTCTCATTACATCAGGTGAAGGACCATGAGTCAACGAATCTCTAGGCGGCTCTACAGTAGGCCACTCAATGGCAATCTTACGCGCTGCCCACAAATCTGTCGGCACGACGATATCAAACAGGATGTTCAAATCAATCCACAATACCTTTGAAATCTTTACAAATCGGTCTATTTGCTTATACCACTCAGCAGGCTTTTCCCTCAGCCGAGGGAAATCATTTGTAAATGCTGCCAAATCACCCCTGCTCCACGGCACATGTACATACCCTCCATTCTGTACCTCCCTAAGGGGGAAATTTCCTATAGCTCCTGTCCCTCCACCCGGAGTCGGAGTATTCCCTATTCCAGTCTGGAAGCTTTTCTTTTTGGCCCATTTTTCTTTCCATCTGTCTAAATCTTTCCATGTCCGCATCCCCATCACTAGTTCTCTAATTTGTGCTTTCAATCCGCTCGTTCGCTTCTCTTCCAAATCCTTATCTGTGTAATTTAATCTGCAAGAACCCTGTGTCAGCTTGGTCTTTGACAAATCAACCTCATATCTTTGTGCCAAAAACAACAATGCATCATAAGCTTGTTTGGCCTTTCTTGTCATGTCCTTTGCTACAAACAGTAGTTCGCTTGAGTTATAAGTATCATTTTTAATCAGGGGTAGATTACCTTCAATCACCTCGTCTAGCTCTGCCTTTAATCGTACCACATCTAACATTGGCACCTTTATTGCGCTTTTTAACACTTTCTGAATTTCCTCTTTTCGTGTCTCTTCCCTGTCACAACTTTGAGTTCTTCTAAGAACTGCACCCTCTTCTATCTTTGCATCTGGGCGTCTCTCTCTTTCACAACTTCGACTTCTCCAATGGTCACCTGCACAAATCACCTGTGGCCCAAACAGTACTTTAGGCGCTTCTTGTCTCCTGCTTATCTCTTCCCTCGGCATCATTGACTCTCTCACTGGTTGAACCCACATTCGAAGGTCCGACCTAGATTTCGCTAGAACACCTGTCCATCCTCGTTCTGCCCCACTATTCATTCTGGATGGATCAGCTGTAGCTGGCAGTGGAGTAATAGCTTCTACTGGTATTCAACAGAAACCTGTATCACTCATTGCGAGGCTCCCTCCAGAAATTGTCTCTTCCCCTTCACTTATGTGCTGATGACTGTCATCGGTTCTTTCTCTAGGAGTATATATCGGAACCACTGGCCCTATTGTGACTGGTACAGACAAAGCATCTGGCAACTGCATATTTCCTACAGGTGGTTCCGGATCAGTGTTTGAATACCTTCTTCCTCCAGACCCTCCCGGAATGCGTACCATGGTAATCTTGCCTCTTACTCCTGCCGTTGGTTCCCCAGAATTCAGTTGTTCTGCACCTAACTGCTCTTCTGATGGGTGCACCCTCTCTATCTCTAATCTAGACTCGCAAGGTGGAGGACGATCTGCTAGCAATCTGTCGAGAAAGCTGTCGTCTGTATCACTGTCCTCCTCTATCTTCTTTTTTCCTTCAGCCCCCTCTCCTACTGTAAGAAGTGGGTACAAGCATTCTCCCTCTATAGTATCTACTCTCCATCTCTTCAACTGAGCATCCCATCTAGCATCATGATATGCCTTCATTGCTTTTTTCATTCTTCCATGTGAAGCCTCTCTCTTTTTTACTAGAGCTGCTCTCATCCATGCATCTAATGCTTCAAATTGTGTGGGTCTAGGGGGCGGTTTCAGCGCATTCATCACCCCCTCAGCTGGGCCAGCACCTCCATACGAAAAGACCCATAACGAGGGAAAGCCAATTCACCCTCTTTCTCTGTAATTTTATGCCAATTCTGAAGCCACACAATAGTATGAAGTCCTACATTCGTTGCCATGTAATGTGCCGGTGTGTCCTCTGGCGGGGCTTCTTCCCCTATCCGAGTCACTACCCCTGTGTCACCTCTACACAAATCTCGCAATACCCTAAAACATCTCATTTTGAAATCGATCAGTTGCAAGCTCCAAAGTTACGCTGTTCCACTGCTAATGCACTTCCACCAATCCCAGCGCGGCGTTACACCAACCAACCTATCACAGCGCGGCGCACCCTGACGTCACTTCTCACTCCTTGCAGCGGCTCACCCACCTTTACAATTTCACCACAAACTCACTTACACACATTCGTACTACAAGTAACTGTATAACCAAAAGTTATTCAACCAAGTAACTGTTCCTACACAATTACAATAACTTACAGTCACATAAACAAGTAATTGTCTGTCACTGAAGATCGATAGAACACTCTCACAAAAACATTCAGCCGTAGTGACCCCCGACCTGCGTTGGTCACTCAATCGCCATAGTCCACCCCCGGTACCTGAGGCTTTCTACCGCGACCTATTCTTCATTCACACAAAAGTTCCCTAACACAAGTGGATCGTTGATAGCGCTTCACAACACCCACATTTGAACAGACAATTACAATACAAAACTAGCCCGGGATCCTGGACTTCTCTTGAGTCCGCTTACCAAAACTTAAACCAAAAACCACATTCACTCAACATACACCCCAACTCCGCAAGACATCACCCACTTACTCATTACCGCAATCTAACACAATTCCTTTCATACTCACGCCACCACTGTTTCCGCCGCACCGTCAACGTCCGCCAGTCTCCGGTCTCCTCCGCTCCACTTCAGGGCTCTCCGACCTTCAACCCTACTCCTAAGTACTCCCCTCACCTTAGAGGTAAACCACTTTAAAGGTAAACCATCCTCTGCTACCATTTGATTACGCTAACTTGCATCCCTAAGTTCCCTACTAAGTATAGCGTAAGCGATCGATCTTTTATTTACCTAAAGTGGTCGAGGGGAGGAAAACAACTTAAACAGATATCAACAAAGTTGTCGTGCCTGAAAAGACCACTGACTCCGAAGTGCAGTTTGAATATTTATTATAAGGCCAAAAACAACTGGATGTAAATACATCTCAATAACAAAGTATAGAGATACAGAAAAATTAATACAGAGCCAATTTTTCGGATACAAGTAATGCGGCCCAAAAGGCAAATGATTATAAATTCCAAAATCACAATGCAACACAAAATAGATGCAATATTCAGCTCTCGACTCATTGAAAGAAATCAAAATCTTTCCCTACACTATTCTATATGAGGGCCCTTCCTGTCTCTCTTCTATCGTTCCCCAATGGTGTCAGCATGTGTGACTTCCTAAGAAGTACTCACGTCAAATGGGTCGTTTAGCTTAAGGCTATGGAGCTCGCTCTAAGATGCTCCTTCTCTTCCGAAAGCTAGCAGAAGTCTGGTCTCTCTGTCCCTGCGCATCATACAAAAAGATGAGATTCAATCAACATTGCGTCATCTTTTCTAAAAGTTTCCACTAGACCTCTATACAGTAGCTGGTTCTCTTTCATGAAGCAAAATTAATTAAAGATATCTTCTTCCAGTGGCCTTGGCTTCCAGACAGACCCGATACGCAAAGCATCCTCCCTTCTCGCTTCCAGCTATCTTCAAAGGCATTCAGGATCTCTCCTTAACTCTGAAAATAACGATGTGTATTTCTGCACCTGCAACAGAGTGAGAACATTCTAACCTCGAACACAACAATCATTTAATTCAATATTTCTCGAGAGCAAGGAGAATCTTTTGGGCCTACATTTCAGACAACTTAAACGAATCACAATTACGATATATAAAAATAATATTGTCCTGCACATTATGCATGAAGGAATCATAATTAAGGCTCCCTGTTTTCCGTTTTTACTGATATTTACAGATAAATACAGACAGAAAACATTTATTTTCTTGTCTGTATTTATTTTTAAATGTGGATAAAAACGGAAATTGGGTTACTTTTTGAGCAATTCTAAATACTGTCTGCCATAACTGCCAGGCCAATAGCTATGTGGATTGATAGGTAAGGGGGCTAAAAAAGAAAGGAATTTTAGTAAAGAGGCATTAACAGCAGTAGATATGCACAAGGTTGATATTGAAATTTGCATATTTTCTTAAAAGTGCATTAATTTATCTTCTGCAGGTGTTTACAGCATTGAAACCTAGTAGGCATTCAAGCATGAGTGCATATTTACCGGTTTAATAAATGTGGAAATATACTAATTTCAGCTTCATTTTTCCCCAGACCCAAAATAAATAAGGATAAATACAGATAAAATGAGCAAAAAATAAATATGGATAAATACAGACGGAAATGTCAAAAAAATAAATACCATAAAACCGGGAGCCCTAATCATAATACATACAGAAGTCTACTTAATGCGTTCACTAATTCAACATTACATGATTCAAATAAATGTTTCTTACTAATCAAAAACACTGCACACAATACGAATACATGAGAGTGCATTTAAACCATGAGTATAGTGCACTCATACAAATAGAGTGCTATCTGAGCTCTATCAATAGCTATCTGTATCCCAGACATACTACTCAAAACCACAAATCTCACCTCATATAATAATGAGAGATCATATGTTCGCACTTATGGTCAGAGTATAGCCAAAGGAAGTGGATAAAAAACGTCCGCAATCCTGGTGGGAAAAATTGCACGGTATTAACCAGGTTTATAGGTAGTACTTTGTCATGTATCTGGCAATAACAGTTGAGCAAAAGTCTAACGTCTAAAATGCAGGCTAAATTGCAAGAGGGGTCTTACCTGCACGTAGGTAACAAGAGTTGTCTATTCAGTGAGTGTCGTTCAAAGTAAAAATTGCCCCACAATAAGAATGGCAAGTAATCGGCCAGTATCCTGGTAGAAAAGGAACATATAATCTAATTATAAAATTAACCAAAAAAGTGTGGCACAAGTACTGATCTCTAGCGTGATAATGATGAGATATTCAAATGAACAACAGTGCAGTAAATACCACACAGGTGCTGTGCAAGCTAGATAATATCAAAAAAAGAAGAAGATCTAATGATAACAATAGCTCCAAAATTGTAATGCCGGACGTTTTTTATCCACTTCCTTTGGCTATACTCTGACCATAAGTGCGAACATATGATCTCTCTTATTATTATATGAGGTGAGATTTGTGGTTTTGAGTAGTATGTCTGGGATACAGATAGCTATCTAATCACCGTGCACATGGTGATTGGCTTTGATTGATATTCGGACCTCTTCATCCACTGGGCATTTTCTACTTTCACTCTGCCTTTCCTGTCTCTGTCTTCCCTTATTATATGGACTTTCTCCCACTTTCCATTCATCTCCTTTGGAACGATTTCGGTCACCGATATGGACAACAATTTGAATAAATCCATTTTATCTCGGTGCTTTTATCATGTCTGTCTTACCTTTGTCAGTTTTTATATTCTTTGTAAATGTGGTCTTAATGTAACATCTTTTAATTGTATATATTTATGTGCTATATGTTTTTGACATATATGCTTTGTAGAAATTCTTTGTTCGGGCCGTACACTTATGTCACTGTTTATGTTTGTATTATTTTTATTGTGGATATTGTGATTTACGTTTCGTTTTTATATATAAGTTTTCAGCCCTGATGAAGTTCCCTCAGTGGAACGAAACGCGTTGGCTGATGCCCATGTTTTACTATCAAGACCAATAAAAGGATTCTGTTTGGATACATTTGGAGGACATTGACTTTGATTTTGGTGCACCTTCCCTTTTGTACAAAAACTATGCAGAGATGTCAAAGGTAGCACGCACCACAGCTGCGTAGAGGTGTGAAAGGAAGCGCGCACCACGGTGATGAAAAAACGCTAATGTTAAAAGGTGCGGTCAATTTTTAAGATGGTACCGAAAAAGAGGCAACTATAGAGGCCAACTACAGAGTACAGCAAATGTCTTGACAATAACATACTAATACAAAGATAACGGTTCAGGAAGAGAGTGCTGACATAGATGAAATGCGAGTGCTGGAAAAAGAAGCGTGCACTCTTGTGGCGGTGGGGTCTGTCCCTTGGCCGGGGTGGAGGGGACGCGCCTTGTTAGTATTTTATTGTCATGAATGCGAGTGCTGGAAAAGAAGCGCGCATTCTTGTGGCGGTGGGGTCTGTCCCTTGGCCGGGGTGGAGGGGACGCGCCTTGTAAGGAAAGCTGCAAGGTCTTGACATGAAACATGATCCACAACAGATGGCACGCTGCGCGCCGCTGCTCGCTCCCGACAGCTAAACGCTGTGGGAGTAAACATTTTCAGAAAAGGTGGGACATGCACCCGCCTTTGGCCAATTGCGTGCTTTCATTTTTTAAAGCCACACGCAAAGGCCAATAGCATGTGTGGAAAATCGAACACCACACGCACGAGTTTGCAGAAAGTCTGAAGTGATTCCAAGAGGCCTTCTCCTAGAGCAGCGCATGCGCGCTGCGCTAGGCTCGACCTAAAAAAGCATTAAGCTTTCATGTTTTAAAGAGATACCCATGTAGTAGCTGAATTGCAAAGTGAGAAACAGGAAAATCGAGATCAATCACGGTTTCCCTAATTGAACAAATTGGGTAATCCTAGGCAAGTGTTTTATTTCACCAACCTTCATTTTGTTCATTATCACACATCAGAGCACGTTCACATACGTGCAGTCAGGGTGTGTGTTGCACAACACCTCTTGGGTTTGATGTAATAGACTATAATTTTGCTCCATGTTTAAGAAGAATCTAGCTCATCCATAGGGTACACATGAATCCTGATGTGCCACTTAGTCAGTGCTGGTGTTGGTTGTTGTTTTTCCCCCCTGCATAATTACAGATTTGCTGCATAAGCTATTGGCTGCATAATCGGCAGCTTTTAACAAACAAATTATTTTGTTCCTAGCTCAAATGGATCAAAAAGTTACTAAAAATGCAGCAACACTTGTTAAACAGTGGATGCCCTTTGTAAGAGGTTGACTGGTCATCTGTCTGTTGCTTATTGTTGTACTTGGGTGTCAGACAGGTACTATTGAGATGAAACCTTTGCCCAGATAGCATTACCTCATTATTTTGTCGTTTTTACCAAGTAATTACTATCACAAAATGTGCAGCATTATACCACATCATTTGCCTTTTCTTGCTACATAAGTTTTTAAACCCTGCTGCCTAATCTGGTCCCTTTCTGCCACATTCTAGTGGCCTTGCTCTTAGTTCACTAATACCATTATCATCAGGGCGAGGGCAGGAATGTTTCTCAATTCATGTTTAAAAACTCACACTTTTACTAAATATATCACAATGAAGTTATATAATCTGATGTACAAAGGTAAAACACTTCTGTGAGTTAAAAATATATGTTTTTTTTTTAAATGTTGATGACACCGTCTCTCAATTTATTTAATTTCAATTAATCTTTATTTGGATAAAAATATCCATAAAAGAGTCGCACAGATAAAATTTACAAAAATCTTTATTAAAAACATTCACATTTAAAACTCATACAAAATAATCTCATGACATGAACAAGTTAAATATACACCACACAGAACCCCAGATACCCGGCTAGGCATCAACTCAATAGCCAATGAATTTAAAAACATTATCATAGCAATTGATAGGAGAGAGTTAATTGAAACATATTAGCGCTATTAAGAGCATAGTATCCTTAGCTATTCATTTTTGTATCTTAAAACGTCCAGGTACAGCAGCTGTTTCCCTCTTTGGATGGCATAGGAAACATAAACAGAGACTCAATAGCATAAGTTCATATTATGAAGATTACTGGTAAAATTGAAAGCATCTGTATGATAAATAATTTTATCTTTTAAAAACAGTGGCTGCTAAATTTGTTTCCTTAGGTCCCTATAAAATTTACAAAAGAGTATGAAGTTCTTTGTGGACTGATTGGACTTGCCATCGCATGGGCATTTGGGTAACTTTTAAGAACTAAAGCCCATCTTGGGAAAAGCAACCGAAAAGTGCAGTGTGCCTATTCGCAATCTTGTAAGATAAAATCTATGTTGGATGTACGATACTAGGGTAAGGTAGCTCTGCGCACCTGAGAGGTACATTGACCCAGTTGATTTAAAAAACTCTCTATTATCCCTATCAGCCATCCTTTTATGAATCAAAACCGTTTTTAAATCTTTCTTACTAAAGTGTAACACTCCCTCCGGACCATCAATGTTCAATGTCCCATTCACCTTTTTTAACAAACTGTTTACATAAGCTAGCCATGGTATTCTTGCTCCATATTCCAAAGTAAGACAGTCTGTTATCATATCCTTAGTGAATTTGGTGCCTTCTTTACTCCATATATTATGCCAGAGTGTAACGGGGCTTGTGTGTAAGCCGACCTCTAAATAGGGGACCGCTAATTCCTTGTGAGCTATATAAGAGGAGGTTGAGCAAGGCACTGCTAATAGTCCACATAGGAAAAGGTTTTCTTGTGTCTGCAACTATTTATATTTTTTCAGGCCCTACAGGTGGGCTCCGTACATAACACTAGGGATACATTTGCTTCTGTATATGGTCAGCAGCTCTTTAATAGGCTCAATGTGTCCCCATTGGCCACTACTAGAAAACTTCACACCTAAATATGTAAAACCTTCTGTTGCAGCAAGTGCTACTCCTTTGTTATGATGAGTTTTCTTCGTGGGTCTCCCTTTCATGGTAAAGTTTAAAAAAAAAAAAAAAATCATATCCTTATCCTTCATGTACGAAACCATCAGACAAGAGCTGGAGGCCGTTACCAGTTCTGGATATCATAGACGACATCAACACCGTCTCTCTTTATTAGACCTCCTAGTATTTTGCATAGATTTGCAGATTTTGCGGCACACCAATGTAATCTTTGCACCACACAATTGCACTTTCTGCGTCATTATTGCGTCACTGTATTTTACATGCAATGAACCCTTTTCAGCCTTAAATTAATGGGAACTACTCCATCAGAGAATTCCACCTTGGTATAGGCATGTTTAAGGTATCTGAGGGTGTTTGTTTGCTATTGCCATTTAGTTTATTGACATCAGAGGGGTGAAAGGCTGCAGTGATTCTGCCAGGATTCAAACTCATAACCTGCTAGTTATCCTAGAAAGAAAGCCGCAAGGGATTCCCTCCTTAGGTTACTTGGTGCTAAAACATATGGGCCTAGATCTACGAAGGTTTTGCATCGGGTTTGTGTTACCTTTTTAGCCCATACCCGACGCAAAATCCTAGCAACACTCCATGCAGGGACTCTCCTGCATCCTCGCAATGTTCCCTGCAAGAGCTCACAGCACCCCTCCATCTCCACAATATAGCAGATCACATCACTCCTCATCTTCTCCCTGCACAAACTCAATGAACCCTCACAACACTCCATCACTGCATGAGCTCCCTGAAGCCCTCACAGCTCTCACTACACCTCCCAGTAGGAGCCCTCTGCACCTCTCTTCCATCTTGCAGGTGCTCCCAGCAGGCCCGGTTCTAGTGGGGGGCCGGGTGGGCCAGGCCCACCCAAACATGAGCCTTGGCCCTCACAGTGACGGCACGAAGGCCAACAAAAAATGGCCACTTTAATTTAAAACGTTCCTCTGAACGTTGTTTTTCTTCCTGTTTTAGGAGTTGCATAATTGGGCCTGGGTTCTTTCTCACAGGTAGCCCCAATCATGCATCTCCTTTTAGAAAGGTGGGCTGTGTCCCCGCCCACTCGTGCAGGTAAAATAGGGGCATGGCGAAGGGGACAAATCATTTCTTTGGCACCGGGTAACCTTTGTCTACTCTCCTGCTGTGTGGATATTTCCTTTTCTATTCCACGCTGGAGAAAAGAAGTTTGTTTATCCTGATTCACCTTTCCTGACCCCTGCAGCTGCTTATCAGATCGGGCTGTGACGCAGAGTTCAAGGAACCGAGCAGGTAAGAGAATGTGTGACTATTGTTCTCCTTTTTAAAATCAGGGAAGGCCCAGCAAGACGCATACTTCGTGTATGCTTCATTTAAACAGTTTTTATCATTATCAAGGCTGGCTCTGCCACATGCAAGACAACAATAAAATATGTCCAGATAACTCTGGTGATTTATGATCCTGCTGGAGAGCAATCATTTGTCTGTTGGTAGTTTTGAAATGCAGATAAACTGTATTTTATGTGGATAGCTCAGTGGGTTACTGTCTTTGTCACAGAGATCCTTGTGTTATTTTCAGTTCAGAAGTTACAGTCCTAACATAGGCCAGGGACCTATGAACTGTCATCAAAGAGCTGCATACAAACATGAATGGTATAGTTAGAACTTAGCTTTTTTTGTGTTGTAATATAGTTAGAACTTTACTAGTCTTTCATTATTCTAATGTTGCTAAAAAGAGTTGGTTTGGGCAGATATACATTTTTATCAGTGAAGCCAACGCTGAACCACTGGAGTACTCTCTAAATCCTGAGTTTGTGCTTCTCCAGACCAAACCCTCTTAAAATATACTGCCCACCAGTATGGATGACATGCGATTCCTACAACTTGTAATCCTCATTGGCTTATGTGACATTCCCTGTAGACTGATTTACATACTTGTATGATTCATTGTCTCTGTATAATGTGTGCGTGATGTATAGTACTGTGACACCCTACACTGATATGAGTAGTGCTATAAAACAAATGAAATGCATATGAGAGAGTGGCTACGGAGAGATGAGGGGCGATGGTGGAGGGTGGCAGTGAGGGAAGCTGAGGAGGAGGTCATGAGGGAGAGGGGCTATGGAGAGATGATGGGCACTGTTGGAAGGTGGCAATGTGGGAATCAGAGTAGGAGGTCATTGGAGGGAGCTACGGAGGGATGAGGGTGGTAATTAGGGAGTCTGAGGGGGAGAGGCTACGGAGAGATGAAGGGCACTGTTGAAGGGTGGTAGTAAAGGTATCTACGGAGAAAGAGGTGATTGGTGGGGCACCAAAACAGACTTTCGCACCAGCGCTAAAGCAGACTCTGTCATGGCCTTTCTGTTTTTGTTTATTTAATTAGCAGTCGGGTCATTAGGGCAACTGTGGAACATATTTTAAAGTGCGTCCTAATTATATTTGCTGCTATATTCAATGTTTTAAGTTTGAAGGTGATTTTACTAATGTTTTTTACTGGGAATAATGAAAGTGGAGCCAGATGGTGGCTGATATGGGGCTGGGGCCAAAGGTCGGCTGTGAGATGAGGTGCACTGGAGAGGGGTGGTAGAAAAATGGATAATCAGGCCTGGAAGGGAGTGCCCTACAGAGTCCGGGGTCAGGTGGAGGTAGGCATGAAGAGGGATTCTCCCTGAAGGCTTGCACAAAGGGAGCCCAAGAAGTGTTGTTTGCCTGATACTCCCACCTCAGAAACCTCCTCTTCCCATCAAAGGGACATTACATGGAAAAAAACACTTTTTGAGAGTGATAACATTTAGAAAGAGATTTGGAAAAGAGTGCATTTTACTGGGCATTGTAAGACTAAGGAGAGATAAAGGAGGGCCCTGAAGCAGGCCTGGCTAGACAAATAAGAGACAAATCGGGCCCGCAGTGGCCACCCGAATGCACCTTTGGCCCACCCAAATAAAAATTCCTGGAGCCGGGATGGCTCCCAGTATCCTTCAGAGCCCTCGCTGCAGGAACGCTATGCATCCCTCCTTTTCCTCCCTGCAGAAACTGTCTGCACCCCTCACAGAACTAACTACAGGATTTCCCAATAGCCCAAACTCTTCTCCGTGCATTAATTGAAAGGAAATGGCACTTGCATTATGACACCGACGACAAGATCGCGTACAAAAAAGCCAATGCAGATTATAAAACAAAAATCCTAACCACTAAAAAAACGCTATTACTCCGCTGAAATTAGCGCATCCCTTAATTCCACCAAAGAACTCTTTTCCATAGTTCAGAAACTGAGTAAACTCCCCGTTCAGAAAAATACAGGTGTAAATCAAGACTTCTGTAATCTGCCAGCAGACTCCTTCCAGGCAAAAGTCAGAGCAGTCTCGGTCTCCTTTCTCTCCATTCGTCGGATGGTGGGAGGGCAACCTAAGGGACCCTTCCCCACTACGATAGAGGTCTCAAGCAGTGAAGGCTTTCAGCAACCACTATCCCCTGCTTTCATAATTTTAACACCATCTCGGTAACACAGGTCATGGCGATCCTCAGTCAGACGAGATCAGGTTCACCCTGGGACCCTTGCCCCCCTAAAACTCTCCACCTGGCCCCGGAGGCTACGACTAACTACCTTACAGATATTTTCAACCAGATGTTCTCCAATGGATATTTTCCGATACCTTGGAAGAGGGCATCTATTCTACCGCTCCTAAAAAAAAAAACAAGCCTGGATAATACAGATCCGAACAGCTACAGGCCCATCTCTCGTCTACCTCTACCAGCCAAGATCGTAGAGAAGGCCATGAATATGGAACTTACCCAGTTTATTGACGATAATAAACTTCTAGACTGCGCTCAATATGGCTCTAGAAGTCAACACAGCACTGAGCTGGCCCTGATCAATGTGTCGGAAGAAATAAGAGAGGTTCTGGACAAAGGTGGGAAGACAGCCCTGATCCTTCTGGATCTCTCAGCTGCTTTCGACATGGTTAATCACGATCTTCTCATAAGCCGACTCTTTTCTCTAGGGATCAGGGGCAAGGCTCTGGCTCTTCTGAAGTCCTTTCTCTGTGATAGAGGGCAGCGGGTGGAGCTTGGCGGACACAGGTCGTCCTGGTTCACCTTTCCCTGCGGGGTGCAGCAAGGCTCCTCGCTGAGCCCGACACTTTTCAACCTTTATGTCACCTCCCTCTACTCTCTCATAAAGTCCTTCACCTTCAAGACAGTGTCATGTGCCAATGAGACACAAATCGTGGCGTCCTTTTCAGGGGACTCAACTGACACTGCACTGAGATTCCATGATTGCTTGCGTGAAATTGGACATTGGATGTCCCAAAACTGACTGAAGCTAAACACAGGGAAAACCGAGGTGCTTCTATTCGGACGTGACACCTCTTTTTGGCAACCAAGTTGGTGGCCACAGGAAATGGGAGAAATCCCAACTCCTGTCTCTAAGGTGAAAAACCTAGGAGTCTACTTTGACACCAAGCTGTCCTTCGAGGGGCAAATCAATGCAATCACTTCCACATGCTTCTTCATGATCAAAACTATCAGGAAGATTCTTCCTTTCATCACGCTAGAACTCCAGAAAGCAGTGGTAACAGCTCTTATCCTGTCTAGAATAGATTATTGCAGTGGGCTGTTCCTTAACATACAGGCACGCTTCCTCAACAAAATGCAGGTCCTCCAAAACGCAGCAGCTTGTCTGCTGCTTGATATCCCGAAACATCAATCAGTGGCCCATGCCCTCCCAACATTGCATTGGCTACCAGTTAAAAGAAGGATCAAATTCAAGGCCCTTTGCATCGCCTTTAAAGCACTACACGGTCTTGGCCCGACTACTTGGCAAACAAATTCAAGTGGTACATTCCAGAGAGGCAGCTCCGCTCTGCAACATCCGCAAATCTGGTAATCCCCAGGGCCAAAACGGCCTCATGGGGGGGGGGGGGAAGTTTTGTTGCAGGCACAGCCAGATTGTGGAACTCACTCCCACTGGCACTTAAGACAGAAAACAACCTCTTGGCATTTCGTAAACTTTTAAAAACTCAGCTTTTCAACAACTAGCCCGTTCCCACCTTCCCAACACCCTACGCTGGCGAGCAGAGCATGGTGAGCCGCCGCGCCTAGACACCTCTGGGTATTAGTGCGCGTTATAAATTTCAATTTCAATTCAATGCTCACCACAACACTCCCTACAGGAGAACCATACAACCATCATTCACTTCCCCGCACTCTTAGCACCCCTCGCATTCTCCCGATAGAAGCTCATTGCATTCTTCACAGTTGCCCATGCATGAGCAGAAGTAAAGGTGCACTCACCCATTCCCTGCATCCCTCGCTCTTCTCCCAACACCTCTCGCAGTCCTCTCTGCAGGAGGAAAGGGCATGGGTGCAGTCCCCCTTGTCTTAATCACTCATTCGCTGCATCAACTGCACATTCTCTCTCACAACATACTGATATCTACGTGTGGAGGTGGGTGACCCACTGAAAGCTCGAGCTTGGCTCGAGCCTGAAGCCTGGCTCTGGCTCAGCTCGCAGTCCCATTGAAACCTTGAACCCTGCTGTGCTTTCATATGGCTTCTGTCTACCACCCTCACTCTACCCCATACACCAAGGGGTAAAAACAGAACATTAAAATTTGAGATAAAAAAAGAGAGACATTCAGTAATTGATTTGAACAAAGTGAAACCAAAAAAGTCTGGATCAATCACTGCTTCCCCGCTTAACCAATTTGTGTGACCATAGGCAAATATTTCATTTTACCAATCCTCCTTTTACTTCACTATAGCACAGTAAAGCACCTTCAAATACATGCGTTCAGATTACCAACTGGACAAAAACCTATTGTGTTTGACTTAATAGACTATAATGTTGCTCTATCTACAGGAATCTGTGCCTCATACAGGGTTCACATGACAATTGTCTTGCCTCTTAGTTCACTAATGGCACTGTCACCATGATGGGGGCGGGGCAGGAATAGTTCTAAGTCCATGTTTAGAAACGATCACTTTTAATAAATACTTCTCAGTGCAGTGCTATCATATGAAGTATTACTGTCAAAGCATCCACAAGTTAATGTTAAGTGCAGTTCCCTCATCAGCACTGTGCTGACCCCAGACGACCTCAAGGCTTTCATATTTTTTATGCTCTGAGGGCCACCCCTCAAATCTTCTGCCCATTATTAGAGCTGTTGTCATGCCCCTGGCATTCTGCTTAGGTCAACTGTAAAAGGAAGCAGCTACTATTCACGGCTGTATTGTTTCAGGTAATTCTGTAACCGACATTGAGCAACTTAAGTAAACAAATCTCTCTGAGAGTGTGAATCATTTTGCTTTGATTGCTGAGAGATAACATTTACTTTTTTTGCGACCACTATATTAAATATTGCGTCCTTTGCTCCCCTTAACTGATTTTGCGATTATTTCATGGATTGCAAAATCCTGGAGGCTCTGCTTTCTACAGTCCTCAGTAAGTGATGCCCATTGGTGATGGGACAGGATTCTTTATCTTACTTGAGCCCTGCAGGACACCCTGCTCTTCATTCGTGCAGGGGCAGGGCTCAGTTCACACCTAAGGGCACTTTAAGTACCCATCTAATCACTGTTATCATGCAAATGCAGCGATTAGATTTCTGAAGCCCTTACAGCCGATGGCTGTGAGGCCCACGAGAGGTATCCCCTCTCTACCTCCCCTGGGCCTCGCAGCGCTGCACCTCTGCTGCCCCCCCGGGCCTCGTAACACCGCAGTTTTTGAAAGGAGCTGTTCTGGTGCGGGCCCCTTAGTTGTGAGCAACTGCGAGGCCCTGGGCAGCTGCCCACGCTGCCCATCATGCCTAGCGCCGGCTTTGGAGAAGTATGAGAGCTTGAAGGTGGTTGGAGAAGACAGTAGGAGTATACTTCCTGGAACGGAGAGGACAGAATGTATCTGAATGGATTATAAGCGAGAGAACATAGGGTACTCAGGAGAGGTGAGGATGTGACTTTAAATGCGCGGTGATGCTCATAATTGGAATAAGGGGTTATTTTCAGTGCTTAATTTGAGCTCCTGGTGGCAGGGGGGGCACACTGGCACTCGTTTTTAGGGACTGGTCCTTATTTTTCCTCATCAGACTTTGAATACAAGAGAGAGAAATGCACAAAAGGGCGAAAGAAGGAGGAAGGGAGAGATGGAAAACCGTGACAAAGAACGAAATCACAGATGAAATAGAACCTGTAAGAGGGAGATAAAGAGGCAGGGAGTGTACGCAGCTGGATTAAAGAGGCCTGGGGGGGATCAATACTGTGCAGTCTCGCCATTAAGCACCTAGATCTTAGACAGCGGGTTTGTGAGCAAAACATTGGGACAAGGCACTTACTAGTTATTTCAATCAATAACAAAACTGTATAGGCTCGAATGCATTGCTCATCTGACCATAATTGAAACCTGTGCAGCTCCGGTGCTTTATTAAGAAGTGGCAGCATCGAAAGTCGTGATAAAGTGAACAAGAAGCGGAGTAAAAACCAGTAGCGGCCTGCATTGTTCGTGGGTGGGGGGGCGGGCGCGAGGGGTCGTGGGGGGATTTGCGGTGGTGTCGCTGGGGGAATCAAAGGGAAATAAAAAAAATTATAAAATTAAATTAAACTTACCTTTTCTCCGGGTTCCGCGTCTTCTCGGCTCCTGCTCCTGCCTCCGACAGGAACAGGAAGCAGGCAGCCAGGCTTCCTCTCCTAAGCAAATCACAACGCTGCAAGCAGCGTTGTGATTGGTCGGGACGCCGCCCAATCACGGGCTAATGGAGTGGCCATGTTCTCCATGTAGGCTCCTATGTAGCCTGCATCGAGAAGGGCAGAGTGCGCATGACTGGTTTGGGTGGCCCGAGAGGTCCGACCAAACAGTATTTGCGCACTCGGAGTGGGCATACCGCTCCTCCGCTGCCCTGCTCAAAGAGCAGAGCAGCCCCACCCACCCGCCCGCCCACAATGCACAAAGGAAACATAAAATGGTAATAACTTTTAGTTATTAACATTTTATGTTTTGGCTTTCGCGCACTGCGAGAAAGCAGTGGGGCGACGCTCCTCCGCCCTGTGGAGGAGCCGCCCTTGAAAAAACGACGTGACAGGCTAGAGTCAAATATTCCTCTTGGTTGCAGTCAGAATATGTTTAGCAAGTTGGTGCCAAACCGCATGCTGGACGGAATGAAGGAACATCAAATATTGAATTACTCCTAGGCGGAATGCAAAGAAAGAGGGCAAACGTAACAAATGCATTAGGAGTCTTGTTTCGTCTTTTGCAAATAGACTTTGAGTCTACTTTTGACTGGGTGAATAGCAGGGGCGCTCCTCCATGTGGGCGGAGGAGCGATTCCCCACTGCTTTCTCGCAGTGCGAGAAGCAGAAACATAAAATAGTATTATAAACACCATTTTCTGTTTCTGCTTCTCGCACTACGAGAAAGCAGAAGGGTTTGTTTGGGGGCGGGCGGGTTGGCAGTCCTGTTCGAGGGCAGGGGAGGAGTGGCTAGTCCAATGTTGCGGGCCCTGACTGTTTGGTCGGCCCTCTGTGGCCGACCAAACCAGTCATGCGCACTCTCCATTTTCTCCATGTAGGCTGCATGCAGCCTACATGGAGAAAATGGCCTCCCCATAGGCCTGTGTGGTCGGCGTCCCAACCAATCGCAACGCTGCCATTGCAGCGTTGTGATTGGCTTAGGGGAGGGGAGGGACGCTGCCTGCTTCCTGTTCCTGCGGAGGCAGGAAAGCAGAAGCAGACCCAGCAGTGAAGACGCAGGAGTCGGGGACCCGGGAAAGGTGTTTTTAAAAAACCCAATTTTGTATTACTTAACCCCCATTCCTGTGTGACCCCCCCTTCCCTCGCGACCACTCACCCCCCCCACGACTCTGCACCCGCCCCCCACCTGTGAGCCATGCCGGCCGCGACTGGTGAATAGAGAGGTGAATGCAATGGCTAGTTCACACGAGTATGTGTGATTTTTAGGAATGTGCGTGTACTTCATGAGAATTTGCTATTTGTCCTCTAGTTGGCAGTGCTCGCCCGGAATTGGGTGGGATAACAGTTAATTTCCACTAATGCAGGATAAGTACAAGTAAAGCACACAACAAAACATGGCGTCAGCAAAGGCGCTGGAAAGGAGTCTGGCACGTGCTACGGAACCTATGGTCTCCTGAAGGGAGTTCAATAGGGCAAAGGAAAATAATGAGGCCTTTGAATTTAGTGTGGCTCAAAGGAAATCACAAGCCAGCAGAATTTTGGGAACAATTTCATCCTACAGCATGCTATTGTTTTTTATCAAAAGGCACACTCATGTCCTCATTATACACACCAGGTGTTAATGATTTGATGATATTCCCTATATCAAATTCAGAAGGATGGAGGTCTGAGTTGGTCTTTCTGTGGTTTGAACTTGTGACCTACACATCAGAGCATTTTTGGCGACAAATTTCTAACTCATGGATCTATCCGGAAACCAAAACTAATTGCCATTATCTCGTGTCACACAGAGAAGTCTAAAACCACGCTATATTCCTTCTTTTTAAATGTCCGTTTTTTCAGTCACAATTGATACATTCCCAGACTTCCATCATAGGCAGGTCTTTTTTTTTTTCAAAATACTTTTTATTGAGGTCATCCTTGAGACACAATACATCACATTTTACAAAGGAAAACAAATCCACCAATTAGCTGTGCTAAAATAGTAAGATATTACCGTCAAACAATCAGTAACAGGGTGTAGCTGAATGCATAAAAAAGAAAACAACGAAGCGTACAGCTAGGAACAGATAAAAAAATGAAGATAGAAAAGACCTACGGAAATGGGTGGTCATGACCAGACTGCAGTTGCTCCAAGTGCCCACAAACGGCGTCTATATCTTCCCAAGCCAAGCAGACGATCATTGTAATAACTGTATTAACGTGGGCAGTACTATCCCGCCCTGGAGCAAAGCCATGTTGATTCTCGTCGATTAAATCAGAGATGACCGCTGCAAGCCTGTTAGCTAAAATCTGAGTATAAATCTTAGGATCAGCATTGATCAGCGAGAACAGCCTATATGAGGCACAATGAGAAGGATCTTTCCCTTTTTTAGGGAAGATGACAATATTGGTTTCTTACCATGGCCCGGGAATCTGCTCAGATGACTCAAAAGAGGACTGCACAGCGAGATGCGACAGTCTGGTATAAAATTCCAGTGGAGGTTGATCAGGGCCACTGGCCTTGCCTTATGCCAACTGGCCAATAGCTGCTTCGATCTCCAAAGTCGATATTCGCCCTTCTAGCCTATGCTGTTGTGCCACAGACAATTTCCGATGAAGGTAAGTCCAAAGAAACTGAGCAGTTTGATCCCTGGAGGGGACCAATTCTTCATCATTCAGTTTTTGGTAAAAACAGCTAAATTCTTCACGGATAAGGGCAGGACTGGTCACTATATCCCCTTGAGGATTCTTAATGCCAGAGATAGTCAAAGCATTGGTTCTGTCGCAAATCCGGAAAGATAAAACTCGGCCCATTTCCTCGCTATTTAAAAAAAAGTCTTTGTTTTGCCCGAGCTTTTTTGATAATGTTATCAAGCATACGTTCCATAAGGGAGGCTTGGGCAATTATGAACTGATCCATCAAGGAAGCAAAGGATCTCCAGTCTTGAGCAATTACAGATCTAACTATTAGAGAGTCTAGATGGATAAGAGTAAACTGAGCATTAGCATCAACCTGAGCAGCTTTCTTCCTAAGAAAGGAAGAAAAATTTATAGTGTGACCCCTACAAAAAGCTTTGAAAGTATCCCAAACAATAAGCATAGATGCCGAACCCAAGTTGCACTCCAAAAAAAAGCCTTGCTTCTTTGCCCGTAGAATGAATAAAAGCATCATCTCAGAGAAGTTTCCAGTCGAACATCCAAGGACATGATTTTCAATTTAATAGGGAACCCTCGACCCGAATGAAAGGAGACAAGGAGTTGTGGTCTGATATTATCATAGGGTTCAGAGAGATGCTAAGATGAGACGCAAGAGATAAGCTTGCAAGAAACATATCTACCCGAGCAAAATATTTATGAGAAGGAGAGAAATAAGTAAAGCTGTGTCTCTCATCTGAGAATGACGCCAAACATCCACCAAAGCATAAGATTCCATCAATTGCAGCAGAGCAGCCCAGGACAATTTCTTTGAGCTATAGGTAGCTACCAGAGAGAGTTTAACCCCCGACCTTAATAGGAAGAGTCAATTTGAGGATTTAGAGTAACATTGAAGTCACCACAGATTATCAGTGGATCAGCCCATTGATGTAACTCTAAAAGCAGGCTATTAAAGACTACAGGATCATCTGTGTTGGCCCCATAAAGTATGTATAACGTAACTTGAAGTTGGCCCCTTTTAACTGTAGCGATGAGCCATTGTCCACCGACATCTATGCCCTGATCGATGAGAACCCAGCTCTTGCCCCGATCCAATAGGGTGATCCCTCTCTGGGATGGAGTAAAACAGACTGAAACCAGAACCTGATAACCCAGATCGTCAAGTAGAGAGGCCTGTGTATACAGGAGATGAGTTTCCTGTATGCCAACTAAATGGGGATGAATTTATATATCTCCTTTTTTATGAGCTTGCATTTTTGGGATGCCTCAGCCCATTTGCATTCCATGAGAGAATATGGATGCACTGGTCAAAACCACCCACGTGAGTAAACCTTGACATTCATAATCGGACATCCAGCACTCCCTAACAGATAAGTCACACAGAATCTTTCTTGGTCCCAGCTTTTCTAACCAGAAAGCATAGCATAAGGCCTAATTTTAATTTTTATTCAAAGCATAGAAAAAAGGGAAAACAAAAATGATGAAAACAGCCAAGACCACCCAAAAGTCCCCAGATTTCCCCAAAGTTTACATGACAGAGGAAAAAGAAATAAGCAACAAAAGGTAAGAAAAAAAAAAAGACTGTCCAGAAAGACTAAATCAACCACTCTATTGCTTCCTATAATGAAGGAAGAGAGAAAAGGAGAAAGCATGGCTAAACAGCCGGATCCATTAATCTCCGTATTACACCACTGCAACTTGGTCAAGAGCTCCTCAACCTTTGGTGCATCAAAACATGAATCCATGGGGTTGGGTGGAAAAACAGGTAGAGCAGAAACTCAAAAGGGGGAGAAGGAAAAAAGGAGGGCAAGACTTACTCAGGAGAGAAAAGTTGGGAGAACAAGGAGAGTAGGGGAGGACATAAAAAAATCATGGACGAGTAATGCCTTCTCAGGAGAGAGAATTACCAGGGAGGTTAGGCACTTCTTAGGATGAGAAGGAAGTACAAGATAATCAGGATCTGGTCACAGAGAAATAAAAGTGGTGGAATTAGGTACCTGTGCGGGAGCGGTGGATGCAAGAACTACTGAGGAAGAAAGGGAAAAAAAGGGAGAGCATGAACTCTTACAAGGGAGAGAAAAAAGAAGAGAGAGCAGTAACTGCTGAGAAGAAAAGGGAAGAATTATGAAAAACAGTAACAACCAGGCACAATCATAAATTCAAGGACACTGACATGGCCAGATCTTGCTCTCAGAATAGGCCACTTGGTAATGATGGTTGGTGGGGTCAAGTCACTAAACAGCCACTGCCACTCTCCGTGGCATTAGCTAAACTGAATGTCTGGATAAAATGCATGTTTTTGGCTCAGGTGTTGCCTATATGCAACGCGCATCTGAGATACGCACAACTTATAGATTGAGAGCGTATTAAGTTGGTACCCATGTCCACATGCAAAGTTTCCAAGTGGCGACAGAGAGAAGCTAGAGTAGGAATGGCCTTTTTACCTCAACAAAGGGTAACTCAAGCAATCACCCCTAGCACCCTCAAGGTCCCAAGGTCCCTACCCTGCCTCCTCCTATCATTGACCGAGTGTGATGGACTCAACCAATAATGGGAGGTTGAGGTTGGTGATGTGTGAACTAAGCAGAAACTGCCAATCAGCTACACGCTGTCCCCTCCCCTGCTACCCACTGCTTTCTCATGCTACCATCACAGCTCCACTGCCTAATCTATCTAATGGTACAAGTGAATCTGTATCTGAAGGGCCAAGTGCAGGAAATGCATCCTTTCAAGATCAGTAAATTGACTCCAATAAATTAGGTAATAATAACATAGGTTATTTTGCAGTACCTAGAAATGGCAGAGGTCCAGTGTGGAGTGCTATATAAAATAAGTTATTATTATTGTGTATATATGCATGTGACCGTTGACCCCACACTGCTGTTATTGCTTTGGAAAGCACAGGAAGGGAGAAAGAACATGCCACAATGAGTTTTTAATGAAAACATAATTCTAAACAAATAGAATATGTAAGGAACCAAACATGGTAGTCGTGCATGGGGCTTATGGATTGCATTTGCACCATCTGGTAACCCAAAACCTATGCTGCTTTAATGAACTGGTTCCTTTGGAAGGCAGTTAGCACAGGAACCCCCCTAAGATGTAGATCCAGGCAGATGAAAGACACAGTGGACGTCTCACTTGAAAGCTGATGAGCGTACAAGAGTTCTTGTTGGGAAAATATTCCAGGTTGAAAATGCAGCCTTTCATAACTGCTAGGTAACACCCATGTTGCGTATATGCAACGCGGTCTGAGATACGCAAACTTTCTAGATTGAGAGTGTATTAAGTTGGTACCCATGTCCACATGCAGAGTATGCAACTGGCGAAAGAGAGAAACTAGAGTAGGAATGGCCTATTTACCACCACAAAGGGTAGCTCAAGCAATCACCCCTAGCACCTTCAAGGCCCCAAAGTCCCTACCCTGCCTCCTATCATTGACCGAGTGTGATGGATTCAACCAATAATGGGAGGTCGCGGTTGGTAATGGTTGGACTAAGCAGAAACTGCCAATCAGCTACACGCTGTCCCCTCCCCTGCTACCCACTGCTTTCTCATGCTACCATCACAGCTCCACTGCCTAATCTATCTAATGGTACAAGTGGGCCTGTATCTGAAGATCCAAGTGCAGGAAATGCATCCTTTCAAGATCAGTAAATTGAGTACAATAAATGAGGTAATAATAACATTGGTTATATTTTAGAACTTAGAAATGGCAGAGGTCCAGTGTGGAGTGCTATATAAAATAAGTTATTATTATTGTGTATATATGTGTGACCGTTGACCCCACACTGCCTTTAATGCTCACCAAATCACAGGAAGAGGGAACGAAAATCCCCACAATGAGTTTCTAAATGAAAGCATAACTCTAAACATTAATAGAATAAGTATAGAACCAAGCATGGTAGTCGTGCAAGGGGCTTATGGATTGCTTTTGCGCCATTTGGTAACCCAAAAACGATGCTGCTTTAATGAATGCCTCGCTGGTTCCCTTGGAAGGCAGTTAGCACACGAGCCCCCCTGAAGGTCTACATCCAGGCAGATGAAAGACACAGTGGAAGTCTCACTTGAATGCTGATGACTGTTCAAGAGTTCTTGCTGGGAAAACATTACAGGTTCAAAATACTGCTAGGTAACATCAGGAGTGCACACCTGTGCTGAGGACAGGGTGGTGTCGTTTGGTCTTTGCCTTCACGCCATCTTTCTCTTTAGTTTGTTTCCCAATGCATGGAAAAAACACAGTCATGCAATCCACCCATTCATAACTGGGAAGGAAAATTCCTTACTCTTTTTGCACATTCCGAATAGATAAAGCAGCGAGCTCCGACAAAGCCAATAAGCCTGACTTTTTGTTAGGGGAAGTGTCTCTTTGTACTTGGGGGAGTTTGTGAGCGTTGCACCCAGCTTTTATAGAAAGAACATCCCATAATGAGGCAACATTCTGGGTTACAACAGTATAGAAGCTGACTGTATTAACGGAGTTAAGATGAGCGTCTTGAAAAGGAGTCAGAAGATGAAGTTTCTTTCATAAGTGGTGAGTTTAAAAGGCATACACAGCAAGCTATTGCACAGTAGATACTTCTGACAAAGGGACCATGTTTGTGCTGCAGCTTTAATAAGCCCAATGTGTGGCATGTCTTTATTTTGTGAACAAAACAGAAAGCCATAAATTCAGCAACATTTTATCATAACAGCAAGGTGAAACAAGTGAACACAAAAGGGCAATAAGCAAACAGCACTGTGTCTTTATGAAAAGTTAAGACACCCAAACGAAAAGCACTTCCTAAACAAAAAAGCCGTATATCATCCATTAAAATGATGTGTCAATAAATTAATACATCAAAAAGCATCCACTGGGTCTCAATTAGAAGCCACACTTTGCATCAGCAGTCTACCCAATGGACTACTTGATTTACTGTGATGGGGGGGGGGGGGATAGGAGGAGGAGAGACAGAGTATTTTCTTATTGGATACCTTGGCCAAGATCCTTTCTTCCATCCTACAATTTGTTGTCCAGACTCCGTTTGAAAAAACACAATATCTTTGTGTACAACTGTTCTAACATCTATGAACCTGCAATGCGTTGGCAAAACTTGTAGCCATGTCATACAAATAAAGCATTTCTGTTTGCATGGGTGGGGATTCATGAACCTCCAACTGTGCTGTTTAATCACTTAAAATGTGTTTGCTGCTGCCTTGTGACTACTATATTTAGGTCTGGTTTGACAGCACAGCTGTCTACAAGATCTATTGTTATCAATTCTTTAAAATATACACAGAATGACCTTTGGCTCGCCATAGACGAGAGTTATCTCTTTACGTCATGCTATGGCCTGTTTGGTAGCACTCCACCTTCTAGTAAGTACTTCTATTGCAATTTGTGGTGGACTGTTTTGCACTCAACCGTCACACTGTGGCACTCTATTCCCTATTTGTATTCCACACTGGTTGCAATCCTTTTTTGCTACTTTTTAGCTAAGTATTGACAAAGCCAGTAGCCTGACTTTAATATCCTAAACATCATTTTTGTATGTCCTTGTCTATGGTGCGTCAGAAGGTTAAAGTCAAGCTTACTGTGTTTTTTTGTTAATGGCTGTTTCTAGCAGAGAATGCTAAGATTTTAATAATATTATGTCTATGGTTGCTTGTTAAATTTGTGCTTGCATATTATACTTTGACCACGCGGTGGCACTCTTTTTCCATAAATGCCACAAAGTCTCGTATGTGTGTTGCTAACTCTGTAGGTTCCTAAAGGATTCCTCCAAAGACTAGATGGCAGATTTAGCGTGCCTTGTACTCCAATTAATGAAAGAAGGGAATTCTTTAGATGGCAGATTTAGCGTTCCTTGTAGTCCAATTAATGAAAGAAGGGAATTCTTATCTTGCTTGTAATTATTTTCTATGTATTTCAGAATTTCATCTATGATGTGCGCTGACTTCCATTTCAAAGGACGTGGCTGATTTGTGAATGTGCTACGTGGTATGTGAAAACCAAAAGTTCTTATTCTCATGCTTCTGTTTTTTAAATTATTATTATTTTTTTTAAACTATTTTAAAAGGTTCTCTCTGTATTTTTTGCAATACATGTTCGCACAACCACCTAATTACCTATAAACAACCTTCAAACCGGACATACATTTTAATTAGAAGAATTCCAAGAACATTGAACAAAATCATCACATAACTTTTGTTTGGAAGTTTGAATTTTTTACCACTGCAATGTTTGTGTTAAGAAAACATAAATGCTGATTATCAGAATATATTAGATTTGTGTGCAGTATTTTACCACCAAAACTCCAACCAGCTGGTCTAAGAGCCGCCTTTTGGTGCACATCGATTGCACTTATATAGAGCAAAAAGAAAAAAAAACATTGCAGGATTAATGAATGCATGAAAGGTAAATGAGCAAGATTTTCCTGGGCTCCAGATAGTACAAATACTGCACAAAAGTTATTCTATGAAAAAATTATTCTAACAGACTCGGGAAAGTCCCTAGTTAAATTGTGGTCCCAAAGGACTCCAAGACGTTTGTGAAATTCGTTGCATGTGGAGTCAGAGGCCTTGTCTAGAGTGGCATGGTGGTAAAAAAACAATGGATTGGAATGCACCCCGAGTGATCACCAGTGGTTGAGATTAATTCAAGCATGCCATCCATCACCTTGTTGTATATTGTAGTTGATGTAAAACATAAAACAGGACCACCAAAAAGGCCGAAACCAGCCTGGGGTTGCATCTGTTCTTTTGTGGTGGGGCCTTGCCTATCAGTTCATTATGGACTGTTTCCACGAGGAGCGGGATCAGAACTGATTTGCATAAGGCAGGTTTGCTGTCTACTGTGGCATGCGAGGCGAAGAAAAGTGGATTGGAATGTGCCCTGAGCGATCACCAGTAGCTGAGATTTTTCAAGCATTACTCTAATCACCTTGTTGTAATTGACACTGTAAGTAAAACAGGAGGTCCATAGAAGCCAAAACCATATTGGGGTTGCTTGTGTTCCCTTCTGGAGGGAGGCTTGTCTGGCATTTGGTGATGTACTGTTCCCATGAGGAACAAGGTCAGTAACGAATTGCATAAGGTAGGCCTCTGTCTAGTGTGGTATAATGATTGAAAAACAAAGGACTGAAATGTGGCCTGAGCGATCTCCAGTCTCTTAGATTAATTCAAGCATTCCACCCATCACCTCGTTGTTGGCTGTAGCAGGCTGTCAGAGACAGCATTCCAAAAACTGACTACTACATTAAGGCAACATTTTGGGTCTGACACCTCATCCAGCTTAATGTGATGATTCTCTGTTGATTACCCTATGTTGCAGAAATTAGATTCCTATTGAAGAGTGGTCCCAAATCATTCACCCTAGACAACATGATAAGAGAAATTGAGGCCCCAAAACAGAAGCCATTCATTGGTCACCCTAGAAAAAAACACACTATTATGGACAACAAACAGGGTAGCCTCTTATCTGACAGCCCAGAATAGTGCTTAGAGGCACTCCCAGTTATAAGAAGCACTGTAAAAATGTTACAATATTTAAATTATTTACTTGTAGATCTGTGTTGGACGCCTGTACCCTTGCATGTACACAATCAATAGTTGTGCTTCAGTCGCGCTTTGCCATTTTGGTGTCTTTACTATTAAGAAATAGAGAGAGAGTATTAGGAATCTGGAGTCAGGGCTAGTTCTGCGGTATGTGGGACCCTGGGCAGAATACAAACGTTCGGGCCCCTGTAAGATGTAACATCACAGGAAGTGACATCAATTGAACAATCATTTTTTTCATTGTTGAAGCAGCTTTGCCAGAAACTATTTACTTAGTGCGGATATCACTAAAATGGCTAAAAATATAAGAATTAATTCTAATAAAGTAAGTGCATATATTTTAAGGCTTCATTATCCCTATTAGTGCCCATTGAAAATGCTTCACTGCCAATCCATTTAATGACTTTTTGGAGTGCTTTGCTTTAACATGCTGTAGTTTGTGTAATAATGATTATAATGTTGGGAAACTATATATTTTTGGTTTCAGTACTTCTTGTACTATCAATTTATATATAAAAATTACATTTATAAAACCCCTGAAGTCACAGGACACAATTAAAGATGGCCAACAGATGATTGTGAAAATTATAAGTGTAAATGTCTGCGTTGGTAGGGTCATAAAAAAGAAATGTGTTTTCCAAATGCAGATACGCAGAAATATTTCATATTCTGTTCACTCACCAGGTAAAAAGGCAGGTTTTGAATTTCTTTTTGTTTTTGTGTTTTTTAATAGCTATCTGTCATACTATGACATAGATATAAGGCATATACATTTTTCACTTGTTTCTATTCTTGTGCAGAATCGAAGGTTATAACCCTAGGAGAATTAGTTCACAGTATCATCATCAACATCAAAAACTTTATTCCGTTTTACAAATAAAACCATAAAAGTCATACAAACATCGATAAAAACTTCACCAGATTACAAAATCGCAGTACAATACAACCAGAGTAGTCTAATTACAGGGTAGAGATTTGTGAATCCAGATGCCAAGATTAATCACAACATGACCTAAGTCTAACAGCAACCCGTAAAAAGTTAAGCGTGTACAAAACGGTATCATTAGAGAGGAGTTGTAAAAAGATAAAAGCTGGTCTCACCCTCCTAAAACAAGCCTTTTTAAGAATAGGGATAATAAATAACTTTCTGGAAGCCGCATAAAAACTACAAAACATTAAAAAGTGCAACATGTCCTGAGGAGACTGACTGTCGAAGCCACAGGGCATGAGGCACTGACCTCTATGAGCACCACGTGGTTGTGCCAGGAGATAGTGAAAAAGATCAAGCCGAAATCTCGTCAATAAAAAGCGGTCATGAATGCTTTTATGGATATGGTTCAGTGGTTGGTACAGTTTTTAATACAATGTACCTACGCACGCTGGGCTTACACAGCTCTATTTCCTCTCTTTCACCGCAGTTCCTACTTAAAAAACACTCTTTAGCCCAGGCAAAGTCCATCTTGCATATAAGCTCGGGGTTATCAAATAGTTCTGCCCTGCCTAGCCTGGAGAGGCCTGCTCTTATATACTGGAGCCATCGGATGCGCATGACATGGTCAAGAGAAAGGCAATCCCTTAAAATGTCTCTACTGAGTACGTTTTCGTGCTTAGCCCAAATCTTTAACCACGATGCTAGTGGACGGAAAGCCAATTTGTCTGAAAGAAAAGGCATCCCCAGCTCTTCATGCACAACGTAAGACAGGGTGCTTTGCGGTGCTGAAAGGACTTGTGAGAAGTTGGCCTGGTATATGCTGTTCACTAATTAAAGTGGACACCTTGCACCAGAACAATTCGACTCTTATGGTAGATAGGTTTAAGACAACCTTTATAGAAAGCTATCCTAGTGGTAGCTGTGGAGAGCAGCCTTCCGGCTAAGTCTTGAAGGAATGTAAAGCAGCTTGTTTTACCACACAATCTCTTGAATCACCAAATGAAAAGACACCACACAGGTATATATATCAAATATATATGTATTTATTAATAAACAACTCTCTACTAATCTCTTTATGAGATTAGAAGTCAGGAACATATGTACAAGTCAAATGTTATCAAAATAAGTTTAGCACAATCGAATATCACAATCTTAGTTTGATTAGACCTAGGTCTAGGGCATCTAGAATCGAGGGACCCCAAGAACCACCCCAGGTAGTTGTAGGAGACCCACAGGGGACGGACGCGGTGTCCTGGCACCGGTGCGAGTCCTGTACGAGTCTATGCGAACAGACGCGATTGAGATTTCAATGTTAAAGGTCCCTTGCGTGTTCGAGGCGAACACACCGATCGGTCCTTGTACGAGTCGAAGGACGCGGTTACAGATAGAGTTGCAAGGGAGTTGGACGCGGTGTGTCTAACACAGACGCGAACCATGTACGAGTCAGCGCGATAGTCGCACTTGGAAAGTAAGAGTTTTAGGGCACTTCTAGGGTAGCTACAAGCAAGTCACTTACAGGGTAAGTAGTTCTAGGGCCCACACCCACAGGAGCACTGTAGTGCTGAAGTTACCTCACCCAGGGGAGCCGGGTGCATAGGTGTTCTTTGGTGTCGGGTCGCGGCGTCGTTTTCAATGGGAGCAAGTGAAGACTTGCTGCTTGCGGCGACAGGAGAAGTGTCCGGAGGAATCCAAGCCTGGATTCAGAAGATGGAAGACCTGAAAGCAGAGGGGACAGTGTTCACAGTCACTTGGCAGTGACTCGGGGCAAGGAAGATGGATGCCCACCGTCGTTGCAAGATTCAGGTCATTCACGGGTGCCTTGACTCTTCAGCCACGAGGTCCAGGAGGCGTCGACGACGACCAGGAGCTGGATTCGGCGTGTCCCACAATGTCTGCAGCTTACTGCGGTGTCGGCGACTCGATTGGAGCCAACAAGCCTTGGTAACAGCAAGTCTCGGGGAAAGTATAAAAAGTCAATGACGCAGACCAGCAAGGTCTGAGGGACTCACCCAGCGAGGGTAAGTCAGGGCAGGCCTGGAGCAACCAGGGGAGCCCTTTGGTTCTGTAGGGAAGCCTTCAGGGGACCCACAAGCCGGCTGGCAAGGATCGCAAAGACGCCTCGGGAGGATTCGCTCAACAGGGGCCCACGGTCACTCGGGACGTGGTAGGCCTCTGATCTTCGGAGGGATTCCTGCTGGAGGCTAGGACCACACGTGGTCCAAAGCACAAGTTCGTAGAACGTTGTGAAGGGGTTGCACTCAACAATAGTGCACGGTACCCAGGGGTCGCAGTTCCTCGTCACTCTTGGGGTCCACTGGCCTCAGCTTCGCTGGGGACTCACGATGGCCTTTGAGAAGTCAGGAAATCCACTTCTTGGGCTGCAGGGACTTCGGACTCCAGCGGGAGCGGCGTAGTTTGCGACCGTCGTTTGTAGTTTTTGGTGCCTGCCAAGCAGGGGAGTCACTCCTTGACTCCAAGGGAGATTCTTCAGTCTTCCAAAGGTAGTGGAACGTCGAAGGTCCAGGATTCTTCTTTAGAGCGTCGTCCAGGGAGATCTAGGGTGCAATGCACACGTTCCCCCTCTTATACTAAAAGGAAGGGAGGGACTAGCTCTATGACCCCACCTATGGGAGGGTCAGGGGTGTGGGTGGCTACACCCACTTCCCTTTGTCCAGTTTCGCGCCAGAGCAGGGGCAGGTAGCCCCTGAGCCGGTTTGAACTGGGGTATGCACAGAGGAGCCTTCTGCTCCCCCAGTGCAGGACTTCAAAGCACTCTAAGAGTGCGCCCACCCAGCCCCAATACACTAAACCCTGTCTGGAAGGTGGTCACACCCCCTTGGGACAGGATATCTATTGTTGGGCTTCCTCCACTGCGAGTGTTGGTCATCAGCAGGAGGGCAGCCCAGTGTCTGTGACTGGTGGCATCCATTTTGTGATGCCAGGGCTCTGCAGGATTCTACCGCGTTTCCACAGTAGGTACATGTCTATCCCTCTAGAAGGGTGGAATGCTACCCCCGCCGCCAGGACTGGCGGGGGGGTAGTATTCCAAGATGTTTGACACCAAACACAACATGTTTCGATGCAGCCATTCCAAAGTTAGCATTTTACCGCGAGGATATAATGCACTTAAAAGTATATGGTTTAACCGCATCCACAAACAGCACCAGAGAATGGACTCTGAGAGCTGCAGAGGGGCCCTGCTCAGGCAGAGGCACCCCCTCACATAGAAGCCAAGCACCCTGCCCTCAGGATTGATAGGGCCTGCCTTAGGGGTGACTGATAGGTTTATATGTGTGTGTAGGAGAGATATAGGGAACCTATAGCTCAGTGAGGAGTGCTAGCACCACCTCACCCAGGCTGCAGTAGCAGGCCTGTGGTGTCAGATTTAGTCTGCTTCCCAGGGGTGGCATAATACATGCTGCAGCCCCTGGTATGCCCTTAGTACCTAAGGTACCATATACTAGGGACTCATAAGGTACCACAGTATCCAATCACTAGTGCACCTAGAGTGCACTCCAAGTCGTTTAAAGGGAAAGCAGATAGGCTGGGGACCTGAATAGCAGGTTCCCAGCCAAACTAAGTCAAAAACCAACAAAACACCAGGAAAAAAGTGGGGGCAACCATGTAGTCAGATTCCACCTTCCTACAGGTATCGTCGCAGAAAGGAATTTTCAGCAATTTGCAGTGCCTCTACCCCAATATGACCCCATATCTCGCTCCCATAGCTGACCTTTGAAATGCATTTCGCTTTATAAATCTTCAAAAGGGCCCCTATTGGTCCCCCCCCCCCCACTCTGGAAGCAAAATTAAGAACGGCTGCAGTCGCTTTGACTAGGTCCCCTCTCTTACGAGTAAGCAAGGGGCCCCAACTCAAGGTATCATCAAACACTACTCCCAGATAGAAGACATTAGTCTTAGGTATTGACAAGGTTCCTAACTTGAAGGTGGACTGCTTGGCTTTACGGGATCCCACCTGCATGACAAACGATTTGGTATGATTAACCGTCAGGTCTAAGTTCTCCATAAAGTGAACAAAAGAGTTCAGCAGGAGTCGAAGACCCTGGCTGTCCTCATCATGAGAACAGCATCGTCTGCATAGAGGAGAACCGGCAGGCTACGCTTGCCTACCTGGGAGCAGTCCGCTTTTATGTCGAGGAGGATGATCTCCAGACAATTAATATATAAATTAAAAAGAAAGGGGGCTAATATACACCCCTGGCGGACCCCTCTCTTGATGTCAAACTTGCGGGTCACTTTAAGGTCTTTTGAATAACGGACTGCCACTTTTAAGTCTCCGTGAAGGTCCCTAAGAAATAAAACGATATCCCTGTCAATGCCAATAGAAGACATCAACTGCCACAGCTTCGATCTGTTTACACAGTCGAACGCTGAGGACAGGTCCATAAAGGCTAGGTGGATGGAGCCCGAGCGGGCTACGGTGTACTTATTCAAAACCATATACACATTTAAACATTGTTCCACCGTGGAGCGACGTGGATGAAAACCATATTGTATCTCGGCTAAAAAGTTGTTTTCATCTGCCCAGGATACAAGTCTATTCAGTACCATACGACCCACCACCTTCACCACAGAATCCAAAAGAGATGGGCCTGTAGAAAAGAGTGCTGTCCCGATTCCCCTTTTTAAACACTGGGACTATGGTCAATAGGGCCCAAGAGTCTGGGCGGCCAACCTGGACTGATGCGTTGATAACAGCTGTAAGTACAGGCACCCAGTACCACATGAGCTATGTAAAGATCTGGCGGAATGCAATCTGGCCCTGGGGCCTTATTTTTAGATAGTCCCAGGATGCCGGCTCTTACCGCTTGTGTAGTAAAAACGAGCTCCACCTTGCCTTCCACCCTTTCCTGCCTTTCAGTTATCTCAGTGTCCGACTGGAAGATACCCTCAAAATGGTTTATCCAGTCGTCCTCTGTAATATGGGCATCCAGTAGGTTGCCACTGTCTCCAGCTAAAAAGGGACTGTTGATAATACCCCAGAACTTTGAGCTGTTGCTCAATGTGCTGGCCTCTACTAAATCGTTTCAGGCCTCCTCCTTCAAGGCGGACTTACGGTTTGCTAGAGCAGCCTTGTATGCTCTCCGTAGGCCTTTAACAGTCACCTGATCTCGAGGTGTGACTCCCAAGGCCTGTTTCAATTTCCTAGATGCCTGGGAACACACAGAGTCAAACCATCTTGGTCCTAGGGGCTTACAGCCCCCGCCTGGGACCCGTAATAACTTCCCTATGACACTGGATAGATTTCCAAATGCATCCATGATATGCGATGCACTGGCCTCACTATCATGACAGATGGCAAACTCTCTATGACACTGGGTTAAAAGGGACTCATTAAGTTGCTCTGAGACAATATGCCCCCACTTTAGACTCCTCCTCGCTTCCACCACTTTTAAGGGAACTCCCGACCCCTCCTCGATATGGCTGTGTACTCGAGACCATCCTGTGGAGGCACAAATGGGATTGTGGTCGCTATATACACTCGCCTTAACTAAAAAATCCGTAATCAGGGAATAAAAAGGTAGAAACAAAAATAAAATCAATAATTGTCTCACACCCTCTCCCAATGAAGGTGGGAGTAATATCGGTTTTCCCCGGGGGCAACTTATTTATAACGGATGTTAAATCGAATTCTTGCAGAAAAGTATTATGTTCGGAACACTGAGGTGTATGTTCCATAATCAAGCCTGCTTGTCGCGCGCAGCCCATAGCTTTCACCCCTCCCTGGCTGATGTCTCCACACATGTGAATATTAAAGTCCCCTGTTAAAAAAATATTATGATAACTCTGCCCTCTCAGGTTAATATTCCGGAGTACAGACCCCAGCTGTGTTATATTGCTTTCATCCAAGTATGCAACTCCGACATTATAAAAATTTACCAGCAGGAGCTTGCTCTTTCCGCTGGATATCAGCATCACATGTAGAGTGGAGAAGGCATGGAGTGATGTGACAGAAATGCCATGGACTGCTAGTGAAACAAAGGTAACAAGCTCTCCATAGCCTAGATGAGGTAGCTGGCACGAAGAGGGTTTTATAGCCTTCCAAGTGATAACTGTTCTCTACAGCCCAAGTTTCCTGCAGGCAAATCACATCAAAACTCTTAACAAAGAGTAATCATTCAGGGTCCTCGATCTTACTCGCAAGCCCTGCAATGTTCCAGGAAAGAAATTTACACCCTTTATACTCATTAGGTACCTGATCCGGGGGCCATGCCTTCCCCTGGGCTATAGGTGCCACAAGGTCCGGAGAACCAGCACACCGTCAATCACATCCTTTCAATGAGCTCAGAGGAGCGAACCTATTTGCTAAGCTTACTCCTGTGGACACCTCCATTCGGCTCCTATAGCCCACCTCTTGACGCCGCTCCTGTCATACCCTGGTTGGAAACTTCTGGGCATATAAAAATATCCCAGGGGGAGTGCCAGGATTGCTGAATTCAAACACCTGTGGTTGGTTTGCACAACTAAACTTAAAATTCGATTTACCATAAAATAATTATTAAAATTAATGACAATGCAATCCCCCGCCCAGGTTTTCTTGGCGCTACCCACCCACTGTGTTCTAAGCACCATAATGATTTGATTTTCCACACTGGGCCCTGGAGCAATATTTGAATTTAGCCAATGCACCACCTTGTTCTTCAATTGAGTAAAATCTTCCTTTGTCCCAGGATTGGACAGGGTACATTGGCTAAAACCACAACAAGCGGGGTGGACTCTGGTGGGAGGTGAACAGAGCACAATCTAGGGGATGGTTATTCAATTCCCCAGAACGCATGCCTGCCCTCCCTTCCCACCCTTCAGCAGAGCTGTCGAAACCGCCCACTTTGGATCCCTGAGCTTGGCGAAACTGACAGGATTCTGGGTTCGGGAGACTCTCCCCCCTACAGTTATCTGGTCGAGCCTACGGCTCATTCCTATTCATGGGTGGTACCATCGTATCCAAGCGGGCTTTAGCTACAGCATGACTTGACCGCTCCATGATGGTCACATCTCTAGTACCAGTCCCCCATACCATTACCACATAGACTATTAATAGTGGCCGTGGCCTTTGGTGAGGGGGGGCTTATAATGGGAGGGGTACAGTCCCTATGCAGTGAGGCAGTCAATATAGATGGATTATTTTCCAGCGCGGATAATCGAAGTAAAATAGGGTCCAGTTTAGTATCAAGTGCAGACAGCAGGGCTGCTTTGAACATGTCAAACGAGATAGCGTCCAGGTTGGGCCCTGCTTGAGGCACTGCTGAAGTTAACTGTGAGCCAGCGTTTTTTCTGCGTTTACAAGGGCCCCCCAATGAAGGGCGCTTCCTCTTTGCTCCCCCCGCCCCGCTCCAACACCAGGGGTTACACCAGAACTTGCCCTGGGGGGTGCAAACTGGACGCCGACCCGTGTAGAGACCTCTGGCGTGGGGCGGTATCCCCACCCTGATCTTGTGCCATGTCCATCAGTCCTACGCGGAGTGTCTGTGCCTGGGCTTGGGAGCCTTCTTGTAGGGCAACAAATGAACCCAGTTGGTGGGGGGGATAGGGGAACGGGACAATCGCCTGGCAGCCAGTTCGATCTCCTTGTCCAGCACCCCAACAGCTCGCTGCAGGAAAGCATCCATAGTGCTCACCGTATTCAAGGAATCTTTACATATAGGTCCTGACGCACCCCTGCGTTTTCCCATTGTTGAGGTACTTGAGTTCAAAAGTGCCCTGACTGACCTGCAGACGTCCACAACAGTCGAAATATCGTGATGAAGGAGATAAGAATATTAAAGTCCACAAAACCGCACAGTCACTGATAAAGCTGCTAAAATGAAGGCAAGGGCAAGTCCGACAAGTCCAGCAAAATCAGCGCAGAGCCCAGGTAATAAAAAAATGAAAGGGAGACGTTACTCTTACCTACAGTCCGACCGTGTGCAACTCCTAACCCAGCTGTAAACTCCAAAAAGTCTGTATAATTCACTAATGATCTGATCTGAGGCAATAGTTCAAGACCGAATTCCACGGCTCTGGTCGAAGGCAAACAAGTAAAATGCGTGGAAGCCAAGAGGGGGGGGCCTAGCCCAGCCTCCTCCGGGCTCTTACGGGCGCAGATGGGCCCGCCCTTGGCCCGGGCTTTGCCCGGGCGCGGCCCCTGAGCTTCCCGCACCGCGGGTATCAGGTCGCGCTTATGAGCGCGTGGCCCCTCCCTCCTGGAGGTGGTGAATCTTGGGGCTTGTGGTCCAAAGTGGCAGGCAGAGTCTGTGGCAGCGGTAGGTTTCAGCATCCCACAGTAGTAAAATGGATGTTTCAGAGAAGCCTGTTAGTAAAGAAATGAAAATACATATTTTTGCTGCTTTTGACAGCACTTTAAATACTACATAATGGCCGACATGCTGTTTCGTCTATTGTTGTTTTTCATATAATGCTCTCAATCTTGTTATTGGAGATGTGTTCAACATCTCAAAATGTATTTTCTGACTTTTATGCACAGTAGTGATGCATATTTAGTGAATAGGTGGCATATGATTTCATGCATAGTCTCCTGAAGGTCACAGTCCTTGACCTTTGACCCTAAATGGTAGCTCCTGGAAGTGTGCAAAGAATGTATCTTTGTAACAGTGAAATTGTTTATGCGAAGCTAGGCATCATTGGAAAAGTAATTGTCTGATCTCGCAGGTCTAGTAGTCAAATTTTTAAGAGGTTAAAAAACCGTGATCTTTGACCCCTAAATACATTTTTTAAACTTTTTTCGTTTTTATTCTGTTACCCTTGGATCAATTTCAGCAAGTGTGGTATTACTGGACTTGACGGGAAAAATAAAAAAAAAGTCTTTGCTCACATTTTTGGAGAGGTCATAATATTTGACCTTTGACCTCTATTTGTACTTATTGTAAGTGTTTCAAGGCGTTTATTCCATTATGGTTAAATGATTTTTTTTACAAGTATTGCAGGGTTTGAATCGTCATGATAAGTACTTACATTTTTCTTGGTTAAATTGGTATGGGGGGGTCATGTGGTTTGACCTTTGACCGCTAGTTTTACTGTTCTAAGTGTTTCATGGTCATTAATCCATTACTGTTCGATCATTTGTTACAAGTGAGACAATATTGGAATTGTCATGATGCTTACTTACATCCATTTAGTTACTGTGTTGGAGGAGGTTATGCTTTTTGACATTTGACCTCTAATTATAATTGTTTAGGTGTTTCAAGGTCGTTATTGCACTACCTTTGGATCATTTGTTACTAAGGTTGCATTATTATAATTCTCTTGATAAATTCTTGCATTTTCATTGGTTTAATTGGTGTTGGGGGATCATGTCTGTTGACCTTTGACCTCTATTATCACATTCTAAATCTTTCAAGTTCATTAATCCATTACGGTTGCATCTTTCCTGCCCCTATGATCCCCTTCACCTCTACTTACCTCTGCTGCCATTGGTCTCCCTCCTGCAACCTACGGTGCAACGCCTGCAGTCGGTTTGTCAAAAGAAGAAACTCCATTTGAGAAGCATTAAGCGCTGATGCTGAACTGGCACCCTGCACCCAGCCGCCCCTGTGCCGCTGCTGTATGTTTGGTGCTGCTTTGTGCACCCCCCCCTGTGCTTGTGCTAATCCCCTGTGCATGGCTTCTGCAACAGATCTACTTACCTGTAAGAAGTGTGGCTCCAGGCACTCCCAGTCTCCATTGAACCGCATTGGGCCGAACTCCGACTTTGACCTCTGCACCCAGCCGCCCCTGTGCCGCTGGTGGTGCCGTTTTGGTACTCACCTGACCCTTTGCCCTTGCTGATCTTTGGTCCCGAAGTCAGGAACTGGAAGTGTGGTACTTACCTGTTTAACCGCAATATTGTTTTCCCCATGGGATAACACTGAACTGTTTTGAAAATATTCTATGCTTTAGAAATTGGAAAGTATTTTTATTTAAAAAATCGGATTGTGAAGATCTTAGTCTTAAAATAAAATACAAAGAAAATATATTTTTCTAAATAGGTGTGGATCTCCTTTTTGAGTC
Organism: Calotriton arnoldi; assembly: GCA_963921515.1. NCBI lineage: Eukaryota > Metazoa > Chordata > Amphibia > Caudata > Salamandridae > Calotriton > Calotriton arnoldi. The sequence goes on along the minus strand of CAWUFW010001107.1, from coordinate 150,358 downwards.
TTGTATTTGTTATTGATCGAGGTTGTGCAATAAATGTCTTACACTCCTCTGTGTTAGGCCTAAGGCTCCTCGCCCACACTACCACTAATAGAGCATTTTGGGTTTTACATTGAGCCCTGTACACTTTTGGGGAACCCCTGGACTCTGTGCATGGTATTACTATGTAGTGGCGATATCATATACAGAGCCAGCTTCCTACACTTTTTCACATAATTCACTTTAAAAACTCTTCTCACTTTGCAGTCAGAGAAGGAAAAGTAAACCCCAATGCTGCCACAATTTGTCAGAAGACCTAGCCAGACATTTGACCTCTGTCTGTGAAGCACCCTTAAATGTGACAAGTTAAACACAGAACTTAAATGCATCTTAATTCTTTTTTAGGTCTTTCCCAACCCACCAAAAATGACACAGTGTGATTGAGGATGACACCTTTTCATTGCGCTTTTCACCTATACCTACAATCAAACATCAATGTGTGCAGACACACAAAGATCCCACTGCTTTAGACATACCTACAAGTTGATTATTTTTGACAAATAAATTGCTTGATTTATACCTACAGAGAACCCTTTCTTTGTGTTACTGTTAAATGCCCAGGTTTTAGACGGGTTATTCATCCCCCCCTTATTTGGTTGATATCAACCAATATAGCAGTCAGGTATGCAACTTCATACAGGTGTCAAAAGGCACCCCCACCAGGCAACATGCAACAATTCCCATAAAAACCTGACACAGACAGATTCGACATTACCCAGGGCATGCTTGGTACAGTAGTTTGCTTCAGGTACATAAGAGTTCACTAGTGGCCTTATCGCCTAAAACAGTCTTCAGAGGCTGAGACAGGAATAGTTCTGCTCTGTGAAGGAAGGGAGTTACAGTTTAAACAACACAATCCCTATGTCATTTCAACACCACCCATCCCCATGGCATGTGAAGCTGAGTTTCAAACATTGTCAGCCATGTCCAGATATGACTCAAGCAAAGGTAGCTATAGTGTTCCCAAAAATACCTTTCAGCATTTCTAACACAAGCCACAAAAAATCTTTTCACAATTAGGTTTTCCATATCTTCTGAAGACTACAGAACAGAGCTCAAAAAGTACTTGTGCCAGGATCATGATTATTTAGGTCAGGTAAAGCGGAGTACACTAACTTAGAGCACGGAACCATGATTGACTCTCTACTCCACTAGATACCACTCTGCCAAGCGATCTTGTTAAAAAAAGTCTTGCTTCACCGACCTACTCTCCACTTGTGACTCCACTTTCAAACCAATCTCTTTTAGCGCACACCATATTTGCTTTCACCTCCAATTCACCTCTCCTGCAGCTCCACATTGTTTTTTCGTACTCTCAATGTGAGAAGCTGGCCTGGTATATGCTGTCCACTAATTAAAGTGGGCACCTTGTACCAGTCCAAACAACCCTTATGGTGATTAGGTCAAAGATAACCTTTTGAAAGCTATACTAGTGGTAGTTATGGAGAGCAGCCTTCAGGCTAAGTCTTGAAGGAATGTTAAGCACCTTGTTTTACCAGAATGCAACCTTATAGTATTGGTTAAATGAAAGGGAAACCACACAGTAGTTATAAAAATATGTATTTATTGTATATAACACTCTCTAGTATCCTCTACACGAGGATAGAACACAAATCAAATAACACAGTTGCAAAGAATCAAACGTAAGTAGCACAATACACAGTGGGCTCCCGGGGGAGACCAAACCATATACTAAATAAGTGGTATAAGAACCACGACTCAGGACTAGACCTAGTCTAGAAGGTGTAGAATCGCTGGGGCCCCAAGGAACCACCCAAGGTGAGTGAGTAGGGACCCCACGGAGGACGGGTGTAGTGTGAGAACACGACCGTGTGCTCCGTGCAATTCAATGGGAAAGTCGCAGTTGGAAAATCAGAGATTAAGGACCCTTCCCAGCAGATTATGAAGACAACCCTTGGAACTTAAGGGTTTGGAGGGCCACCCCACCCGTGGATACCTTTGAACCAGAGTTACCTATCCCAGAGGAGCCGGGTGCATAGGTGCGAAGTGGCGTCGGAAACTCTCGTCGTTCTCTATGGATGTCAACAAAGAAATGCTGCTGCTGGAAGAAAGAAAGTGTCCGGTGGAATCCAAACATGGATTCTAGATGAGAAGAACCTGAAAGCAGAGGGGACAGAGTCTGGGTCACTTTGGAGTGACCAGGGGCTCAGTAAACGAATGCCCACCGATGTCGGGTGCTTCAGGTGTGTTGACGGTGATCTTGACTCTTCAGCTGCGAGGACCCGGAGACGTCTTGGGCGACCAGGAGCCGGAGGTGAGCTGTCCCACGAAGGATGTCGAGTGCTATGGGGTCGGTGTCGGGCGGGAGCACCAATCAAGCCTTCAATCAATCAATCGGGGAATTGTAAGCGCGCTACTCACCCGTGAGGGTCTCAAGTCGCTGAGGGGGGGGGGTCCGCAGATCTGTTTAGCCGAAGAGCCAGGTCTTGAGGGTCTTCCTGAAGGTGTTCAGGGAGGGGGAGCGTCTGATGTCTGCCGGTAGCTCGTTCCAGGTCTTGGCTGCAATGTGAGAGAAGGATCTTCCGCCTGCTCTGGCTCTGTGGATGCGCTGGGTTTCGGCCAGTGCGAGGTTGGAAGATCGGAAGTTTCTTTTGGGTACGTGGAAGTTGATTCTGTCGTTGAGGTATTTGGGTCCGTTGTTGTGTAGGCATTTGTAGGCGTGAGTGAGGATTTTGAAAGTGACTCTTTTCTCCACGGGGAGCCAGTGGAGACTTTGTAGGTGTTGGCTGATGTGTTCGTGTCGGGGGATGCCGAGGACGAGTCTGGCGGCGGTGTTCTGTACTGTCTGGAGTTTGCGGAGTAGGGACTTGTTGATGCCGGCGTAGAGTGCGTTTCCATAGTCCAGTCTGCTGGTGATGAGTGCGTGGGTGACTGTCTTCCTTGACTCGGGGGATCCACTTGAAGGTCTTGCGAAGGATGCAGAGGGTGTTGAAGCAGCTGGAGGTGACGGCGTTGACCTGTCGGTTCATGGAGAGTGATGAGTCGAGTACGATGCCGAGGTACTTGGCGTGGTCTGAGGGGGTAGGTGGGCTTCCGAGGGTGGTCGGCCACCAGGTGCTGTCCCATGCAGAAGGGGTGGTACCGAGGACGAGGACTTCTGTCTTCTCGGCGTTGAGCTTCAGGCAGCTGTTGGTCATCCAGACTGCGACGTCTTGCATTCCTTTCTGGAAGTTGAGTTTGGCAGTGGTGGGGTCTTTGGTGAGGGAGAGGATGAGCTGGGTGTCGTCGGTGTAGGATACGATGTTGAGGCCGTGTTGTCAGACGATGGCTGCGAGGGGGGCCATGTAAATGTTGAAGAGGGTGGGGCTCAGTGATGAACCCTGTGGGACTCCGCAGGTGATTTTCGTGGGGTCGGAGAGGAAGGGTGGGAGTCTGATCCTTTGGCTTCTTCCGGTGAGGAATGAAACCTTGGCAGCGGCAACAACGTAGATGGTCAAATTCGGTTCTCGATCTGGCCCAGCAAGGACCAGGAGACTCACCTCAGCAAGGGGAGTCAGGGCAGGCCTGGAGCAACCAGGGGAGCCCAAATAAAGCAAAGTTGACCCTCAAGTGGACCCACAGGCCGAAGGCACAGGAGTCACGAGGGGACCTCAGGCGGTTTCACAGGATGCCAGCTAGCAGGGCACAGAGTGCGAGGATGCCGGAGTCCTTCTCAGAAAAGATGCGCTGGGGTCAGGGCTACAAATGGCCCAATGCACGGAATTGTTGCACGACAACAAGTATGTGCAGCTGCAAATACACGCGGTGCACAGGGATACGGGTATACGGTCCCCACGAGGGATATCCGCCTAAAACTCAGTAAGAGGGTAGCTCAACCTCGGAGACCTTCAGAAACCCACCTCCTGTGTTGCTGGAGCCTTCGGAGTCCGCAGGAGCTCAGGATCAGCAAACCGGTCAGATGCGTTATGTGCCTGCGTTTGCAGGGGAGGGACTCCTTCACTCCAAGGGAGATTATTCGGTTGTCTTGAAGGTCCACAGGGTCCTGCACGGAGCCTGTATGGATCACGGACAGTGGCGAGACTGGGGACGGCAAGGGAAGACGAAGTTGAGCCCAAGGGAGGTCCAGCGAAGTCCAGCGAGTCCAGACAGTCGAAGTATAGTGGTATCTTCTTGCAGAATCTTGTCCACGTAAAATCTGATGTCCTGTAGCCAGGTAACCCATTTTATACCCACGGGAAAGGGTTGGACAGATTCTAGGGACCCACCTAGGGGAGGGACAGGACAGAGGGGTGGCTACACCCATGTCCTTTGTCCAGTTTCGTGCCAGAGCAGGAGCAAATGGCTCCTAGAACTGGTTTGAACTGGACTATGCACAGGGACACCAAGTGTGCCCCTCGTGCAGACTTTCTGGCACTGTAACAGTGCACCCACCCAGCCCCAATACACTAAATCCTGTCTGGGAGGTGGTCACACCTCCCTGTGACAGGATGCCTATTGTGCTGCTTTCCCCTGCTCGAGCTTGGCTCAGCAGCAGGAGGGCAGACTCGTGTCTGTGGCTGGCAGCATCCATTCTGTGCTGTAAGGCTCGAGAAAGTTGGTACCGGTAGACTTAGGTACCCCCAGAACCTCGGTTCTGAGGGGAGAAATCATACCTCCCACACCAGTTACTGGTGTGGAGGTATGATTCCAAGGTGTTTGACACCAAACACGACATACTTTGTTGCAGTCGTTTTCAAGATAGCATTTACCGCGAGGTTATAATGCACCTCTACCTATATGTCTGGTAGTATCACGTACAGCCCGGGAGAATGGTCTCCGAAGACTGCAGAGGGGCCCTGCTCATGCAGGAGCACCCTCTCACGTAAAACCCAGCACCCTGCCTTCAGTATTGTTAAGTACTGCTGTAGGGGTGACTTATAAGGATTTAAGTGTAGTGATATATATAGATATAGTGAACCTATATCTCTCGAAAGTGGTGCAAGCACCAGCTTACACAGACTGCAGTAGCAGACCTAGGGTTCCATTTTGCATGACCTCTCAGGGGTGGCATAATACATGCTTCAGCCCATGGGAGGCCTCTGGGGGTACCTATGCCCTGGGTACCTGTGTACCATATACTAGGGACTGACAAGGGTACCCCAGTATCCAACCTGCAGTTGTACCAAAGTACATACATATCAATTTAAGGGAGAAAGCAGATAGCCTGGGGTCCTGGATAGCAGGATCCCAGCCAGTCTAGTCAAAACAGTGGGTGCAAAAAGCAAAAAGTGAGGGTAACCATAAGAAGCAGATCCTACTTTCCTACACAACACCCCCCCCCAACGAAAGGAGATGGGACTAACCTTGCCCAGTTGAGTCTTC